>JANXHW010000003.1:145102008-145809008 GCA_026170595.1 Plestiodon gilberti rubricaudatus
TACTTGGCAAGAAAATACTTAGTGACAAAAAGCTATAAAAGCACAAAATGTGAATTCCTTATTTAAAAAAGTCTTCAGGCAATGTCAAGAATACTGAACAAAATGACACTATGTTGATTCAAATTATGTTTTCTATGAAGTAAGCCCCACTGAAATCAATGCAACTTACTCCATCCAAGTGTGTTTAGAATAGCAGCCTAAGCAACATGCCTCAGAATCTGTAACTCCATACGCCCTGCAAGTATTTTCTCAAGTCTGGGCATGATCTGATGACAGGATAAATCATTTCTTTCCTTATAAAAATGCATCTCTCATGTTTTCATCAGAACAGCTCTACTTCTTATGTGTTCCCTCAATTTTGAGTTCTATCAAAGGTCTGGACCCATCTGCAAAGAAGCTTCAGATTTCATTCTGCAGCAATCTGATCTCAGCAACTACAGTTCATTTTTTACCTGCCAAAGCCAGCTGAAGACCACTTATATCTACAGATTGGCCCATGTTTCCTACATCCATTGAGGCAATCTGCCGTGGAGTCTTTTTGAAGAGCTCTCTAGGTGGGGCCAACATCAGCTGGGAAAGAAAGAATTTCTCTGGTGGAGTTATAGGAGGCAAAAAACCTGAGAAAACACAACATTTTATACTCTTATAAGGTTTCAACATTTCACACAGAGACTATATTTCTGTAGAAGTAAAATACAAAGCTGATGGATGTAATAAGTTAGTATAATGGTTCAAATATTGCACCAGCTACAAAACAAATGTTACATGCATAAATGCACAAGCAGAAAGAAGGTAATGCTGGGCTGTTTATTTAACAAGAAGGGCCAGCAAGTTTAGGTCTGCAACAACATTTGCTCAACATTTATGGGAATTTAGTACATTTTTTTTGAAAACTGGATTCTCCCTTCCTTCACTCCCCCAACTTGGAACAGACTTAAAACTGGTTTTGAAACAGTTGCCACTACACATACTATTTCAACTAGTGTTTAAATACAAAGAGTATTTCATGTTCCTTCTCATGCTCATCCTCACAACACTACAAAGATCGCCATAATAATTATTACTATTTTACACATAGAGGATTGCACCAAGAACAGCAGCTGATCAGAGCGACTCAATCAGTACATGTTAGAGCAGGTCTTAGGACCCGTTCACATTAGTAGGATTTATTTCTATAGTGCCATCTCATGTATATGGCACCATTACTCATGGCGCAATCCTGTGTAAAGGACCGGGGGAGCATGTGCTCCCCGGGGGCTGGGTGTTGTAAACGTGCTGTAAAGCACGTTTACAGCACCCGGAGAGTAAGGGCTGCCAGCACAGAGGCTGGCGACCCACTCTCCACCAGCGCGCAGACCCTGCGCCCACTGGACTAGGTATGTCCCGCATCAGGGGCGGGGGGTAGGGTGGCCCAGGCGGTGAGGGAGGCCATCCATTGGCCACACCAGGCAGGGATATCAGCAGCGAACTCCGCGGATATCCCAAGCCCTCTACTGGCCTGGTGAGGCCTTACACACCAGGCTCGAATGTATGCAAGCTCGAGGCCTCAGGCCACTTGCACCGAGGGAAGGGGACAATTAGCAGGCTTTATGGTGTCCCTAGACTCCCTAGAGTTGGACACGACTGGACTTAATTGTCAAGGGATACCTTTACCTATGGTGTGATCTGGCCCAGCATGTCCTCACTGTATATAAATGCCTGCTAATTTTCACATGTATCACACCATATCCCTATTACTTGTAAGTGCAATTAATACCACCAGTGTTACCCCATCTTTAGATACACACGAGGTACAAATCTTTTACTCATCTAACAAACTCTAGTAATCATCATGACATGTTACACCTGTAAACATGCACCTACAGTGAAGAAAAGCATCAAACACAAAAGGGGACACATCCTTCATTAGGAGATGAGCTTAAAAGTGGAAGCTCCTCCTTGTCAAAAAGCAGTTGGGGGGCAATGGTCCAAACTGGGGTCACCGCAAGACGGTTGATGCTTTCCGCCTGCACTGCTTTACAGTTAAAAAATCACACCTTCCCAATTATTTGCTATCAATAACCACTGGGGGGGGGGCTGTCAGCAGGATCCCCTCCTTCCATACATGTACTGTAGTCCAGATTTGGACTGGCCCCCTTGTGGCTGTGTTTTGACCAAAAACAAAGAAAAAAACCACCCTTCCATTCAAGCCTGTTTCTTAATGACAAAATCATCATTACATGTAGTTTGGCCCAGGACTGAAGTTGAATCTTCAAAGAGCATGACAGTTTTCCTACACAGATATCACTTCTACATGCAAAACTGTACTCTCATGTGCAATAACCATACAAATGCACGCTTTGCTTCAGGCAAACTTAGAAAGTCGGAATGATTGGTTGCAATTCTCCCACAGAAGAGCGTGAGAAACAAAAACCAGTAATATCAACATAAGTGAAGTACCACTTCAAAAAAGCAACCCATTTTTCAAGCTGTGGCCTTGTCCCAAGTTTTCATTAACCCATAAGATGAAAGACATGTCATCACCTAGCAGGGACCATCTCAAGATTGGGCAGATGCTACTATGTTTCAGATCCCTTAATCCAGAGTGTTACACCACCCTTCCCTAACTCACAGTTAGGGTAGTAAAAGAGTACACTTTTCATACCCTTTCAACAATTTATGTGTTCTTTGTATCGGTAAAACTTGAGTTCTATTTCATCCAATCGTGACTGAGTAAGGAATTAACAGTACAGTACTGTATTGGTTATTATTGGAGAATAATATTTTGGGCATTATCACACCTCATAGTATATCTTACTATCCTACTTCATATTACAAAGAAGTACAGTATATTACAGTAATTAAAGGAAGATATTCCATTTAAGTATTCACACACCAAGGAACATCAAAGATGATAAAATGGAGACTCAATACTGTACTGATTAAACTGGGGTGTGTTACAGAGGGAGAGAAGAAAATAAGTTTTAAAAGGCCTTAAAATTATGACCCACTTAATGGAGGGTACCAAGGGGAAGAGGGGAAAGTTTATAAAGCCAGTTTTATAAACAGCAAAAAAAAAAATCTCGAGAAGACGCCTAACATGAGGCCAAAGAAGATTATTTTCCACTTCCGATACACCTGAAGGGAATAGTTGCCAAGGCTCAGCCCGAGGCCAGGCGGTACCTGAGAGTGGGGGCCTCTCGCTGTCGTCTCCACCGCCTCCAGCCGGGGCCGGGCCGGAGGAGTTTGAGGAAGAGGCGGCGGCGGCGGCGCGCTCGGGGGGCGCCGGGTTGAGGAGGTGGGCGAAGATGGCGGCGAAGGGGTTGGCGGCGAGGGGCTCGGTGCGATACATTTCCCACAGCAGGTAGAGGGCAGTGAGGCGCTGCGGCGGAGTGGGCAGGAGGTCGGGCTGCTGGAGGAGCAGCACCAGGACGGAGCCCACGCGGAAGTGCTCGGCCTTGCCGAAGTAGTGGTGGAAGGCGCTGGAGAGGCCCTCGAAGGTGCTGCCTCCGGCCTCCTCGGACACGATGCTCAGCAGGCTCGACAGCTCCTTCGGAGAAAGGCTCATCTTCTCGCCCAGCGGCGGCGACACCGCCTCGCTACTGCTGCAACCGGCAGCGACACCGGGAATCGAACCTGCAGCACAGTCGGGCTCGGGACTGATGCTGGCCCCACCCCCTGGCATTCAGCTCCGCCCTTCCCGCTTTCCTCCCTCGCTTGGGCGCGAGCCTACGCAGCTACTGCTCCTGTTCCCTCATTTTTCCACCTTCCGCGCGCGCATGCTTCAGGAACGTTCCCCTCCTTTCAGCGGGCTCCGTATGGCTCCCGCCCACTCGCTAAATATTTTCCCGTCCTTCTTCTAGCTACTGCCGTAAAGTGAGTCGGCGCCGGAAAGCGCTTTGTACAGTGACCCCCCGGTCGCAAAGCTAAAGGAACGAGGGAGGGAAGCAAGTGGCTATAGATATGGTGCGAATTTACCACTTTTGTAGTTCCTGTGCAAAGAGATTGGTTCTTTCTTTCAGAGATGCTCGAGGGAGAAACAGGATTGGCTAACTAGAACCCTAACTACAGAACAGAGAAAGAGATTGGTTTTTCCGGGGGTTGGCCGGACTCTTGAATCATTGGGAGTCGTTTCTTTCTGTGCTGCTCAGAGCTTTTTGCATATTATTACAGTACAGTGCTTTCCAGGCAAGGTGTGTGTTTGTGATAAATTGTTTGAGAGGTAGCAGTCAGGCAATCCCATCCCACCCCCTGAGAATTCAGAGCACTCTTGCTCAAGACACGTGGAGCCCATGAGTTTAGGAGAGGCTAGCTGAACTGCCCCCTACTATCAGTGAGTGCACGTCTATTAACAAGTCTTATCATGAGGCTTATTACCCCCAATAAAGTGTAGTGTGCATAGATTACAGCCTAGCTAGCTCTGCAACTAATACTAAACATTTGCTTTTGAGAGAACATGATTTAAGATGAAGCAGTGATAGTTATTGTTCGGTGTCTCTGATTTAAACGTGTCACCTACAGAGAGAGAGAGAGAGAGAGAGAGAGAGAGAGAGAGAGAGAGAGAATTATTATCTGCTGGGGTTAAGTCCTGGAAAAACCCATAGATACCGAATCAGCAGATACTGCAGCATCATTGATTCTATGGGGAAAATGGGGTTAGGTGGTTCCTCCTGTGGACTCTCTTCGCTATACACTAGTGTATATGAACTTTATGAACATGAATCTTAGCTTTAACTCTGTGGGCTAGGAGGTCCTAGAGGTGATAGCAAGGGCAGCTCAACATCTCCAACATTTTAATCTTTGTTTCTGTTATCAAGTCCAGAGTTCTATACAGTATTTGCATAGACTGTGCAAGTCCGCAATGTTCTTTTCCTGCCTTTCCTCAGGTTTTCAACGTATTGTACATATTTCTGTCCAACTCCAAAGCATTTCAAGCCAGTTACTCCCAGTTATAAAAGATGTTGGGGTTGCCTAAAATGGTTTGAGCAAATGTGAACCAATTTTGAGCAGCTTTGAAACATTTGGATCCTGTCAGAACCACCTTGAAGGCTTGAACTCCTTTCAGTGAGTTTCTTCAGTAGCAGAGGGAAGAGATGCCACCCTGTTGGGCATACTGAGGGGCAGCACTGCAATTAAATAACTGAGCCACACCAACAAATGGTCTGTTGTATGATTTGGGTTGTTCAAAATTCTGTTACCAAGAACTAGGAACTGACTTCAGTCTCTTGGAGCCCAGTCCTATCCTTTTTCCCACCATAGCATGCAGCCGTGCCAAACCAGACTGTGCTGCATGCTATGGGGGGGGGGCAGATTGGGAGGCTTGGGAGGGGAAAGGGAAAATATTTTCCCTTACCCCTCCGTAAGCCTCCCGCTCGCCAATGGACCTTTGCCAGCTCTTTAGCTGGCACAAGTCCATGGAGACAAAGAGGGTGTGTCTGCTGCTCCCGGAGACGATAGCATCCAGAGAAAGTTGCACACGTTGGGTGCCACCCCCTCCTGCCTCTGACACTCCTCCCACCCTCCCCATGTTCTGCCCCATTCCACCTTCCCTTCCCCGCCAACTCACCATTGTTGGCGGGCACTCCTGTCCTCGCTATTGCGTGCAGGGCCGCTCCAGCAGCATTCTGGAAGCACGTGGTTTAGCGCACTGCTGGGGTGCCATTTGTGACAGCCATAAAGCAGCTACCACTGCCGGAATGCTAGTTCCAGCAGTGGTAGAGCCCAATAGGATTGGGCTGTTGAAGTGGGGACTTCTGAGGAATTCATCTGTGGTAAACTCATCTGGGGCTTAATGATCTCATTAATGCAGATCTTGGGGTTCTTCATATTGCCAGTTACAACAAAAACTGGGAAGTCAGAAACGGGAACCACGCTTGCTTCTTTTCTTCTTTCTCGCAATGTCTGAATCAGTTCTTACTTCCAAGTACATACGTGTAGGATTGAGCTGCCAGCGTCGTCATTCTCTGCAACAAAGTAAAACGTTTATCGTCTGTTTACATACATTATTTATTATTGCTGATATTTATAGGTTAAGCAATAGAAAGATGAAGCCTCTAGGCCCATTTGTAGATGACTCCTCATAAGTGTTTTATTACTTTGCTTCCTTCATCATTTGTCTTTGCTTCATTGACATGCTTCTGCCCTTCTTTGATAATGTTTTTCAGGTAGCCAGTAGCCTTTTGCGGGTCTTATTTTCTAGTTTGGCAGATTGTTCCACAGTACTTTTAAAATAGGAGGGACTTTGGTATTTCTCTGTTCTTTCCATCTTATCTTAATGGAGAAAGCCTTGATACATATTTGTAGGATAATTGTAGCAGTGTAATGCATTGAATAGAAAACTATTGATTTTCTTCTGCAGCCCTGATATTTGAACACTGCAATGTTCATATTTAAAATACAGCAACGGTTATTCTCAAAAAAATATTCATATTTAAAAATGTAACTATCTTTATAATATTGACATTGACAGTTAGAGGGAAGGTGAAGCCTGGTATGCTGCGAGGTGGCTGCAATGCCTCCCTGATCCATCGGGAGATGGTGGAGGGGGACACCTTGGACCACAGCCTGGACTGTTTGTACAAGATGAACATGGCCTCTGGCTTATGGGTTTGGTGCGAGTCAGGTTGAAACTGAGAACCCAATGGATGAACTTGATGTCCAGGGTGCACCAGTCTCTCTCTCTCTCTCTCTCTCTCTCTCTCTCTCTCTCTCTCTCTCTCTCTCTCTCTCTCTCTCTCTCTCTCTCTGGGTTACACGGAATATGGATAGAATAATGGTAATACGATCTCCTCTGCCCTATGGGCCATGGAATTCACCTTAGGGATGAAGGTGGGGTCTGTTTGTAGGACCACTATCATGGAAGATACACAGTTCCTTTCTAATGGATAGGGCAGTGATCTTGGATACCCTCCTGGCTGATGTGATCCCCACCAGGAAGGCCATCTTTTGGGTCAGCTCCTGTAGGGGGCAGGTGGCCATGGGTTTGAACGGGGGGCTTTTGAGGGCCTTCAGAACCAGGTTGAGGTCCCAGGATGGGATCCAGTGTACAAAAGGAGGCTACTCCCCTCAGGAATTTCTGAACGTGGGGGTAGGAAGACAGCCTATGCTCCTTCGGGTGGCCTAATATAAAGGCTATAGCTGAGACCTGGTATTTGAGTATGACTGTGCTCAGCCCCTTCTCCAGTCCAGCCTGTAGGAATTCCAGGAGGTCACCCACCCCTGGTGTCTTTGTGTCTACCACCTTATTGGCATACCAGTCAGTGAACACCCTTCATATAGTGTTGTAGACTCTATTGATTGACTCTCACCTGTCTGAGGGGATAGTGGCCATGACCATCTCAGAGTAGCTTAGTATAGGGAGGCCTTGCCACTCAACCTCCAAGCAGTTAGGTGGAGCATGCTTGGCTGTGGATGATGAAGGACCACGCCTTGGGTGAGAATGTCCTTTCTTTGTGTAAGGTGGTGTGGTGGTAGGCTAGACATTTCCAGGAAGTCTGTGAACCACGGGTGCCTGGGCCAGTGGGATACTATCAGGACTGCCTCCTCCTCCTCCTCCTGTAGCCTTTACAAGAGGCAGCCTCTATGCATCTGTCTGATGCATCCCTGGGGAATCTGTCGCTGTCTGAGGATAGGACGGAGGAGGATCCAAGAGTGGCGATCGGTGCATCCACTAGCGGCACCTTCAGCCTCTCTGGGGGCTCTAGTGAGAGTATGTGGTGGTTTGCTTATGAGCCTGTCTATTACTGGCAGGGTATGCCCACTCCCTCTCCACCAGCACCTCAAAGGATTCTGGGAGTTGGAAGCCTGAGGGAGCTTCTCGCCATGTGGGACACACTGTGCTGGATCCCCGCACCTTGGAGGAGGGGCCCATTTTATTTGATTGGACCTCATGCTGCAGTTCCAGAAGCCTCATGACCATCTGGAACATCCTCTGAAAGAACTCTGGAGGGAAGAGGCATGTCCCTTGTGGTTCCTTGATCTGCTCTTCTGAGAGCTCTCCCTCTTCCATGGATTCAGATGCAGAGTCCTCTGTCTTGTGCTGGTCCCAGTCGACCATGGTCCTGTGTCTCCATCTGGGCAGCAAGCCCGGTTCCAGCTGGTCTCTGCTCCTTGCCCTGGCACTGCTGTGACCTGGGATAGTGTCGGGGTCTTCCTTCTCGGGGCTGTTCCCAGCTGTGGCTGGGGTATCAAGGGCTGACTGCAGAGTGCAGTGGTTAGGGAGGTGATGAGCTGGACCATCGAGGCTGCTAACCCCTTCCAGTCGCCCCTTGGGCTCCTGCGACTTTCTGGGGCAGGTGGATGGCTTCTGATTCATTTGGGGTAGGGGGAAGCTGGATTTGTGAGCTGGTGGTGACCCTCTGGTCCTCCAGGTCACTGTGAGCCAGTTTGAGCCTCTCCTTAGCTGTCCCCACTATGTTCACATGTCCCCTTGCCTTCTGCTACAGGGGCAGGGTTTGCACATAGCTGGTCCCCTATAGTTCCCACTGCCTACCAAGGTGCCCAGGCCCGACTGGGGGTGGGTGGGGGCACTCACTAAATTTGTGAGAACTGCCTCCTCTCTGGCCCAAGCAGGGCAGGCTAGAGGGCTGGTAGGCAGCTTGCTGGGTCAGTTCCTAGCTCTGCTGCTGGCTCTCTGTGCTACATGGTCATGTTGCTGCTGCGTCTCTGCCCTGAAGGGCCTGCCACCCTCTTCCCTGCCACCAGTATTGTGGGGGAGATAGGCTGGTTGCCCCTGTCGCATCCATCGTTCGAGGGGGCCGCTTGCCGGTCTAGCATTTGCCTCTGCTGCTGGTGGGGGGGGGGAGGGGATCCGGGCTCATTTGGCACCTTCCCTGGTGCTGTGGCACCACTCGCAGCCTTCCTGCTGCATGTGGAGGCAGGAAAATGGTACCCACATGCCCTGCCATGGCTGGTTGGCTGTTTAACTCATCATCATGCCTATTGCTGAGCATTCCAGTCAGGTCTCTTCTTGGTGAGAGCTGTGTCTTAAAGGACACGTGCAGCTTGACTGCAGTAAAAGGGAAGAACACAAAACAGAAAATTGCTTGGAAAAACCATTGCCTAAGAACATAAGAAGAGCCCTGCTGGATCAGGCCAAACGCCCATCTAGTCCAGCTTCCTGTATCACACAGTGGCCCCACCAGATGCCTCAGGGAGCACAAGACAACAAGATACTTGTATCCTGTCGCCACTCCCTTGCACCTGGCACAGAGAAAACCTACTTCCAAAGCCAGAAGGTTGCTTATGGCTTGTAACCTGTGATGGTCTGTGATTGCCTGTTCAAGAGACAAGGCAAGGTCAGTCTGGGGAGCCCACCCCCTCAGCAAGACTGGGATCATCTGACCCTGCCTGACCAGGAGCTTCCCAGATGCCAGAGACTGAGCCACCTAGTAGGAACCATTGGAGAAAAGAGGTGTTTAATCCTCTCACCTGACAAATGTCCCCCTATTTTCCTTTGCTTCCCTTCAGTCAAATTCTGAAACTGGAAGCAAATCTGGCTGAGAGAAAAATGGTATGGGGTGGGCCTTGGCAGGGAAGAAATGGCAGGTGTAGGAAGGGTTAATCAGCTTTCCTGCCTGCCATTCCCCTGCCTTGAATCTCCCCTCCACCACATTCCTTTTGTTTGTGCAAATACTAGGAAGAAGTGTTTGCCAAGATAAGATCTATTCCTGCTGGCCTCTCCATGCTAAGTGAGTGTACTTACTAAAGTAGTGAATATATATATTCATTTGGGGAAATGAATATATATATTGGTGGAAACAAGGTTGGTGGAAAGCAATGAAACCAAAGGCTATACTTTGTATTGGAGCAAGATGCAAGTATAAAAGTTACTCTCATACATCCATTCTGAAAATGTTACCGTATTTCTTCGAGTCTAAGGCGCCATCGATTCTAAGGCGCACCTTTATTTTCAGTACCACCAGCAGGGGGGAAAAATCCATCAATTGTAAGACTCACCTCCCTTCATTGAATCTACCTGCTCAGCACCAACTCTCCCCAGCATGTCCAGCTCTGCAGCTGACGATGACTGAGTGCCTTTGCTTAGCATTTCTGGCCCCACCAGAAAGTGCCATTTCCTTTGTTACCTGGGCTTGGGGGAGCTTCAGGGAGGCCTGCGCGACCCTCTGCGAATCTTCAGTTCGGCAAAAAATGGTGATTTTTGGCCATGCCCAGAAATTGCCATTTTTCGCCAAACTGAATATCGGGGAGGCCTGCAGAGGGTCGCGCAGGCCTCCCTGAAGCTCCCCCAAGCCCCAGTAAGTAAGAAGATAGCATTTTGGGGTGCTTTTTGGAGACCTTTGATTCTAAGACGCACCCCATTTTTTGAAATGCTTAATTGGGAAAAAAACATGCGTCTTAGAATCGAAGAAATACAGTATATCAGAGAGCATGTTCCCCCAAACCCACATTTGCTGAGATAATGTGAACTTAAGGATGCATGGGAAACGTTTTATGGGCATCTGGCAGATTGGTGAAAAAATATGCTGCAGCTTAACCCTTCTCAAGCCCACCAGTTATCTCCTGCACATGACATGCCCCCTTCCCTGTGGTTTCCATTGGTGAGTTTGCACCAGTTTCTGAGCCCAGCAGAGAGAAATTATTTACATTGGGTTAAGTACCCTTCCTGCTCACTACTTATCTTCTACAAGTGTCCCCCTGCTCCCACATTTACCTTAGAAGAAAAGTGCAGGGTTGGGTATCTTGCATTTTCCTCATAACTTCCAGTTCTAAACTCAATGATCCCAATCAAGGTTGCCGCATCTCAAAAAGGATATAGTGCAACTGGAAAAGTGCAGAAGAGAGCGACCAAAATGATTAGTGCTGGGGCTGGGAGGGCTGGGGCATCTCCCTTATGAGGAAAGACTACAGCGTTTGGGGCTCTTCAGTCTAGAAAAAAAGGCGCCTGAGGTGGGGCATGATTGAGACGTATAAAATTATGCATGGGATGGAGAGAGTGGATAGTGACAAGTTCTTTTCCCTCTCATACAACACTAGAACTAGGGGACATGCTCTAAAATTGAGTGGAGGGAGGATTAAAACAGACAAAAGAAAATATTTCTTTACCCAGCGTGTAATTGGTTTGTGGCCTGGCCTGGATGCCTTTAAAAGGGGATTGGACAGATTTATGGAGGAAAAGTCCATCACAAGCCATGATGGGGATAAGTAACCTCCTGGTCTTAGTAATAGGCTATCACTTATGAAAAGCGAGGAATCGTAACCAAATAATTTAATTGTCCATGTTAACAAATGGGATTAGCCAATTCTAACAAATTTAAATTGTAACCCTTCAACCATGAGAGGATTCAGGTGAATTCTAACGTTTTAGGTCTCACAATTGCTGCCGATCATGGCATGGGAGACAATGAAGATGAAATGGAAGTTAATATCTGATCAGGAGGCACAGAAATTAGTTCTAGGGAAGAATCAGAGCATGGTATTAAATATACTGTAGAAGAAGGCCAAGGTAGCAACATCGGGATCATTATGTGAATACTTTGGGGGAAACAGACTTAATATGGTACCATAGCTGTAGCTACGGTATGTGTAGGGTACAGGGGTGGCAGTATTCCAAATCTCTTCTCTGAATGTATAGTGCTTTATTATGATTATTTTATTATAAGTCTCTAGCTATTGTACTTATGGAGATATAAAAAGTGTCCAGTAATTATTCTACCCAATTGGTTAGCGAAACATAAATCTCTTCCATCTTCCAGTGTTTTTGCCAATGAATGCAAAGCCACTGGGATGATTAACATTGGGAAAAATTCTGATTTCCTGTTTCATTGTAATTAGTGACAGACAACACTGAAGAGGGGAGATTTCTGTACAGTATTTCTTTCCCTTGTCAACTGTTGCAGTTGTTCTCTTCTACTTGACTGTGGCGACATTGTTTTCTCAGTGACTAGGATAGGGTGGCATTTATTTTTCTAGACTGGGAACAGCTTGTAACAGTTGGGGACCTAATTTTCTGGCTGGGGTGGACCCCTGGCACATTTTCCTGAGCATACGGTTGGTATGGTATGATGAGTCAATGCTAAATTGCAAACATAATATAATATAATATAATATAATATAATATTATATTATATTATATTATATTATATTATATTATATTATATTATATTATATTATATTATATTATATTATATTATATTATAACATTGCACTAGATGGAATTAGTGTGTGTGTACACACGCACAAACACACACTAATTCCTTCTAGTGCAATGTTATATATTATATTATATTTGCAATTAGTTTATATTTAATATATTATATTTGCAATTGCAATTAGAAGGAATTTGTGTGTACACACACACACACACACACACACACTCCTTCTAGTGCAATGTTATGCAATTTATTAAACAATTTTAATAAACATTTAAATACATGACAAGTAACCAGATCAACTCAGTCCCTTTGCTATAAAAGAGGAGGTTTACTACCTGCTGAACAACTTAATCCTGCCAACATGTATCTCAATGACAAAAGGGACTAAAAAGTGTGTTTCTTTTAATGAAGGCTGGACATTCAGGAAATGATTCTGGCAGGTGGGACATAGTGGGACATGTGCTGTGGTCCTATGCTCACGCAAGGACCCACACACATCACTAGTGAACCCCCGAGATTGGTTGCCCTCCACTGCCATTTTACAATTCCCAGATACCGTCCCCTGATGCTGCACCAGGGCTAGTAGGCCAACCAGGAATTGGTAGGTAGCACCAGGGAAAGAACAAGGATGGTTTGCTGCTGTCTGTTCCTCATTGCCCCTTGGTAAGCCTCCCCACTGGGCCTAGCTGACGTAAGGCAGTGGGCAGCAATATATAACAATTAGTTCTTCCCCTGGCTCCATTTTACAAACCCTGCTACTGCTTCCCACCATCACCTGGCAAGCCAGCTCAGGGCTCAGTGAAGATTGGCCATGAGGCAGTGGGGAGCAGGTGCCTTTGGACTACCTTTGCAACCCCACTCCCTAATGATGGTGGCCCTTTAAGCTTCTTCTGCTGTTTTGCTGATCCCTATATTGTGAAAGCGATCAATAATCTTAGTCAATAACAATAAATTAGTATAGCACTAAATTAATGTCATGCAACTAATCAGAAAAACATGCAATTTTCTGATTAAACTCAGTTCCAGTCTGTTAGTGACAATGGAATATATTTATACTATGTCATGTCTCCCACTGGTTTACAGCTGCTATCTGCTGCTGCTGCTGCAGTTTTAAAATCCTTGTTACATGTTTAAAATGTAAATAGAAATTTCTTCAGTTAGCAGAATTGCAGGGCAAGGAGGGCATACATTTTTCTTATTGTTGTGGTCAGTAATAACAACATTGAAGTAAACCAGATGAATTCTGACATTGTTCAGATTTTCAAGACTGCCCTAAAACTCTGTGCGCACTGTATTCTTATTGTCTTAGTGTTGTTCAGAAACTATTTGCAGCTGTCTAAAGGGCAGCCAGAATGAGATATAATAGAAAATAATGGAAGTACTGCAGTGATTCATGAGCAGACAAATTGTATGTGTGCCTATTGTTTCCTCCATGCCAAAAAGAAGAGGAAAACAATTTTATTAGAACATATTTCAGTTCAAGACTTATGGACAGAGAACATTTTACGCATACTATGGTACGTTCTTTCCTAACTGTGTGTGTGGGACATAATATTTTAAGGTCTCAATCCTATCCTTACCTTATGATGTTGTGCGTCGTCCTGCACTAGTGCTGACTGCTGTAAAGCAGTCAGTGCCAGGTGCAACAGGCACTCCAACAGTGTGCTACACAGTGTGCTGCCGGGAGCGCCGGTGGGAAGGCCTGTGCCTTCCTGCTCGTGTCGTCGTTGGCTCTCCTGCTTGCCGGAGCAGATAAGATGGCGGGGGAGGCAGGAGGGGTGGAGGGAGGGTGGCGATGGGGGAGCAGGATGGGTGGATCGGGTCCAGGAGGGTGTGAGATTGGTGGTGCTGGCGCATACCGTATCCCATCTCCCTTCCCAGACCCGTTCCCATGGCGTGAGTCCACGCAGAACTGCTATAGCTATTTAGTTAGCGCGGTCTGAGTAGACACACACACCCACACTGTGGAGGCTTACAATTGTTCCCTTACTCAGAGCCCTCCGCAACTGCCTCCCCATCATAGGATACAGTGGCTGCCATTTTGGCCTTGCTGCATTGGTGGTGGTGGTGGGAATGGATAGGATTGGGCTGCTAGTAGGCTAACATTACTGTATATCCATTTAACCTCTCATATATTCCCATGTTTTGTTTTAATTTCAAAATACAGTTGAGTGATCTTTGCCACATAAACATTTTGATAGTTTAATGGTCAACTAGAAATCATACAAGGCTTTAGAAGGAAAAATGTACATCCACTAAACCTACTAATGTAAGATAAAACTGTAATAAAATAGTTCCTCCTACTCCCAAACTGTAAGTAGTCACAGGGCATTCAAGTTCAGAAAAGAACTATCTTATCTAGGACCTAGTTTGATGCAGTATTATATGTTCACTCAGCAGCAACCTCACAGCATATTAATAATATTACAAGAACAATCATCACAATTTTTGCCCTTCTGCTTGTCCTGTTACTGTGGATACATTTCAGCTTGTCCAGCCCAAGGATGTGGACAGGCTCCCTTGGAAGTGGGCAACCACCTGTGAGCTTACCCCTTGCCCCTTTTGGTTAATGAAAGTGTCTAGAAGCAGAATGACTGGTTAGGTGAAGAAGATAATACAGTAAATGCTTACCTGAGAGGAGTAATACTGGCTCTCTTAAAGGAAGTCGTTTATAAGACATTTCTTGAAGAAGACTTCTTCCTTGCTCTGGATAATTACCACCATTTTGAATATACCATTTTGGACAAAGTGCATGACCATGTGGTGGTAGCTCAAATACTGGTATTTTTGGATTTTAGTGATTACCTTGATCAGTGGTTCTCAATGTATTCGGTGCAGCGTACCACCTGCATGACTGCTGGTGCGCCAAGTACCACAGGAAGTAACTGGCGATTATGTTATCACCGCTTACTTCCTGGTTTTCGGCCCAGTTTTCGGCAGAGAAGGATGCAGGAGGCTGAGCTGGCGGAAGGCGGTAAGAGGCTCCGGGTGGGCTGTTTTTTGTGCTCCCGAGGGTCTCGGCCAAAGGCAGGAGCTTCTCGGGAGCAAAAACACAAGTGCCGTGTTTTCAGGGGTCCCAGCAGTGTATGCGTACCACCAGTTAAGAACCCCTAAATGGAGTTTGTAATGGCTGTTCTGCAACTTAGGCTTACACTGTGGTGTCCACCTGCTAAGGTTCTCTGAAAGTTTAAATACCTTAAACTGCTAATGAGGTGGCTGCAATTAAATGATGTTTATAATTTGCTCAAGTCATTTCGTGCTTCCCACCTAACAATAATCCCGCTTAAACAATAATTGTTAAATAGCCTCTACCAATTATAAGAAACTTTGCGGTCACCTCCAGGTGCCCAATCCTGGAACCTGGCCTCGGATATTTAACCCTTACAAGGCTCACAGCCCAATCCTGTCTAGGACTGCAGCGTGCAAAAGCACACTGCGCTGGATCATATGCAGGATCTGGCCAGCGCCGGTGCAGCTGGAGTACTCCTCAGAGGAAGTGCGTCTGTTGCCAGAGAGGAGCCAGGAAGCACGGAGAGGGGTGTCTCAGGGCAACAGAAGTGGCATAGGCATTACTCATCTTGTTTGTACTGTATTAACAGCTTGTATTCCAATTCCAGTTCCAATTCCAAAACCTTTATTGGCATCTTACATAAATAAGCATACACTGACATAAACATAAACATACATATATACGTAGCCCTTAAACAATAGGTCAATATTCTAAAACTTTATACTTCAAAATATTATAACGCCTCATAAATTAATAAAATCTATACAATAGAAATATGCTTTTCTCTTCTCTTAATTATAGCGTTCAGATAATAGGCCACCTTTTCTGTTAGCTCCAACTTCAGCTCCACATTGATAACATTAACAGCCAAATCCTGTTTAGCAGGACGCAGCGGTGAAAATGGTGCCTGCTGCATCCTAAGCAGGATGGGGCCTGCCCTGGAATAGCCGGAGGCCTCGTTTGTCCCTTTACCCTGAGTAGAGCCTTGGCCATCCCTATGTGTCTACTCAAATGTGTGTCGGCTATTTTGCTGATGCATATTTGAGAGCACCATGTAATGGTGGCCAGGCCCGGGAAGGGGGATAGGATATGGTGCAGGAGGCTGCCGCCGATGCGTCCCCCAGCCTGGGCTTGCTGACCAATCCCACACACCCCTGGAATGCCCCGTTCCGCCTTTCTCGTGCCCCTCCGCCACTCGGCGGAGCGTACCTTCCCCGGCGGGCGCAGCATTGTCCTTAGCAGAAGTAGAGCGGTGTCAGCGCTGCTTACTCTCTGGGTGCCACAAATGTGCTTTACGGCACGTTTGCAACACCCTAGACCTGCGGAGCAATTACTCTGCCGGTCCTGCACTAGACAGAATTACGCCGTAAGTTATTCATATTTTCCTTTAATAAATAGAAGTTCTTCACCCACTGATGTGTTCATTGCCTTCATATCCCCAAAGAACCATTGTCCCTGTGACAAAGCATTTGGCGTAGCAGGATATGAGAACAGTGCCCCTCTGGGGGAGGAAGACCGCAGAAGATGGTGTGTTTAATGTGGGCCAGAGCTGCATCCCCAGTTGGCCAGGCACTAGTGCCTGGGGTCCAGTGACTCAGGTCTTGAACCAGTTAACTCTGCTGGTGTCTTGGAAATCTTGGTGTCTTGGATGGTAGATCAGGGAGGTGCTACACCCAGGACTGTGCTTAGGTGCTTACAGATACTGGGTATAGGGGAGAAAGGGAGGCAGAAGTCAGTGACAGGGATAGGATGGGTTCTTCTCACTGCGGCACCTTGTGGGAACAATAAAAACCTCGCAGAAGTAGGTGCAGCAGCAGGCAGACGATATTGCTGCCTTAAAAGAGCAGCAGGCTCTCATGCCAGGGCTGTTGGAAAGTGTACAAGAAAGTCAAGATGTGGTGGCAGAATGGCCTGCCACTATGGTTGTTTGCTTTTGCTAAGTTAAAACATCAGAAGCAAGCAAAGTGAGGAATGTGTGCTTAATAACCCCAAAAACGTTAGAGCACTTGTCACTTCATGGGGATGGGAAACCTGGGGTGGAGACATGTGGGATTCCAGCAATGATGCGCGGTCAGAGGAAGAACAAGCAGTTGAAAATGTTTGGGAGTCATTCTGCTCAGTTTAACCGAGTCGGTTACTTTTTGTTGTTCAGTCGTTAAGTCGTGTCTGACCCTTCGTGATCCCATGAACCATATCCCGCCAGGCCTTCCTGTCCTCCACTATCTTCCTGAGTTTGCTCATTTTCATGTTCGTTGCATCGGTGATGCTGTCTAACCATCTCATCCTTTGCCTTCCCCTTCTCCTTTTGCCTTCAATCTTTCCCAGCATCAGAGTCTTCTCCAGAGAGTCCTCTCTTCGCATTAGGTGGCCAAAATATTTGAGTTTCAGCCTCAGTACCTGTCCTTCCAGGGAACAGTCAGGGTTGATTTCTAATGCTTTATTTGAATGTGTAATGGCAAGCAGTGGGGGGTAGGTTGGATTTTCTTGACAGCTGTTTGGAATTTATGGGAGGTTAACCAGAGACAGGAGCAGGCTATCAGTGCTCTGTCCAATGATATACAGTGGAGCATGAGGATCTATTGCAGAAGTGCCAGACAATACACAAAAGCAGTGGACAGAAATACTGGCAGAGAACCTGGCTACTTGAGTGGCAAAAATGAGACGGTACTTTAGAGAACAGGTGTTAGGACAAGCCCATGACATGATTGGGCTGGTCACCAGGGCCCCACGAAGACTTTGGAGCAGGTATTGGAGCATTTTTTCTAGCCCTCGCTGAGCGAGGACACCCAACAGCATTGCACTGCGTACCCTATATGCCAGTGCGCAAATGCTCGAGGTCTGGCCAAAGCCTCGTTCTGCCCACTGCCATTGGTCGGCGTTCCATTTGAACACATAGCCGTGTTACTGGGCCCCGCACAGCCCATGGTCATAGATTCGCCCTAGTTATCATGGACGACGCTACCCAGAGGTCATCCTACTGCATGTGAGCCAGGATGGTGCAGGACCATGCAAGTGAGCCAGGATGGTGTACTGGTTCTGGTGTTGGACTTAAACCTGAAAGACCCAGGTTCAAATCCCCACTGAGCCATGAAGCTTCCTGGGTGACCTTCGGCCACTCACTATCTCTCAGCCTAACCTACCTCCCAAGGTTGTTGTGAGGACAAAAGGAGGGAAGGAATTACCGTATGTACACCACCCTGAGCTCCTTGGAGGAAGAGCAGTGTATAAAAATCCGTCCCACCAACCAGCGCCCCATCTGGAGACTGCAGCTAGGAAGACAGGAGGTTCTGCAGCAAGTAGAAGAGATCAACAGAGGGAATAAGGATAGAGTCCATGGGGCCAACAGGCAGGTCTTAAGCCATGTCTTCCCAGATTCAGAAGCCAAGCTGTGCCCCTATCCCTAGCCTGGGTATTGATTACCCAATGATTGGGAGAACTGCATTCTGCACATGCTCGGAACCACTCACTTCACAGTGTTCTCTCTCTCTCTCCAGACAGCGTAGTTACCGTAAAACTGCTTTGCACAAGTTATTGCTTCACTTGCCGCACAGCTAAGCCCTATTGAAGACGAGCCCCGAGGAAAAGGCCAAAGCGACAGGGACGTGTCCTTTCGTGCCTTCTTTTCCTAGCTAAGGCGTGCGGGCCTGTTCACAAGCAAGCTGCCGGGGCAAAGATTCCAGGCAGGCAGGCAGTGTGGAAACAAGGGAGAGTGTTCCTCTTTCCATTGCTCTCCCGCCCCCGCCGTGGTCGACCAGGTTTCTTTTCCTCTCTCTCTTGGAGGCGGAACTCAGGGAAGGGAGGCGGCTTCAGGGGCAGCTCCGCCGTAGAAGGAGGGTGTCGGCGGACGGGCGCCCTGGGTCTCCTCCTGTCCTGAAGCCTCTTTGGCGGAGGGAATACCAGCCCCTGGAGAGAAGGATCGGCACAGCAGAGCAGCTCCTCCCCCCCAGGCCGTTGCTGCTGCTGGTGAAGAAGAGTGACTTGCGCCCTCGCCCTGCTGCCGCCAATTGACGGACGGGCTCCGGCGGTGGCGGCTGTGAGCGATTGCGGGGCGATGTGACTGTGGCTGGCGGTGGGGCGAGCGGGCCAGCGGCAAGATGTGGCTGAAGCCCGAGGAGGTGCTCCTGAAAAACGCCCTCAAGCTGTGGGTGACCCAGAAGAGCAGCGGGTATTTCGTTCTGCAGCGTCGGCGGGGACACGGCGACAGTGGCGGCCGCTTTACTGGTACCTACCGGCCAGGAGGGAGGGGGACGCAACAGCCTGGAGGGCTCGGCGGCTTGGGTTGCTGAGGAAGGTCGGAAGCGAGCGAGCCAAGTGGGCCGCGGGGAGGCGGGGTGACCGGGCGGGGGCTGCTGGAAATCTTGCCTGCCTCACGCAGGTTGTTGGGCAGCAGAGTAGGTGTGTGTGTGTGTGTGTGTGTGTGTGTGGGTAAATAAAAGTAACCCCTTTGCCTCCTTTCTGGTGTGGGGACGGGTGGTGGTGGAAGAGTTGGGTTACTGTTGCTACTGTGATCGAGTGTGGTGGGAGCCTCTCCAGTTAGTATACTATAACTATAAGTTATAGTATACTAACTGGAGAGGCTCCCACCACACTCGCTCCCCTCCAGACTAGCGAGGCCCACTGGTGGACCCCTCTTTATTAGATAGGCGCTCTCTCATCCCCGAAAGCTTCTGCCACAAGAAACCTGTTCGACTTCTTCAAGGTGTTTTGTTGGGTTTTTTTCTGTAGTCCAGCAACTCCTTGATCGGACTTGGGGCTGAGGAGGAAGTAACTTCGCTCAGGCGGAGGTAGGGGGAAAATCCTAGCCTGGACTGACTGAGGGGTGTGTGTGTGTGTGTCTGTGCGAGGGTGGTCGGGAGGGAGAGCTTAGTTGCTGCTGTGCCCTGAGGTGGGGAAGGAGCCAGGCTCTTTGTTCAGTCTTGGGGCAGGAGGCCCCGCTAAAGAGCGGCGAACCTGAATACTGTACTCTTCTCTGGCCGTGGTTGTGCACTGCAAATACTGACGTGTATCTTCACTTTCCCCCCTCCAGTTAAAAAAGTACAGTATAGTGAGTGGTTATGTGGTTTAAAGGGAAGCTGAAAGGAGAGAAAGAGAAGAACTATGTCTCTGTGCCCCTATAAGTGTCCCCCCCATTTTAAAAACAAAAAAAATCCCCTTTGGTGTTTCTGTTTCTGTTCCCTGGAAACTCCATTATTGCAAGACAATTAAATTCAAAATGTCTAGTCTAGGACCTATTGTTCATGTTCATGTGTCTGGGACAGCAGTTAAACTATTATTTTAGAAGAGAGGTGAAAAAAGATGTGAAGAACGTGCTAAAACTTAACAAGATATAGAATAAGGAAGCAACTAAACCGTGTATTTAAGCCAGTCAGGAGATATTGCTGTTAGGAATCTCCATATGGAGCAACACTGGCAGGGCTGTGGACACTATAAAGGTACAGACACTTTTTTTCTGGCCTTAGGCTCAGAGGTGTGCTGTGTTTGTGGTTTACAACTGCTAATGGATGTAAATAAAATAGAAAAGAAATGGTTGAGGTACTGTTTTACTTAATCTAACATAATGGTGCCCAAACGCTGATTTAAAAAAAAAGAAAGAAACAATAGAAATGAGGATAATTTTTTTTCTTAAGGAAAAAAACCTGAGTGTGTTCTGGGAGAAAAAAAGATCTTATGTTTGAGATAGGAGTGGACATTATAAAAAGTCTCATGAATGTTCAGGATGAATATGTTGTTGTTGTTAAGTCGTGTCCGACCCTTCGTGATCCCATGAACCATATCCCGCCAGGCCTTCCTGTCCTCCACTATCTTCCTGAGTTTGCTCATTTTCATGTTTGTTGCATCGGTGATGCTGTCTAACCATCTCATCCTTGGCCTTCCCCTTCTCCTTTTGCCTTCAATCTTTCCCAGCATCAGAGTCTTCTCCAGAGAGTCCTCTCTTCGCATTAGGTGGCCAAAATATTTGAGTTTCAGCCTTAGTACCTGTCCTTCCAGGGAACAGTCAGGCTTGATTTCATTTAGAATTGACTGATTTGATCTCCTAGCAGTCCAAGGGACTCTCAGGAGTCTTCTCCAGCACCACAGTTCAAAAGCATCTATTCTTCGGCGCTCAGCCTTCCTTATGGTCCAACTCTCGCAACCATACATTGCTACTGGGAACACCATGGCCCTGACTATGCGAACTTTTGTTGGCATGGTGATATCTCTGCTTTTTATTATGCTGTCTAAGTTTGCCATAGCTTTCCTTCCAAGGAGTAAGCGTCTTTTAATTTCATGGCTGCTGTCTCCATCTGCAGTGATCTTGGAACCCAGAAAAGTAAAATCTGTTACTGCTTCCATTTCTGCCCCTTCTATTTGTCAGGAATTGATGGGACCCGATGCCATGATCTTAGTTTTATTAATGTTGAGTTTCAAGCCAACTTTTGCACTCTCCCCTTTCACTCTCATCAAGAGGCTCTTTAGTTCTTCTTCACTTTCTGCCATTAGGGTGGTATCGTCTGCATATCTGAGGTTGTTGATATTTTTCCCGGCAATCTTGATTCCGGCTTGTGATTCATTCAGCCCTGCATTTCTCATAATGTACTCTGCATATAAGTTAAATAAGCAGGGTGACAATATACAGCCTTGCCGTACTCCCTTCCCAATTTTGAACCAGTCGGTTGTTCCATGGCCTGTCCGAACTGTTGCTTCTTGACCCGCATACAGGTTTCTCAGGAGACAGGTAAGGTGGTCTGGTACCCCCATCTCTTTAAGAATTTGCCACAGTTTGTTGTGATCCACACAATCAAAGGCTTTTGCTTAGTCAATGAAGCAGAAGTAGGTGTTTTTTTGGAACTCTCGGGCTTTCTCCATGATCCAGCGCATGTTGGCAATTTGATCTCTAGTTCCTCTGCCTCTTCGAAACCCAGCTTGTACTTCCGGTAGTTCTCGGTCCACGTACTGTTGAAGCCTAGCTTGTAGGATTTTGAGCATAACCTTGCTAGCATGTGAAATGAGTGCAATTGTACGGTAGTTTGAACACTCTTTGGCACTGCCCTTCTTTGGAATTGGAACGTAAACTAACCTTTTCCAATCCTTTGGCCACTGCTGAGTTTTCCAAATTTGTTGGCATATTGAGTGCAGCACTTTCACAGCATCATCATTTAGGATTTTAAGTAGCTCAGCTGGGATATTATCATCTCCACTAGCTTTGTTGTTAGTAATGCTACCTAAGGCCCACTTGACTTCACTCTCTAGGATGTCTGGCTCTGGGTCAGTGACCACACCAGCATGGTCATCAGGAACATTAAGATCTTTCTTGTATAGTTCTTCTGTGTATTCTTGCCATCTCTTCTTAATCTCTTCTGCTTCTGTTAGGTCCTTGCCTTTTTTGTCCTTTATCATGCCCATCTTTGCAAAAAACGTTCCCTTGATATCTCCAATTTTCTTGAAGAGATCTCTAGTCCTCCCCATTCTGTTGTTTTCCTCGATTTCCTTGCATTGTTCATTTAAGAAGGCCTTCTTATCTCTCCTTGCTATTCTCTGGAAATCTGCATTCAGTTGTTTATATCTTTCCCTTTCTCCCTTGCTTTTTGCATTCCTTCTTTCCACAGCTATTTGTAAAGCCTCATCTGACAGCCACTTTGCTTTCTTGCATTTCTTTTTCTTTGGGATGGTTTTAGTTGCTGCCTCCTGTACAATGTTACGAACTTCCGTCCATAGTTCTTCAGGCACTCTGTCTACCAGGTCTAATGCCCTAAATCTATCCTTCACCTCCACTGTATACTCATAAGGGATATGGTTTAGGTCATATCTGACTGGTCTAGTGGTGTTCCCTACATTCTTCAGTTTAAGTCTGAATTTTGCAATAAGAAGCTCATGATCTGAGCCACAGTCAGCTCCAGGTCTTGTTTTTACTGATTGTATAGAGCTTCTCCATCTTTGGCTGCAAAGCACATAATCTATCTGGTTTCGGTATTGACCATCTGGTGATGTCCATGTGTAGAGTCGCCTCTTGTGTTGTTGGAAAAGAGTGTTTGCTATGACCAGCGTGTTCTCTTGACAGAACTCTGTTAGCCTTTGCCCTGCTTCATTTTGCGCTCCAAGGCCAAACTTGCCTGTTGTTCCGTTTATTTCTTGATTTCCTACTTTAGCATTCCAGTCTCCTATGATGTAAAGGACATCTTTTTTGGGTGCTAGTTCTAGAAGGTGTTGTAGGTCTTCATAGAACCGGTCAACTTCATCTTCTTCAGCATCAGTGGTTGGGGCATACACTTGGATTACCGTAATGTTGAATGGTTTGCCTTGGATTCGAACTGAAATCATTCTGTCGTTTTTGAGGTTGCACCCCAGTACTGCCTTTCCCACCCTTTTATTGACTATGAGGGCTACTCCACAGGCACTTCTTTCTTCTAAGGGATTCATGCCCACAGTAGTAGATATGATGGTCACCTGACTTAAATTCGCCCATGCCCGTCCATTTTAGTTCGCTGATTCCCAAGATGTCAATGTTCAATCTTATCATCTCATTTTTGACCACGTCCAGCTTGCCTTGATTCATAGACCTCACATTCCATGTTCCTAAGCAGTATTGCTCCTTGCAGCATTGGATTTTCCTTTCAACCTCAGACACATCCACAGCTGGACGTCCTATTGGCTTTGGCCCAGCCGCTTCACTCTTTCTGGGTCTACTTGGAATAGTCCTCCGCTCTTCCTCAGTAGCATATTGGACACCTTCCGACCTGAGGGTCTCATCTTCCGGCGTCATATCTTTTAGCCTTTTGGTACTGTTCATGGGATTTTCTTGGCAAGGTTACTGGAGTGGGTTGCCATTTCCTTCTCCAGTGGATCACTTTTAGTCAGAACTCTCTGCTACGACCTGTCCGTCTTGGGTGTCCCTGCACGGCATAGCTCATGGCTTCATTGAGTTACGCAAGCCCCTTCGCCACGACAAGGCAATGATCCATGAAGGAGCAGGATGAATATAGTATACAGATAAACTTAAATAGAAGATTATGATGATGATGATTAAACTCCTGGTCAATTTATTCAGGATAACGTTTCTGTTGTAACTGTCCAGCTACTAGTAGAAATACACAGTGTAGCATTTTAAATGATTTTTTGTTAATGCAGTCATCTTGAAAGATAATAGCACGACTGCCCATAGTGCCTATTAAAAATTGCTGTTGCTTTTTGAAAGTCACTTGCATTTTCTAATGTCGGGCAACCACAGGTGCAAGTACAGTGAAGACTGCCTATGTGTATTATTAACTATGCTGGAAAAGTATTTCTAACTTTGAAGTGTCAGCTATCACACTTTTAGAAGTCTAGACAATTATGTTCATTGGATTGTTTTTCAGCCCTGTGTAATAATAACCATATAATTTTGTAGGTCAGTGCAGGTCCAGTTGTATCCTCTGGTTACAACTGGATCTTCTGGTATCTCCAGAAAGTGGAAATCCTTCCTACCAAGTCAGTTCCACCCACCCAAATTTCCTCCTACCAGTTCCACTCCAGATATGTCCATGGAGCCCCATTAATGAACTATGGTGCCTAAATGGAACTTCCATGTTCACAGGCAATATACCTGTGAATACCAGACGTTGGGGACAAATGACAGGGGAGCACTGATGTCCTTGTAAGCTTCCTGAGGCATTTGCTTGTCATTGTTGGAATTTGAATGCTGGGCTAAGTGGAAACAAGTGACTTCCCTTTCTGGGCAGCCCGATCATGTGTAAAGATATGCAGCCGGCCTGCAGTATCCAATGCCCTTCCCGGGCTGCATCGGCACAGCACGGGTACACCTCGGGAGAAGGGGGACGTTTGTCCCCTTCCCTGGGTGTAGGGCTGCCTGGCTCTAATGGGCCTCCTTGGATGTACATCGGATCTCTGGAGCCGGCGTACATCCGGGGTGGTGGGGTAAGGGCGACCCAGGCCGGGAATGGGCTCGGGATGTTGGCGGAGCGTGCCACCGATATCCCCACCCCCTCCTGGTCTGGTTTGCCCAATTCCCCCCTCCCTCTGTGGGTGCCGGTTCAGAGTGCGGTGGAGAGAGGGCTGGCGGCCCTTACTCTCCGGGTGCCATAAACGCGCTTTACGGTGCATGTATGACACTCGGCGCCTGTGGAGTGAGCACTCCACAGGCGCCAATTTGCGCAGGATTGCGCTGTTCGTCAATCATCCCAATTCTCAGATCCATATCAATTGCAGTAGTTCTCCCCCTTCAGTTTTTTCTCATACAGATAGCCAATCCAAAAACCTTTGTTCTTCTGCCCCACCATCAGGCACACATTTTTTAAATGGGCAGCTGCTGTCCAATTAGCAACCACTCACCAGAGTGTAGTACTCAGTCTGCCTTCACCACTCACCCTTCCTCAACCTTATCACTGTGCAGATACCTACAGTATGTGGTCCTTGGTGCTAATCTGTAGGGAACAAACTCGCTGTTTGTGCTCCTGCACTAGCAGCAGCACAGAGCCATAAAACATTCATGCAGGCGTACTGATTTTTAAGGGTTTGTTTGCACTTTTCTAAAATGGTGAATTGTCATGGCATGTTGTGTTTTCTAAAGAAAGAGTTGCAACTGCTTAACAGGCTCTTGTAAAACAAGTGCTTTCTGTAATCTGCACTGAAGCACATTCAGGGCAAAGCAGTATTGTCTTCATAGCTCACAATGATAAGGTGCGCTTACTACTATTACTATGTCAGTATGATATCATGTGTGATGGTTATTCCAGCATTGTAAGACTGCCTCTTGTGTAAGATGTGGATCTTGGTTACTATCTTAGCAACAGCTACTGTTAGCTAATGCAGAGGCATCATAGGAAACCTGTATAGCAGAGAGCGTGACTTCCGATGGTGATTTGCCTTTATGCGGCGTTAAAGGCATTTTGGTCACAGTGGAGTTCATTGGTTTTGGTGTGACCCCATGTGCCTGATACATGGAGACAACTGATTAGAAATGAGACTGCCTCATGGACTGGTTCTGCTTGTCATCGAGTTGTGGCTAAGTTTATATTCATGATTTTCCTTTTCTTTGGAGGAGAAGGCCAAAAAAATTACAGTCTTGTAGTTCCAAAGATCTGATTGGTCTAAGAATGTCAATATACAGGTGGGCCCCCATATCCACTGATTCGCTATCCACGGTTTCAGTTATCCACAGATCATGGGGACCCCCTCCCCCGGCTTTTACTTTTTCCCCAGTAAGCTTCGTTTCTTCCTTAAAGAAACAGGAGAATTATTACAGGCAAGTAGAACTAGACTAAGTACTAGAGAGGCTCTGCAAGGTTAACATAAACCTTGCAGAGCCTCTCTAGGAATTAGTCTCATTCTACTTGCCTGCAATGGAGGCTGCTTCTCTGTTTGTTTTAAGGAAGAAACAAAGCTTGCTGAAAGAAAAATAAGAGCTGGGGGGGGCAAGCATGCCTGCCTGCAGGGGAGGCAGGTGGGGGGGGGGGCCCTCAGGAAACCATGGTGAGGGTGTTCGCTCTTATCCACGGTTTCAAGTATCCACGGAGGGGCCTGGAACATATCCCCAGCGGATATGGGGGCCCACCTGTACTGTAATTTGTATTAAGAATGAGGCATAATTATATTTGCTAATAGTCTCTATGCCAGCAATAAGACTTGTAAATCCGTGAATTGCACTCATGCCTTGAACAAAACGCGCAGTACACCTGTGGGAAATTGCATTCATAAATATCAACCTACTTGGGCTTTGCAACCACATGATCACTCACATCCGGGGGTTTATCCATGGGAAAACCCACACTACTCCCTCTTCCAGCGTTGTCAGTTATTGTTTGGCAGTCTTCCTGTGTCTGTGCATATCCCAGCAGCACTTGGCCGCTGAAAGGAGTGGGGATTTGCCCTTCTGAGGGCAGTAAATGTCTGGATTCTGCACTCATAAGAACATAAGAAGAGCCTTGCTGGATGTGGCCAAGGGGCAATCTAATTCAGCTTCCTGTATCTCACAGTGGCCCAGCAGATGACTCCAGGAGCACACAAGACAACAAGATATCTGTATTCTGCTGCCACTCCTGTGCACCTGGCATTCAGAGATAGGTTGAAGGGGGGTTTCATACAGTCGTCATGACTGGTAACCTGTGATGGACATTTCCTCCATACAGCTGTCCAATTCCAGGTGCCATCACAGCATCCTGTGGCAAGGAGTTGCACAGATTAATTACATGCTGAGTAAAAAAAAATATTTCCTTTTGTCTATTCTGATTCTCCTGTCAGTCAGTTTTAGTGATTTTCTCTTGGTTCTGGTGTTATGTGAGAGGGAAAAGAACATCACTCAATTCATCACATGCATAATTTTATGTGTCTTAATTATGTCCCCCCTCAGGTGCCTTCTTTCTAGACTGAAGAACCCCATATTTTGTAGCCTTGCCTCGTAAAGGAGGTTGTTCTCTTCTGCACCTTTTCCAGTTGCACTACTGTATATCCTCTCTGAGATGTGGTGACCAGAACTGGACACAGTACTTCAGATGTGACCTTACCATTTATTTGTACAATGGCATAATAATATCATCTGTCTTATTCTCAATCCCTTTTTAATTATCCTGAGAATGGATAGAGCATTCAGAAAGGCAGACAAATAGATTTTAATTTTTCAAAAACGTTTCTGCATGTAACCAGAGTGTTAAAAGAGATTAGATTGACTCTGCAAGGCTGCATATAAAAGCTTGAGAAAACAAGGAGAGCTTTGGTGAAGAAAGCCCCCCCCTACCCCCAGGAAGCAGTGTCTAGGATCCCATTTCACCTCTTCTGAGTACTCAAAATCCACAAATACTGGACAACTACAATATGTGAGTTTCCAACCGTGCATTCATAACCCACATGGACAATTCTGAACTCGCAGATTAAGAAGTGGAAAAGGTACTTGGTTTATCCATGAGGAAAAAAAATCATGGGTAAGGAAAACCACATGGGTTTTGCATCCAAATGTATGGATCCACGGGAAATGCTAATTTCCATGTGGGTTTTTACACGTTTGTTCTGGCCCTCATTGAAGTTATTCTTATAAGGTCTTCTAACACCAGCACTGTACACAGTACAAGAAGGAAATAGGTATCGGTACACAAAGCTATCATCATTGCACAATTTCTGGAGTTATTCTAGGGAGATCAGATAATTAAACCAGATAAGTAGTGGGATGCATAATTTGGTTCAAAGTCTAAATCAAACTGAAACATGGAAAAATGATAATTTCACAATTGACATGGAGTAACTTGGCAGTAAACAAGTAGTCATACCAGTATTAACTATAACTGCATAAGTATAACTTATACTTAAGTTATACTGTAAGTATTATAAGTATAAGTTATACTTATAAGTATTAACTGTATAACATAAGTACTGTATAACTATTTCAATGTTGGGAGCGTACAAATACACCTTGCTATCAAAGTCTCTCCCCACTCCGCTATGAACTGAGGTCTGCTATGGATTTCACTCTGCCTTCACTTTTTCTATTGACATACATATTTGGCTCCAAAATTAGTGTGGATTTTTGAGCATTTCTCTTTGGGTGGTGGAACTGGCTTCATAAATGGCAGGCCTTGTGACAGTTGGCTCTTGGCACAGCTATCTTCTGCTGGAAACAGGAAGAATGGGTTATTCCATCCTGAATTTGATTTGATTCAAATATTTGTACATGTTACCAAAAAGGAGTGAACATGGCTTTGTTGCATGCTCACTGCTCAAGATATGTACATCTCAACATGCTCTTCCTAGTTAAAGGAGATAATTTTTGTTCAAACAAATTATTTTTATGGTTGTCCATACAAAGTTCAGTTTTGTTGTGCTGTAGTAATACACATTATTATTGCAGAGCAGGGGTTCTCA
The DNA here is from genome assembly GCA_026170595.1 of Plestiodon gilberti rubricaudatus. Taxonomy (NCBI): domain Eukaryota; kingdom Metazoa; phylum Chordata; class Lepidosauria; order Squamata; family Scincidae; genus Plestiodon; species Plestiodon gilberti. The sequence continues at coordinate 145,130,935 of JANXHW010000003.1, forward strand.
AAGTGGTTTCACCACTTTTTCAAGTGTGTGAAAGGCCTCCAAGGGGGGCAGCGCTCCAAGATCACGCCCGTCCCGATCCCAAAACACTTTTTAAAACGTACCTGGTTGTCCTGCCAGCTCCCCAAAGGGTCCGGGGGAGCTGCTGCCACCACCACTGCAGGCCTCCCCAAGGCTCTAAACAGCGGCGATCACATCGAAAAGCCCACTTCTGGTTTCTTCTGGTTTTCAAGCCGAAAACTGGAAGTTGGCTTTTTGACGTGATTGCCGCAGTATAGAGCCTTGGGGAGGCCTGCAGAGGTGGCAGCAGCTCCCCCGGACCCTTTGGGGAGCTGGCAGGACAACTAGGTATGTTTTAAAAAGCGTTTTGGGGTCAGGCGCGATCCTGGAGTGATGCCTTCGAAATCGCCCTGCCCCTGCAAAGACTTAAAGGGGAGTAAACTCCCCTGTAAGACTTTGAGAAATGGTGTTGTAGAGAATTGCCCTTCTTTTTAAGGGATTGGTACCAGAAAAAATACAGACCTTAAATATTGTGGACACCTATTTATTTGAATAGAAGAGTTAAGGAGATGCTTAAATCTCTTCAGTTGCAATTTATTGAGTTTTAAAATGCTCTACTGTCACTGGATTGTACACTTAATTTTTATTTTGGGGACTCTGATTTTGTTGCTAAAGTTTGGGCATCAAACTGCAACCTTTTCAGAGTATATACTGGATGTTATGAAAAAGTAAATTAGAAAACAAGACCTGACATTTGTTTCCTGTTGAACCTATGAGACTGGAGAATGTAATGTGCTCAACCTACAGTAGTTCATATGCTTAACTATTCAGATGCGTTAATCTGGGTAAAACTCAGATAGAATCAGAACCTAGTTTGAGACAGATTTGAGTTGAAAGTTGTCATGAGATTGAGGTTCCCAAACGGGCGTCGCGACGCCCCAACCAGGAAGAATAGGTCACTACTCCCTTAAGGGAAGTGACGACCTGCGGTGACGTCGACGGTGTATCCAAGATTGTGTTGCCGCCACGGCGAAAAAAAGTGCTTTTTTTCCAACCTTCCTGAGGGGTGTGCTGGTCCTCCAGAGGGGTCCTCAGGCTCCCTGCACCCCCTAGAGGACCAGCACGCCCCTCAGGAAGGTTTTAAAAAAGCACTTTTTTCCGTGATCCCAGGTGTGCTGTAGATGGTGTCGGGAGCCCGCACAGCAACTTGCAGCAAGGTAAGCTCTACCCTGGAGTTTGGAAACCTCTGGTAGGAGTTTCGTAAGACAGACTGTGAACTTCTGATACCATTTTACGTAAATGCCTTTTAATCCTTTCTGGAGAGGTTTTTACTGGTCTCCATTTATGACAGTGTGTTGTTTTCATTGAGTATACCTGGGATTATCTATATGTACGGTAATCTTTTTCATAAGTCTTTCCATGAAACATATTACCAGTTGCCCTTTTTAATTGCTGTGTTGAGATGGATTCATTTTCAGACCTAAAAATAGGCTTCACAGCTGCTAGATTTAGACCCTAACAATGATTGGAAAGTACTTTGTCACTTGCATTTGCTAGCAGATTTTCACAGATGTGATGTTAAGAAAACCAAAACCCATGTTTCCTAAGAACATAATATAGAGTTATTCAAGAAAGATGGTGCAAAAGTAAAGCTGATTTATTCTTAAATGAACTGTCATTCCACAACCGTCAAGACATGAAAAGACAGAAAAACTGTCCAATTGCACATTACAAATGTTCGATGTGGGCACTTGCGTAACTACAATGGGGCAAGGGGGGGGAATGCCAATGTCTCCTCGCGGCTGCCTTTCTTCTACTTGCCTTTCTTTGGCTGCTCTGAGTTCTGCAGAGGTGTTGCCATGATGATGTCATCACGTCACTGCAAATTACTTCCGCGCCTGCACCAGGTGACACCACAGGCAGCGACACCACTGCATTGTGTAAATATAAGATCAGAGGAGCCTGCATGCAACAGGACTTCCGTCTGTGGGTGTGCTTGATGCGTACTAATATGTAAAGGACATAAGAGGTGGCAGATTACAAGATTGTTATTTTAACATAGGGCAAAAGTCTGTTTGCTGTCTTCCTTTCCTAAAGACTCAATCCTATACACACTTACCTGGGGGGTATATCTCATTGAAATAAATGGGACTTGCTTCTAAGTAGATATGCATAGGGTTGTGCTTGCCACTCCTCTTTCTCTCTCACTTTGCCCAGTCTCCAGCACCCTGCTACAGAAGCAGGCGCAGACCAGTCCCAGCCTTCCCCTGCGCCTCTAACTATCGCAGTTTCTGAAGCGGTTTGCTGCCAAAGCGCTTGCTTGCAGCAGCGACATGGGGAGATGAGGTGCAGGGGGCCCTCCAAGTGTGGGGCCCAGGGTGGCCGCCCCAGTTGCCCTCCCCAAAGGATAGGCCTGGTAATAGATTCACAAGCTACCTGAAACGCCCTTTGAGCAAAAGGGGCCTGTATCTTTATCACAGGGTTGTATATGCATGGAGCTGGAAGTATGACAAACTCAGTACAGTATCAAATAATTGTAGTGCTAACTGCTTGGATAAAATGCTGTGGGGGCTTTCTAAAGTTGAACATGCATACAAACCTAAATCCCATTATCATTTCAGTCATAGTCTTGGGGGGGGGGGGCGTTTTCCCAGGCACACACCCTGGGACATGCATTTCAGAAGGATAATATTGAGCTGGTTTAACAGCTCATAGAATTTCCAAGTATTTCCTTTTATAAGGTAAAAGACTACAGAAGGTGGTCTAACTGGTTTTCTGAATTCACAAAGACGAGAACCAAAGAGTGAGAAGTTTTGACCTCTGCTGGCTGTGAAATTGTTTTAGTCCCTCTCTAAGCCTGAGAGGAACCCTTTAGCTTCTTGCTCTCATTTTCCATTTCACTGTGACATTCAAAAAATTTCTTAACTTGAAGACCATGTTAAACATGAATTTGTTTGCAAAACACATGGAAGTGCCAAAGTAGACAGAGTAATGTGCAAATACAATTATTATGAGACCAAAGTTAGATGTCTTGAGTGCATTCATACAAATGTCTTCCAGAGGAAGACATGTTCACATTGCCCTTGCGCTTGTGGTAAGCCTGCTTGTTACAAATTTATTTTGGTGAACTGGTCAGAGGAGTACTTTACATGTACTGTACTGTAGTTCATTTTCCCACCACCAAATACCTTCCTAAGGTGAGCATAGTAGTGATGAATAAAAGAACTGTCTGCTGCTCAAGGTAAACCACACACATAACTGCATTATCATGAGAGTGTTTTGTTTCCAGACTAGAACAAGCCATACTGTATGTCTGTACTCTATTACAGTATTTAAGAACTCTGCTAGCATGTCCCAAATGTAGACAGTAGTTGTCCACAATGTTTTAGAAGGCATTTCTAAAGCCCCTCTGTGTGTGTGTGTGTGTGCGCACACACACACGCATACCCCTCTCAATTTGAATTGCCTTTCCCCTGGGTAAATGTAATTGGCTAACCAACAGCTTTTTATTCTTTGAAAAGGAAAGTTTTGTTGCTAGAGGGAGTTTTTTTGGGGGGGAGGGTTCAGGGACTTTAAAATCTCAAGTTTTACATTGATATGAAAAGATTTTAGTTCGTGCATGCAATTAATTACCACATTTATGTACGACAATCAAATGAATTAATTTTGGTGATCCTATGGTTCTTTTTATTAATATAGAGTGAGAAATAAGAGCAAATATGAACATAAGAACATAAGAAGAGCCCTGCTGGATCAGGCCGAAGGCCCATCTAGTCCAGCTTCCTATATCACACAGTGATGTATATATATCACACCAGATGCCTATATCACACCAGATGCCTCAGGGAGCACACAGCCAACAAGATAACCTGTTTCCTGCTGCCACTCCCCTGCACCTGGCACAGAGAAAACCTACTTCTAAAACCAGAAGGTTGCTTATCGCTTGTAACCTGTGATGGTCTTTTCCTCCATGAATCTGTCCAAACACCTTTTAAAGGTATCTAGGCCAGGTGCCATCACCACATCCTGTGGCAAGGAGTTCCACAGATGAATTACACGCTGGGTAAAGAAATATTTTCTTTTGTTCGTTCTAACTCTCCCTCCACTCAATTTTAGTGCATGTCCCCTGGTTCTGGTGTTGTGCAAGAGGGAGAAGAATTTCCCTCTATCCACTCTCTCCATCCCATGCATAATTTTATACGTCTCAATCATGTCCCCCCTCAGGCGCCTTTTTTCTAGACTGAAAAGCTCCAAACGCTGTAGCCTTTCCTCATAAGGGAGGTGTTCCAGCCCACAAATCATTCTGGTCGCTCTTTTCTGCACCTTTTCCAATTCAGCTATATCCTTTTTGAGGTGTGGTGACCAGAACTGGACACAATACTCCAGATGCGGCCTTACCATCGATTTGTACAAAGGCATAATGATATTGGCCGTGTTATTCTCAATCCCTTTTTTTATGATCCCGAGCATGGAATTGGCCTTCTTCACAGCCGCCGCACACTGGGTCGACACTTTCATCAACCTGTCCACCATATGCTTCTGTTCCTTTTCAAACTGTGCAGAACCTAGTCTTTTGAAAGCTGTATTAAAGATACAGTAGATTGTTCATTACGCCTTATCAAAATAATGTGAATTTAATGTGATATGTGCCAGGAATGCCTCCTGCCATTCAAACAGGACTCTGTCAAGACAATCGCTTAAAGCGGTAGTTCTCAAACGTTTTAGTACTGGGACCCACTTTTTAAAATGACACTCTGTCAGGACCCACCTAGCTTTATGAGACTTAAAATATTACTTATAAATAAAATATAATATTAATCCTTTCTAGATAATCCTTTTAATTTATTTATCTATTTATAAACAACTCAAACCATTTCTCGTAATGAGGCAGCCCTAATTATTAGCCTCAAGGCTTGAGGGGCTTAGTTATGTGACCCAGCCTTCACCTGCCCCCATTGACTGTTTGCAGGGCAAACCAGCTCTCTGGTTTTTTAATATCCTCAGACCTTGAGGCAATTAGTTATCTGATCTTTCCAGCAACAGTGTGCCTTTTCATTGGAGGCACTGTGGGACCCACCGGAAATCAGGTCGTGACCCACCAAGTGGGTCCCGACCCACAGTTTGAGAAACGCTGACTTAAAGGACACAAATCAAACATTTTAAAATAGTAGCATTCAGAAACTAGTGGAGGGACATTTCAATCTCTCTGCACTTCTGGTTTATTCTCACACTTCTTTTTAAATATTGTTTTTATTTACGGTATTTATATACCACATTTTCTTTACAGTTTTCAAAACGGTTTACATAGGTAGGCAATCCTAAACCCATTTTTAATGGGTTTTTTACAAATATTGTTCTATGAGAACATAGAACCCTCAATTTCCAGATGTTTCCTTTCAAAGTGCAGCCACGTCCTGGCTGTGCTTCTGTCTTCAAAGCTTTTCACAGCAGCCGAAGATGTTCCTCAGTCTGTTCTCAAGGTGTTATCCATCTTCCCAGCTGACTCCTTCGCATTCCACACACTCCATACTCTCTCACAGTGCCTTCTCAAGATCCATCAATGGCGGCAGTCTCCCTTCCAAGTGAAGACCAGGGCTGAATCTGCTTAGCTTTCTTTAGGCAGGACAACAACTCAACCTCCAGGCCACACCTCCTGCTTGTGTTTGTGATTGCTTAGTATTTGTATTTGGTATTTACTGCTTTGAACTTTTCAAAAGGTGGTCTATAAGTATTTTAAATAAATAAATAGCATCATTCTATAATAGATGTGAATGTTGCTATACTTCCACAAAAAGGGAAACTAATCTTCGTTTCTGGGCATAATTCATGGTGCTAGTTTTAAGGCCCTGTACGGCTCGGGACCAGGGTATTTGAGGGACCACCTTCTTCCATACAATCTGATCCATCCATTGAGGTAATCAGAGGGGGCTCTTTTAACTATGCTGCCATTGATGGAGGCAGCGGCATCACGAGTTGGCGCGTCACGTCACCCCCAGCCGCATCACCCCCATCCGTGTCACCTCCCACTGCCGCGTCACCCCCCATGTGCTGGAGAGGGTGATGCGCCGGCAGGCCAAGCCGTGTCTTCTCCAGTGGCTCGGACGCTTCTAAGTAGGCCGGGCAAGGTTGAAAGAGGTGCATGTGCGCAACGCTGCTCAAAGCCATGCCCTCAAAAGGGCCAAACGAAGACATGATTGGGTCTTCGTTCGGCCCTTCTGAGGGCAAGGCTTTGAGTGGTGTTGCACACATGCGCCGCTTTCAGCCTTGCCCAGCCTACTTAGAAGTATCCGAGCCACCGAAAAAGACGCAGCTCAGCCTGCCGGCGCTTTACTCTCTCCCAGCGTCCTGTCCCCCCACCACGTGGTAGCAACGCCACTGGATGGAGGTGAGGGGAATGGTGGCAAGGAATAGGGCCTTTTCAGTGGCAGCGCCTCAATTGTGGAACTCCCTCCCCTTGGAATTAAGAAGGACTCTGTTTGGAGACCTTTTCGGTGGGGCCTTAAGTCATTTGATGATTCACTGGCATTTTTAATTTTTGATGGTTGATTGTTGTGATCTATTGGGCTTCTCTGGTTTTTCTGGTTTTACTGTTGATTGTTATTGTTTTTAAACGTTGTAAGTTGCCTTGGGTGCCCTCACTGGGAGAACGGTGAGGAAAAATTCAGTAAATAAAATAATCTGCATGAAGCTGCTGAGTTGGAATTCTTGTGTATATTTTGCACAATGAGACTCAGTAGGAATTGGCATGGCTAACTCATTACATAAAGTGTAATAGAAAGCCATTGTTTTTTTCCAGTTTTGATGTACACTATCCATCTTGCTTCGCTAATTTATTACCAGTTGGGAGGGGTCACACCTAGTGCGATTGGATGTTTATTGACTGGATCTCATTTTCATTTGTACTCTGCATAGTAAAATACTGTACCGTAAATATCTCTTGCATTGCTATGCCTTCTGATCTCACTTTGTAATAACATACCTTCTCCCTCCTCCTTCTGTCTGTCCCTGTGTGTGTGTACTCCTGTATGTAGGTGTATCTAACGTTTCTGCTGTACATAAGCAAGTCACTAAAACCCAACTTGCCTGTTCATCAGTGTGAGTGGCTGCAGTAGAAACTTAAGTTTAGACACCTGCTTCAACAATGCATTTCCACCCTCCCTTTAGCTTCCACAATGCTCCCGCTCCCCCACCCTCTGCATTCAGATGCTGCTTTCTAGCGACCTAATCAACCAATTATGTAGCATATCAGGTTACATAAGCAGCCTCTACAGAGATCTTTATGAGGTTGCAAGGTCTGAAAATAGCCCTCGCTCTTCTGCTGGTTTGTGACTAGATACTTATTGTAAAAAAAACCCACGCATTGTACATATGAATGTAAGAATATAGATTTCAGAATAGAAAAATATAATAATAAATTGGAAAAGGGAATACTTGTCTCCATCAAGGGCTAAGTGAGTTTCAGCTATTCAGACCAGCTATCTTACTTCTGTGGACCTTTTGAGAGGCCTCTGGAGTTATGAAGTAAGTCATAAGGTTTGAGAGAGAGAGATATGATCTGTATACTCTGAGATTCTGAATATTTTGTAAGCCACCTTGACGGCATCTTCAGAGCAGAAATGCATGGTAAACCGCTCCCCTGGATTAATAAATTAATATGTTTTTTTTTTTAATGTGCAAGGCAATTTGTATAGTGTTTTGATAGTGGAAAATATGTATAACTTGTTTCAAGTATGGGAACGTTTAAAAATGGTTGACAATTCAGAATAACTAGGAGATCTTGTTGCATCCAGTTTGTTTTAGAGGGCTAGTCTCATTTTCAGCTTTCTTGAATACTGGAAACGTAAATGAGAACAAGAGCATGTTACAGTAGACAAGTGTGAAATCCCAGAGGTATTGCTAGGATTAATCAAATGCGTATTTCTAAATTCAGCCACTATATCATGCCCAAATGAAGGCACGTGGGCGAGCCTTCTCTGTTGTGGCGCCACAATTGTGGAACTCCTTGCCAGGGGACTTGAGAACTACCCCCTCCCTCATGACTTTTCGGCGAGGGCTCAAAACGTTTCTGTTTCGTCTAGCGTTTGGGTGATGGGTTGTTGTCTGACTCCTGTGTCGCAAGATGTTCTGCTTTGCTGCTTCTCTGTTCCATATTGCCCCCCCCAGTGGATTTTATTTTAATTTATTTTATGTATTGTTTTTAAATTATGTATTTTAATCCTTGTTGTAAGCCGCCTTGGGCATTTGCTTTGGCATAGGATAAGGCGGGGTATAATTTTATAAATAAATAAATCCCTGGCAGTTTGATATTAAATCAAGCAATATAATGTATCAAGCAAGTATCTTGTGTGAGTGATATTTTGTAGGATTGAGATAACAGATTCCTTGATTTTCAGTTGCCTTTTATTGACTTCAGTTTAGCGAAATAAGACTGAAATTCTGTGCACAGTTCTGAGCATAAAACTGTACTGTGTATCTAGAAAGATAATAACGGTACAATCCTATGTATTTCTAATTTAAAGGTAAAGGTATTACGTCCAGTCATGTCCGACTCTAGGGTGTGGTGCTCATCCCCATTTCAAAGCCGAAGAGCCAGCGTTGTCCGAAGACGCCTCCGTGGTCATGTGGCCGGCATGACTCTCCTTGCCGCAGCGCGTAGCATGCAGCTGGAACATGGAGCTTTGTTTACCTTCCCGCAAGTGGTACCTATTTATCTACTCGCATTGACATGCTTTGGAACTGCTAGGTTGGCAGGAGCTGGCCAAGCAACGAGCGCTCACCCCGTCGCAGGAATGAACTGCCGACCTTTCGATCGACAGCTTATGGTTCAGCGGTTTAACCTGCTGCGTAAGTTCCAGTGACTTAAATGGGACATACGCCCAGGTAAATGTGTATAGTATAGGATTGCAAACTAAATAAATAAAAATGACATACTGATTTAGGAGTAAATTCCATTGAACTCATTGGGTCTTACTTTTGAGTAAACAGCCATAGAATTGAACTTTAAAGACATTTACAGTGCAATCCTGTCTACCTCTGCGCCCTGCGATGCAGCAGGGCTGGTGCAGCCTTCACTGCATCCGGAGTGCAGAGCAGACAGCTGAGAGGTCACCTCAGGGGAAGGGAACATTTGTTCCCTTCCCCCGGTATAAGCACGAGCTGCCCAAACAGGTCTCCTCGGATGTGTGCCACAGTGCCAGCGATTTTTGCTGGCGCAAATCCAGGAGGGCCGTGTAATGGCGGCAATTCCCAGGAAGGCCTCTCCCTCCCCCAGCCTGAGCCCGGCTGACCAATCCCACCCACCCCCCAGAACGCCCCATTCCGCCTTCCCCATGCCCCTCCATAACTCGGCGGAGAACGTACCTGCTCTGGCGGGCACTCCCTCGGATATAGCTGGGGGAGAGTGGTGCTGACCTTTGCACAGGCGCTGCCTTCTCGCTGGGTGACACAAATGTGCCCTACAGCATGTTTGCAACACCCAAGACTGGCGGAGCAGTGCTCTGCCAGTCTATATTCTAGACAGGATAGGGCTGCCCCAGAAGCAGCGTCATGTTGGGGTGGTGGGCCCCAAGTGGCGGATCGCGAAGTGGCGAGGGATGTACTTGCCGCTGGATCCGTTGCCTCCTCTGCCGCTGGCTCCTCTTCGTGCAGTCGTTCTCGGCTGCACGTTTGGCCCTCCCAGGCTCTGGTTGGCTCCAAAAAGGGGCCGAAAAGCGCCGGTGTGTGTGTTTCCGTGCTGCGGCAGCACACGAAGATGATATCACGCCCTCCAGGGACGGGGCATGTGGCATCCTGTGGGGGGGCATATGGCGTCCCGTGAAGGGGTGTAGGACCGCTACTGGGCTGCCCATCTTACAAGCACAAGTCTTTGATGTAAAAGGCATTTCAGATGTTCTTTTTCTGACATATTACTGTCATCTAACACAGTGTTTCTCAAAGTGTGCTCCTAGAAGCCCTGGGGTCTCTTTGATGACCCCTTCAGGGGTTCCACGAGCACACCATAAGTGGCTGCCATCTTACCCATGCCCAGTTTCCACTGGTGCTCTGGGGCTCTCCAAGACTCTGTGCATGTACCAGACTCTGTTTAGGAGTGTAAAGGGCTTCAGAGACCAAGAAGTTTGAGAACCACTGATTTAACATGACTGCAACAGATTTCATATAGGGGATGCCTTGGGGAAAGTGTCTCCATGTCAAAATCATGCTTCACTGTGACTTGAACATTTACCCATTGTTTAGTTTAGTTTAGAAATAAAGATAGGGAAGAATAAAACGAATATATTGAAAGTTTAATTTATCTTGTAAAGCTTATTTTCCATTAGAAGTTTTACATGTGCAAGTGTGATGGAAAAGGTAGTTTGGAGTGAAAAATAAAATGAGGAACTGGTTGCTCGGAACAGTCATTGAGGAGAAGAAAGAGGAATTAAACACAATAAGAAAGAAGAAGTGTGTATGTGTGTTTGTGTGAGACTTTCTGTGGTGGGTTCACTTTTGATTATTTTTAAGGCCACATCCTTATGCAGAAGTCAGAAGGTCACATAGGCTGAGGTAATGATAACACTTGTATCTTTCCTACATGTAGACTCGTAAAGAGTACCTGGCATTGAGGGGAGTGTAGAATGCTAGTTTTCACTGGTATTTTACCTAGTTTATAATTATTATAAATAGTAGTATTTAACAAAAACAGTGTTCACACTTTCAGCTGAATGCATATGTGCACATTCCACACTGAGTTGGGTTTTCCTTTCTCACCTTCATGCTAGTACAGTTGTTTCGCATGACTCTTGCTTGAGAGTAATTCTCATTTAGATTAAAGGCCTAAACAAGAAACAGGTTCTGGAATTGAGACTTGTGGTCGTAGGCTTTTTTTTATCCCTATGGAGCTATATCTTCAACAAGAGCAGAAATAAAAAGTCAAGGTCTAAGTGTTCTTACTGCAGGACACTGCGTATTTCAAGATTTGATTCATGTGTAACATTTCAGGCTGTCTTAAAGGATGTAAACGCGTCACACATATGTTGGTTTGCTTTATTTTGTTACTTTGTTTCCATCCATATTTTTCTTCTGCAAGTCAATTTTGAAGGACCCTGATAGGTCCTTCAAATAGGTAGCGCTGCGGCGGGAAGGTAACAGCGTTCCGTTAGTCAGGCCGGCCACATGACCACGGAAGCGTCTTCGGACAGCGCTGGCTCTTCAGCCCTAGAAACGGAGATGAGCACTGCACGCTAGAGTCGGACACGACTGGCTTTCCAGCAGGGGATACCTTACCTTTTAATGTAATTTTTCTTTGACTAGCTGTGTTGAGGATATGTAGTCAGTTATTAACATGTGTTTTTTCTTTTTCTTTCTGTTGTATCTTTGTTTAGGTCGTCTGGTAGGTGCTCTGGATGCTGTGCTTGATTCTAATGCACGGGTTGCTCCATTTCGAATTTTGCTTCAGGTGCCAGGATCACCTATTTACTCTGCCATAGCATGTGGTGAGTTATTGAATGGATCAGAAGTTTACTGGGCCATAGCCATTGGTGAGTTGCATACCAGACAAACACTAAAGTCAGCATGCTGTGGCCTGCATGTCAAAAGAAGCTGAAGGTAACCCAAATTAATAACATTGCTGTGTGCGTAAGGGCTTGTTTAACAACAAATATATAATTTATAACATTTTCAATTATGGGCAGTACAATGGCTTGTTGACGCAACATTTCAAAAGCCTAAGGCAACTTAGTTGTGGGAAACAATACCATGGCATTTCATGCTGGAGCACACATACCTCTCCTGTATCCTGGGATTTAAAAAAAAAAAACCACAACCATTATCGAGGCTATCTATATCTTTCTCCCCAACATGCTAGATATATTTGTCTATGGAAGCATTTTATGTTGGGGAGCATTCAGCTGTTCAGTCAGCCACTGCAATCTGAAATGGTGCAACCCAGTAAAGTATATATTACATGGGAGCTTCTGCTCATCTGCTTTAGCTCAAAGACTTTAGTACTGTATATCACTCCTTGTATATTTTCTGAATGGATGATGTTGCAGGATAGATGATCACCGGCTTGAAAGTACTCTGGAAATCCCTTTATGTACGTTTTGAAGGCACATCATATTGAAGTAGAAAGGGTTGTGATTGGGCAGATGCATTTGATAGAACTGCACAAAGTAGAACTGCATACACAATCTGTATTGTTGGGAGCAATGCTGAATTTTCTTTTCACACTTACTTTTTGCAGTTTGAGACGAGCAACATATGCTTAAAAATTATCTTTCTTTGTAATAGGTAATATAGGTGTCTGTGGGCCGTGGACCAAGGGAGTGGGAGCAGTGAGGCGTGGCTGAACAGCAGGATGAGAAGGGAGAGCCAGAGGGACTAGCTAGCTAGTCACCAGCTGCTGGCCCTCTCACTGAGAAAGGATTGGGCAGCTGGTACCAGCCAATGAAAGGGAGCACAAGGGAAGCGGGGGGGGGGGGTTTCAAAGAAATGAGAAGGAGAGATGAGAGTGGGGACAAGCAGAGCCAGGGAAGAAGAAGAGCCGAGGTGCAGGAGCAACGGAGAGAAAGAAAAAGAGATGACGAGAGATGAAAGGAGAGAGGCAGAGAAGGAGACAAGGAGAGAGGAGGAGGCCGAGTAAAGGATTGGGAGGAAGCAAGAGTAAGGAGGGAGTTCCTCAGGTAAGCAGGTTCCCAGGAAAAGCTGGTTATATATAGTGCCTCCTCTTTGTTACAGAAGAAAGGGGGGAGCCTCATAGGGACTCTTCTGGCTGGGTTTGGGGCTGGACACCACTAACCTCTCTAGAGCCAGGGGCCAAATTCTTGTCCACGTCCCCCTATAATTTGACTGCCAATAAAGAGCAACCGTGAAGCATCACCTTTCGAGGCCAAATCGCTTGATTCTTCTGGGGCCTGGAGCTATGTCACACCATAACCCCTTTGAGGCAGAACTGCCCCCTTGGGGTAAGGAAGAAGAGACTCACATGGTTACAGTACCTTATGTTTTCTTTTCGAAACATCAGCTGCGTCTCTTTATTGGCAGAATACAGTGTTATGTTTTGGTTACTTATCTGCTCTTTGCAGACAACTTCACACTCTCTGTGGCTTTGAGAGAATTACTTGTCTTACCGTATTGGTTACTAGTGTGATTCATGTTCCTTTTTTGAATAAGCACTTGAAGATGACATTGGCAACATTTTATTTCCCTTGCCTCTTTTACAAGGAAGTGCCTCCTCTCTCCTTTGCTGCAGCTTATGCCTCTTCCCCCCCCCCCCCGTTTGTATTACAGCATTTCCCTTAGTCTTTCTCCTGTCCTATCCAAGACTCTCTTGAAGTTGTTCCTCTAGAGAAAAGAGAACCTAAAATAAGTTCTTCCTCCAACTGAAAATAATTTATATTCCTAGGATCAATGTTGCATTGATCCACAATGTGCAGCCAAAGCATTCTTGTGGATACATAAAGTTCATAAGACACTGTGGAGACAAAAAATAGATAAATTACTAAAATTTGTCTGCAACATCATGCAGCCACCAGCAGCAGCACTGAAACAGCCTTTCTGTGCTTCACCATAGTACAGTAGTCAGGAAAACAACAGGTGGACTTTTTCTCTCGACTAGAGGAATTGATTTTTTCCATATGGATTTTTTGACCTTCTTGTAGAAAGCAAAGGGCAAAACTGCTGAGATTGTCCCTTGCATTCACTGCAAGTGACTAGAGACAGAAATATACACGGAATGCAGTTTTAAGAGTACACACTTGAGACTCCTATGTTCAGTAGCAATGCAAGTTAATTAAAGATGATCGAGCGTAGAAACTACTGTTACCCTTTAAATACACTCAAAGCTGGAAGGGTTCCTTGCTTTAGTCTGCATGTATTTTAAGGAACACACAATGATTTCTACCTACGTATGCTCTCTGTATCTGACATGCTACACTTGTATTTTGATTCTTGGATCTGTGCCAGAGTACCAATGTTGTTATAAGAGGGAACATGAGAGGACAGCCTTGTAAATAGTTGTTTAGGTCTCTGATCCTGCTTACCTGTGCTCATCCTCCCACTCAGCTCTTCTACCGGGACCAGTGTTGCTGAGCATGTCTCTTTAACTCCCTCTTTTACTCTACTTTAGTTCTTTTCTCTATGCTAGTGTCAGTAATACGGTGACTCGTCTGGTTATTAATGAGGTTTTTGACTCGACTTCCGAGAATATTTGCTGCATTCAGATGGCTTACAGATTCTGTACACCATGGAGTGGAAACACAATTATCAGCATCAGCAAACCCACCCCCTGTATGATACTGTTGTAGTGCCATAACATTCCTGTTGCCCACTTTACTCTGCTGAAGATTGGACTGTTAATTTTTAATTATCAGTTTGCCTGTGACTTGCAACCTTTACTGCTACGCTGCACATAGAAGCTGCACATTCTAAACCAGGGGTGGGGAACCTTTTTGCAATGGAGGGCCATTTTCCCATGGGGAAAATGTCCCGCGGGCCGTGTGGCCCTCCATTGCAAATGGGTACCCCGGCGCTCGCGCGCGCGCCGGGGGGGCGCACACACACCACCCCCTGCATTTCCTTACCCCCCCGCTCTCCCCCTTTTTCCTTTTTTCCCCCGCTCTCCTCTTTACCTTTTTCAGGCGGCGGCAGCCGCCGCCACCAACCCCGCGCACGCTGCTCCCGCGCCTCCTTTTGAATTCGGCTGCTTCTGCGCATGAGCAGCAGAAGCAGCCGAATTCAAAGGAGTCGCGTCGAGGAGAGCGCGCCACGCACTCTCCCCTCGGCGGGACTCCTTTGGAGCCCTGCTGTTTCTGCTCATGCGCAGAAACAGCCGGGCTCCAAAGGAGTCTCGTCGAGGGGAGAGAGCGCAGCGCGCTCTCCTCGGCACGACTCCTTTGAATTCGGCTGCTTCTGCTGCTCATGCGCAGAAGCAGCCGAATTCAAAGAAGTCGCGCCGAGGTGAGCGCGCGGGGGGCCGGCATTTAGGGTGACTGGATGATTAAAAAAAATGACTGCATGGGGAAGTGAGTTTAAAGGAAGTGAAACAAAGTGAATATCTGTCTGATCGAGGAGATTGTGATTGAAACTTCACCTCATAAGGGAAATGAGAAGAGAATCGACTGTAGGAGAGCCAGTGCTCAGGCGGTGTTTATAGATAACCAGCCCACTCTTTTTTTTTCCTCAGGAAGACAAGACCCTGCTTCAGAACTATGACAGTTCTTTAATTGAATGTAAATCTATATTCCATCATATTCAGTAAATCTCAGGGTAGCTTACATTGCTAAAACCAAGTAATAAACGTTTATTAAAACTGTGAATTTTACTGATTTTGTAATTATTTTTTCAAGACCATTAAATAATTGTCTTTGAAGCAGGCAGTGGTGTGCCCCCTTCTGAAGAAACCCTCCTTGGACCCCACTATTTTGAACAACTTTCAGCCAGTCTCAAATATCCCATGTCTGGGCAAGGTGATTGAATGGGTAGTGGTGTCTCAGCTCCAGAGGGTCTTGGAAGAAGCTGATTATCTGGATCCATTCCAGTCTGGCTTCAGGCCGGGGTTCGGGACAGAGACAGCCTTGGTCGCCTTGGTGGATGACCTGCGCCAGGGACTGGACAGGGGGAGTGCGTCCCTGCTGGACCTCTCGGCAGCTTTCGACACCATTGACCATGGTGTCCTTCTGGATCGGTTGGCTGGGTTGGGGCTTGGAGGCACCGTCTTGGGGTGGTTCCGCTCCTTCCTGGCTGATAGATCCCAGAAGGTGGTGGTGGGGGATGCTTGTTCGGCACCCTTGCCCTTGAGGTGTAGGGTGCCACAAGGGTCAATTCTATCCCCCCATGCTGTTTAATATCTATATGAAGCCGCTGGGAGAGGTCATCCAGGGGTTTGGGGTAGGGAGTCATCAGTATGCTGATGACACCCAGCTCTTTCTCTATTTTCCACCTGACTCCCAGAGCTAAGGATTCAGGTCAGTGTCCTGAATCGTTGTCTGGAGGCAGTTGGGAGCTGGATGGGGGCAAACAAGGTGAAACTAAATCCTGGTAAGACAGAGGTTCTTTTGGTCCAGAAGTCTACGATTCAGGTATTGGACCATCACCTTGCTCTGAATGGGATTGTACTCCCTCTGAAGGAGCAGGTCCGCAGCTTGGGGGTTCTCCTGGATGTGCAGCTGCTCCTGGATTCCCAGGTGGTGGCTGTGGCCAGGGGGGCTTTTGCCTAGGTTCGGCTGGTGCGCCAGCTGCGACCGTACTTGGATTGTGTAGACCTGGCCACAGTGACCCCTGCCCTAGAGACATCTAGATTACTTTCTTGTTCTTTTGCTTTTGCCTTCCCGCCCTTTCTTGTTCTTTTGCTTCTCCCTCACAAGAGCCTTCTTTGCGTGTGATCCCCCTTGGTTAGGGACTATTAACAGGTATAAGAACTTCAGTAGGAAAGCTTGGTTCCTCCATTTCCCTTTTCTTTCTAGAAACCAAGCAACAGTTGACTGGTGATTAGTGTGAGAAGCAGCAGTTCTGTTTTACAGTGTACAAGCTAAATTCTGGTTTGCTGTTTATTACTGAATGCAGCTGTGGGCATCTGTAGCTCCATAGTATGCAGCCTTTCATCTTATTATTTTTTTAAAAAGCCAGCGAAGGCCATTTTAATGCTAGTGTTTTCTGTGTGTGCGTGTGCTTGAGCTAGACTGAGTTATCTTGATTGATTGTGTTTATCAAGAGCCATCACAAAGCCTTCCTGTTGAGGAAATTAAATCTTGGAAAGTTTCCCTGGCAATTGGCATTCTGTATGGGAAAAACCTAGCAGAGGAAAGTGGAAAATATTTAGCTATGTTTATCATCTTTATTGTGTGAGGCAATATGCGGTATCTTTAATGGTTGCAAAACTCAAGTTTGATTATGAGGTTTACCCAACCTCCTAGCACCTTCTGCTGGTCTTCCCATGTTGGTAAATGACTGATAAAGACTGTCTCTGATGCTTCCTTTCCCAGTCATCCAGCTAATGTAACTTATCCGCAAGTAGCTTTAAAGTGGATGGTCTTCTTTTTTCTGTCCTGTAATCCTATTGTCTCTCATTTACTAATATTTTGACTTACCTCCAAAGTGACCTGGCCTGTGAATTGTATTCTTTCTTGTATTTATGAAGGGGTAGCTACTTTAGTACTGAAGCGATGTAGGGCTTGCTCACATGACACAAGATACAGAATGTTGAATATGTCCAAGGTTTGAATTTAGGACTGTTTAAAGCCAGTGTTTCCCAAACTTTTTTGACCTGCGGCTCCCTTGACCATTGGCGACCACTGGTTTAAAGCAAAACAAAAATATCCCCTTGGGTTTATTTACCTGAAGATTCCCCTTGCTTTCTAATTTGCTATGGTTTATCATTAATGTAGGTACTATATATTGTAAAGTGAAAAATGACTCCCCTGGTTTATCCTGGGGTTCGCAGTGGGTTAAACCGCTGAACCATGAGCTGTCGATCGAAAGGTCGGCAGTTCGAATCCGCGACGGGGTGAGCTCTCGTTGCTTGGCCAGCTCCTGCCAACCTAGCAGTTCCAAAGCATGTTAATGTGAGTAGATAAATAGGTACCGCTTGCGGGAAGGTAAACAGCGCTCCGTGTTCCAGCCGCATGCTACGCGCTGCGGCAAGGAGAGTCACGCCGGCCACATGACCACGGAGGCGTCTTCGGACAACGCTGGCTCTTCGGCTTTGAAATGGGGATGAGCACCACACCCTACAGTCGGACACGACTGGACTTAATTGTCAGGGGTCCCCTTTACCTTTACCTTTCTTTTCCACACTTTTTTTCTATTTCAGTGTTAGATTTATAACTGTGTTTGCGTTAAGCCCTGGTCAAGTTTTGAGATAGTAGAGGCTGGTGGAGATGACATTTTTGAATGCTTCCCTGTGTGAAAAACTCTTTACAAATAGAAAACTAGCACAACTGGAAGTCGACTGGCCTAAACGTTTCTTCTTGATGTGCTGTTGTTGTTTTCCTTTTAAATTTTTACCTCATACTTCCATCTCTTACAAGAAGGCCAAGGTGATTACAAAATCAATAAAAGCAACAATAAAAAGAAAATTTTAAATTTTAAAAAAATCAGACAGAAGCACAACATAAAAATGAGCCAAATCCTGACCTAAGTAGCACTAATGCATAGAAACTTACTACTTTCTGGAACAAAAAAAATGTCAAATTCTTGTGGACAAAGAGGGAGATGTTCTGTTACCAAAAGGCATGAAGTTCCATAGGCTAGGTATCACATCAGAGAAGGCCGTCTCATAGGTCACTGCCAGCTGTACCTCTCCCAAGGACAACATCTGCAACAAAGCCTCTCAAGATGATCATGTGTATCATCGCAATCCTGCGTAAAGATCTGCGGCTGGCTCATAGGGCCGGCCACAGGATCCTACGCTCTTCCCGGGCCGCTCTGGCGCGGCCTGGGGTCTCCTCGTGGGAAGGGGTTGTTTGTCCCTTTCCCCAGTGTAGAGGTGGAAGGCCTTGATGGGCTTCCTCGGCTGCTGAGCCCAGGAATGGGGACAGGGGTATCGCGGCCGACATCCCCGCCCCCTCCCAGGCCAGCTTGGCCAACGGCCGCCCTCACTGCCCAGTCATGCTCCCACCGGAGCAACCCTTACCGTGCTCTGGTGACTGCAGCAGGTTTCCGCAGCAGAGAGAGGCCTTTACGCGCTTTACGGTGCATTTACGACACCCTCTGCCTGCGGGGCACAAGCTCCGCAGGTGGATAGTTACTCAGGATTGTGCCGAATGTAACGTAATGTGTCTGTTTCACTCACATACTTTGTTGTCACTACAGTAAAATAGTATCACGATAACCTGGACTATCTTCAGCTGTTCAGTTAACAGGCTTATTATCATATTTTTTTCATGTATATGGCAGTGAACACAGTATCTACAGAAGGCTTTTATTTACATTGGAAACAAAAAGTAATGGTTTGTGTTTGGCTAAAGTCTTTGTGTTATTGTATATTTTATTGATCTGAATTCATTGCACTGTAACAATTTTTAATAGTCCTTGGTATGTTCTTGTTTTCTGAATTTGAAACATTTTCCCATAATTATTTATTTATTTATTATTTAAGGAATTTGTAGCCCGCCTTTCTCCCGAGGGCACTCAAGGCGGCTTACAACATATTAAAATACATATAGACACATTAAAACAATTAATTAAACACATTAAAATAATTAATTAAAACATTTAAGATTTAAGATAATCATATCTTGTTCAGTTCTCTCTCTCTCTTTCTTGTGTTAGGTGCTACAATTGAGGAGATAAATGATCATTGGGAGTGGTTGGATCAAAACCTGCTCCACACTTTATCTGTTTTTGATAATAAAGAAGATATTGTTAGTTTTGTCAAAGGAAAAATAAAGGTAAGAGAATATCTAGAGACCACAGAGAATTATGTGATAAAAAGCAAACCACTTGTGAATAAATTTATTCCTACTCTCTTCCCCTGTTGTTCTTCATAAGTATATTATATTACAAGTTGCTAAATCTCAATTTATTGGATTTCCTCCATACTGGATAGTCTTAATTCCATTTTTTACAATATTGTAGAGAAAAATCCAAAATCCTGTATGTTCTCTGAAGCACCACTGAAATACCCATTTCTGGGCAAGGTGATCGAGCGGGTAGTGGCGTCCCAGCTCCAGAGGGTCTTGGAGGAAGCTGATTATCTGGATCCATTCCAGTCTGGCTTCAGTCCGGGGTTCGGGACAAAGACGGCCTTGGTCCCCTTGGTGGATGACCTGCGCTGGGGACTGGACAGGGGGAGTGCGTCCCTGTTGGTCCTGCTGGACCTCTCGGCGGCTTTTGACATCATTGACCATGGTGTCCTACTGGGT
Organism: Plestiodon gilberti rubricaudatus; assembly: GCA_026170595.1. Classification (NCBI taxonomy): domain Eukaryota; kingdom Metazoa; phylum Chordata; class Lepidosauria; order Squamata; family Scincidae; genus Plestiodon; species Plestiodon gilberti. The sequence continues at coordinate 145,150,770 of JANXHW010000003.1, forward strand.
CGGTTGGCTGGCTTGGGGCTTGGAGTCACCGTTCTGAGGTGGTTCCGCTCCTTCCTGGCTGATAGATCCCAGAAGGTGGTGCTGGCGGATGCTTGTTCGGCACCCTTGCCCTTGAGGTGTGGGGTACCACAAGGGTCAATTCTATCCCCCATGCTGTTTAATATCTATATGAAGCCGCTGGGAGAGGTCGTCCGGGGGTTTGGAGTAGGGAGTCATCAGTATGCTGATGACACCCAGCTCTTTCTCTCCTTTCCACCCGACTCCAAGTGGGCGGTCGATGTGCTGAATCGTTGTCTGGAGGCAGTTGGGAGCTGGATGGGGGCAAATAAGCTGAAATTAAATCCTGATAAGACAGAGGTTCTTCTTGTCCAGAAGTCTACAACTCAGGTATTGGATCATCGTCCTGCTCTGAATGGGGTTGTACTCCCTCTGAAGGAGCAGGTCCGCAGCTTGGGGGTTCTCCTGGATGCGCAGCTGCTCCTGGATTCCCAGGTGGTGGCTGTGGCCAGGGGGGCTTTTGCCTAGGTTCGGCTGGTGCGCCAGCTGCGACCGTACTTGGATCGTGCAGACCTGGCCACAGTGACCCATGCCCTAGTGACATCTAGACTAAATTACTGCAATGCGCTCTACGTGGGGCTGCCTTTGAAGACTGTTCGGAAACTGCAGTTAGTGCAGAATGCGGCTGCCCGGGTGGTTGCCGGAGCCTGTCGTTTCGACTCAGTCGGACCGTTGCTTCAGCAGCTACACTGGCTGCCGGTTCATTTCCAGGCACAATTCAAAGTGCTAGTTTTGACTTTAAAGCCCTATACGGCTCCGGTCCAGGGTATTTGAGGGACCGCCTCCTTCCTTATAATCCGACCCGTACTCTGAGGTCATCAGGGGGGGCCCTGTTAACCGTGCCGCCATTGACGGAGGTGAGCGGGATGGCGGCACGGAATAGTGTCTTCTTGGCTGTGACACCCCAATTATGGAATTCCCCTGGAATTAAGAACGGCTCCCTCTTTAGAGACCTTTTGGCGGGGCCTTAAGACGTTTTTATTTAGGTTAGCATTCGATGTCTGACATGGTGGGCTGGCTTTTTAACAAATGGCTTTTAACAAATGTAAGTATAGGTGACCCACTGGGGTTGTTTGCTTTAATTGTTTTAATTATTTGTTTTTAATTATTTTAATGTATATACGTATTTTAATGTTTTTATTGTAGGCCGCCTTGAGTGCCCTTGCTGGGAGAAAGGCGGGGTATAAATTCTTTAAATAAATAATAATAAAATAAATAAAGGGGACTAAAGAATGTGTAGCTGATAACTGACCTCCGATGTAATTTGTGTACTGTCATGGCTAAGGGGCTGAGTGAGGTATGAATTGGAAGCCCCTGGTTTGAATACTGTATTTCTTCTGCCAGAAACCCACAAAGTAGCCTTAGAAAAGTCACAGCGCAATCCGACTTAACTTTTGTGCTGGTGTAACAAGCGGCGCAGTGAGAATGGGAGGCCCCAGAACGGAAAAGGAATTCAAATCCCCTCCAAAAGAGGAATTCAAAGGGGATTTGAATCCCTTTTCCGTTCTGTGGCCTCTCGTTCTCGCTGCGCCGCTGGTTACACTGGCGCAAAAGTTAAGTCGGACTGCGCTGTCAGTTTCTTTCAGTGTCAGCCTAGTCTCCACTATGGGGATAATAATACTGATGTTCGTTTCAGGGTGAAGGTTACACCAAGATGATGTATGGGAAGTACCTTGAGTGCTTTATTCTGGATTAGGCTATTTGGGGGATGGATTTGCAACAGCGGAAGAGGCTTCCGCTGTTGTAAAATGGCTGCTGACAGAACACAAAGCGCTCTGTCGGTGGCCATTTTGGGAACAACTGCCACAAGAGACGACAGTGCTCCCCATCTGTCGCCAGACCCCACTGTGGCCACTGGAGCAGATAAGGCCAGGGTGGGAGCAAAACTGGGCGAAGAGGGGAGGAACAGGGGAGGCTGCAGGAGGGGGTGAGCGTATCCAGCAGCAGTGTCGCACGCCGGATCCTATCCCCTTCAGCAGCAGCCTCCCTGCTCCCTTTTTCTCCTTGAACCTGCACCATCTAAAGAGCTGGTGCAGGTCCAAGGAGACCCGTTGTAGAGTGGGATGCTTACGGAGGGGTAAGGGGATTTTAATCTCCTTTTCCCTCCAAGGTCTCCCAATCCTAGCTCCCACTGGATATAGTGCGCTCCTTTTTGGCCTGGCTGCACCAGTGGGGCGGGGGGGGGGGAGGATAAGATTGGACAAAGCACTATATAAATGCTATGTCTCGAATTATTTATTTATTAAAAGTGAATGTTGGTATCTTTCTAACAACATTTTAGTAAGTTATCTGGTTGCTTACGATAATTCGGTTAATGACACATTAATTTGCCATTGGCTTAGGCATTAATAGCAGAAGAGACCAGCAGTAAGCTAGCAGAGCAGGAGGAGGATCCTGAGAAGTTCCGAGAAGCCCTGGTGAAATTTGAGACCAGATTTAACTTCCCTGAGGCAGAGAAACTGATTACCTATTATTCATGTTGCTGCTGGAAAGGCAAAGTTCCTCGACAGGGATGGCTTTACCTGAGCATCAATCATCTCTGTTTCTATTCCTTCTTTCTTGGCAAGGAATGTAAGTATAAACACGTAAGAATGTGTGTCACTAGTCATTATGCTTAATTTTCAAACTGCTGCTGAATAGGTTTCCCTAAATATAGCAAACTTGGAGAAGTGTTTCTTACATTGACTGAGTCAATTATAGAGACTGTACAACTGTCTCAGAAATGTATTTGGTTTTATAACTTTGTTGTAAGGGAAGGTGGGGGGAGCAGGAGCGCAACACCTAGCAACGAACACCACCCCTTTGCCCCTGTTTTACCTGTTGAACTGGGATTCTGAGATGTTAAACTGAGATGTTAGTTGCTGCAACCACTCAAAGATACATAAATCCAAACTGAAGGAGACTTCCTTGGGAAAAACTCCCAGGTTAGCAGAGGGCCCCCAAATCCAGGGGCCACTTAAAACCAAACAGCAGCAGAAGATTGGCATCTGGGAAGGCAGAGTAATGTGTTCCATTCCAAATGAATGGAAAGGCAGGAAAATCAGTAAAATAAAGAAATGTTGTTAAAAGGGAATGGGACTAAGAAGAAACAAGGCACTTGCTGCAAGGATGAGGCACTGCTCTGGCAACAAGGTAGATAGAAGGGCCATTGGATAAAATGTTGGCATGAAGGTTAGAAGGCAAGCAGATAATTAAAAAAAGAATGCTAACATGTCTTTACTCATAACTGTATCCCTTGAATTTACACATTTAACAAATTATACTGCATGTGGTTTGAAAACTATGGTTCTGTGTTTAGCTAAATTAATGATAGACATTGACTCTACTTTTATCTTATGAGAACTTTGATCAGGGTAATAAAGAATTCATTATCCTAGTTTCTGGACTGAAGGACATTACTTAGTTTCAGAGTTTCAGGCCTTGTGACTATAGGAAATTGCATGATTGCATTGCTGTTCTGGCTTTCCTGATTAAATCTGCTGGGAAGGAAAAACAGCGACTATTGAAAACAAGTACAGCGAGTCATTCTGGATGTGTTTAGTTCTTTTTTGAAATCCCCTAATATACCTGGCTTGTTGAGGAACATCTACACAATGCTGGCTTTGTTTATAAGGCTGCTGTCTGCAACCTTTTTTTTCTGACCACAGCTCCAAAATTCGCTTTTCCAAATTGCTCTTGCATATTCTCTACACTGCCTAATCCTGGTGAAGGTGGTGTAATAGGAAGCTAGACCCTTTTTTCACTTTTTGAAGTGTTGTGAACACATAACATGTGCTGGGTTTTAAATATCAATTTGCAATGCTGAATTGCATTTCTAACTTGTAAAAATATGAGAGAGAGAGAGAGAGAGAGAGAGAGAGAGAGAGCGCTCTTCCAGTGGAAGTTCAGAATATCTTTAGAGGCTGTATCTTTGATCAACATGGAATAACTTGCATTCGTCTTGTTTTGAGTACTGTTGTTTTATTAACCTTTGAAATAAAGTATAGTGATCACAAAATGCACTATAGGCATGTTTGCTTTGTTTATTATACAATTGTGGCTGCAGTCTTACACACACTTGGAACGAAGACCTGAATTCAGCAGGGCTTAATTCCAAGTGAGCATGCAGAAGACTGGACTGTGTATACAGTATGTGATAAAAAAAATAGATTGTGACGTTTATGCACTTGAATAATCTCTCTTGTCTTTCTGTAATGGCAGTGAAACTCATCATTCCCTGGGTTGATGTCCAGAAGCTGGAACGAACCCCCAATATCTTTATGACTGACATTATCCGCATCACCACTCAAAGTAAAGAACGTGATTTCTCCATGTTCCTTAATATTGATGAGGCATTCAGGATAATGGAACAGTTGGCAGATGTAACTCTCCGAAGGCTATTGGATAATGAGATCTTTGAACTGGATCCAGGTCTGCAAGATCCTACGCAGATCACCAAAAGGTAAGTCGTGAAAATTTATATATGTATTTATTGAAAAGGAGTTAGCATTAATGGCGCAATCCTCTCTAAGTATAGAGCGGCAGAGTGCGCGTTCTGCTGCTCTAAGCCGTTGCAAACGTGCCGTAAAGCATGTTTGCAACGACTCGGGAGTAAGGGCAGTCGGCAGCCCTCACTCCACTGCCCTCAAGACCCTGCCGCTGCCGGTGAAGATAAGTCCTGCACCAGTTGGGGGAGGGTGGGCTATTTTATATTTTTAAACACTTGAAAAACTTTCCTTTCTGCTAGACAGTATGACACACAAAGATACCATTTAGATAAACTGTTTGTCAAGAGACCAAGAAAACTCTCCTAACAACTTGATTGGGGGAATTTTACAGTATCCTTTTTCTCTTGTGAAAGAGATACAACACAAATGTCAGAAGCCACTCCTAAGTTCTTTTGCCCACACACTACATTCCTTCAGTGAAAGAGAGGGAAGCCTTTCTTCCATAACGTGGAGGGGAAAAAATGCTGTGAAACAGAATAAAATTGAACTGTCAAACTTATATGTTCACAAGGTCTTATACTGGTTATGTTGCTGTATAAGGATCTCTCTCTCTCTCTCTCTCTCTCTCTCTCTCTCTCTCTCTCTCTCTCTGTGTGTTTCAAACTCGCATGGCTGAAAGGCGATTGGTGCTCATTTAAACCATTTTCTGCTCATTTGCATTATATATGCTAGCTAAAATCTGCCAATAAGGCATATGAAATACATATTTTTGTTATTTCATATACCTTATGATTATGAAGGTTAATGCCAAAGTAGAACATCAAGTAGACATTTTGCAGATATTATATGTAGTTAATCAGTTACATATGATACTTGATGTTCTTTCATAAGGGAACAGAGAGAGAACATATTTCCCCTGTATCCAAATCCTCAGTTGCCTTCAGGTACACAAAATAAAAATGATTTTGCTCTGTGTCAAAACTGCACAGCTCCAAAGTTGCCCCTTTCCCTTTCTGCCCTTCCTCTGCCAAATATCATTATAGAGGAGTATTTTCAGTACCAAAACTATGGGAATAAACCTGTTAATACAGGTGGGCCCCCATATCCGCTGGGGATATGTTCCAGGCCCTTCCGTGGATACTTGAAACCGTGGATAAGAGCGAACACCCCCTCCATGGTTTCCTGAGGGCCCACCCACCCTGCCTCCCCTGCTTATTTTTCTTTCAGCAAGCTTTGTTTCTTCCTTAAAACACACAGAGAAGCAGCCTCCATTGCAGGCAAGTAGAACGAGACTAGAGAGGCTCTGCAAGGTTTCTGTTAACCTTGCAGAGCCTCTCTAGGACTTAGTCTCATTCTACTTGCCTGTAATAAGCAGCTCTGGCTGCTTCTCCTGTTTCTTTAAGGAAGAAACAAAGCTTACTGGGAAAAAAGTAAACGCCTGGGGGGGTCCCCACGATCCGTGGATAACTGAAACAGTGGATAGCGAATCAGTGGATATGGGGGCCCACCTGTATTTTAAAACAGTGGTTGTTTAATGCCAAGAACTCACCAGCCGTTGTTTACTTGTATCAAGAGTGAGAATAAGCCGTCCCCCCCAATCTGATATTAATTTTAAATGTTCATGTACACTGGCTCCCTGAGTTACAGACAACCGTGTCGGGCACTTGTGCGTGGGCACAGTATGTCCTTTGTAGTGCTTTCACACAGTCACGATGGCGCTGGGGCAGGAAGACCGAGCTGTTTTGTGGTACATACATTCTGACTTCCATATAGACCTCCGGAACGGAACCAGTACATAGTTGAGGGCTTAGTGTATAAGAAAACAACTCAAATTAATGCAGGTTTCAGCCTTGAATTAAACTTTAGTCTCCTCCTGCTTTTTTTTTAAGGGATCTCGAATCTAGAGCACAGAACGAGTACTTCAGAGCCTTTTTCAGGCTGCCAAAGAGAGAGAAGCTTCATGAAATCATGGACTGTTCCCTGTGGACTCCCTTTAGCCGCTGTCACACGGTTGGAAGGATGTATGCCTCTGACAGCTATATCTGTTTTGCCAGCAAAGATGATGGCTGCTGTAATGTTCTTATTCCACTTGTAGAGGTTAGCGGTTTTTTGCATTTCACTGTTATTCGTTTGCTTTAAAAATCTGCAATTATGACAAATCACTTTGCTGAGTAAAATGTTGCTTTAGGGGAAAGCTCTCTAAGTTCAAGAGAATTGTATCGTTTTGTTTATCCCAAGCCATTTCAAAACTCATTACACATATTATGCATCAAGTAATGGTTAGCGCTCATGTGAGACATAGCTATCATCCAATAACGTAATTGCACATTAAACAGTAATTGGCTTCTCTCCACTGAGCAATAATAATAATGAATGCTGAGTTCTACAAAATGTGTTCGCTATAAACTTTACCATATAGTTGAATTGCTGTTGAAATTCCTAATGTAGAGTAGTTACTCCTTAACACCCTTTAGGCTGTAATCTTATACACACTTACATGTGTAAGTTATTTTGGACAGAATGGGGCTTTCCTCTGAGTAGAAATGCATAGCATTGCACTGTTAACTATGTGGCGTTTTCCTACCTTTCAATACATGCTTCTGGGTGGAAATTCTAAAAAAGGATTGTGAGCATGGAACTAGGAGGTGACAGTTCTCTGGAATTACGTAGCACCCAGAGTACAAAGCTGCAATCTTGTTTGTCTGGTAAGATGCAAAGAGCTACTTTAGCTGCAGTTGATGGCTTTGGCATACCTAGTGGGCTTTTTAAAATTTTTCCTTTGAGGTGGCAGATTTCCAAGCCATATTGCAAACTACTTTTCAGACCCACCTTAGCTTCAAAAAGGGTTTGCCATGCAGCATGGGGATTTCCTGATTGAGAAACAGGAGCTCTTGGGCAGATTGGACTAATCAGGCAGTCATCATGGTGTTTGTCTCCATATAGGCTGTTACTCAAGCCACCTGAAGAAGCGCTGTATGTGTTAATTCTTACACTTCCTAACATCTTATCAAAGTACTCAGATAATGTCTGTGCACCTATAATACCATGTTTTCTACTATATGCTAAAGATGCATCGGTATCATTACCAAGAAGTGTCTCGGTTGTGTTGCGGATAAATACATTGTGTACTCTTTTAACAGGTGGTTACTATTGAGAAGATGGAAGACACTAGCCTTCTGCCCAATCCTATCATTATTAGCATAAAAAGCAAGACGGCGTTTCAATTTATTGAGCTGAAGGACAGGGATACCCTGGTGGAGAATCTGTTGCTGCGACTGAAGCAAGTGAAAGCAAGCAAACCAGCAGTCTGTAACAGTTTGAAAGGCAAAGATATGGTATTAAATGTCTGACCTGTTTTAACTGCACTGTATGCTAAGTTTTGTTAATATTTTGGGGGCCAGAACGTTTGTCAATAATATACATTTATTGATAGGTTCATTGCTTTAGGTTGACATATATACCATACTCTCAGCATTCTGATATCAAGATGTGAGATTCACAAACGCAGGAGAGTTTTGAAATGGAAATCCAATATGAAGGTCCACTAGAGAGGAAGCTGGAAGATGTTTTTTATCCACTTCCAGTGAGAAGAATGCTCAAAGACATATCCCAAAGACATAGGGAGGAAAGGTTTATGCTTCATCTCTTCTACTAGTATTGTGTGTGCTTATCCACTACGATGCTGGTGGATACGATCCACTAACATTTCAACACTCTTTAGTTTTAAGGAGCATATCTGCCCAAAGAACCTTAGTTCAAGAATTAGTTTAGTACCTAATTTGTCTGTAAGAGTGCAATATACATAATTGAAAAACGTAGCTCGAGAAATAGCAAGAGAATTCTTGTTGATTTTATATGTTAATTAGAAGCAGTTGTTGGGATCCTTTATTTTACTCATTTGTTTTCAGTTAGCTCTGTGTGCTTCTTGCAAAGCTAGAAAAAATAGTCTGTTGATAAACTGTTTTAGTAATTTTTGCATGGAAACTTTCATGGCCAGCAATTATGAATAGTAATTCAGTAATAGTAATAGTTTTAGTAATATCTAAAATCTCTTGGGTCTATATAGTGTACAGGATGGTTTTCAGATTTGATTCTGAAAATGGTGTCTTGTGTTGCAGAGTCCTCATTCAACATGTGCAGACTATGAATTTGGGAACTTGGGAATAATAGCTTCACGAAGCAATGACAAAAGTGAAAATGATAAAAATAGCAGACACCTGCTGAATGCAGAGGCACTAAGTTCAACATTTCATCATTCTGGAATGGATGGCCTGGATTTTAGAATGGTATGTAAAACCATGTTTGAGTTTGGAAGCATAACTTAGAAACAGTGTTACCTTGTGCTCTCTGACATTTTGTTATGGTTACTGACAAGCTTGGGCATAAAAGAAGTTAAAGTTTTGGTGTTGGGGCATTTCTAATTCAGAGAAGAGATAGAAAGAAACATGAGCTTGGGACACCAGACAAAAGGCCTATCCTTACTTGCACTCACGTCTACATCCTTTTTCCTTGCTTTTCACAGTCCAAACTTTTCAGTGTATTCCTTTTGTTGTCTATATAGGGAGGGCTGCAGGTTGGAGCAGATGCAATGACACTTGCACACAGCGCAATCCTATCCAATTTATACCACCGGTGTAACCAGCGGGGGAGGACAGGGCGGGAGGCTGGGGAGGGGAGGGGAGGGGAGATTTAAATCCCCTTTGAATCCCCCTTTGGAGGGGATTTGAATCCCCTTTCCATTCTGGGGCTTCCCATTCTCGCTGCACCGCTGGTTACACCGGTGGTGTAAGTTGGATAGGATTGTGCTGACAAACACATATACAATATATCGGTGCCTGAGCAAAGACCATTTTCTGCATTATGATGATTCCAGGAATGATTTTTCAAGTTATAATACGGGAATTGGTTATATATAACTTGTTTATGGTGTTTCACCATAAACCTACATAACTCAAGGTTTATGATGATACTTGAATAATAAATCAGCATCTGATACGGATTACCTTTCTCACTTCTACATCTTAAATACCTCGAAGTGTGTGTGTGTGTGTGTGTGTGTGTGTGTGGTGTCCTGTCATGACTAACAGAATTGATTAATGACCCACAATACGTGCTTCCAAAACAGTGTAGAACATAGCTGCTTTCTTGTTCCAACAGAAATACATAAAGATTGACAAAAAGGCAGGATTGTCCTCTAAAATCTGCTTTTGTTTTTGCGTTGTGTCAGTACAAATAAATATATTTTTTTTAATGAGTGGCTGTTTCCTTGCATTGTGATTGATATAAACAAGATAGATTTAGCAGCATCTCTTGGCTTCCAGTCTAGGGAGCAAATCAAAGAGAGCCTGTGGAACGATCACTTTGCTGAGTATGGCAGAACTGTTTGTATGTTCCGAACAGAGAAAATAAGAAAACTAGTTGCTATGGGAATCCCAGAATCTTTACGAGGCAAACTGTGGCTCCTTTTCTCAGGTGAGAACTTCGTTATGTCCGATGGATTTGGCCAGAAGCCAGCAGGAATGGATGTGGTTCTGCTCTCTATAGCAGTTTTCCCTGCAGTTTGGGCGGGGAGAGGGAAATGGAGGTGGCCTATATTCCCATTCCATGTTCTAGGAGTGGAGCAGAAGCTATTCTGGTGATTATTTAGAGGCATTGGAGAAAACGTTAGACCCAAAAATATTCCTCTCTTAGTACTGAGTAGCTATGTAGACGTTTAAGTAATAGCAATTTCTTTTCACATTAATAAGTATTTAAAATGCTGTAATAGTAAATAAAAAGAATAGAGCGCATAATAAGTAATAAAGCATACCATCACTTATTACAAAATAAGAATGTATTTAAGCCAGCAGACACTGGGACACTATACTTGGCACAAATAATTGAAGTTAGAGACTTAAGATTTCCTATGTCATTTTCTTTGTTACAAGCTCGAAGCAGAACTGGAAACTTAAGGCTGCAATCATATATACACTTCAGAGTAAGTCTCAACTGAACTCAATAGGGCTTGCTTCTGAATAGACATAGGATTAGGCCAGCGGAGTGCTCGCAGGATTGCGCCGTAAATCCTCCCTTTTGAAACCTGTTTTGAGGAAGAGAAGCCTATATGGCTAGCCCATAAATAGATTAGTATATTTTTGCAGTGTACAGTTAATACCAAGAATGGCTAACTGTAGGTCAGGCAGGCATTTCAGAGCCATGCTCCTCCTCCTGGAGAATGCTGTACCTCCAGAAAAATGCTGCTGAACGTTCCAGTGTCATTTTGGCTCAGGAGTATTTGGTATGTGCAGAGTCTGTGGCAGAGCATCCTTGCCGTAGATGTTCTTTTAACAAATACAATGTTTTATATGCAGTACCATTATACTTGAATTTATAACTGATCTGTCACTTTGCATTTACTTGTGCCTTCAGATGCTGTAACTGATTTGTACTCCCATCCTGGTTACTATGAAAACTTAGTAGAAGTGTCCATGGGCATGTGTTGCATAGCAACTGAAGAAATAGAACGTGATTTGCATCGCTCATTACCTGAGCACCCTGCCTTCCAGAATGAAACTGGCATAGCTGCCCTGAGAAGAGTTTTGACAGCATATGCACATAGAAACCCCAAAATTGGGTACTGCCAGGTAAAGATCTGATAGGCCATCAATAAATAGGTGAGCACTCTCTTGCTCTAGAATCACAGGCCTCAGTGTGAGAAAGACTTATGATAGATAGGTGTTCTCTAGAAAAGGTGAGTGCTTCTCTCTGAACTCCTTCTATAGCCTGATTGGATCACAAAGGGCAATTTTGCCCCTCCAAAACAATATGGAATTTAGATTATTCTTATGGGCTGTGTTCCATATTTCTGACAGTGTTGGAGGCCAAACAAGGAAGCTACCTTTGTTTTGCCTCCAACACTGACTACCTCCATTTGTGGAATTTAAAGAACTCTTCAGCTCCCTTCTCCTTCGTTTTACCTACCCAGAGCACACAAATACTGAATCAGTCTGTTGGTTTATCTAACCCAAATCTCTAGTCTAACTGGCAGTAGCTCTTCAAGGCCTTGGGTAGAAGTCTTTCCCCATCTGTTATCTCAGAGCCATTAAATGGGGATCAAGGGATTGAATCTGGACCTTCTGCATAGAAAGCATGTGCTCTGGCACTAAGCTATATAGACCATCTCCTAATATGGAGTCTTTTTGTCTTGGGTTACACATGAGGAGTCAATATCATTTCTGTCTCTTTCAAAAGCTCATTCTAACAGAACGAAAACCCAGTTCTGAAAGAAATGTCTGTTTCATTGCATCTCCATAATTATGTGTTCCATTTATATGTTCAGAACTACAGTGTATACACAAGTCATCGGTATAGAGAAGCCTGAGATTTTATTTTTCTTTAACAATGTAAAGTAAGCTTGAAAATATACAGCCTGGCCTGTTCTATTTCTTTTCCTAGCTCCTTAAGTTTTAATAGAGTAAAAAAATAGTTTGAGTGAACTTCCTGCCCTTAAACATACCTCTGTTAAGTGAGGAAAAATAACAAGTGGTTGGCACGCTCTTACAGTTTGCATTTTGATTATGTAAAGATTGTAATATTTTTAACTTGAAATATGTCATATTTAAGTTGAGAGACAAATTCTTCTTGGACTGCAATGAATCGTTCAGGAATGCCTTTTATTTTTATGCATGCTATGCTCCCTTTAAAGTGAATTTTAGATTTCCACAGACTTTTTAAAAAGATACCTTTATTTGCAAGTGCCTTTGAAAGATGTGTCACTGCAACGTTTTCTTCTTTGATCTCCTAACAGTCCATGAATATATTAACCTCTGTTTTGTTGCTGTATGCCAAAGAGGAGGAAGCCTTCTGGCTGCTTGTTGCTGTGTGTGAGAGGATGCTTCCAGATTACTTTAATCACCGGGTGATTGGTGAGATTCCCCCTCTGTTTATTTGTGTTGTCTTCCTGCAAATCCTCGATCAGCAATTCGCATAGCCTCAATGACATGAATTCCATAATGTCAGCGCTGTTTCATAGTAATCCTTTCTTCATTGAAAGTATCTATGGGCATTTGAATTCTTTATATGGGGCAATAAAAGAGCAGCTCCACAGTTCATTTTTCATTGTTGAGATTGGCTGGTTTCTTGTATATGTAGACTGGAGGGAATATACTGTGCTTTATTTTAAATCACTCGTTGCCTCTTCCTCTTGACAATTGTTTCTAATAATGTGGTTGTGCTTTTTAGAGTTCCAACTAAAATACATCCAGTATTATTTCGTAGAAATTCTCCAAACGATTTTTTTTCTGTGTGTGTGTGTGTGTGTGTGTGTGTGTGTGTGTTTTTAAGCATGTGGAAAAACATTTTAAATGCTAGATAATTTTACCACTGTGAGATTACCATTAAGGGAAGGGTCTTGTTGTCATAGAATTAGTAACTGCAGGATAGATAATGGCAGACAAGTCCAGATTTTGCATTGTTTTAAGCTGTAAATTGTCTCTGGGGTATTAATGCAAATAATACTTTCAACCTTGGCTAACCTGATCTGCTGTGATTTTTTTCAGGTGCTCAAGTAGACCAATCTGTATTTGAAGAGCTAATCAAAGAACGGCTCCCTGAACTTGCTGAACACATGAAAGACCTCTCCACACTGGCTTCTGTTTCCCTGTCATGGTTCCTCACCCTTTTCCTCAGTATCATGCCCCTTGAAAGTGCTGTTAATGTTGTAGACTGCTTCTTCTTTGATGGGATCAAAGCCATTTTCCAGTTCGGCTTGGCTATCCTCGAGGCCAATGCTGTGGAACTGTGCAACAGCAAGGATGATGGGCATGCCTTGATGATTCTTAGCAGGTATTGTTTGGACTGTTTTATGTTTGGTATTGCCATACTAACGGTCTAAGCTGCTGCTTAAAAGAAACGAATACCAAAATTAGTAGGTTGCTTATTTAATAGTAATAAAATAACCTGAAATACAAAACTACCGGTAGATTGTGAATGCTTAATGCCAAGGCTTGTTTCACAACTATGCTCATTGGTGTCTATTTTCAACAAAAGTAGTACTGCAGCGTCCAGAAACCTGATACAGGGCAGAAATCTTCCTGTTGTTGCAGAAGGCTGCATCTGTGACCAATGTCAGTGCTATTTTCAGTTCATTTCCTGGAGCAATAAGTTTCTGTTACAGGCTTCATAGAGAGCTGTATTCTTCTGGGAGCAACTTCAGGTTTGGTCTGTGCCTGGATCAGGTTCAATGATTTTTTTCCCCAAAAAAGAGAAGTAAAAACTAGCACTGTTTAATACTAAGGAAGTGGAAATCCTGTACTGGTGTATTATGCTGCAACAATGCACAGTAGATTTGAAACACTATCTTCTTTCAGGTTTTTAGATCATGTTAAAAACGAGGAAAGCCCCTTGCCATTGATTGGGAATCAGCATGCCTTTTTCAGTGATGATATGGAACCCTGTCCTGTAACTGAAATAGCAGATCTAATTCGGGATTCTTATGAGGTAGATATGAAAGTCATAGCTACTGAGTGTCTAATCAGAATGTTGAAGTGCTCTGTTCCTGTCTGTTGCATTAATCAATCTGCAGAGAGCATGACTGTGATAGACATTGCATAAGTTCTTGTTTAAACAGACTGTATGTATGCATTTTCAACATAAGCATGTACTGTACCTGTGTGAGCATCCTTGTCATTTTCAGTCTAAAATAAAAATCTATCCCTGTATTCTAGAAATTTGGAGACCACTCTGTGGAGCAGATTGAGCACATGCGGTACAAACACAGGATTCGTGTTCTGCAGAGTCATGAAGAAACTACTAAACAAAATGTGGTGAGAGTCCAAATCAAAAATATTTTGCTCCCTTTAAACCATGCCAGAGCTATACAAATAAAGGTTTCTATGTTGCTTACAGATAATCCTGTGTAAGATACGTTGGCCAGCTGCTATATCCTATCCAGGTCCTGGGCTGCCCGATCATCCCCTTCCTTGGGTGCAAGGCGGCCCAGGCCCCATGGGCCTACTCAGATGTACGCCAGCTCTGGAGCTGGTGTACATCCGAGGCCCAGGTGTCGGGGCAACCCAGGCCGGGAGAGGGCTTTGGATATTGGCAGATCTTGCCGATATCCCCGCCCTCTTGTGGCCTGGGGCCCTCACCGCCCGGTCCACCCTCTCCCCGTTTCTGCACCAGCTGGTGCTAGATTTACCTGGTCTGGCGGGTGTGGGGATGCTGCACCGGGGGAGGGTGAGCCGCGCCTTTGCCCCAGCAGCCCTTACTCACCGGATGTCGCACAAGTGCTTTATGACACTTGCACGACACCTAGCACTGGGGGACCACATGAACCCCCAGTGCCGAAGATACACAGGATTGCACCGTTACACATATTAAAACTTGCCACAGTGTTCTCTTTAATGTGTAAAAGGAAGAGGACGAGACACCTTAAAATATTGAGCCACTAAGAAAGTGAATGGCACAGCCCCATATGAGTTGTCCCAATTTTGTGAGGTGGGGGAAAGTTAAGCCATTTGGGGTATGCAGTTTGTTTCTTCTCCCACCTTTTTCCTTGATCTTTCCATATGGTAAACTGCTTATTAGGTAAGGGGAGAAAACCTTGAGCTGAGGGCAAGTGAGTCTGATGACTGCTTGTCCATTTTGGTTCATGGTAAGTTGTAAAACTTATTACTGAAAGTTGAGAAGGGATGGCAAGACATCTTGGAGCTGGAGTACAATAGGACAATGTTAATTGCTTTCTTTCTTTGGGAGAAAGTAGGTGTTGCTTAATCAATCTTGGGGTAGACACAATAAGAATCTAAAGACAAAGCACAGGAAGAGTTGGGGAACACCTCCAACTAATAATTTTTTTGATTGCCCTAGGACAGGGGTTCTCAGCCTCTCGGCGGCAGTGTACCACCACCGCCAGAATCCCTCGGCGTACTACCGGAAGTGATGAGCTATGCTATGACATCATCTCATGTCACTTCCCGGTATCGGACACCGACTGAGCTCAGGAGCAGAGGTTTCTGACACCATGGAGCTTGGGAAAGCACAGGTAAGAGGCTTGGGAGAACCTTTTTCAGCGTGTGAAACGTATGCGCTTCACCTCCACTTGCTGGCCGAGCCTCTTGCCTTCACTTTCCCAAGCTCCATGGTGTCAGAAACCTCTGCTCCTGAGCTCCGTCGGAGAGGGGTTTCAGGGTTCAGACCGGCTGCGTACTGCCAGATGTACCACAAAGTACCACTGGTGGTACACGTACCTCCGGTTGCGAACCCCTGCCCTAGGACATCATAAGAAGTGGTATTACCAGCAGCAATGCCAGTTTGTTACTAAGGTCGTTCCTGTTTGTTTCTCTTAAGCTCAGAGTGGTTATCCCAGATGTTTCCATTGCTCCAGAAGACTTGGAAGAGCTGTATGACTTGTTTAAGGTATGTGCATCCCTGAAATATAAGTGGGTGTTAAACACTAAAAGAGTGTTTAAATTGGGGTCTTAAAAGTCAGTAAAATAGACCTTTATAATTCTAAAACTGTTTTGTATTTTTAAAGAGCATGGGATAATTGCTTCATCTACCCTCTTAAAAAAGGGGGACGCACAAAGTTTTACACATTTTTTGTTCCCCATAACGTGTACCTTCAGTCAGTACAACAGCTTATTTATCCTCCTGCACTCTAGAAAGGCATTGGAAAACTGGTAGCTCTCGATTTGCGTGGTCTTTTACCCGTTTTTTTAAATAGCATGATTCAAAAAAAATACTGGACATGTGATTTGCACAGGCTCATTTTTAAAAGAGTGCAGTTGAGCTTAGTGCGAGGATCACATAAACAGCTTCCTTTAAAGCCTGGTAAATGGCTTGATGATTGGTCAGCGTTACCCACCTTGAGATTCAAGAGGGAGACGCTTTAAAGTACATCCGAGGGGAGAGGCGAACTTCTGTCCGATGTAATCCTGGAAGGATGAATCTAGGCCCAGACTTCATTGATGGAGGTTTGGTGCTGGGGTGGGGGGACTTTTGTTTGTGGTGTTCTTAAACCCCAAGAATTAGTCCTCCAGGTCCTCTTCCTCCCACCCCTCTTCAAAGCTGTGAAACCTCCCATGCTCCTATGTCAATCCTGGAGGGACTTGACTCCGCTCTTGGGGCTTCTGGGGCTACCTTCGCTTCTGCGTCTTTCTACCTCTTTCTAGAATTGTCTGGCTGGCAGGCTGGAATGGACTCTGCCTTGAATCAGAGGCAGGCAGAGTCCATGCCTGCCTGCCTACCTTCCAACCAGACAAGTCTAGAAAAAGTAAAAACTCACAAGAGACAGAAAGAGAAAGACATAGCTCTGCAGCCAGAGGTCCCGAGAGCTGAGTGAAATCCCTCCAGGATTCGGGTAGGAGCGTGGAAGGTTTCACAGCTTTGGGGAGGGGGAGACTCATTCTTGGAATTTAAGAACAAGGCAGTGGCACATAAAAAGCCCCCCACACACACACACACACATCGAACTTGAAGTGTGAGCCGTTAACATCAGCAACTTTGCTCCCAGTAGCCTGCCTCTGCACTTGCCATTCATCAGTACGAGTGCTCGTGGACTGTTCCCCTAACTCATGCGAATCCCATTGTTTTCTGTGGAAAAGCCGTTTTTCTTTTACGTGTTTTTGAAATATACGCCATTTTGCAGGGATGTAACCTCCGTGTAAATTGAAAGTAACCTGTATATTTCACCGACGAAACCTTCCCTTTTTGGGCTCTGAGATCAAACTCTGATTATTATGGGGGAGCTGGGTGAGTTGGTATGTTGGATTATGTGGGTGGGTAGGGTATGTGAACTGCTGTTAGGTAGGCTTACCATAGTCCCGGAATAGAGTTGCGCTGCGGCCTAGAAAAGACACAAGCCGCTCCCAGGAGTGCACCGCAGCTGGCCAACGCGGTCGCCTCATTTACCGGAAGCCGCGGCTTGCATTGGCCTGCTGCAGTGCACTTCTGGGAGCAGCTCGTGTCTTTTCTAGGCCGCAGCGCGACTCGATTCCAGGACTATGGTAAGCCTACTGATAGGGGACTTTGGTGTTGATGTTTGAATGTGAAATGTTTTGTTATGTATTGTATTGTTTTGTTTATGCCAATAAAGGTTATGGTATGGTATATCTCAGAGATGGGGTAAGAGCTATAGGAGAAGGTGTACATTCTACATCCCAACAGCAGAGAGAGTAGCATTTATACACCTGCGTTCCCCTTAGCAGCCCAACCTCAATGAACTCAGCTGGACTTACTTCAAAGTAAACCTGTAATGAAATGGGAATTTCCATGTTTTACCAACATTCAGGGAGGCTAGGAGTCCTCCATTTATGTTTGAACACAAATCACCATTGAAAAGAAAGAAAAAACTAGACTGATACTATAACATTTTCTTCTCACCCGTTATCATGTGTATACAATATGATGCATGAGTTTTCCCACATTTAATTTGGAATGATTTACATAAAGGAGAATGCAAAGAAAAATAACTCTATAACACATAAGGAGCTTTTGAGATTTCATTGTTCCTAACAATTAAAAAATTTATCCAGATTACAATTGTTCATGTTTTAATTCTAGTTTCTTTCTCGATTCTCCTTAGAGGGAACATCTAATCAGCTGCTATTGGGAGTGGAATAGTGCAATTGTAATTCAGCGCCATGACCCAAGCAGACCTTATGCTGAGCAGTACAAAATTGACTCTCAGCAATTCACTAATCTTTTTAAACTTGTCTCACCTTGGACATGTGGTGAACATACAGAGGTTCTGGCAAGAAGAGCGTTCCGGCTTCTGGATGATAATATGGATAATCTCATAGAATTCAAAGGGTTTGCTAGCTACTTAGGTAACTATGTTTCTAAAGATGCAGTTGCCATTGGATGCACAGAATATCATGTTATGTGGGTGCTTTCTTGGCACTGTGGTTCTTAATCCAATTCACAGAACATTTTTGTGACATCTTTGATAATGGTTGATAATCACAGGATGTTATGCTACTGTATGCAAAGAAATATTGGAAACTTTGCGAGTCTTGCACAAAATTTAATGGTCCCCTACCTACATCTCTTGCTTATGAATTCATTAATGTATTTTCAACCTGACTAGGACAAGAGCGGTAGTGTTCTTTTGAAGTAGTGGCTAGGATTGTTCTTTAAAGTCTGCAAGGTGTCTTTTGTAGCAGTGGCGTAGCTAGGGGGGCCCCTGGGGCCCTCAGGTGCCAGGCCTCTGGGGGTGTGTGCCATTTAATAATTATTTATTTATTGAATTATTGAATTTATAGCCCATCTATCTTCCCCAGAGGGGGACCCATTTTTATTAGGGTCTGGGGAGGGATGAAATGTTACATTTCTGTGAATGTTTTGGGATTATTGTTATTATCATCATAGTTATTATACGTAATGAGTTTGTTGGGACTTGAGGGGGACGCAAACATTTCATGGGCACCAGGTGCACCGGACACTAGCTTCTCCTGTTTTGTAGCAGGAGGCATTTTTGTACCATTTCCTTTTAATCTGGTAGTCTCAGAAGACAAACCTGCTGTTCACATTCGGGGGGAACAGGCCTTTCACACTATTTAATTAAGGATCAAACTAAAACAGCTGCTTGGAGGGTGACCCCATTTGGGCCAGGGGAACTCAAGTGAAGCATGCATAGGGCGTTCCCCATGCATTTTAAAACCAAGAACTCCTCCTCCAAGTCTGCAATTTGAGGAAGCCACTGTAGTGGGGTGGGGATTTTTGGTAAGAAAACACCACATGGGGAAAGTGAACCTTCTCCCTACCTGTCCTAGTACCGACTGAGGTCACGGTCTCACACTCACACACACTGTGTGTCTGACCAGTGAAAAGGTGCTTCAAACATGCCTCTACCGCATTCATGCCTAGTTTGGCCCTCAATATTTGGGACCATAGATGTTCTTAATCCTCCCACCTCCCTTCTCCAGTAAAGTTGATTTGATACTTTCAAGTACTGCCACTACAGAGGTATTAACAAAATGTTCAGTACACACTGACTCTCCTGGCTATCTTAAATTTATATGCAGATTTTATTCACTATTATTGCCTTTGTAAATAGTTTATTTTCTTGTGCCTGAAGTGGGAAGCTCAAGCCCCTGGTACACTTTCTTCCTTCTACAGATACTATGTACAATGGAGAAATGAATGAAAAGATAAAATTATTGTACAAGCAGCACATTCCCCCTGGTAAAGTATCTTTCTTCCTCTTTGTACTGACGCTCTTTGTGCTTTATAAATGCATGGTTTTCCTTTTTGGAGTGTGTCCATCTTATATTGGATTAGTTTAGTAGTTTTATTTGGAAAACTATGGTGTGCTTTACTTGGCAGTTTAGTATGTAGAATTACTAACTTTGGATATCCTGTAAAATTTCCTGTAACATGAACGTGCTCTCTCTGGGGTTTGTGTGTGTGTGTGTGTGTGTGCGCGCCACTACTGATCATGTTGAATGGCTTGAGGTTGAAGTCCACAGAGCTACATAGGGAGCTCTACAAAAGCAGTAAGGCTTCTGAGACTATATGGGCCATGGCTCCTTCCCAAGCACTAAGAGCTACAAGTCAAAACAAAACCAAAGGTATGGATGGCAGATGTGTGCGGGGACCCTTTAAACACCTATTTCAGCCTAGAAATATATATTTGATTAATGCAGTATTGTGATCCTAGTCAATATTACTTTGTTTTTAATAGCACTCACAGAAAATGATAAAGACAGCCAATCGCCACTGAAGACTCCTTTGTTGTCAACTTCTAGGCCACTAGTAATTGGAAAATCAAAAGGTAGGTGACTTGTTTTTCAAATACTGGGGTGAAGGAAATCTGAATAAATGAACTAGCTGACTGTCTTTTGCAATAAGGAATATTCTACAATAGCATAACAGTGTAACTTTATCATGCTATAGGTGACACTATAGATTACCAGAAGCAACTGAAGCAGATGCTTAAGGATTTAACCAAAGAGAAAGAGGCTAAAGCTGAAAAAGAACTACCAAAAATGAGCCAGGTATGACATGAAGATATTTTCAAATACAGTACTTTGGGCCTGAATACCCTGTCTAAAAGATGAAGCTATCAGTCCACTTGAAACCCCACCTCAAACCACTTTTGCATTTGGTTCCACTTCCATCTTCTATGGAATACACATTTAAACAATTAAAAAGCAGCCACAGGGAAGATTCTTGCAATACATGTTATCTAGATTTGTGAGCAGCTTCAGTAGTGAGAACGCTGCCAGAAACTGTGGGTATCCTAACAAGTGCATGCAGAAATAAGATGGCATTTTGCAGTTTGATGTGCAATAGTGCAAGCACATGTGGGAAAAATGGCACAAACAATTAGGTACATAGTTATATGTTGAGCAAGCACAAAGCTAAGTCAGGATTCCATCAAATTTTGTTGTACAGCTCCCTTGTGCAAGTGGAAGGACAAATGGAAACACAGGTTTGTACTCTAAAGCCAGCCTCACACTGCACGCGTCCCGTCCCGGAGTACCCGACATGTCAATTGATTGACCCAATGTGTTGCTTCGCGTCCCGCCCCAATACCAAACATGGCCTCTCACTGGCCGAAGCTCAATTTATTCAACTTGGAACACACTGGAATGACCTTTGGCCAATGAGAGGCCACATTCGGTGTTGTGGGGGTTGGACACAGAACACCGTATTGGGCCAATCCAGAATCAGTTCCTGGACGCGATGCAGCAAGACGCGTGCGGTCTGTTACAACTTTAAGTGTTATGTTTCTCTACTATAATAGGTAACAATACCTTGATTTAGGGTAGCATTGTCTATAGACCTTGTGTCTACCTAGTCTTTTCTGGTACTGAGAAATGGCAAAAATGCCATCCTTTTATGGTCAAGTTTTAGTGTCTGTCAAACCTTAAGGATAAACTGAGACTCACAGCTAACGGACACATTAAACATTCCCTTGCCTTGCTTTGCAGCGAGAGTTCATCCAGTTCTGCAAGACCTTGTATAGCATGTTTCATGAAGATCCAGAGGAGAACGAGTTGTATCAAGCCATTGCCACAGTGACTACACTTTTACTTCAGATTGGAGAAGTGGGTCAAAGAAGCAGCAGCTCAGGCTCAGATGAATTTACTGAGGACTTTCAGGCTGAGGCATCTACCTCAGATCAAGATGTGGTTTTGACTGACACTGTGACATCTCCAAAGACTGAAGAGTCTTTACCAATAACTGAAGGGAACTGGATTCTTTCCTTTGAACATATCTTGGCTTCACTGTTAACTGAACAGGCACTAGTAAACTTCTTTGAAAGATCCTTAGAACTAAAACCAAAACTGGAGAACGCAAAGGTGTCTCAATACAGCTTCAAAACGAATGGTGTAAGTTACCAAGCGCGAGGCGAGACTGAACAGCTCAGTGTACGTTAGCAAACGTCCAAGATGGGAGCTCACTTACATTGCACCAAAGCATTGTTAAGGCTTTTGAACTATCCTGAGGATTTGTTGGTCTGAACTTCAGTTAGAGCTTTAAAGCCAAAAGACGTTTCATGGGAGATTTTTGGCACCATTTGTTCTCTCCTTGAATGTAATTAAAAAAAAAACCTCCATCTTCACTTTGAAGATGCTGCACAGATGTATTAACTGGTTCCATAAAAAGCAAAGCAGCTGACCTCTTGGTTTGACAATTTTATATTTGGCTACTGATGGCAGGTTTTATGTATAGTTGCCTTCTTTGCACTAATACTGAAGTCTTGTTTCAATGCTGGTAATTGAAACTATTAATATATTTGACTCAAGATTTGTATGTCTTGCTTAAATGTTCAGTGTACATGGGACTGTGCTTTTCCTGTCTGTGAGCGTGTGCACTTTTCAATTAAAAAAGCTTTTGTATGAAACCTACATCAAATGTTGCTTTTCAGACTACCCTCACTCTTCTCACAGGGCATGTGTTCCTTTTAAAACAAACCTGTTATTTGTAGAAGCACTGAAGGAATAATATCACAGGTACCTTATGTAATTACTTGCTAATTTTGCTCCCAAGAAATTGCTTATCAATTGAATTAACTGCCAAACATTCAGTGAAAATGTAGTGCCACACCCTCAAAGGTATACTTTAACAAAGAGGCTTGAACCCATTAAATGCCACTTTTATACATTTTATTGTAATGAAAGCTTAGTTTTCATCCACATTGACAGTCTGTAGACCTGCAAAAAAAAAAGAGCATCCATAAGTTAAAAGCAGTAAGTTGAATACACATCCAAAACTTAATATGCACTGCTTTGTGAACTGACATCTTTCTGAAGAACTGAGAAACAGTTTTACTATAGCAAACATTTGTATGCTGAAAAGAACAAATTTGAATTCCGTATTATTCCAAATATGTAAAAATCAAAGACATACTTTTGAAAGTGGTGACTGGCACATAAGTGACCAGTGTGTACAGTTTATTTGGTGAATCTTCATCTTCATTGCGTTTTCTGGATAAACGCACACGGATGCGATAGGGAACATTCCTACAAGACATTTGTAAATACAATTAGAGGCATGTTCTTGTCAATATGTCAGAGGCTGGTACAGTTATAGTGCAGAGCTAGATGCAAAGAGCAACTCTCTTATGGGTAGCCTGCAGGCTACCCATAAAAGAGTGAGTGCTCTTTGCATCTAGTTCTGCACTATAAACATATTTTAAAAGGTTCATTAATCTTTCGTAGTTGGCATGTGTGTTTAAAAACATTTGTAAAATAGGCTGATGTAAATCTTCAGGTCCAAGGGCGAAAGTATAGATCAGGCTCTCCAATCACACCGAGATTCGCATAATACTGTTAGCTACAAACTGTACTACTATGGTTTAGAATTTAAATTATTTCATACATTAACGTTATGCTGATATATCCTCACTAAAAGTTCTACTAAATGGATGCTTTAAATAATGGACTGCTCAAACACTAGCTGTTTTGTTTATTTAGAATAGTGGTCCTGCGGTGGAAGGGCAGTCATGGACGCCTCCTCAAGGTAAAGGAACATTTGTTCCCTTAACTCAGGGTTGCATTGTGGCTGTATCAGCACTTGGAAAGTTAGATAGGATTGGGCCCTAACAGTCATAGTGGCCAAAACCAGCAGATTAAAATATCAAACAAACAGCAGGTAACAGGTCAAATAAAGTCCAGCAGGCCCCCCAATATCCTCAACTATCAGAAACTTTCCTCCACTCTACCCACCACCAAAAGCTATTTGAAATAAAAGTTTCCAAGCCCCATCAGAAAGTGTCCAGGGAGGGAGCTGATTGTAATTCATGCTGGAGGGAATTCCCCATTCAAAGAGCCACCACCGAGAAGGCTCTTCCCCTCACTGCTGCCCCCCTTGGTTCAGTCAAAGGGGGCACACAAAGAAGGTCCCCCTCTGAGGATCTCAGGGAACAAAGCAGTCTATATGGGAGAAGGTGGTCCTTCAGATACCCTGGCCCTAAACCATTAAGGACTTTAAAGGTTAAAAGCAGCACCTTGAATTGGGCCCCGAAATGAACCGGCAAGGCAGTCTATATGGGAGAAGGTGGTCCTTCAGATACCCTGGCCCTAAACCATTAAGGACTTTAAAGGTTAAAAGCAGCACCTTGAATTGGGCCCCGAAATGAACCGGCAGCCAATGTAGCCGCCGGAGCAACTGTCCAACCAAGTCAAGCCATCAAGCTCCCGCATCCACACAGGCGTTTCCATATTCTGTAGCCGTTTCCGGAGCATCTTCCAAGTGCAACCCCATGTATAGCACACAGCACTAATCTAACTGTGATGTCACCAGGGTCACCAGACCACTGACCCCATTCAAAGCAGGTTGATTATCCAGGACCTGCATCAAAACTTTCCAAACCAAGAGGACCTTTGTCTTGTCCGGATTTAGTTTCAACTTGTTAGCCCTCATCCCAACTGCCTCCAGGCAACACTCCAGGACCTTAACCGCTACCCTCAAAGATGAGGAGAGATAGAGCTGGGTGTCATTCACATATTGGTGACAGTCAACTCCAACACCCTGGATGACTTCTCCCAGTGTGGTCTCATGTAGATACCAAACAGTATGGGGGATA
Source organism: Plestiodon gilberti rubricaudatus (assembly GCA_026170595.1). Classification (NCBI taxonomy): domain Eukaryota; kingdom Metazoa; phylum Chordata; class Lepidosauria; order Squamata; family Scincidae; genus Plestiodon; species Plestiodon gilberti. The sequence goes on from JANXHW010000003.1 coordinate 145,175,268, forward strand.
AAATAGCACCCTGCAGCACCCCACAGGTCACAGACCAGGATGCCGAACCACCATTGGGGACCATTGGCCAAGAAGGAGTGGAACCACTGCAAAGCAGTGCCTCCAATCCCCAAATAAGCTGTTCTCGGTGTATCTTAAAAATCCAGTTATTAGGTAGCAGCATGACACCAAACAATTTTATGAATATTTGCCACAATGGATATCATCAAAGCAGAGGTAATATCTACACATCTGGCTCAAGAATAATATGTTTCTGGATTTCCTTTCATCCGTGGAAGGACTCCTCTTGAAGGAGAAAAAGAACCTTAGAATACAACCCTATGCTTCTCAGGGGTTACGACATGACTGGTAAAACTGTCTTAACCTGCATCCAAGTCACATGTGTACTGGTGCAGCAAATCCTGAATGCATAGCTTCTTATTGTAGTACTGGACAAAGGACACAAGTTGGCTGTTCCAAACCACCGGAAATATACCTTATTCCTTTTGCCCAGACAGCCTTATTCAAGCGAGTGTCAATGCGTACATCAGGAGTTCCCATCTCCTTCATCGCAAATTTACGGATTTCCTTGAGAGCACGAGGAGCCCGCTTCTTGAAGCCCCTGAGAATACAAAAAAAAAACATTTTAAATATATACCAAAATCATAGGTAACCGTGGTGGCCCATCAGAAAAAAAGCCTTTTAAATTATATTAAAATGAACCCTAGAGTTCCTTGCCATTAATTGGAAACTCCTCAGTGAGAAAATCTGTAATGATGGACAACTTTTCGTAAGACACACCACATCCATCTCTACCTCATTTCTTTCTGACATGCCTCAGAGGGAAGTCTTGGGTGTGTTATTGGATCAAGAAAGTAACAGATTCTATGCCTGGTCTACTCTAGGAATGGACTCTGGTCCTCAGAATATTTCCCAGATTACTGTGTATTGTAGAGACTTCTTTGAAAAAGGAATTCCCCAAACACAACGTTTGAAAACCACTACTATAAGAGAGCCATTGACAGGAACTCATCCTGTCTACTATCACAGGTATTCAGGGGTTTTCAACGTGCTTGGTGCAGCATACTGCCTATGTGGCTTCCGCAGCGCCGACTACCACGGGAAAGAAGCGGTGATGACATCACTGCTTGCTTCCTGGTTTTCGGCCCATTTTTAGGCTCAGGAGGCCACCAGACGCTATGCAGGAGGCTCTGGGTGGGCTGTTTGCTCCTGAGAGGCTTGGCCAAAGGCAGGGGCCTCTCGGGAGTGAAAACGCAGAGCCAAAAAAAACAACGCCGCATTTACACAAGGCTTCAGGTGTCCCAGCAGGGTTTGGAGGGCCTGGCAGTCCAAGTACCACCAGAGGTGCCCCAAAGTACCATTGGTGGTACGCGTACCACCGGTTGAGAACCTGATTTAGTTCATTACCTAATCCACTTGGAGTTAAGCACCAAAGGAGGACCTCTGCTCACCCAGATGCACAATGGGTTGTTCCACAGGTTGCCTATAGCAAGCAACAACTGCTTCGAGAGGCAAGCACTACTGAGGCAAGAACTATAACATTACAAACCTCTCCCTTCTATGGTTTCTATTTTGAGATAGCCAAAGCAAACTTATATTTTGTTTATATAAAAAACATTTTAAAGTCTGCATAAAGGTTGTAGCGCTACCAGACACAGCTGGTGATAACATTGATGTTTTAACTTGCAATGCTATGTACACCATTTCTGGGGAAAATCTAGAGGTAACGTGATATGACTCAGTAATAAAACAGTTTGGAGGCCCAAACTGAAGCTTCAGCTATCACAAGCTGAATTAAATAATCATGATTTCTCATCAACCTGATAAGCTGCCTTTCAAATGTACAGCTTTTGAGACCCACCGCTGTTACTCTACAATTTTTCTTCACAATTGTGAAGGTTAGAGGTTTTTCAGAAAAAAGGAAGCTGAGAAAAACAGAAGGCAGACCCCACTTCTCCATTAAAATTCTTATTTCCCAAAACACAAACCAGAGGGCCAGCTGACCCACAGATGGAAAACACAGAAAAATTCAGCTACCTTAAGAGATTTATGAAAAGACCACATGCATCTCAAAATCAACGTGAAGACAACTAAAACCTGGTTTTGAAGTTCTGTGACAGCGTGAACTACAAATTCTCCCCATTAAAAACAGGAAAATCGTGAACCTGTTCCCTTGCTCATCAACAGTACATTAGACTAGAGAGACTACAGTATTTCTTTTCAGTTTTGAAGGCCAGCTGCCAAAAAGAGTGCTCTATAAACAAACTGGTGCACTTCACATTGAAAAGCAATTGTGTACCCTAATTGAAAACAAGGGGCCCAGCATACCGAATACAATGACACTCTCAGTGTATTTTTGATATGTTATACAGCATAGCAATTACTATGTTCCTTCCTAAAAGCTTATTTGTTGGCCCAGAAAGTTGTAGGAGTGTAGAAAAACCTGAAAGAGGAAGCTGATACACCAACAATCACGTAACACACTTTGGAACATAGTTCATTTTTCTACTGCCCAGTGTTTTAAAAACACACCACTCTCCAATCACACACACACACACACACACACACACACACACACACACACACACAGCCCAGTGTTTTAAAAACCAAGACCACGCACTCCAAACATTTTTAAAATACAAATGTTTTAATACTTTCTTTAAAGACGACTATGCATAGGTCAGTATTTTCGCAATCCATCAATATTCACACTTAAAAGCAAAAGGCCTACTAAGAAGTGATAAGGGTTTGGTTTGTTGCTCTAATGCTCTTTAAAACCTGTGAAGATGGTTTTTGAAACCTGTGCCATTAGAAGAACCATTTTTTAAAAAATTCAAGATAGCAGACCCTTAAAATGAAGGTTCTCTAACTTCCAACTTGGCAGGGAGTGAAATTTCCTTCATGCATAAAGAGACAAACTTTAAATAATAATCTAATCTATATTCTACCTCTGGGGTACAGACAGCAAGGCAAAGAGTCACCATCCCCACCTCTGCCCGCACTGTGCTGTCCCCCCCCCACAAAGATACACCAATTAGCTTGTGAGGAGGAGGAGAAGCCAGAGAGGCAGCCCCTCCCCCTTTACTTCTTGTACTATATTCTACTAAGATGTCAAAAAATACTGAAAGCTTTCTTGGGCATCTTTGGGGAGGGGGAAGGCAGGATATGAAAATTATAAATAAAGATGGCCTGATGTCATCATAGCGCTGTGGGGGCAATTCAAAATGTAACTGAGGTATCTCTTGTGAACCCAACTTAGCGGTGGTCACAACCCATTTCTGTAAGGATTACGAGTGTACTGTATGCATATTTACTGAAAAAGCCACTCACACGCCATGGATCCGTTTGTGAATGTTGATTGTATATTCCCGAGTGACCACCTCATTGATGGCAGATCGCCCTTTCTTCTTCTCACCACCTTTCTTTGCCGGGGCCATCTGTATACATACAACATGAAGAGATCAGAACCTTGCTTTATGTAGCATGCACATGGTGTACAGTAACTCTTAAAACATAAAAGGAGCATCAGTCCACCTCATCTTGGCCTCTTGTCTCAGAGTATGTACATGCAACTTCATTTCACAGAAATGGAGGAAATAAAATCATCTTCAGAATACCACCACCCCACAGCATTTACACAGTGACTGTCCAAAGCATTTAACCTAATGTGCATTATTTCATGATGAACAACCACCCCTCTGTTATGCAGGTCAATACTATCATGGTTCATGTCATGGGGACTGATGCTGAGAAATAATAAACCATAAGTGACACTCCAATTTTTACCACTAAATCACATAAATCCTCTAAAGCCCCCAGATTCTTAACTATTTCAGTGGATCGTTTCTCTATCAGGAGCTTCATCAGTCAATAGTCCACAACTGCTAAAATCAGTAGGCCTATGCTACTCATCCTTCCTCCACAGGGCAAACAGCTTCTTTTCTCAATTCTTGAGAGAGGTTTTAACCTAAATGGAACATGTATTTTAAGACAATAAGATTCTGCCACTCGTTTGACATGACCTAGAAGCAGCCCTACAGCCTCGACACTGAGAAAAACAATGGAAAAATCTTGGCTAATAAATAATATCCCCACTCCCATCCCATATAGTACCTACTGTAACTAAAGATCGACTACAACTGCGAAACATGCAATGCACATTCGTTTAGTTTTTCATATAAAAGAGTGCTAAACACGGACTGCAGGAGCACAATCACCTTTGCAAATGTGTTTCAGCCTGGAACCACGGGTTTTTTTTTAACCAGGGCATATTCCCGGGTTCCAGTTCAGGGTGTTCCTATCAACCCCCTGAACGCGCTTCGTTTTCAACATGTCTTTGGTCGGTAGTTAAGGATTTCCTACTCCCGCCCCACCGTATCTAAGCAACATTAGGCCTAGGCCTGGTGGAACGAGCGAGTGTGTGTGTAAAAGGAAACTCGGCCCCACTTCCAAATCAGACGCGGAAATACAGCGCTCGCTATGAGCGTGCCCGTCCCAGCTAGCGAGCCCTGCCCGAGCACTCGCCACTGCGGGGTCCCCAAAGATGGATGGGTCTGGATAACGAGAACAGCCCTGGACGCAGCCACTCACCCTGCTCGGGAACGGACCAGAAAGGAAGACGCAGGGGATTCTGGGAGGAAACCAAGGCACCTAGCGCAGATCATAGAGATGGAACACGGCGAAAGGAAACACCAGAATACTTCCGGGTCAGCAGACGCCCGGTTCCTGTCGGACCTACTGGAGGGAGGGGGGCAGTGAGTCTGTGATTTAGCCGCAGTCTCCCTCCGACTCCTGCCAAAGAAAATAAACGTAAGGGCTCGTGCTCTTTCCACCTCAGGTCTTCTCGCGTGTCATAAATGCACTATATTTGTTTTTTTTTTTGCACATGGAACTCCAGGCTACAGTCACATCCTATTATGGTGATGGATGGCGAACCATTTCGGCTTGGTGTGTCAAAATTTTTGAAAATGCCTAACTTGACTCTGCTGGTGTGTTGCGCCCCCCCCCCAAAAAAAAACTTGTAATAGTACTTTGACTATTGCTACTTTTAATAGTAATTTTGAATTGAACTGAAAACTACTATACACATAAAAAGGTAAAGGTATCCCCTGACAATTAAGTCCAGTCGTGTCCGACTCTAGGGTGTGGTGCTCATCTCCATTTCAAAGCCGAAGAGCCAGCGTTGTCCGAAGACGCCTCCGTGGTCATGTGGCCGGCGTGACTCTCCTTGCCACAGTGCGTAGCATGCAGCTGGAACACGGAGCGCTGTTTACCTTCCCGCAAGCGGTACCAATTTATCTACTCGCATTGACATGCTTTGGAACTGCTAGGTTGGCAGGAGCTGGCCAAGCAACGAGAGCTCACCCCGTCGCGGATTTGAACTGCCGACCTTTCGATCGACAGCTCATGCTTCAGTGGTTTAACCCACTGCGCCCCCCGCTGCTGGTTACACCGGCACAAAAGTTAAGTCGGATTGCGCTGTAAATCTTGCAAGTGTTGCCTCCACCAAGGCACATCATGGTGGAAGCATCTAACAGACTGAGGGCCCAATCCTATCCAACTTTCCAGCGCTGAATCAGCTCTGGCAACTGGGTGCACGCTGCATCCTGTGGTGGGGAGGTAGTCACGGAGACCTCCTCAAGGCCTTGAGGCTGCATTGAAGCTTCATCAGTGCTGGAAAGTTGGATAGGATTGGGCCCTTAATTTTTCAAAGCACACTTACAGCATGTGGGTGTGGGTGATGTGGGTGTAGCAGATTTGGGGTGCCCTTCACCCTGCTGCTGCCTCCCTCCAGCCTGCCAGAGACATGAGCAATATTGATCTGCGTCCCACTCACTGTATCATCCAGCCCAAAGCGGCAGCGGTGAGTTGGGCGGCATCAGGCAGTGGACCTGGTTGGGCCATCCCCGAGTAAACCCCATCAGAGACTTTGGCCTTGAGAGCGGTGCTTTGGCCAAGCCCGCCACTTTTCAGTGGGGCCCCTCAGTCTCCATCCACCCACCCACCTATTTTCCCCTATTGCAGCACTCCTGTTCATTCTACTTGACTTCATTCTTTTCTTCCACCTTTCACAATTGAGCACATCCTGTTGCATGCCATTCTCTGCTCCTCTTCTCCTTCCATTTGGTCTGGAAAGAGAGGGCAGAACAACACAATAGCAATGCACATTGAATGGCTGCCACTGGCTGGGAAAAGAAGAGGAAGCAGAGGAAGAGGAACTGTGGCAGTATGGCTGTTCACTGCTCTCTCACATACATAAAGCAAAGGGGATAGTGACACCAGAGGCATCGCTGGGAGGGGAGGCGGACCGTCCCTGGGCAAAACACGGGCGGGACCAAAACTGCTGCATTGGTGGCAATTCAGCGGCAGCAGGAAGGTTTTCCCATTGCTTGTGCCGCTCCGGGAGGCCTCCAAAGCGGCGCGAACGCTGCTTTAGAGGCTTTGGGAGACACCCACCCACCCAGGTACCTTTTTTGACATTGATGTCACCGGGGGCGGGGCGAGCGATGTCACTGGGTGTTGTGGGGGTGCTGCCCCCCTCCCGCGGGGTTTAGCTATGCCTCAGTGACACCGCAAGCTACGCCTCTGAGTGACACAGAGCAGGGAGCAAGGAGCCCACCGAGACACCATGAACCACAAGCTGGTCACCACTTGTTTCATAGGTCAGATGCTGTAGCAATAGCCCTCTGCAGGCAGCCATATGATCCAGGTGTAGGCCTGATGTGTTACTAAATACTCATTTATTACAAAAGGTTCACTCACAAAAAGCATGAAAAAACACTTTAGACTTGTGAAATGAACTGGTCATCATATACAAAATAACTTCCACATAATCCCATATAATTTTATTTTATATAGAAATAAGTTGGGTGTTGTTTTTTACAACAACTGTATAATATGCTATTTATTTTATAATTACATTTTTTTCTTAGAAACCAACATAAAGCATACAAAAGTGCAACTCCTTGAAGGAAATTTCAATCCTAAACAGCATAACGAAAGAGATATGTAACAGTTTGCAGCATTTTCCCACTTAATGGGCTGTAACACAGTGCATATTCTTTAGATTCTTGTTCTGTGAACAGTTGTGAGGGGGTTGTTAAGTCTGTGGAAGAGGCCCTCTTTAAAGTGTTTAAGGAGCACTCATATGTTCTCATATGCTGGAACAATAGCTGCATGATGATTGTGCTTAGGTTTGCTGTTGACACTTGTAGTCCACTAAGTAAATAGGAAACTCTCCACTGTAATTTTTTTTTTTTTGAAACATTAGAAATAGCAAGAAAAGGGGAAAAAGGATAATACTTTCAGGTTATGAGGCAGAGGGCTTTTAACTGGATGGTGGTGTGTGTCTTTTTTTAAACGGCAGCGTGTTCTGTCTCACTGGAAGTGCTTGTCTGGCCACCAGAACAGACTTTTTCTTTACCCAAAGTGCTAGATTATACTCTTTGTGCAGTTGTGCAAAATAAAATATTAACCATAATAAGAAAAATAATCTCTCATTCTCTCCTCAATAGTTCTCTCTAAACCAATACTTTTCATATTCAAAAGATCAAAATAACGAAGGCCAAGTAACTCGTGTCCATTTTTTTTTTTAAAAAATACCATCTGGTCAAAATGTTCAGAAGAATCGTCTCCTGACACACACCAGTTAGTGCTACAGTTTGCACATGATAAATTATTAGTATTACTGTTCATTACATGGACACAAAATAGTGCAAACACCTGCAAAATGATTCCCTTTCCTATTGCACTATCGGCCACAGTTTGCACTCAGTGGTCTCTTAAAATCACACGGCTTTAAAATGACGCATGTGCCAAATGCCAGCATTTTCTCCCTGCCCAGCCACCATTAAATAAAGCTAAATGTGCACTGGTTGTGACAAGGGGATTCTACTGTAGATGCTGTTGCATGTTTGACGATTCCGGCAAGTTGATGGTTCTCCTAGGTGCAGGCTGCTGCTGTTGCTGTTGTGATTGCACATGATGGTATGCTATGCTTCCTTGCTGTGGTGAATAGCAAGGCAAGAGCAGAGAATCTGGTTGCTCACTGTGCAAAGGGCCTGCATTCTGCACCTACACATAAACAAAACATTTGGTGAATGATTGAAATCGTTGTAATTCATATGGCAAGAAGAATGATTGTAACTGGTCAAAAACGGTTGCTTCTACTTAGCAGAACTATTTTGCAAAACTTTGCTATGCAATTTGAAACCTGTTGACTAGATAAATCCCTTGTATCAGCTCCACGCTTTAAACAGAATCTGTGTTTGCCAATAGGCACACACTTGGACATATTGGCTGTACATTCCTAAACATATTTATTCAGAAGTAAGTGCCACTGTGTTCAAGAGAATTTAGTTCTATTCTTAATATATGTGTTTAAGATGGCAGCATTAGATTGCCATCCTATACATACTTACTTGGGAGTAGGTCCCACTGATTGAGTTACTTCTGAGTAGACATGCATAGGACTGGGCGGTTATATCCTTAATTGCTACAGAAGCCTCCTGTGACTTATGTGCCCTTAGTGCTGCCAACACACTTCTGTTGTGGGCAGGTTTCATGTTTCCTAAGGTGAGGATCTAGCTTTGGACTTGTACAATATGACCCTGATTTCCACAGGTCATGTTTCTTCTTTCAGCAGGGTACATCATAGTTTTTAAAATGGAAGTTGCCTGCCTTTGAAGCAGAGAGCCATGAAGATAATCCTTTAGGTAATTATTGTGTAGCAAAAGGAAAAAAGAAAAGGGAGTGCAGAGGTTTGTCAGGATCTATAAAACAAAAGGACATCTACCGGTACTTGACAGACACAATATGCTAGAGTCAGATTTGAAAATAGTGACCTGGAGTCCCACAGCAGACTTTCCTGTATAATCAATTTGAAACAGTCTATTCTAGATCACATACTGATGTTATAAAGTTCATAAAACATGAGCATTTTTTTTTCTCAGAACACACAGGCCATGATCTCCAAACAACCATTTTTTCAGTGATATTCCAGGCTAGGGGCACAATTCACCAGAAAATTCTTCTGTATAAACCCTCACTAAATGGAATTTATTTTTTGTGATTTGCATGGGACAAACAAACCAATATTACCACCTTATTCCAACACATCTGAAGAGTATTCAGTAAAAACTTGACAATGTACAATTTTCTACGTTGCAGATCTACCTTCCTTCTGACCGGCTTCCAAGCCATGTTGCCTTATTTTGCTGACATACAGCATTATTCTTGTTGGTACTTGGGCAGCCCAATTCTATCCTCTCCCAGTGTAGGCTCTTCAGTGTGCTGGAGGTCTACTCTGGGTAAGCGGGCATTTGCCCATTTACCCTGGGTAAACCCCCAGCCGCTGCAATGGGGCTACTCAGTTCTCCACCAGCCCAATCTCGGGGTTCGTGGCCTGGGAGGGAGGATAGGATACAGCGTCCAACACAGACGCCAGTCCCATCCCCTCCCAGGTCTGATCCTCCCACTCTTGTCCTCCCCCGCCCCTTTACGCCCCTCCCTGCCCTCTCCCAGCCCCTGCGCCGCTCGAAGCAGCTTTACCTGCTCTGGCGCACACAGGGCCTGGATTCAGTGCTGGCAGGATGGCGCAGGCCTTCCTGCTAGTGCTGTTTATTAACAGGGTCTCGAAAGGTGCCTTATGGCACACTTGCGACACCCGGTGCTGGTGCTGAGGCCTTGTGTCTTGTGCTGCGCCTGTTAAAAAAACTGTTAACTTTAGCACATATACCAAAAGGACAGATCAAGCCCAGACACACCTCAGTTCAAACCAATGACATCTGATGACGTCAATAAACTCATGGCCAAATCACATTCCTTGTGTCAATCTAAAAAAATGCCAGATCCTTCATTGTTTTATAAATAATTGCACAATTAGACATTGTCTGTTCTGTTCCAGCCCACCTGAAGGTAGCATTGCTGCTGATGTTGTTGATGCATAGGTTGCAAAGATGAAGCCTGAGAGGGCTGTGCTGCAGAGAAACCAGGGTGTAATACAGCTTGTCCCATCAGAACTATTGGTGGTGTACTGCTGCTAGAATCTTGCACCTCCAAATTTTGGAATGCTTGGAGGCTTTGAGAATATCTATTAAAAGAAACAGTCCTAAGTTTGTCAGCCAAGGCTTTGAGAATAAAGCAATCTATTATGGGCCACAGTGGGAAGAATAGCAGGTGCTGCTGACTCAGATTTAAGATTAGTACTTAAGGTGACTAATCTCTTACTGAAAAATATGTAGCATAATGCAGTCAAGCACATTCGTTTCTAACCACAATTCTTGTGCAGGGTGTGTGTGTATGCCAGGTGCCATCTTGGAAGTGCTTTCTAGCATCAGATGAGGCTGATGTGGGATGGGGGCCCTGGAGAGAAGGAGAAAGTTAACCAGGGGCTGCAGTGGCTTGGCCTTTTGCCTCTGGTTCTGAAAAGACGAAGACCAGTCCTGCCTTTTGGGTGAGCCAGTATGTGAAGTCATATTTGGAGTACAAATTCTGGATTTATGGGATAAAAGGACATAAACTGTAGATATGCGACCTGTGAAAGAAGGAAATAGGAGGAAGACAGGTGTGGTCTGTGAAAGTGAGATTGATGGGAGGTATATATATCAGCTGTGACATGGTGAATGGTACAGCAGCTGAAATCAGGAAGAGCACCCATCCTTATTTCATCCCTGCCAAAGTTCGTTCCACTCACATACCACCACAATATAAGTTACAGTTTCATGTTAGTTTTTCATAACCATTTCAAAACTTTTAGCATATTTTGTCAAATAAAATATGAATATTTATCATAGTCAACATTTATCAAAACAAAGATCATACTTAGGTTGGTGTCCAGTCACAGTAACATTGGATGACTGCCTTGCATGACAGGAACCAGGCATCATTGGTTGTATAGGCTGACTGAGTAGCAGCCTAAATGACAGAAAATTAAATAAGATTAGTCTAACGTCAGTGAAGAACAGGTGACTCACTTATACTGAAATGGGAAGAAGAATTGTTCTAGGAGATTTGCACCTGGACTGGGCCCAAGGTTAGAGTTAAACTTAGTCCTGGAGTAAAAAAAAAAAAAGCAAGGCAAGTTTTCTTATCAAATATGCTAAATATCTACTTATTCCTAAAAAAAGGGATTTCATTCTTGAAGCCAAGGTGGAGCTACATGTTGTGGTTGTCACAGAAATGTTGTCGAAAATTACATCTCTGCATCGGGGTGGCCAACCTTCCACCATTTAGAGCCTCTGTGTTCTTAAGAATTGTGTAGAAGACAGAATCTTGGCAGCTGCAAGTGCTGATGGTGCTGCTAAAGCAGCTGCACCTGCTGAAATGCCCTCACCTATACAACCATTAAAGGGCCAGGAGCATTCATGTTGAAAGGTTGACCACCCCTGCTTTACATCCTCAGCAGTAACGTTTACTTGGCATGATGTCACCATGTGGTGAGTATTATTGCTCCAGCCAGCAGTCAATTACTACTGATGGCGCAGGGGCATGGATACTTGCAAATGTCTTGCCTTCTGATGCTATCAAATGAATGTGCATGGCTTGATTTTTATTTTTGTAGTTGGCTGTAGTAGCTAACCTAGCATGGGAAAGGAAGTTATTCTTATTTCATGTTCTGTTTCCATACAGAGAGATGCTTTCTTCTTCTTCTAACTACTAATGTTTGCCTAAATATTGATTCTTATGTCTTCTTTCAAAGCACTGCAAGGCACCAAATTGTGTTCCTCAAAAGCTTCCTGTAATATAGAACTTCTCTTTTCTCCAGCTTGATGACATGACCATTTGGTTTAATGTTCAGGATATTTGTCCTCCAGTAACTCGCTAAACAGGCACTTACTATTATTTTTTAAACCAGCAGCTTATTACAATTCTTTTACCTCAGCTGTCGATCATGGCCGAAGTCTGAAGTGTTACGTCGGTGGCTGCTGTCCTGTAGAATGGCAGCAGGTGGAGCTATACTCAAAGATTGTGGGAGCACAGACACATTGCTAAATGGTGAACTTAAATTGCTGGAATGAAGGCTATCCTGCAACCTTTGTGTGCTTCTCACTGCTTTCTGATCCTAAAATTGTTAAGAACAACAATGATAACTTTGGGTTTATTGCACAAGCACATAGAATGAAAACAAAATCACAACCGTTCTCACAAAATTGTTCATTCTGTCTTCTCACAGAGGGCACTTATGTGATGTGCTCCTATATCATCATGTGTTATTGGCTTCAGGGTGCTTGCCTCAGGCAAATCTACTGCCATATTAGCACATTTACCAAATTAATCATATCATGTTTCTGGAAAACACTGCATTTCTCAGCAGCATTGTTTTTACAACACTTGCATCATTAATTATGCTAATGTTGCTAAGAAGAGTATGACCTGGGAAGTCCCCCACTTCAGCTTTCATCTGAGCCATGAATTCATGGGTGGACACAAGCATCTTTCAGCCCCAGCTCCAAACGTGACACTAAAAAGCACAATTTGTGCTTCTGTTTCCCCCCTCCTAAATAGCAGCCATGGGTACCCATTCAAGATTGGGACTGTGAGAGTCAGTATTTAATCCTTTCACTTTGCACTGTAGTCCTAATGAAAATTTCTCTCTCCTGAAATATTATGGTAGCTTCCTCCTGGAACAAAGTGCTTGGGGGGAGGAAAGGGGGGGGGCTGGTTTCATCAGGACTACAGTAAGAGGAGAAAGGGTTAACAACTCTCTCTCTCATGGGAGGTATCGTTATAAATGGTGTGTTTAGTATCCGTCCAGGTTGGTTTTTAAATGCCATGAACCACCAGGAAAATCACATGCAATGTACAGAGAAAAAAAGGATTCTAAAGCCCAGAGAAAAAAGGATTCTAAAGCTAATTCTGTAATTTACTACTAGATATACCAACTTCTGTCCTGCATCACTAAAAGATAATTTCGAAACAGTTTACTTATTGAAATCATAGCCAAGATATATTTTAAAGTTATGTAAAACTTGAGATAAAAGATCTATCAATATGCATACAGTAGTGAAACAGTTCAGAAGGTTGAACTAAAGCTGTAGTTTGTTAATTGGTGGAAATACATTTTCATCAACGAAGCTGAGATTTAGAGCCAAATTACGTGAGACAATGAAGGTGTGTGAATGCATCTCTTTTTTAAAGTCTTGCAAAGAGTACCTGTGGGTGGAAAGAGATCTGGATTGGGAGTGCAGTGAGTGGGAGGAAGAGGGGATTATCTCTTTCCCCTTGTGCCATTTTCCTGATAAACTGTTCCTGTATGTTTTTAATAACAGGATAAACAGAAGCTTGAGGGGGCAGGGACGTGCAGTGTGGGGGTGACAGATGAGGCAGAAAGGCCCTGTTGTTGTCCATGGAAAAGAGCCGCAGCCTTACCCTGAGATTGTGCATGCGCGCCATGTGCTTTCACCCGAGAAAACCCACTTTCTCGGGTGAAAGTGGGTGGTGCACATGTGTGCAATCTCAGGGTTAGGCTGCGGCTCTTTTCCACGGATGACGACAGGGTGGTTCTGTCTCATCTGTTGCCCCCGCACTACACATCCCTGTTGGGGGGGGGGAATTTTCACTAGGAAAATGGCATGGGGACAATGAACTCCCCCCCCCCCCAACACTCACATCATGGCCCAGAGGGGAAAGGCACAGTGTCGCTACTGGCCCAGTTTTTCACTTTCAGCCAGGTCAGTTTCTTAGGTAGTTTGGAATTCTGGCTTGTTCTCAATGCAAGAAATACAAGAGGGCAGACATGAGGACCTGTGATATCTCTGCCCACTTGCTTTCTTTAGCACAGATCTGCGTTAATGGCATATTGGGTCAACAATATTTGCAGCTGTATCTTATTTCCTTGGAGTGGAGTTTTTGTTATTGTTGAGAATCAGTGACCTCCATTCACATCCAGTTGGAAGAGTTTCCACGTGATGAACACATTCACCATCTTCGTATTGTTAGTAAAGGAGCTAAAGACTGATTGCTTGTGATGAATGAACTGCCCTATCAAACCATCATGAGCCTGGCTAACAGCCATTTTTAAGGTGGTATTCAAGGTACTCTCATGGCTCCTGCCCACATCCACTACAATCCAGTGATCACCATGCACTGCAGAGAGATAAATACCAGCAGTTTTGCAGTCCAAATAAGTCTGTAGACTCAATAAATAATCTGGGTCACCACTATGAGGATGCAGTTCATGACAGTTTCTACACAAGCAAGACATTTTGTCAAGAACAGATTTCTTTCTGCCCAAATAGTAGATTCATTTTAATTACTGCCATTGATTTGTTAATATGCCACCTTACATGAAAAGGAGCAAAACACATTCTCTGTCCTCTCCTGCCAATTCCATGCATCGTTTTCCCCAGTGTACAGATTCTAGAAGTAAGGACAAAAGATTGTAATCCAGCTCCATTAAAATCAATGTGAAACATGGTTTTACCTAAGCCTTCAAAAGCCCAAGTTTTTGTGTATAATGGTGGCAAGTTTCCCTGAGAGCTTCTCTGCAGGACAACTGCAACCTGCTGCATGTTTACCTGGCTTGATATCACATTTTCTTCTGCTGTCTGAGAAGCTGAAACCTGTGCAATGACTTGCTGCTGTTGATCCTGCTGTGGAGAAACAACCCCTGTCTTCCCTGGAGGGTCTGGCTGCTGTATCAGAGGTGGTGTTTGCTGCTGTAAAAACATCTGGAAAAGAAAAAAAAGGTTGGTTTTTTTTAGTCTCTTGCCAGGAAAAACAGAGTAACACTAGCTAGCTAACTAGCTATCACATCTATCTAGCTATCTATCAAAACTAAACTAAACTGCCCTGCAAACTAGGTTCTGGGTCCTTGAAGGATGCTGTCAAACACTAAATGTATAGTATATGCATTTTAATTTAGGTAAATAAGTAACCAGATAGAGAGAGGTTTAAAATTGTTTAGTTACATGTTTTAGCATCCTTCCTAGTAACATGACTGAGATTTCAAATGAATGCTGAGAACCATGGTGAAACTTTGTACAACAGCGGTTCTCAAACTGGCGGGTCACAACCTACCACGCCAGCCGGAAGCAGTCGCTACCCCCTTAATTATTATTATTATCATTAACAGTATTTATATACTGCTTTTCAACAAAAAGTTTACAAAGCGGTTTACAGACAAAATCAGATGATTAAATGGCTCCCTGTCCCAAAAGGGCTCACAATCTAAAAAAGATGCAGAACACCACAAGCAAACAGCCACCAGAAAAGAGACTGTTCTGGGGTGAAAGGGGGGCAGTTACTCTCCCCCTGCTAAATATAAGAGGAGCACCAATTGAAAAAGTGCCTTGTTAGACTAACTGCGCAATCCTGCTCAAGGTAAGATCCATGGAGCAAGTGCTTCGCTGGCCTACGGTGTCGTGAAAGTGCCATAAAGCACTTTTGCAGCACCTGCAGAGTAAGCAGTGCTGAGGCTGGCGCCATTCACTCCACCACCAGAGGACACCCGCGCCACCAGATGCAGGTAAGTCCTGCGCCGGGCAGCAGGAGGGCACGATTGGCCAGCCAGGCCAGGGAGGGGGCAGGGATCTTGGCGGTGCACTCCACCAATATCCTAACCCCCTTCCCGGGCCAGGCTGGCCTTACACAGCCTCCCCGGACGTGTGCCAGCAAAATAGCTGGCACACATCCGAAGACGCCCATTGGGGCACTGGGGCTTACACCGGGGGAAAGGGACAAATGTCCCTTCCCCCCTAGGTGTACCCCAGCTCCATGTGTCATGGCTCTGATCCTGCTTTGGATCTGTCGCAGCACGCAAAGCGCGCTGTGGTAGATCTTAGGCAAGATTGGGCTGCCCATAGATAAACCAGAAAGCAGTGCTACTACCTATTTCAGAACTATTTCTGCAGTGTGTCAAGACATGAGAAGCATATTACTAATCTCTCCTAATTGGCAGCCTAATTAGTATTCTCACTAAAGAAGCAAAAGACATGAAGGCACAACACTTCTGTCAAATCTAGAAACGGGCAGCATCATATCTGAAAGGCAATCTGAGAAAGCTGTTCCATATATGCACTTTAGAAAACAGACATTTTAACCATCTGTGCTGATCAAATCAGGACACTCATCAACGGTAATTATTTTTAAAAGGTATCAGGAGGAAAAATATCATGCTGAATTTATAGCTAGGGGACATTCCTTTAAAGAAATAGATTGCACTGTAAATGACGGCACAATCCTGTGTAGAAAAGCGCCGGGGGAGCACACGCTCCCCCAGCGCTGGGTGTTGTATATGCGCCATAAAGTGCGTTTACATCACACGGAGAGTAAGGGCCGCTGGTGCAGAGACCAGAGGCCCTCTCTCCCCTGGCGGACCGTCCCTGCGCCCGCCAGGCAAGCCCTGCACCAGCCGGTGCAGGGGCGGGGGGGAGGACGCAGGTGACGAGGGAGGGCGGCCATTGGCCGAACCAGGCAGGGAGAGGGCAGGGATATCAGTGCCAAGCTCCACCAATATTCCAAGCCCTTTCCCGGTCTGGTGCGGCCTTACACCCCGGGCTCAAATGTATGCCAGCTCCAGAGCTGGTGTACATTCAAGTAGGCCCATATGGCCTCAGGGCACTTATACCCGGGGAAGGGGACGATTGTCCCCTTCCCTCGAGGTGCACTCAGGCTGCCCGGGGGCAGCCTGGGAATAGGATAGGATGCAGCAGTCGGCCCTTTAGACCGGCCGCCGCATCTTACACAGGATTGGGCTGTTAGTGTTGTGTGGATACAGTATTGTTGTTTGTTAATCTGTTGTCTTAATGTGGCTCATTTCCTAGTTATGAAGTATAATAAAACTATTTTGAGCTGTTTATTATATCATTATTATTACATGACATTACATTATTATGTTATATTATATACATTCATAAATGTACAGTTTCAAAGGAAGTACAGAGTAATTTAACACATTGTCCATTTAGCAAACTGACAAAACAAATAAATTCACAACATTGATCCACAACAAAAAAGTTTACAAGCAAGCCACCACACTCTGTCCTGCCTCCCCCAAATCAAACTTGGTTTCTTCTCAAGGACTGCCCCTCCATGAACTGCGACAACTATCTGGGGGGAGGAGGGGAAGGTCTGCTGCCTTTTGGCTATTCTTATGCTAACCTGTATGTTGGAATCCTGCACTATGCAGAGCTGCTCCTGGATTTTTTGCAGCTCCTCCTGCTGCCACTGAATATTGGCTTGGAGTAGACGCGTCCGCTGCTCCAGCTGGTCCTTGAGAGTTTGGAACACGTTGAACTGGGCTGAGAGCTTAAAGAAAATAAAGATACCGGTTTCTTTTTTTTTTCCCCTGCTAAGGATAGTAACTGTGGTGCACTAGATTACTTGTACGCAAAACAAACAAGAAAGAGTATGCTTTGTTATACTCCTGCTAACTGGAGAAAGAGGCACTTTTTCCACCCAGGCACTTCATCCCAGCGCAGCGTCTTTTCTGCTGTTTGCTGCTGTTTCTTCTGCATCATTCTAATATTGTGAAACCTTTGGGGCAGGGAACCATTTATTTTGCTATGTAAACTGCTTTGAAAAGTGATATATAAATATTCATCATCATAATAATGAATAATAATTCATGCATTTTCTTTGGGGCACAAAGTAGCCCATGACATTTTAAAAATAAAATAATGGCATCTTACAGTCATTTTGGTTCTTAACATATAATTTTTTTTCCTCCCAAATATTGCTAACTTTATGATGTAGTCATTGGAATGTTTAAATGGACGGTGCATTTCTCCTCTCAGGGCAAACTGACTTGATGTTAATCACATCATTGATGCTTGCATGTGTCAGTAGCAGAGCTATGACCACCCCCGCGCCGGAAGTGACATCGCCGCCGCTGGCGGTTTTCCACAGCACAGAGGCGCAGGGCGGGCAGGAGGGCCAAACCCATCGCTGCTGCTCGCTCTGCCAAAATGGCCTGATTCACGCCACCAAAATGGCTGCTTTGATACACACCCTCGCCCACCTGCCGCTCGACCCCCCGCATGCCGTTGGGGGCCCCACCCCCCGTTCCTATGATACTGGCATGTGTGTTTTCTCAGGCGGAAATAGCAGCCACCAGAGAGGGGATCAGAATCTAGAGCAAGGAGTAGATATATTGTTAACCCTTTGTTCCTGCACTATGGTCCCAATGAAAGTTGCCCCCACCCACAGCTAGTATTTGCCTCAGGAGGGAAGGTGCCATTGACTGCAGGACTGCATTTTAGGTGGCACTATGATGCAGGAGTAAAAGGTTCAGAATTGCCCTGATCTCGAACACCACTACCAGCGGCTACTGTTTCTACTCTTGATGCAAGGGCTAATGATGTGATTGATGTCAGTCTAGTCCAGCCATCAAACAATCCTTTTAAGTAGAGTTGCCATTTTTCTGTATGAAAAAACTTGAAAAACCACAGCATTACTGGACAAAATGTCCTTTAGGCAAGGTTGCTGGGGCTATCTTCTCTGGGTTAGAACTTTTGACCTAGAATATATTATTATTATTATTAAGAATATTTACATACCTCTTTTCATTAAAAAAAAGTTCACTAAGCGGTTTACAGAGAAAGTCAGATAATGTAGTGGCTACAGTAGGTTTGGTTGCTGGAGGGTGTTTAATGTTAAAGTTTGGTTTGGTGTTTGAATTTTGAAACTGAGTGAAGCTTAAGTACCTTTACGTTAGTAATAGGAAGAGTCTCCGTAGTGTGATTTGAAATTGGCTTTGACAAATCTATTTTTCTCCCAGATCAGAAAATATTTTAGTTTTTCCTTCAACCATTTTGGAATTTGGATTCCACTGTATTCCCAATGATGTCACCAGCAGAGCAAAAGGATCCAATGTTCTCCGCTACCCACAAGCCCCTGAACCATGCTCAGCTGCCCCTTCACTTCTGACTTTTCTGTTGGTGGCAGTGATGATGGGGAGGTGTGAGCCATGACTGGCAGAGACACCATGGTTCACTGCGACAGGATGATGACCCCAGGTGTCTCTCCTGGTCTCGCAGTACGTTGACGTCTTGCGAGAGCAAGTTGGCCGTGCAACTGGCCATTCTGTTGCAATGCAACTGGCCATATGGGGCAGGGACAGGGATAGGGAAAGGAGGGCAGGAGGCTTAAAAGCAAGAGGCAGTAGGGCAGGAAGGAGGTGTTCAATGGGGCTTGCTTCTGAGTAGACATGCCCAGGATTGTGCTCTAAGGGTTTAACAAGCTACACCTGCCCACATTCCTTCTCCTAAAGGTCTAGCACTCTGTCCCGGTTGGAGATCTGGTAAGCCTACTACTTTATGAATTTCCTATTGATATTTTTGTTTGATGAACTTTTTTTAAGGCTTACTTGAACAGTGGCAGGTTGACTGGATCTCTGTATTGGTAAATCTTGCTGTATGCTGGGGGATCTTTGCAAAGTAGGAGATTCTGGGATGAGTTTTGTTGTTGTGGCTGTAAGAGAATTATTTTGCTAAAATCCATTTACTTAAATGATAACCATTTAAAACAGAGTTGTTAGTAATATACAGAAAAAGACTGAACCACTGTAATATATAAATTAAAAAATGAGAAAAGGTACATAATATACCTTATGAACATTCAGCTATAGAACAAAGACACAATCCTGCGCAACTTTACGTAGCTGGCCCTTTAGGCCAGCCGTGATATTCTGAGCCCATTCCCAGGCTTCACCAGCATGATCCGGGAACACCTCGGGAGAAGGGGACATTCATCCCCTTCCCTTAGTGTAGGGCTGCCTGAGGCCTATAGGCCTCCTTGGATGTACGGCAGCTATGAAGCTGGCGTGCATCCGAGGTAGCAGGGTAAGGCCGAACCGGACTGGGAAAGGGCCTAGGATAGAGCACGCCGACAATATCCCCACCTTCTCCCAGCCTGGTTCAGTCAATGACCCCCCTCCCTTGCCTCCTGGCCCGCCCGCCGTCCCCCCGCCCCTGCAGGACTTACCTCCACCAGTGGCTGCCAGGTCCGGAGAGCAACGGAGTAAGGGCTTCCGCGCTGGTGGCCCTTACTCCAGAGTCGTCGCAAACGTGCTTTATGGCACTTTTGCAACGGCCTAGAGCGGCGGAGTGTGAGCTCAACCGCTCTAGGAATTACGCAGGATCAGACTGCCTAAAAACAGACCTAGATAAAGGAACTTAATTTCTTAATTTCTGATCTGAATCCTGTGCTCCCCCCTCCCCCCGTTCCCGATCCCGTCAGTTTTTGGCTTTCTTGTCGAACAAATGCATTATTGAAATCACAGGATTCTCTCATGCCACACTGTACAGGTACTTGCTTTTAAAAACAGTATGGCTCTGTGCTGAACCAAGAACATGGGAAAGCTGTGTGCAAACAGCTCCTCATTGCTGCTAAGCTACGCTGGGATAAAATAAGGGAAATGCTCAAGCAGACAACTGCTTGGACAACCAACATTTACTAGCTGTTTTCACTGCTTATGAGACAAGCTACTTTTAACAGTAAGCAGCATCTACAGCTGTGCTGCGACAAAACATACAACTCAAGTCCTCCATCATGGAGATGACGTGCTAGAGAGACTCTGCAAGGTTGCAGCTTCTTTGCAGGCCTTTGCAGGCCTAGCACGTCATCTCCATGGTGGAGGACTCAAGTGCAGGCCTTCCAGACCTTGCACCCTCAGGAAAGAATGAAGCTTAAATCGGTCAAAGACTAGTAAGTGCGGGGTGTGTGTGTGTGTGTATGTGTGTGTGTGTGTGTGTGTGTGTGTGTGTGTGTGTGTGTGTGTGTGTGTGTGTGTGTCGCACCACAGGTTGGGAAAATAAGACCTCCCTCAAAATAAGACCTACTGCATTTTTTGAGCCAAAATTAATATAAGACACTGTCTTATTTTTGGGGAAACACGCTATTTACTGTCTTTCTCAGCTTTTCCAGAGCCTTTTCTAGCAATGTGCACCCTGTGGTCACAAGTGCAGCATATACATATACACAATCTTTCTTTCTTTACATTCTTCTAGCTAATACTTAGCATTATAATAATACTTAGCATTTCTATACCAATTTCTAAATGTGTGAAGTGTTTTACACGTATTATCTTGATGTAGTCCTTATAGCAACCATGTAAGGTAAGTATTATTATCCCCATATTTCAAACTGCGGCTTTCCCTATACCACCTAGCAAGCTCATGGCAAAGGTGAGATATGAACCAGGGCTGTCCTGATTTGCAACTCAGTCTGTAAGCTACTCTGCTACACCAGCTCTACACTACACCATATAGTACATTATATTGCAATATATAACATATCAAAGTTCTAAATGCCAAGTTAGAAATAACGACTTACAAGCTGTGTCTGCTAGGGATGTTGGCAAAGATTTGTTTGAGCCTCGAGATGACACAGAAAGCGTCTGACTGTTGTTGAGAACTGATGCGCCTAATTCAAGCGTGTTAAAGTGCTGTTGTGAATCCAAATCTGGACTATCATCCTTAAAAACAAACATTGAATAACATTTGTTATGTTTTTGACAGTTTCAAACCTATGTATGAATGTAAGGTTGTAATAAACCTTGAAATCAAGTATTTGTTGAAATTTCTTTTTAATATTGTCTATTTAATATATTATGTAGTCAAGGAATATAAATTTTTATATTCAGTATTCAGCTAGTCGCTGTCTTTAACTGTCCTTAACTTCTCTTTCCCAAACGGATGAGTTACACACATGCACAACAGACTAAAATGGAAATGGACTTCAATTATATATGTGTCAAGAATTAGATTCAGCTGTATTAAGAACATAAGAAACACCCTGCTGGTTCAGGCCAAAGGCCTAGCTAGTTCAACACCTTATGTCCCACATTGACCCATAAGCTGTCTCCGGGAAGCTCATAAGCAGAAGAGAAAGGCAGAGTCGTCAGGGGCCGGGAGGGCGCCCAGGTGCGAGGGGGCGGGGCCAGCGTTGCGTCACGTCGACGCACTGTAGACGCACTCCCCTGCCCGTTTTGCTCCCATTTCGGAGCCAAACGGCTCCAGGGAGGGCGGGTGGGCCCAAACAATGAACGACGCTGCTGTTCTCCACATGGTGAGTTCGCCGTCCTCCCGCCGCCCTCCCGCAATCGAGCGCCTGGAGCTCCTGCTCCCCGCGCTCCGCCGTAGTTACGGCGCTGGAGAAAGGTATACCTTGCTCCTGCCATTATTTCCCTGCGACTGGCATTCAGGGGCATACCACTGATGAACCTGGAGGTAGTGCACCATCATTCATCATCATTGGTAGCCACTGATGATAGACCTATCCTCCATGAATTTGTTCAATCCCCTTTTAAAGCCACCCAATCTAGTGGGCATTACCACATCTTGGGGCAATGAATTCCACAGTCTAATAATGCACTGTGTGAAGAAGTACCTCCTTCCCTGTCCACCTAAATCTCCCACTAATCAGTTTCATTTGATGGGTGCTGGTTCTAATCTTGTGTGAAAGAGAGAGAAAAACCTCTCTCTTCACACCATGCAACATTTCATAAGTCTCCAACACAGCCCCTATTAATCACCTTTTTTCAAGCTAAAGAACCCAAACATTGTAGCCTTTCCTCATAGAAAGGTGTTCTAGCTCTCTGATCATTTTGGTTGCCCTCTTTTGCTCCTTTTCCACCTCCACAATATCCTTCTTGAGACGTGGCAACTAGAACTGTACACAGTACTCCAAATGTAGCCGCACCATAGATTTGCATAGGGGCGTTGTAATATTAGTCTTATTTTCGATCTCTTTCCTAATAACTCCTAGCATGAAATTTGCTTTCTTTGTCATGCCACACACTGGGTTGATGTTTTCATTGAGCTATTCACCTTTACTTGCAAGGCACAGTATCCCAAATACAGTATGTCTCATTTTCAAGGATGGTAACGGGTACGGGTACCCTACATACACACTTGCTAGTAAAATCCCCCAGTAGTGTTTGCTATTCTTTGTTGCTACCCTGCCACCCTGTGCACAAACCTTTCTTTCCCCACTGATATAGGGGCCGGGGGGGGGGGAGGGAATAGAATTGTGCAGGAAGACTTGAGCAAAATACTACTTGCTCTGGCTTTGCTTATTAGGTCATGAGGAGGTTATTTTAAGCCAATCAGAACTTATTGTGGGAGCAAGTGGAAAAGTCAAAAGTAGATCATGTAGCCAGGCAAGATGGTAGGCAGAAAATGGGGGAGAATCGAAGGGGCCAAGTATGATAGGAAGAAGAAAAGGTGAGGGGAATTCTTAGTTATATCAGAAGCTTTTAGGGGTTAATTCACTAGGTTGGAAAATGACAGAGTGACTCTGGAGTGAATTTGCCTCCTTAAAATGGTTTAAATTAGTATCCGTATTTCTGAACAACAAAAGCTTCAAATGGTTTTATATAAGATAGACTTGATTACAGTATTAACGTCGTTAAGCACAGAGAATGTAAATCAAAGGAGCTCAAATGCCGCTACTGTATAATAATCTGCTTTAATAGGCAGGGAGCTATGTACCCAAGGAATATGCTCAGGCCAATCCCATGAGAACTTCAAAAGAAGTAATTCTTAATGCCTGGCTTAGAGTGCATTTGCCTTACATTGCCTGCTTCTTCCCATGTTCTGGTATCTAAAGCACATTTTCTTTCATCTTTGTTTTCAACCATGGGATTATGGTGAGGTAACAGAGATGTATGGACAATGTCTGCCACCCACACTTTGACTAACCCTTTTAAATAACAGCCCAATCCTATTGGGCTTTAGCGCTGGTGGAATGACTATCCGAAATATGGATCATTTTCAAGGACGGTAACGGAATGGGGGGTGGGGAGGCTGCAGGAGGGGTGAATCCGGCAGCGATGATGGGCACTGGATCCTATCCCCCTCTTTTTTGTCGCAGCACTCCCTGCCCCCTTTCTCTCCTTGGACCTGTGCCAGCTGGTGCAGGTCCAAGGAGTCTCATTGTGGAGTGGGAGTCTTACAGAGGTGTAAGGGGATTTAAATCCCCTTTCACCTCTAAAGCCTCCTGATCCTCCCCACCCACTGGATACAGCATGCTCATTACACCTTGGAATGTACCAGATGCACGTTAAATTCACATGAAGATACCATGAAAGCAAAAAGTTCTAAATCTCCTGCAGCACAATCCTATGCATATTTACTCAGAGGTAAATCCAATTTTGTGCAGTGGAGCTTATTCCCAGATAACTGTGCATAGGATTGCACTGTTATGTAATTGCGAACTGCTAAGTATGAGCTACAGAAAATTAAAACAAAACAAAGTTACTCAAGCATACCTTTAATACTGAAGAGATTATCTCAGAAGGTGTGTCCTCCAAGATCAAATCTCGTCTCCTCTCCACTCGAACATCTGCATAACTGATTGAAAATTATAATTTTAGGAGAATATTCTGTTCTACTATTCCAAAAGCAGCAATACATATTACCACATTTTATCACATGACATACTCCACAGTTAAAGGTAAAGGTGACCCCTGACAATTAAGTCCAGTCGTGTCCGACTCTAGGGTGTGGTGCTCATCCCATTTCAAAGCTGAAGAGCCAGCATTGTCCGAAGACGCCTCCGTGGTCATGTGGCCGGCATGACTCTCCTTGCCGCAGCGCGTAGCATGTGGCTGGAACACGGAGTGCTGTTTACCTTCCCGCAAGCGGTACCTATTTAGCTACTCACATTAACATGCTTTGGAACTGCTAGGTTGGCAGGAGCTGGCCAAGCAACGAGAGCTCAACCCGTCGCGGATTCGAACTGCCGACCTTTCGATCGACAGCTCATGGAACCCAGAATTCATGTCCTTCAAATATTATATAGTAAGGTTACAGATTGCATGTTATATTTAGCATCTGCCCATTTTTTAAAAAAATTACAAAATAAAAGTCTTTACTTAAAAGATGTCTATACCACTTTTCCTATGCTCAAACAATTATCTGCACTTTGGTCTACAGCAGGGGTTCTCAACCTGTGGTACGAGTTCCCCTATGGGTACACAGACCATCAGGTGGGGGGTACCAGAGAGGATTCCCCTTATCAGCTAAGATTATTTATTTATTTTTTAATATAGCTGCCTAAGCTCCCCCCCTCCTGTCTCTCTGATTTTGTGTTGGGCCTTCCACTCACTCACTCACAAACACATACACAGAGAGTTAAATAAGACATTTTTTCACATTTAAAATTGTTTTAATACTCTTTGTACGTTAAAACGATTAATTAGCTAATTAATTGATTAATCCAAATAATTAGCAATTAATTTGCAGGGGTACTTCAGAAAATTGGACCGTGATAGGGCGTACCAGGGCCTCCAAAGGTTGAGAACCTCTGGTCTACAGTGACTTTGGAATAAGTTCTATAGGAAGGATTGAACGCTGAAGCCACCTTACACATTGCACTCTTTATGTGTCCTCCAAGATCAAATCCAAGATCAAATACACAACAACACATATGTGTGCAAGAAACCTGTGTTTGCAATTTCATTTACGGCATGGCTAAACACTTCAGGAGTTAGAAGGACTAAGCGAGCGTTAGGAATAAGTAAGTCTAGGAGCTTAGCTTTATTGTTTTAGGGTGTATTTATTCTCTCAGGTAACTAAATGCCTCTCATGTACTTGTTACCATAATTCTATTCTTTAATAAAACATCATATATTTACAGGTCTGTCAGCACAATCCTATCCAACTTACACCACCAGTGTAACCAGCGGTGCAGCAAGAACGGGAGGCCCCAGAATGGAAAGGGGATTCAAATCCCCTTTGAATCCCCCTTTGGAGGGGATTTGAATCCCCTTTCCATTCTAGGGCCTCCCGTTCTCTCTGCACCACTGGTTACACCGGTGCTGTAAGTTGGATAGGATTGCACTGTGTGTCTATGGGGACTGATCCATCTAAGTCCTGCCTAGCCACTCAGTCATACTACCGAAGCATTCCAGAGCCTTGAGGCTTCAGTCCCTGGAACTTGGGGGTCTCAGAGTTTACAAGGGCTGGGGAGATTCAGCTTCCCCTTGGTTGGAGGCCTGGTTGTTAAAAGGGATGATGGCAGCTACAGTGGGCACATTTGCCCGGAGAACATGCACCTCTGTCTTACTAGGAGTTGGTAAGCCAGTGAGGTGAGGGTGTACTGGAGCATTTAAATGCAACAATGTCTCAACATCCGGAAGAGAGTCATTCTTCAAACATTCACATGTTTGCTCTGCTTCTTCTTCTCCCTTAGCTTATTCTTTTCCACCAAACTCCTTTCAAATCCGCCAAGTTTCAGAATATCTTGGTTCTTGCCTTTTCATGTGAGGCAAGGAGAAGGAAGGAGCAGAGGCTGGGCTGTGCGACTCCCTTAATGTAGCTTTATGTGCTCTTGTTCTGCTCTGGGGACCCTACTAATTGGCACAACAGCAACGTCATTCAGTTTCTTCCATACCTCACTACTGTGTGTGTACATACGATGAATTCTGGCTTGGAGTTCCACTGGTGGTAGGTGATATAGTAATGCGTTTGCAGCCAGATCCACTGCTGTCCTTTGGTCAGAAACCGATAGCAGCAAGACTTCCCTTTGCCAAACTGCATTACTATTTATGGGAAGAAAAATGTGCACTGCATCAAAGATTTCCAAAAATGAAAAGCATCTTTTAAAAAAGAATTGCTTTCTAGTCAAAAATCACATTTCCTAAAGGATACCAGACTTCCCATTCTGAATGTAGAGTCGTATATATTCATATAAGTGGCATAAATACTACAGAAAAAGCAAGAGGGTAGAATTTGGAATCTTGCATACAGTAATACCTCTCATAATGCTGCTTCCTTTTGCATTGATTTGTTACATCACTCTTTGTCCAGTGTGATTGACAGCTATTCTATTTCCTGCCTGTTAGATTCATGATGCATTCTATAGCGCTGTTTCATGCAGTGCTTGCCTTTTCAGGATGGGTCCCCTGCACTATGAAAGGTATTATTGTACAGTATTTCAATTATGGATCAAAAATAATGGGAGGAGGTTAAGGTCTCTGCAGCATTTCTACAGTGGGGAACAGAAAAACCCTCAAAAAACTAAAGAGCCCTAAAAATATGGGAGAAGCTAATATTAGTTTCTTATAATTAAAATACTACTAATGTTCAATAACCAAAATTAAAAAAAATAACTTTAAAGTGACAATTCAGGGTGCATTAAAAACATACTAAAATGTATTATTTAAAGTGGTTGGTCACATTTATAACTAGTTTAAGAAGATTAAATTCTACAGGCTTAAATTGAAAAGCATTTATTTCTTCCAGTCCATTCCTTCATGCGTTAAATTTAACTTAACACTGGCTTCTGATCTTCAGAATAAGAGCCACAGGGACAAATGTGCTAAGTTGGGACAAATGGACTACATGCAGGGAGAAGAAGAACATTATTCATGGCAGTCTCCCAGCAGCATACCAAGAATTGAATTTTATGAACTTCCCAGATGACCTGGATTCTTTCCACACCAGGCAGAGGCAACATAAATGTGGGTCAACCAAGACCACTGGATGAAAATGCATTGGGAAACTGCCACAATTATAGATACTTTTTTCTTTGCTGTGGCACATCCATGTCTTGATGCAACCACGTTAATGGCACATAAGGTGCTGCAGAGGTGTGGCAGGATGTCAGAAGACATGTTTTATGTTTGCAGGATAGGAAATGTGCCTTTAATTTTATTACTCATACAGGATGTAAAGAGAGAAACACAATAAAAAACAGGAATCTTCCACCCCAAAAGATGCAAAAGCTTTGAACCTGAAATTCTTTGGCCGCATAGAGTTGACCCTTGGCATCTGCGGGGGTTCCATTCCTGAAACCCCTGCGGATGCCAAAATCCATGTGTATTTAAATTTGCGTGCAACCAGAAGTCACTTCCGGTCACTTTTTTTTTTCTTTTAACAGGCTTTCAGGCCATTACCATGCGGCGCAGGACTGAAGAAGTGGGCAGCGGACCCGCACGACACTTCAAAAAAGGTAAAATGGTGCCACCCCCAGCGGGAACCCTCTCTCCACGGAAGGCCATCCGTGTAAATTCAATTCCGTGAATGGCTAATCTGCGAATGGCAAGGGCCCACTTTCATTCATTTAATTGGATCTCCCATCAGCATGCTACCTTTGACCAAATACATTCAAAATACATATACCAGCTTTTTCCCAACTTGATCTCCACTGACATCACTCAGTCATGGCCTGCCAAGTGAAGTTGGCTTTGTATTCTAACCCCAAAACTAAACATTCATTTTGACCAGCACCGTTCACGTGAATAATAGGATCACTCGTACACAATTATGGAGTATGAACTATTTTGATAGTGCCACCTCTAAAATTTGATATCAGTTTAAGAGCCTACCTCAAGCAATACATCCATATAATGAATAAAATATAGCCAACATTAGCTACTCATGGTCATATGGCATATGCCTTGGATATGACAATTTAGGGGCAAAGGAATTAAGCAAATCTGAACTAAAACTGAACAGAATTCACTAACAGATTTACCAATACAGTATTACCAAATTCATAATCTGGTCTTCATATATTATTCCTGTCTTTGCTATTGCACATAAACAAGCAAATCACTGTGTTCCCATGAATGTAGACAATGCAATACTCACAGTGTCTATGGCACTGTGCCAAAAGCTGTAGGTCATCTATATGATAGTAATCATAGCCAGAAGTACCTAGCACCTCAAAAGGCAAATATCCTATAATCGGCGGTGCTCTGCATCAAAATACAAATAAATTCATCAGACAATTAAATCACAACAGCAGGCTTCACAGCAATCCTCTTCCCCTCACATAGGTTAGGGCTTGTGAATACACACAAAAACCTACAAACACCAGAATGTTTGGAATGACTTGTACTGCTAGCAAGGAAGGAAAACTCCAGTGCACAATGTTTCAGGTTTGTTTGTTTGTTTCGTGCTTGAAATAAACAAAGGAAAGCAGAAGTGAAGAATAAAAGGCAAAAGTAAAGCAGGCAGGTTCATTAGATCTACAGGACCAATATAAATTCGTAACTGTGAACAGTTCAGCCACTAGATATGCATGTACACATAAGAAAAAAAGATTATTTTGTAATCAGTGGGGTTGAAGAAGAAAGATGCAAGACAATATAACAACATACAGTTGAATAAGTACAGACAGCTTGACTACAGTGGCTTGTTGTGAGGTCAAAAAATGTCAAAAGGATGTTTTTAAAGTGGACATACTTTGAAGTTCACAAGATGTGTCATAGTTATAAGTAAAAGTAAGAGTACCAGACACTGTCAGTGCAATCCTGTGCAAGTTGTGGCAGCCGGCCTAAATGGCTGGCCACTGCATTCTGCGCAGGATGTGGGCCATGCTGGCGTGGCCTTGATTTACCTCAGGGGAAGGGGACTTTCATCCCCTTCCCCCGGTGTTAGCACCAAAGGCCCCAATGGGCCTCCTCGGATGCACGCTAGCTATGTAGCTTCCCGTTACACGTCCGGGAAGACTGTGTAAGGCCGACCCAGCCTGGGAAGGGCCGTTGGATATCGGCACAACTCAGCACCGATATCCCTGCCTCCTCCCAGGCCGGGCTGACCAATAGCCCCCTGCCCGCCCACTCCACGCCCTCCTGCTGCCCAGCGCAGACCTTACCTGCTTTGGCCGGTGTGGTGACTTGAGGGTGGTGGAGTAAGTGCTTAGTCCCAGGGTGTCAAAAATGTGCCTTACGGCACGTTTACAACACCCTAGACTGGCCTAAAATTGGGCAGGATCGGGCTATAAAATTTGCAATAGATTTCAACTTTGTTTATTTACACTGCATATCTGAAAAATAACACATATCCCACAAATGTGTGAAGGTAAATATTAAGAAAAAAAATTGGACTTCATAGCAGTTGCAAAGATTCCAGACCATCTCACAATTATCCTGTTACCAAGCACAGCATGGCTTTGCAAACATTGGCTCATGAGAAGCAGTAAATGATCAGAGCAAATGTCAGGGCCGGCCCAAGGTCTCCTGAGGTGGCAGGCCAAATGCCTCCCTTTGCCTGTGTCCTAGCTCAGCACTCTCCCCCCTTCCACATTTCCTCTTCGTCTCTGTCCCCTTCTTCCTTTTCCAATTCAGGAACTTGAAGGAGAAATAAGGAGGCAGACAGAGATGGATGCCCCCTACCAATCTTGGCTGAAGCGACTGCTTCAGTTGGCCTCATGAATGGGCCAGCCCTGGGAAATATCAAGTATATTCTTCTCTTTTCACCAACCTGTGATCCAGAAATAAAAATTTCCATTCCAGACTATGTCTTGAAGTGAATTCTTCTAAAGGTTCTTCAGCTATGCACATTTCCTGCATTAGAATGAAATTTGGTTACAGATAGTAATATCATTATGGCCCCTGTTACATTTGCTTTTTAAAATGTCATTGAAAAACATGAGAGGAGGAATAAAACAGATTTGCAAAAATGAGAAATCCATCTATTATACTGCAACATAAACACTTCATCAAGTTTCTCAGTTAACTGTTGCTAGACATTACTCTGGCTGCTAATGTCTGAATTATGTTGCTGAATGTCTGAATTATGCTGCTAATGTCGGTGAATTTCTGAAAAAGAATTAAATGCTACATTTTTTCAAATTGTATAGTTATTGATGGTTTAATTGTTGCATTTTATGTTTACCAAAGCACCACCCAGACCTGTTGAACAAGTTACACATGTAAAATGGGTGCTGCTGAAAACCACTTCCTTCGGCTGAGTGAAAATCTACTCCAGCTGTAATGTTTAGAAGTGCTTACTTAACATGCAGATTGTCATAATTATGTTGAGAGTCTCTAGACCTGACAGCATTCGGCAGACATGTGGAGATGCAACATAATGACGGCAACTCCTATGGTGCACACTTCTGAACATTCTGGCTGCAGCAGAGATCATTCTCCCCCGAAAGGCTCTTAGGAGGTATTCCTTTGCTGGTATTATTTCACAAAAGAACTCAATTTGCTTTTGGATATGTCAGATGACAACTGCAAGTCATTCCTGTTTCTGCATTCGCATGCACATGTTTTGGATACATACCAAAATCGCTGGCTTAAGTATCAGCTGACTCCCCCAAACACCAGTGAACTGCAACACTCTGCATTGATGGTGGTTTACAGAGCTGTGAGGAAGCAGTCACACAGAGATGTCCATAACAATGTCTGTGTTACGACTTGTGAAGGCATCTGCATTGAAAAAATGGCCTGTGTTCCTCATGTAGCCTTCAGGTGCATATTGCTGCCTTCCTCTTCAAAATGTTTAATTACTTACCCTCCTCCACAAATATCCAACAACATATATACTGTAGTCTTTACATCATCCCAGACCTTCTGAAGGACAGTACTATGTATGCATGCGGTCTGCAAGCCATTGTTTTTCGTGAAGCCACTGTATGTACAGGCTGCATCTATTCCCTTCCCTTGTAGAGGGTCTTAGGTGGGAAGACACCAAATGAAAAAACTGATATTACTTCTAAGACTTAACAGACTTCAAGACATACACACTTGCCTTTAAAAACTGAGGCGTTGCCAGCCGAACAGTAGCTACAAAGCAGACTTGTTTTCCTAGTGGTGTTCTGTAACCTCTTGGAACAGCACCATCAAAGCCATTACAAGTAGATATAGGCACTGGATAAGAAAATTACAAGACAAACAGTTGTGCCTCTTAGCGTATTTGCTCCCACTGTCTCTTTTATACATTTGAAAAGCACTAACACTAGATATCACTCAAGGTGTGTTTGCACATGCTTTTAAGGTTGTGCGTACAGTTATGTATATATATTTAATCTAAATTAGATGCAATAAAAAAATATGTGTGCAACTCAGGATGCAATCTGATGTGATGGCTGATGTCCCAGACCTTAAACCATGGGTTAACAACACCAAACAGCTGTAAAGCAGTTTGATAGCAGGGAGATTTCCAGAGATATGCAGCTGGTGAGAGAGGGAGCACAATGGAATCCCTCAGACAGTTTTCTCCTAGCTAGGCTTATTTCAGATCTCAGAGCCCAGCTGGGAGAAAAGCTGGGGAGGGAAGTAGATGGTGACAGGAGTCAGCACTCCCCTCCCACCCACTGCTTTTGCACTTAAAAACCTCCCCCTGATTTATAGCTCTTCAGCATGACCCATGCTTGAAGACAAATGTATGGCTGTTTGCTATTGTTATTACTGTACTGCTACATCTTACATTGGCCTCTGAAAGTTGCTTTCTGGGAAGAAAAACTGACCACTGTGTTGCCTGTTTTTCACCAATCGCAGTGATGCTTCTGTCAACAAGACTATTGTCTTACATTTTATAAGAAGCATTGATGAATGACAGCTATGATTTCCAAGTTTTATTTATGTATGCATTATTCCAAAGTCAGTTAAAAAATAAATTAAAGTGAGTCTGCAATGAAAACTTACCTTTCTCCTAAAGAATTATGTTTAATATAAGTATATGTTTGGATTATCAAGCTATCACAAAGTAAAAGGCATCATAAAAATAAGTTTTAGACCCAGCCTACACATGCAACAAAATATTGTAACAGAGTTTTACCTGGTCTGTACCATTCAGGCTACAGGTAGCCTAGAATCCTTTTCCCTTACATGCTGGTTTTCAATGGATGGGAAATGTATTTATTTTCCCTGCATGGGCACATTGAGACATGCGGTGGAGAAAATCTCCCCATTTTCCTTTTATCTATCTCAAAATGGGATAACAAATACTTTAGGATCAGTACCATTAGGGACCAGCATATAGTCTATTGTTTAGAGCAGTGGTGGGGAACCGGCGGCCCACGGGGCGGATCCGGCCCACGGAGCGGATCCGGTCCGGCCCACACGAGACCAGACGCGATTCCATCCGGTCCGGTCCGCGCGACATCAGACCGGAGGCCCCATGTTCACCTTACGCGACTCCTTCTCAACCCGGCTCTTTCTGCGCATGTACAGAACAGCCAGGTTGAGAAGGAGTCGCGTGAGGTGAGCACGCACGATGGGGGGTGGGATTGGTGCCTTCTCACCCCTCATCGCGCGCACACGCTCTCACCTCGCGCAACTCCTTCTCAACCCGGCTGTCTCTGCGCATGCGCAGAATGTACATAATAGCCGGGTTGAGAAGAAGTCGCGCGAAGTGAGTGCGTGTAGGGCCGGTGGCAGCGGCCCGGAGGCTGAAGGTAAGGAGGAGAGCGATGTAGGGCGGGTGGGTACGCGCGATGGGGGGTGCCCGTTTGCAGTGGAGGGGCGCACGGCCTGCGACACATTTCCCCCATGGGGAAATGGCCCTCCACCGCAAATAGGTTCCCCACCCTTGGTTTAGAGCATGGGCCTCCAAGGATCCGGTGTGCCAAAAAAAGGCATCCTGGCACAGCACGGTGGTGGCAGAGCCTTACCGTTCCACCCCGCAGTCTCCTATCCTTGCATCCAATCTTTGCAGAAACTTGTGCCAGGCAGCCGCTTCCACTGCACATCGCCCCAGACAGTTCTGCGGCCCGATTTCCCGGGGAAGCGGCTGCCCGGCTCAAGTTTCTGCAAAGATCGGATGCAAAGATAGGAGGCTTCAGAGTGGAATGGTAAGGCTCTGCCATCACCGTGCCGTGCCCAGATGACATTTTCGGATGGACAGCGGGCTGCGGTTTGGAGACCTCTGGTTTAGAGATTAACAGCCCAATCCTGTCTAGTAGGACATGGCGGTGCAAATAAGTCGCCCACCACATCTTACGCAGGATTGGGCCTGTGCGGGTGCAGCCAGAGACCTCCTCATGGTAAAGGGATGTTCATCCCCTTACCCCGAGTAGAGCCCCAGCTGCCCCAATGGGCGTATTCGAATGTGTGCCAGCTATTTTACTGGCGCACATTCGAGCCAGCCATGTAATGTTGGCCAGGTCCAGGAGATAGGATTTGGCGGAGCGCGCCACCCTCCCTCCCTGGTCTGGCAGGCCAATCCAGCATCCCAGAATGCCCCTCCCCCCCACCCCTGTGCTGCACTGCAGGCACCTACCTCTCCACCATGGCACTCCAAGCGCTGTCGGAGCAGCACAAGCTTCTCCGCCAGTGCTGCTTACTCATCGGATGCTGCAAATGTGCTTTCTGCAATGGTTGCAACACCTTAGACTGGAAGAGTGTTCGCTCCGCCAGTCTAATTGTAGACAGGATTGCTATGTCTATTTCTTCATTCCAGAGGACATCAATTTAGTGTGCTCCTCCTACTGGAGCTGACATGAATCCACACTGGCCACCCCTGCCCAGGGTCCAAAGTCAGGTAAGGATGCCCAGGTGACCATGACATGACCAATGCGGCAGAATGGTGACATCATCAAACAAAAGGTCATATAAGGTTAAGCAAGAGGATGTTCCTGGCTCTTGACTCTGACTATCAGCCCTATCCTAACCAACTTTCCAATGCTGATGCAGCTGCAACGCAGCCCCGAGGTAAGGAATGTTTGTTCTCTTACTATGAGGAGGGCTTCATGACTGCCCCTCCACTGCAGGATGCAGCGTGTTCCCCATTGGCATGGCTGCATTGACACTGTACACTTAAAACCTCAAAAGCAATATTGCATTCCTTATAGTGCTACAATGTGTAGCACCAATATAGTGCTACAATGCTTCAATGTGACTAGTTGAAATGTATCAAATGTATCAATTCTGCAGAATTAAATATTTTAAATTTTAGTTAGATCAAACTTACTCCCATTTTACAGTAGCTATACTCAACACTGCAACGTTTTTCAAACTATCATACAGAGAACCATGGGGTGCCGACAATGAGTTGATTGGTAATTATGAACATTCTTCTCTCGGAAACGCCTTGTCCATTATCAATTTTACCCAGCAGTGTACAGCTGCAGGGAGTGTTGAGGGTGTTAGATTATTCTAGATAGCACTCTCAGATCATGCAGGGCAACGGTGAGGTCTAACAGATCAGGCCAGTGTCCCTAAAACATATCCAGAAACGTCTACAATGCACTGAGGCAACAAGCAGACATTCCTTGTGGTAGGTAAGTCAATGAGGAATGGGGTATCAGAAGGCAGAGAGTTTGAACCACTAATATACCGCAACCTTGTAATATATTAGTCATTCAGGATATACAGAATGCTGTATAGCTTAAAGGCATACCTACACTGAAGGTTACCTTGCAACATTCTGAGATGGGTCTGGTTTTCCTTGATTACAACATGTTTGTGTTTGGTTGTTTATAAGTTGCCTGCTCTTGAATCTGAGTTGCATTTTCTTTTTCCATGGTATCTGTATATCTCAATATTTTTCTGAAGTAATGAGGATGTTCCAGAGGTTTGTTTGTCTTTAATTCTTCTACATCATTATTTTATTTTAAAACATTACCAGAATGAATACACAAGTGCACATTCCTATCATTAGGAAGAAGGCAGATTCACTTGGATCCAGCCAAAGAAATTTGTAATGTAAGCAGCCTTTCACATGCATTGCCAGTGCACAGACAATGTCAATACAAGTGTGCATCTGAGCACACACACACACACATCTCCATCGTGATGGTCATTCAAATGTACTGCATGCATTTTTTAAAATGTAAATGCATCTGTATCCAGGGACACCAATGGTTACTATCTGCTCACTACCATAGCTGGATCAGGACCATCATCTTTTGCAGGGAATGCAACAGGAAAACAAAGGCAAAGATGGATAAAAGGGACAGTCTATCCCAGGGGTGTCAAACATAAGGCCGGCTCATGGAAACTCTTCATCTGGCCCACGTGATAATTAGGCTCTCGCAGCACCACTTCTGCTGAGGCTCTGATAGGGAGAGATGGAAGGGGACCTCAGAAGACATGAAACACTACAAGGGAGGTGCAGACCAAGAGGGGCGAGAGAGGGAGATGCTGCCAAGGCACTGGGAGAGTCTAGTTATCACGCGGACCGCCCTTGCAGAAGCGCTGCTTCTGCTGAGGAATCACTTCACAGAGCACCTCTCAGCTGCTGAGCTACGAAGTGATGCCTCAGCAGAAGCGGTGCTACTGAAAGGGCAGCCCACGTGATAATTGGACTCTCCCAGCGTTATATTTGGGCTCTCCCATATCTTGAAAATATAATCAAGACTTGCATATTTTCTCTTCTGTCATTTGCAGCTAATAAGTTCCTACATGAGAACAAAATGCTTATTTCTGGCCATCATCTACTTAATGATGTCACTTCCTGATTAATGATGTCACTTCCGGCTCTCAGCAGGCGTCATGAATGCTGTTCGACCCTCGGTATGAAATGCGTTTGACACCCCTGGTCTATCCTGCTAGCATCATATACTCCTATAATAATGCTATCTTTATAACGGCAGCCTCTGTTCAAACATTACATTAATAAGTGATGAATGAAAAATGATCTTAACCATCTCAAAGGGCAGGTTAATGAGCGGGTTTTGTAATGTGAATCAAATTCCCAGTTAAGAGATTTTACAGGTAATCAGAGGATTTTTCATTTTCTGGGTAACGTATTAAGCCATACAAAAAGGAAAAAGAAAGTTGCATAGTGAAACTGAAATACATAGACAAGGGGTGCGGTCCTGTACACACTTACCTGGGAGTAAGTCCCACTGCAATCAACTGGACTTAATTCTGAGTAGACATGCATAAAATTGTACTGAAGGAAGCTTAAACAACTCCTAGGTTAATATAACAAGACCTTAAATATATTGATGCAGAACCACAGCACAATCCTATCCAACTTACACTACCGGTGTAACCAGCGGTGCAGCGAGAACGGGAGGCCCCAGAATGGAAAGGGGATTCAAATCCTCTCCAAAGGGGGATTCAAAGGGGATTTAAATCTCCCCTCCCCTCCCAAGCCTCCCGCCCTGCCCTCCCCCGCTGGTTACACCAGTGAGGGAAGTTGGATAGGATTGCACTGTCAGTCTCATTGATGATCTTCATGGAACTCACTTCAATCAATGGACACTAAACCTTGTGTTCACCTTTGTGCTGCAAAGCCACTTTTCAGTGAAAATTATGAAATATCCCTTTCTCATGCAATACATGGGGGAAAGCTTTGCAGTGGGAGACAGATGTTGCTGCTGGCTGATCTCTTTTAAAAATGTGACTAGATTGCACTTCAGGTCCAGAGAAGCAAAATGAAGAATTTCCAAATAGCTTATTAAAGAAGGCCATAAACAAAAGGCTCATAAAATGCCTGGGCATTGTTCTATATCAGAGGTGTCCAACCATTCAACACGAATGCTCCTGGCCCTTTAAGGGTTGTATAG
This sequence comes from Plestiodon gilberti rubricaudatus, assembly GCA_026170595.1. Taxonomy (NCBI): domain Eukaryota; kingdom Metazoa; phylum Chordata; class Lepidosauria; order Squamata; family Scincidae; genus Plestiodon; species Plestiodon gilberti. Next base: position 145,212,405 of record JANXHW010000003.1, read on the forward strand.
GTGAGGGCATTTCAGCAGATGCAGCTGCTTCAGCAGCACCATCAGCACTTGCAGCTGCCAAGATTCTGTCTTCAACACAACTCTTACAGTGCAATCCTATCCAACTTACACCACCGGTGTAAACAGCAGTGCAGTGAGAATGGGAGGCTCCAGAAAGGAAAGGAGATTCAAATCCCCTTTCAATCCCCCTTTGGAAGGGATTTGAATCCCCTTTCCATTCTGGGACCTCCCGTTCTCGCTGCACCGCTGGTTACGCCGGTGGTGTAAATTGGATAGGATTGCGCTGTTAAGAACGCAGAGGCCCTAATGGTGGAAGGTTGGCCACCCCTGTTCTATATGATCAGCCTTGTTGCTGTTTGCTACTTTGAAAAGAAATCACTGGATGAGTTGCCCCTTCACAGCAGCAGCTGCACAATGTGGGAACATGGAGCATCCATGAACTAAAACAACAATGGAGCAGGCACGGGACAGGGAAGCTGTGTTGCTCATCACTAATTATAACATAGAGTTAGACAATAAACAAATGCCTGTGACATATGCACAATCACATTCCATGTAACAATAGCAATAAATGTATTATGTGGAAGAAATATTGCATTTTCCCAGGTACAAAACATTCTGAAAGTGCTATATACCTGCATCAGAGACTCAGTCTCGAGGGAAGGTGTATGCACTGTGCATAGCAACTCAGAACACACTTCTGTTACAACCAGAAAACAGATCATGCAAGCTGTGCCCTAAGTGTGCCTAGAATTGCAGCTTTATAGACCAATCACAATCCAGTTTATTTGGAAATAAGTCTCACCAAGTCTTCACTGCAGTCTATGCAACTAGTTGCTAGGTTTCATTTTTGTCTGAAACTGTTCTATTGATGTTCCAAAAAAAAAATCCACCACCCATCCCTAAACCCTTCCTTCTTAATATAACCACATTTTTATAGATTTAGTCATTGGTTGTATTTATAGCTAAGACTTACCATGACTGTAAGACAGAAAGTTCCCTACAAATTTTATGTACTCATACGTTGGAAATTCCTTTGGGTTCAGACTTCCTCTTAAAAGATGGCAGTAAAATTCTAAATCCTTGTCAGCTAGAATTAAAAAAAAGTCAAAAAATAAGACAAATATTCTTTGTAAATTAAAGTGGAACACAGTCAGGCAAATGGAGGAACCCCAATGAATTCAGCAATACTGCCTGTGGTCACAGAGGTTCACATTTAGCTGGATGAATCTTTACATGAATCTAGGCTACTAGGAACTATAAATAGGTATTTCTCATGCATACTTAAAGCCAAGGATTGTATTCAACTCTTACTGTGCTGTACAGTACCATTTTATGAAGTCGCATGGCCATAATACCATAGCTCAAACTTAGCAACTTTTACTGTCTTCTCTTTTCCTTTTCAAGCATATAGAATTATTTTTTAAAATGTTAATTTAATGGAACAGATCGCTTGTAGAATAGATTAAAAATGTATTCATTAAATGTGAATCCCTGGTTTCTCCCCTACTACGCCTACCTTCTTCATGTAATACAGTTCAAAAGCATTTTAAAACAAATTCTTAAAATACTTTGTAAATTCTTATTGGTACAGTACACGTAAAGATGTGCTTCATTAGAATACTTATGACACTCACAGTGCAATCCTATCCAACTTATGCCACCGGTGTAACCAGCGGTACAGCGAGAACGGGAGGCCCCAGAATGGAAAGGGGATTCAAATTGCCTCCAAAGGGGGATTTAAAGGGGATTTAAATCTCCTCTCCCTTCCAAAGCCTCCCACCCTGCCCTCCCCTGCTGGTTACACCGGTGGTGTAAGTTGGATAGGATTGCGCTGTCATGCTCTGAAGAGTTAAAAAAGAATTAATGCTGTTTTTCTTGTACAGATGATTCTAATCTTCAGATGTAATAAGAATTTTCCTTACTTCTAATGATTCAACAAGTATTAACATAGCAAATAATACCATTTTTAAAGTACAATGAATGCAATTATGATTATTTCCAAGAATATATGCACAGGATTGTGCTGTTAGAAGCAAAATATCCATAAACACCTACTATGCAGAGCTTTATAAGAGAAACATATCTTATATCCCCCTTCCCCCAAAGATTTTTCTTCAGAGAACATGGAAGGAATAACTCACATTTTAAATAATCAGAAGAAGCAGAATCCACCAAAAGCATATGAGATGATAAAATTTTATAAATGTCTGAATGCTCTTGCTCTGGGAGGAAATTTAACAAATTCTGATCCATTACATCAGACTGTAAAAAAAATTGTGAATTATGAAAAGACATTAATGTTATTTGCAGTCATTCCTTGCACACTCCTTGTACACTCATAAAACACAAGCCCAAAAAAACCAGTGCATAATTCTCAAATTATGTTATTCATTCATTCATTCATTCACATTTTTAATACCACCCTTCCTCCAAGTGCTCAGGGTGCTGTACATAGTTCCTCCCCTCCTTTAGCTCTCACAACAACCCTGTGAGGTAGGGTAGGCTGATAGTGACTGGTCCAAGGTCACCCAGTAAGCTTCATGGATGAGTGGGGATTTGAACCTCAGTGGCATTCCTGGAGGGATGCGGCACTGTAAGTGGTGCAAGGCGCTGCACCACGCCTTGCAAACTGGTGTAATGCAGCCTCTCCCATCTGCCCCCAGAGCCAATCTGGCGGCGAAGGCAATGGGCTGCCTTTGCCGCCAGAATGGCTCCAGGGACGAGTGGGAGGGGCTGCATTACACCGGTTTGCAAGGCGTGGTGCAGCGCCTTGCACCACTTACAGCGCCGCATCCCCTCCAGAAATGCCACTGTTGAACCTGGATCTTCCAGGTCTAAGTCCAACTCCAGAACCACGACAACATCCTGGCTCAGAAGTGTACATGCAGTTCTATGGTTTTATACTAAACATACTGAGTGAAAGCAGTGGGAAGGTTAATAGTTAGGCTCCAGTGAAAAACATGTATGTCCCTGGATATTGCTGTTTTTACATACCAGTTGCAAACCTTCACATTCTAATAGGAGGGTCCCCAACCGTCAGGAGTAGCTTTTCAGGGGATAGAAGAAGCTGCAGTGGGAACAGGTTGCCTGAAAAGCACTATTGCGCATATAAAAAATGGCATGTAGCCCTTTGCACCCTGGCCAATATTTTCTTCAGATTCTAGACCTGAGAGTCAGATACACTTAAGCACACACATTGTTCTTACTGTGTGAATTAGAGATGGTGAATTTAAGGCCATCTTTACTATTTTCTTTTCATTTCCTCACAGGCTCATATTTTACATGAGCTATCACAAAACAATAAAAACAAAAATAAAAACCACAAATCAGTCAACACAACACAGATAAAGCAGAGAGGATTGCAAAACTTGTTAGCAATTTAGCAATAATCCAAAACTGCATCTAATAAGAAACAGCCATGTCCATCTGATAAGTTGTTATGGCAACTCCACTCCATCCTTGGAACAGTTTGTGCCTAATCTTTGAGATCGTGGTAAGGGAGGGGGGTGGATTTACCCTTTAAACAATGCTTTGAAAATGCATTTAAAGCAGCTGGAATACTCCATACAAGCAGTCTTCAAAAAGTATTTTACAGCGCAGTCCTGTGTAACCTTGCACTGGTGTAACAGTAGATGCACCGGTGTAAGTGCACTTATGTCAGTGTAATTGCACTTACACTCGTGCATCTGCTGTTACACCGGTGCAAGGTTACACAGGATTGCGCTGTTAATCAGTTTTACCATCAATTAATTTTGTCAGATGTAGTTCCTGGTGAATCTTTTCCCCTCAACCCACAGCAATAGGATTAGCCCCCTTGTGTGTGTGTGTGTGAGGAACTGCCAACTATCCATAGCACACCTAGGCTGCAAACTGAATATGCAAGGATTAAAGGTAAAGGTATCCCTTGACAATTAAGTCCAGTCGTGTCTGACTCTAGGGAGCGGTGCTCATCACCGTTTCAAAGCCGAAGAGCCAGCGCTGTCCAAAGACGTTTCCATGGTCATGTGGTTGGCATGACTCAACACCGAGGCGCATGGAACGCTGTTACCGTCCCGCTGACGTGGTACCTATTAATCTACTTGCAATTTCTTGCTTTCGAACTGCTAGGTTGGCAGGAGCCGTCGCACGGATTCGAACTGCCGACCTTTCAATCGACAGCTCACAGTTCAGTGGTTTAACCCAGATTACTCACTGGTAAATGTCCAAGAAGAGGAGTGATGCTGTCAGAAACATACATAATGCTTCCATCTGTGGTAACAGCTATAACAAACCCATCTAATGCCTGATGAAAAGGAAGGAAGGAAGGGTATGAGTGCTAATGGTTATAAATGAATACCAGTACAGTAATTCACACAAATTTCAGATGAAGATCAGAAGAAGGTTTACAGCAATTTGAAATGTAAAGTCCTAAAAAGAACCTTGATGGTTTCAAAGCAAAATTGGACACTTTTATGGAGGATAGTTTATTGCAACAAGAACCTTTAAAAGCCATGTAAAAATACTTTATAATAAAAAAAAGTTTTAAAAAGTAAAAACACTATTAATTAAAAAAAAGTGGTCACGACGTTTCCTTCATATTCCATGAACATTCTCAAGTGAAAATTAGAGCATCAAGCTGGTAAGATGTTAAAAGAAAGAAAAAAGCAACCTGGTTTTTATGGAGAGCAGAGCTCAACATGTGCTACCAATTAGCGCAGGAACTCAGGTGTGTGCCTCTGGCCACAGGTGACCTGAGATATGTTGTTTCAACATCTTCACCTCATGGCCACAAGGTGGCGCTGAAAATAGGAAATATATATATTTTTATTTGAATCTCATAGCTCAGCGGAAATTTACTGAGATCAGGAATGGTTTGGTTTCTCCCTAACAGCCTGGGTTTCATCCCTTCACCTGCAGCATCAGATACAGTCATGACTAGCATTGAGATAAAAGGGGCAGTCTTGAACTAGATGGTCAAGAAAAGTTCTTGGTGAAATTCATTGGATGGGGTTTTCTTCGCACTCAGTTCCAATTTAAATGCTATTTACTGGAAGTTCCTTTTTGGCTTGCCCCTGTGCTTCCAATTCTTTAGCGTTTCCAAATATCTCCACTGCTATCAGAGTTACAAACTTAATGTTTAAAAATGGAAATAGGGATTCCTGCCAGCACTGGCATAGCGAAGGGGGGTGCGGGAGGTTCTGTGCCCTGGGTGCCACGCCAGAGGCGCCTCAAGGGGGGGGTGATGTGCGGCGAAAAAAAAGAAAAAGGCTGGCGACGGCAGCGAAAAAGGCAGCGGCAAGGGTGAGTGGGGTGGGGATGGGTAACAGGCTGGGCTGGGGGGCAGCAGGCAGGCGGCGGAGATGCATCAGGCTCATGGACCTCATGTTTCCATAACACCTTATTATTGCAGTTCTTAACCCAAAGTAGAAAGAATCCCCCAGTGCTGCATTGGCATTGAACCATACATTGGATTCATGATCATGGAGATTTGTTTGAGTAAATAATTTATTTATTTTGAATCTATTATGCATTTTCCATAAGGGCTCTCATCAGAATTTTATGGAAAAATCAAGTCAATGTATTCAAACATTACTCTATTTTTATTCTTCTGTTTGCAAACAGTTTGTGCAACATAAGGATAGCATGCTTTTCTGCAAAGATTACTCAGCTGAAACAGCCATGGCTGTTCAAAAGGAAGCTGATAACAGCTGCAAGACAATCAGAAATTCAGCAGGTGAAGTCCTTCCTATCCTGCAGATGCAGCAATGGGGAAAAAAGTTATCAGCTAATTTTTTTTTGTCACACAGTTGTTAAAAACAGAGGAGTCCCGATACAAAAATGTCAGCAATGAATAAAAGTAACTGGCAAACAAATCATGACATAATGTATACCATCTAGCTTTAATTAAAGCCTATTCAATTTATTACATTTCTAATACAAGAAAGGGGAATTAGCCAGGTTCTATCTTTCCCCTTTTCTCATCCATCCATCTAGAGAGAGAGAGAGAGCGCCAGCCAGCCAAATCCTGTGTAACCTTGCACCGGTGTAACAGTAGATGCACCAGTGTAAGTGCACTTATGCCAGTGTAAGTGCACTTACAACGGTGCATCTACTGTTACACCGGTGAAAGGTTACACAAGATTGCTCTGACACAGAGAGAGAACATTCAATTGTATCCGTTCACTTATACTGTACTTCATACTGAATCTACATAGCAATTACTAAGAACTTACAGCAGGCTTGTATTAAAGCATAAGAACATAAGAAGAGCCCTGCTGGATCAGGCCAAAGGCCCACCTAGTCCAGCTTCCTGTATCTCACAGTGGCCCCACCAGATGCCTATGGGAGGCCACTGTCAGATACACTTAAGCACACTTAAGGCCAACGAGCATGAGGTATATTTTAATGCTCTGAATTGTTATTTTCTACATGAAATTAGAGTGCTTTGATATGAATGCACAAGAAAGAATATATCCAAGATACGACTTTTCTTGTGTTATGGGTTTGTTTGTTTACCTTCTCAGTTTTCATGTTAGGCAGTGGATATTCATGGACACAAATTATCACATACAAATGTGTTCAATGTTTCTTCTTTTTTAAAGCTCCATCGATGTCTACAATTGTGAACCACAATGATCCTGCTTGGATAATTTTGGAAGCAGCCAGGTTTAGTTTGGAGCAATGTACACATTCACAATTTCGCAAAAGTTGCATTTCTCACCTCCAACATCAGCTGGGTGAATTCTTCATTGCTGAGGAAGGAAGGCTTCCACTCTTGCTGAGCGTCACAAATCTCTTTCTGTGCTGAGAATTCTAAAGAAATAAGAATATTCTGTTAGTTATCTACCAATAAGATAACGTATAACCCAGATGAGTCAAAAATGCCAGTCCAGATGCACACTAATATCTGCAGTGGAAGATTTTTTCGTTAAGAAACAGCAGCAGCCTGCCGCTTATAGCACAGTTTGTGACTCAGTAGAGCTGGCAGCCTCAGTGCTAGAGAGGCTCCGACGTTAACAGGATCTTCTTGTTAACGTCAGAGCCTCTCTAGCACAGAGGCTGCCAGCAATACTGAGTCACAAGCTGTGCTATAAGCGGCAGGCTGCTGCTTATAGCATTTGGTTTAAACAAGACCTGCGCTTCCTTGGCACCAGCAAGAGAGCAACATAAATAAAGTAATAGGCGCGGTGGCCACGGTGTGTGTGTGTGTGTGTGTGTGTGTGTGTATCCATGGGGGGGGCCAGGAACCAATCCCCCACGGATACCGGGGCCCTACTGTATTTCCATTCAGACAACACATCTGCATTTATCATTGTTACATGGAGGAGTGACATGCTGCTTCTTTGTCACAAGAATAAGAAGCAGCCCTGACACATTTACTGCTCAATCCTATGTAACTCTCCATGCATTGATGCAGCTGCACCAACGCGGCTTCCGTTGTATCCCGCAGGGGAGTTTTGGCATGTTGAGGCCTTCTCAGGAGAAGGGAACATTTGTTCCCTTCCCCCAGGATAAGCCCCAGCATCCGCCAAGGGTCAACTCGAACCTGCACCAGCTCTATAACTGGCGCAATTCCACGTTTACCCACGAAGGCAGATCAGGCCTGGCAAGGGGTTAGGATTCAGCAGGCGCCACTGCCACCAAACCCACCCCATTCCCAGGCCCGATTTACCCTTCTCCCCACCCCCATCACCTCCCTGTTCCACCCAACCCCTGCCTTGTTCCACCCTCTCCTTGTCTCCCTCCCGACCCCTGCATGAGCTTACTGGCGGAGGCAGTCACTATCCATCACACAGACCTGGCCCCTCACAACTTGCGACCAGGCCGCTCTCACTGGCACTGTCACGTTTGCTACAGCCGTAAAGCTGTTTACGCTGCCAGAATGCTAGTTCCGGTGGCATACATGGCTGTTAGGATTGGGTCATTAATCTAGTCCATACTTGGTAGCACCTGCAACCCAGGGCTATGTAAGAACTACATAATTTCAGAACAGGCCTCTTTCGACCTGGAAAACTAACTCCGTGACATGTTGACTTCTTGAAGAAGACTGGATATTACTGAAGGCAACAAGCTGACAGTGCACGAGCAGCAGGAGTGGTTGCTTAATTTTGTTACCATTGTGTTTCTGAAGAAAGCCAATGACTTTTTCAAGCACTGTCGTTTTGTCCATTTTACGGGTGTTTCCTGGAAGCATTGAGCTGAGCTCCTTGATAAGAATATTGAACTGGTCACGCCTCTTCTTTTCCGACTTGTTACGTGAAGCCCTAAGAACAGAAGACATATGTTAAAAGACGCCAAAGGTGCAATAATTTGAAATTATTATTTAATGTATAGTGCATTATTAAAGTAAGTTATTCTCAGCAAACTCAAATATGAAAGCTGGAATGTTACAAAAATGCAAAAGGCATTATTTCCCCTTCCTTCATCCTTTTTATTTCTTCCCTCCAGAATTGTGAAAGAAAGCATAGTACAGGGGAAAGAGACACAAACTAACAGCACAATCCTGCTTATCTTTGGCCGACTTCGCACCAGCCTAAGGAGTCACAAATGTGCCGTAAAGCTCTGGAAGACCAGCGAGCCTCTGGAGAACCGCCTAGCGAGACTAGGTGCGTGCAAACTAGAGGCTGTGCAAGCAAGGTTGCACCTAGTCTCGCTGGTCCCCATGGCAGCAGGCTGCTGCTGTGCCTGGGGTGCATGAAGAAGAAGGTTAAAGCCGTTGCCCTGCGCCACCTGAATTGCCCCCCCGTGGTGCACCCCCTGGCTGCTGCTGTGCCTAGATGGTACACATGAAGAAGTCGAAGAAGCTGCCGCCGTGTGGGTCTGAGGGTGCACGAACGCTGTCACCCAGCTCGTGCACCCCCCATTGCCCCTGTGCCGCCGAAATTGCCCTCCGTGGTGCACCCCCCCTGCGGGGTTTTTCCGCCGTTTTTCAGGGGGGTATTTTTCTCATTTTTTCCGGGTTGGGGCGGGGCATGTGACATCATGCTACGTGGGCGGGGCTTGTGACATCACCTGGGGGGGTCCATGGTGTGTGTGTGCCAAGCTGCCCTGCTCTCCCCAGCAGAGACTGGCTACCCCTCTGCGGAGATATCTGCGGTGATATCCAGCGCCCCATCGCAGCCCGGGCCAGCTTTATACGACCTCCCTGCTCCAGGGGAAAGGGATGAACTAAAACCCTTTAGGCCGGCCGCTGCAACTTGTGCAGGATCTGGCTGCCAAGCAGTACAGGGTTTATACTAAATTATGTTCACATTATTCACTGGAGTTGCTCGAGGTGGGGCGGAACGGTACGTTCCGCATTGTGCTAACCTCCATTTACTCCCCGTCACGAGGTGGCCCCACCCCGTCACTGTCGGAGTCATTCAGTGCAGCGACGGCAACGCGCAGGGAGTCTACTGCACGTTGCCTTCGCTGCATCGAATGGCTCCGACAGCGAGGGGGCGGGGCTGCCTTGTGCCGGGAAGTAAATGGAGGTTAGCACAGTGCGGAACTTACCGTTCCGCCCCACCTCGTGCGACGCCAGTGATATTATTGCCAGTGTTTCTTGGCCATCATGTTGTCATGTTTTTGCTTTTTCTTTAGCAAATAGTGGGTGGAATCCTGACTCGCACTTATGTTCCTGGATGAAGCTTCCATTTGTGGAGAGAGCTCCTGATGGAGGAAGCACTATTGGGATGTCCCCCAATAGCTGCAATTCACAGATGCAGTGGCATACTAATGCCTGAGATTCCCTCTCAACAGCTGCCCTACAACCCCTCCCCCCAAACTCTTCCAAGGAGGAAATCCTTGGGGAGGGGAAATCCCCTGAGTTTTAAAAGCATTTTGGGATTGGGATTGGGGATGAAACAGGAGCTATTTAAAGGAAAACTCCTCCCAGAGTATGTCTTTCTTGAGTTTCCCATTCAGTGGTTCCTGCACCCAAACTGTAAATAATTCTGCTTACACACTTCTGTATTCAGGATAAGCACTTCTATATTATGTACAGTATCTAACATTCCTGTGCCAAACATTTAATTATTTACAGCAGGAAAAATAACAACACCCAGGTAAGCAGGCAAGTGGCAATTTGCCATTCTTGTTTTCATACAGGATACTAGACTTCTGTATCTTGATAATGCATGAATTAGAAAAATGAATTAGAAAAAGGAAGTTCAGTTAAGCAGTAGAGTAACATGACCTATATTAGGAAAGCTGTAGGGAATGAAGAAACAGGAAAAGAGATAAGAATAAATCAAAAAGCAGTGCCCATACTAGAAATTCTTTCATTAGAAAAAAAAAAAAAACATGGTGGGAAAACCAAACCAGATGCAATCAAAGGCTTTCTATAAGCCAATTAATCTGCTGGTTTCACAAAAATGAGAAAGTGCCCAGGAAGAGGACGACGACCCACAAATAAACATCTGCTGTGAAGCTCCAGATGTCGGTCAGATCTGACAGTTATTATAGCCTTTCATTGCATGAAACCCTTTTTGACTTTCTCAAGCACCCCAAATGAGATGATAGCAATCTCCATTGCGTGGCCTTATCAGCGTAGTTGTACCAACATAGAGACTTGTTCCAGTTTCAAGAACAATGTGAAATACATAATGTTTCTTTGATATAGAGAATGTTTGCCTTGTTGCCTCTAGAGAAAAAGGTTTAATATGAAACAGGATCATATTATGTGGGTGAATACAAATGCAACTTTTAAATTTCTCCTTATATTGTTACATTACTCTTTCGGTACCAAAGGGCAAAGGGGCTAGAAGAAACATCTCCAAGGACACATTTCCCTTAAATGTTTAGTGTTCATGGTGAGCAAATATATTTAAGAATTTAAATGCTTCTTAAATATTGCGGCTCTCAAACATCTCTCTTATGGCTCTCAAAAACATCTGAAGTTTATCATATGTGGCTCTTACGTTAAGCAAGTTTGGCTTCCCCTGCTATAGACTAACAGCCCAATCTTATCCTTCTCCCTTCCCCGCTGATGCAGAGAAGCCAAAATGGCTACTGCTGCATCTTGCGGGGGGGGGGAGTCATGGGGGGTCTCCCTTGGGTAAGGAACATTTGATCTCTTACCCTGGGGTAAGCCTCCATGGCATGAAGGGTGTACTCAGACCTGCGCTAGCGAAATTGCTGGCACAGGTCTACGTGAATCCGTGACATGGGATCATGTTCAGGAAGGCGGTTAGAATTCGGTGTCCACCATTTGTGGAACGCACATTCTGTTGATGGTGACTGCTGAAAAACGGCTGTAAAGCGCACTCCAGCAGTGCACTGATTAACGTGCTGCTCGAGCACCGGCGGGAAGGCCAGAGCCTTCCCACCGGCGTCAACTGACCCAAAAGGACCCGCCGAGGCAGATAAGGTGGCATGGGAGGCGGGGTGGGGTGGGGGAGTGTGAAATGGAGAGGAGGGGGAGGAACGGGGTGTAGGGAGGCTATGGGAGGGGTGGATCCTGTGGTGATGGTGTGCACCAGATCCTATCCCCTCTGGCAGCAGCCTTTCCGCCCCCTTCTCTGCTCAGGCTTGCACCAGCGATTTCGCTGGTACAGATCTGAGGTGACCCATTGCGAGGCGGGAGGCTTATGGTAGGGGGAGGGAATTTAAATCCCCTTTCTCTTCCAAAGCCTCCCGTATCCGCTCCACATCATGGATACAGCGTGCGCCTTTTCGGCATGGCTGCACCAGTGAAGGAGGGGGGAGAATAGGATTAGGTTGTACATTAGGTAAAATATTTCTACCTCATTTTCTGGGATGCATGCTGGTTTGTTTTTATATTCCATTTTTCCTCTGCTTTATGATGTTTTATTATATTGGCTTCATGTATGCTGCTTGGAACAGTTGTTTTGGAAAGGTAGTTGAGACATTTATTTATTTATTTATTTTAAACCATTTCCACCCTGTTTTTTCTGCATTTAGCACCCAAATGTTCCTTGTATATTAAAAACATCAATCAGTAAAAAAGAAAACAATCACAATCAACAAGTGAATAAAATGAAAAAAAAAAAAGTAACAGAGCGACAAAAATACCTAGTTGCCAAAATAAAATGTCTGTGTCCTCTCAACTGTTCTGTCTGCATTAGAGAAATAATAACATGTTCATGTAGCCTACAGTGAGTTGCATATATCTTCTAGGAATCTATACATTTCTTATTAACAGAAAGTGATCCAAGAAGACCCATTACCGTATTTATCGGCGTATAAGATGCACCTGTGTATAAGACGCACCTTCCTTTTGGCCCTGGGTTTCAAGAAAAAAAGATTTAAAGCATTTTTGGGCCACTTGGTCACTTACCGCTTGGCTGCTTAATTAGCTAATTTACATAAATTGCACAAAAATACCAGGATCTCTTTTAAAACACACAGCAATAAGACACATAAACAAAATGCACCAGAACATAAATCCATGTACAAAAAAACCCCAGACTCAACTCTTTTCCCCCAACCCACCCATGCACAGTTTCCAAAGTAAACAACATAAATCCCAAGTACAAAAATCCCCAGACTCAACTCTTTTCTCCCATCCCACCCATGCACAGTTTCCAAAGTAAACAACCTAAATCCCAAGTACAAAAAGCCCCCAGACTAAACTCTTTTCCCCCCAACCCACCATGCACAGTTTCCAAAGTAAAAAACATTTACCCCAAGTACAAAAAAACCCAGACTCAACTCTTTCCCCCCCAACCCACCCATGCACAGTTTCCAAAGCCTCCCAACTAGGCCCAGTTCAGAAGCTTACCCAAGCTGCATTCGTTCAGCATCGGAGGAGCTGGGAAGACCACACCCTCTGCAGCTCAGCTGAACTGAACTGAGGAGCACAGCGCCCTCTGCTGGCTGCTGAGAAGCTCAACTCATGCACGTGCATAAATTAAACCCGACAAACAGCTGTAGATCTGATAGATTAGTCAGGGAAGAAAGCACAAGGGAGCTCTCCGGCTCTGGAAAAAATGCGGTAAGCCCAAAAATGCTTTAAAACGGGCGGGGGGGGGGAAGGGATTTTTTAGTATTGGCGTATAAGACGCACCCTACTATTTTGGGTCACAAATTTAGACAAAAAAGTGCATCTTATAAGCCAATAAATACGGTATATCTTTCATGTTTCTCTGTTGTTTTGCCAATTTTTTTAAAGAGCTTTGAGCACTCTAGGAATATGGTTTCATGGGGAACATGGGTATTGTGTGTTTCTGTTCAGATGTTATGCTCTGATAAGAAAACCAACTACGGTGTTTGGCACACTGGTTTAACTCACAGGAAGAGTTTCTCTGATGGCCCTTTATTTTTCAAGAACAGTGCTTTGGGATTCAATTGTTTTTCAAGTTGTGCTAGGCTTTATTATTTTTTCTTCTCTTTTGATTACTTGAATGAGGAAAATAGCTTCAGTAAGCATACAATTAGATTTTCTACAAAGTGAACAATTCTGAATATGAAGGCAAAGAAAATGAAGGAAAATAGCACTCACCTCTTTGCCCTTTCTTTTTCATCTTCATCCATTAGATTGTCTAAGCAGCTTTTTCTGTTGAAAGAATTCAGGATAGCTGTAACACATCCTTGCACTAGATTTCTGTAATGGTTAGATTTCAAACAGAATCATGACTGCTTTACTTAACACATCATGACATCTAAGCATATATTAAGTCAGCGCCTCTATGAATCATCATGAGATCCTGTTTGTTTGCTTGTTTTGACCAGATTATAATCACACTTGGATTGCAATCCTGCTCCTTTTGTGCATGGCAAGCTGAGTGTGATGGGGCTCTTCATAGGCATTGTGAAACACCTGATAGCTGGCTCTAGCACGCAGGCTATCTACAATGGAGCAGGAGTGACACCACATGGAATCCTGAAGAGGAGCAAGCTCCTGGAGGATTCAGGGTGAGATGTACACCTTGACATGGTGTACATGTTTAAATATGGCTCCCGCCATATCCCTGTCCCCACTGGGCCGGCTAGGCCATTACACGACCTCCTCTACTTCCGCCAGCTATTTAGCTGGCGGAAATCTGAGGAGGCCGATAGGTTTACACCCGGGGAAGGGGACAAACGTCCCCTTCCCTGAGTAGACCTCCGGCCTGCCATCGGGTGCAGGATCCAGCTGGCGCCTCTGGGCCGCCGGCCTGATCCTTAGTCAGGATTGCGCTGTATGTCATATATCCATTCTCTTCATTGCAGCTTCTGCATGGGATTTCAAATATTGTCATTGTAAGCATCTCTAAAAGAAAATGAGTCAATCCAGAAACATGAAACATGGATTCTTCTTAGCAACCATAACATGTTCACTAAATTTAAAATTGAATAGGGGTTCAATGACCGTGTCGGTCAGTTCTTAAAAACACCAAAACGTCTTTAACGTTTCACTCCGGAATTTGCACGAAGCTTCTTCAGAAGTGTGGATCAAAGGCATTCGCTGCCACACTTGATCCACACTTCTGAAGAAGCTCCATGCAAATTCCAGAGTGAAACGTTTGGTGCTTTTAAGAACTGACGGACACCGGTCATTAAACCCCTATTCAATTTTAAATTTAGTAAACATGGACCGTGAATCGCTAAGAAAATATATAAAATGTTCAGTTTTAATTACAGTAGTATCAGTTTCACATGCAAGAGGAGCATAAGCAGGAAATATAAGAGAGTAATGTATTATTTATTTATTTATTTATTAAAAAAATTATACCCCACCTTATCCTATGCCGAAGGCTAATCATTAGTCATGCCAATCAGAAAAGGCATAAAACAGCACCTCGTAGTAAGGTGATCCAATCCTATCCTGGGCCGCCTTTTGCATGCAGTGGCACTGGTGCAGCCTCCATCGCATGCTATGGGTCAGCCGGAGACCAGGCAGCAACAGATAGGTAAGTAAAAAAAAAAATTCTCTTGCTACCCTCACCTCTACCACCTTCTTCTCATTCCTCTACCACTGTATAGATTGGAAGTTAATGTCTTAGGGTTAAGAAGTCTTTTCTATATCTACATTTTTTTAAAAAAATATGTTTATATTCTGCCCTGTGTTCTTGCACTATTTTAAGCAAGTTCATAGGAAGCTGTCTTACAGTATACTGAGTCAGACCACTGATCCACTTTGTCAGTATTGGCAGCAGCTCTCCATGCTTTCAGACAGGAATGTTTCTCCATCCTACTTGGAGATGTCATGTAAAGCATGTGAAGCATGTGCTCTTCTACAAGCCACAGTCCAGTTGTTGGCTCCCCCCACTATTTTTCAGTAGTAAAATCAGAAATGTATAAAACACAGTCTTTCCCTTATCAATGAAGCCAAAATTGGTCCTGCAGAAAGGAGCACAGATTCAGATTAATGGAGAGAAAGGTTGTTTGCTTGCAACTTTTTGCCAATAGTTTTGAAAAGTCTGGAAAAAAAAAGTTGCAGTGCCAAATTTTCTATGAACAGATCCTATACTTCTATGAATCAACCTTTTGCAAAATGTCCCGCTTCAGCTGCCTGTTTAACCTTGTCCTTATCACACTTCACAGAAAAGAAAAGAACAAACAATTTAAACAGACATCCGTCAATGAAGACTGCCATCTGCACAACTCAGAGCACTCTTTGGTGTGCCTGTTTCCTCCCAGCAATGCTAAACAGGATTAGCCTTCTGAACGCAAAACAAGAAAAGTAGGTCACTTCAGCAACATTGTTCCATGCAATGAATTGATGATGCGATTGTAATGGTTCGTTCACAGTCATCTCTCTTTCTCAGCTGATTGCAGCAACTATGCAACTTCACGGGTTCATGAAGTACCCATGAAGCTGGTCATTTGAGGGATTTTAAGGACACCTTGTGTTTTATGCATCTACGAGCTAGTGATGCACATGCAGAATCTAGCATCTGGTATTCTAAAAATATTTTATCGTGTGTGTTTATTGTACATAGTTGCTGAGAAAACTGTATGGGCAATGGCAGGAGAAGGCCTAGAAATTAAAAGAAGGCTTCCAAGTGTTTAGATCAGGATAGGGCACTAATGTCCTACAGAGCTCTGCTTTCTTCTCAAACTGTACTACTATGATTCCCACTGGCCACTGAAACCTGATATACATATCCTTTCCTCCTGCCATTCCTTTAAAAAAAAAGAATCAAAAGAATCTGCATTTTGAAAATGGGCTGAGCCATGTGTTATGATCACAACACCTTTTGTACACTATGAGAAATGCCAAGTTTAAGAAAATAATCCTACTTGGCATTTAATGGAGACTAATGGGAATATAATATAATTCAATGAGGAGCACTAATGGGAATATAATAAAATAATAATAATAATAATAATAATAATAATAATAATAATATACAGTATTTATATACTGCCTTTCTTGGTCATTAGATTTCTCCTCTAACTTTAATCCATTAATTTAAACATGGGCAGGCTTTCCTAACCCCCCTAATGGGTGTTTTTTTTTTTTTTACAATATATAAATGTCCAACTTTCGTGAACAGCTACATTCCTGGTGGTATCCTTTTGCAGTCTGGCTTTTTTTCCGCTGGCCGTCGCCTCCCACACTCGACCGTCACAGCTGGGAGCTCTTATCTCACAGCTTATCTCACGGATTTCACAGCTTTTTGTCGGTGGCGTATCTCGAACTTGCCATTCGCCAATCTTCGGGATTGCAAGGCAGCAGCTCTACCGACTGAGCCAGACCCCTCTGCCCATTAGTATATACCCCCACTGTAAACCACAATTATTTATTTAAATTTAAATGCAGAGCCTTGCACAGCTACACTAATCTAGCCTGCAAACCTAACCAAGATAATTCTTTACTACTGACTCCAAGCGTACAAGGAAACAGATTCAGACAGTCTACAATATAAACCATTTATTTCTACTTCTTAGGGTGAAAAGAAGCACAATAGTTTTAGAGGAGCAAGGCTGATTTGGAAGTGTTCTCACTGCATTCAATTTAAATGTAATTTTCTTCTTTTCAGGAAAAAACACACACCTCTGATTCCCTAAGATTGCAACTGACTATGAATAGCACTGATTGGCTAGTGACCATACTGTCACCATGACATCTCATCCCAATTCCTAGATCAGGAATTCAGTCCACCATAAGAAAACAACACCTTACGAAAGGCAAGACTGACTGATAAAGTGTATTTTCATTTGCTGATATATAGGTGTGTCATTCAAATTAAAAAACTGAGAGGAAGCTGATCGCACACTGCAGCTGAGGGATCTAGTAGCAGAGCTCTTCCCAAGGAAATATACCATCATCTGCAGAGGACTCCTGCTAAAGAGCAAAGTGGAGAACAGGCATGGCATCAGCAGCAAGCTCTGCTCCCTTAACAGTTCCAATCAAGTGTGTGCACAGTTTCAATATTTATGGGGTTTCCAGCCATGATTTGAAAAAAGAAGAATAAATTTCGTTTCTTACAGTTGGCTGATGATAATTCCTTTTCCTGGGTTTATCGCGCTGCAGTCAGTAAACACATAGGAACGGACTATCCAAAGCAGGCAACCGTTGAGACTTCTTAATCTTCTAATTTGCTTTAACGTTTCATCCTACTCCAAGGATTTTGTCAAAAAGCAGAAAAGGGATTCAGCAAACGTGCTGACAGATGTCCATGAACTCTTTTTTGGAAGCACAGAGAAACTTATAGAACTAGCGCTGAAAAGCGCGGTAAGCCCTTGATTAGTTAATTAGTTGCGGAGGTTGCAATCTCCGTGGTAACCGCTGGCGACAAATCACTTATACTGTTCTCTTTACTGTTTTATTCCTTAACGTTGAGAGGTCTGTAAGTTGTTTAAATTATAGAACGAGCATTGAGACAACGAAAGCCATGATCAGTTACTGAGTTGCGGAAGCTACAGTTTCCGAAGCAACCGCTGGTGGACTTTTACTTGCGATGTTCTCTTTGAAGGATTTCTTGAGTGAAGGAAGCCAGATGCGGTTGACAAACGTCAATTCTTGCTGACGATTTAAAAGTGTATTATTTTTCTTCTGGGAAATTGAGATGGATTCCAGATTTAAACGCTGTCTGTTCTTATTTTCGTTGAAGAGAGACCGTGTGTTTTTAAAATCAATGTTGTGACCTGTTGTTGCTGCATGTGCAGCAAGAGCTGATTTCTCTTCTTGTATAAGTGATTTGTCGCCAGCGGTTACCACGGAGATTGCAAGTTCTATAAGTTTCTCTGTGCTTCCAAAAAAGAGTTCATGGACATCTGTCAGCACGTTTGCTGAATCCCTTTTCTGCTTTTTGACAAAATCCTTGGAGTAGGATGAAACGTTAAAGCAAATTAGAAGATTAAGAAGTCTCAACGGTTGCCTGCTTTGGATAGTCCGTTCCTATGTGTTTACTGACTGCAGCGCGATAAACCCAGGAAAAGGAATTATCATCAGCCAACTGTAAGAAACGAAATTTATTCTTCTTTTTTCAAATCATGGCTGGAAACCCCATAAATATTGAAACTGTGCATGTAATAACAAGCCATGGAAACCTACACGTTTTCTTAAGTTCCAATCAATGTCCTCTCTGCTTCTGCTGGTCCCAGAGTTTGGATTCTTTTCACCTTGTATAGCTTGAGGAGGTAGACAAGATCTTTTGGAGTGTGTGAGACTCCTGTGTGAGACTGTCCACTTGCCTGCTTGACCCTCACTCCTATTGGCTTGCGCTGTTAGTGCAGAATGCAGCAGCATGTATTGTCATGGGAGCTAGGTGATTTGACTCAATCAGGTCACTGCTCTTTTAACTGCACTGGCTGCTGGTTTTTCCCCAGGCACAATTCAAGGTGCTGGTTTTGGCCTTTAAAGCCCTTCACTGCTTGGAATCAGGGTATATGTAGGTCCGTCTCCTCTCATATGAGACAGTGTGTCTACTGAGGATATGGGGGGGGGGTTTCCCTCCTGCATGTACCACCATTATCTGAGGTTCTGTTGGTGACAATAAAGGGAAGGCCTTCTCTGTAGCAGTGTGACAGTTATGGAACTCGCGCCCTACTGAATTAATAGAACCTTCCTTGTTTGCATTCTGGCAAAACATTTGTGTTCTGCTTTTTTACTCATATAATGTGTTTTTTGCTCTGTTGCAGTTACTATTGTTGTTTGTAGGGGGGGTTGTATTTTGTTGAGTTTTATTGTATTTTAGTATTTATATTTTGACCTGCCTTGGACCTTTTGTTACAAAAGAGAAAAGCAGGATATAAATGTTTTAAAATAAATGAATACATAGTAATTCTTCTTCTTACGTTACATCTGTCTTCACCCTAACTTATCCTTGTTTGATTTCCATGATTGGTAGTCTATTTCTGCAGCATGTGGTTCCTAAAACAAACACTGTGAATTACCCCAAAATCATCAGCAAGAGGGCTTGGTTAAAATACTCTGGAATTCTATGACATTTGTGTGAAACAGTAAAAGGATTTTGCACAAATCTGCAGCACAAATATCCGGAAGAATGGTCATTGTTGGCAATTTTGTAGTAAAAAGCAGGAATGCAGTTGGAAACTGATCCACAAAAATCTTCTAATGGTATGAATAAAAACATTTTTAAAAAGCCATAATTAAGTGCTTTGCGTCAATTAGCTTCAATTAGCTCCAAGATATAGGAACGCAAGAAAAATTGCCAGTGGATTATGCATTTATATTCATTTCTGTTGCTAGGTTAATAAAATTATAATACGGCACCTTGTAAGTACAAAGGGTACCGTTCTTAAAATAACTGCTTGAAGCTGAGAGCAAATGACAAGAGATGAATAACTCCTATAACTGACCTGTAGGTTTTTGTACGCTTTCTCTGAATCATCAGTAGTGGTGACGTGCATACATAAGATATTGAGATGGACTGTTAGAGCAAGTTTTGCAATTTGTGAGGTTCCCCTGAGCTGTTGCCATAGCCCCTCGGCCCTGGGAGGTGAAGGAAGGGGTGGCTAGCGTCCAAGCCAGGAGTCCAGCTGGGGTTTGCACTATCCTCACAGTCACGAGCAGGGAGGAGGTTGCTGCACCTGGGTCCTCCTTTGCAGTGGCATTGCTATAATGGGGCCAGGGGGAGCCAATGCCCCTGGGTGACAATCGCGGTCTCCTCGTGAGGAGGAGCCACGGTGGGATTTTTGGGCTCCGCACCTGCTTTTTTTTTACAGCTGCAGAGCTCAACCATGGCAAAATTGGTGCTTTTTTCCAGTCCTCCCACCCACCCTGTTTCTTGGAAGACTACATCGCGCCCCCCCCCCCCCACGTGACCCTGCTAGCAACACAATTGCTCCTCTGCTCCACCAACAGGATCCGTCCCTGGGCTAGGCCTTTCAGATGAGAGAGCCAGCACCAGCCCTTCTGCCCTGCTTGAGCCCCTTGCACCCTCCCCTTCCAGCTCCCCTCCCACCCCTCCACTAGGTAAAGAGCCAAATCGCCTGTGGCTAGTTTCCTCTCCACGTGCGCTCTCATGGCTTCCTGCCACTTCCTTGGTCCCCCTCCTTCCCCCAGCTCCCTTTGGTGCCTTCGTCAAAAGCCCCTTGGTTTCCCAGCCAGCTCTGAAGGGCAGGGAGAGGTCCGTGGCAGCTGCCGGAAGCTCCAGCCTGGGCCAGCTTGCTCCGTAGGATGAGGCACAGTCTGTGGCAGCTGCCAGAAGCCCCGGCATGGGCCGACTGACCATCGCTTGTCCCGGGCACGGCTCGCTGCTGGCTGGCAGATTGGCGGGCACCCTTTCCCTGCGGGGGCTGGGTAAATCCGCTCCTGGGCACATTTCATTATTTGATTGGTGTTAACCAACACCTTCCTTATGGTGTTGGACCATAAGGACGGCTGAGCGCCGAAGAATAGATGCTTTCGAACTGTGGTGCTGGAAAAGACTCCTGAGAGTCCCTTGGACTGCTAGGAGATCAAATCAGACAATCCTAAATGAAATCAACCCTGACTGTTCCCTGGAAGGACAGGTACTGAGGCTGAAATTCAAATATTTTGGCCACCTAATGCGAAGAGAGGACTCTCTGGAGAAGACTCTGATGCTGGGAAAGATTGAAGGCAAAAGGAGAAGGGGAAGGCAAAGGATGAGATGGTTAGACAGCATCACCGATGCAAGGAAAATGAGCGAACTCAGGAAGATAGTGGAGGACAGGAAGGCCTGGCGGGATATGGTTCATGGGACCATGAAGGGTCAGATACGACTTAACGACTGAACAACAAGAAGAACAACAACAACAACCAACGCCACATGAATTCTCAGACAATGTTGCAACACACAAAAAGATAATGTGAATCCTATTTTATATATGCAGGGGAACAAAGATATAAGTAATTGACTTTAGTGACAGTGACCGACTGTTATTTGGATAATATGGTACTGTGCACCCTTCTAGTATGTGAGATTCAGATCTGTCTTGCTGAGCATTTTATAATAGTTCAAGGTGGCTAACAAAAGCAATTTCAATATAGTAAAACCAAATGGCATTTCAGTAAAAATCAAAAATATTACCGTACTAAAAAAACAAGAACACAAAACAACCATTCCCTTTTGGTTGGCTCACTTGCCCCCATGTGAACAGTGAAGTGGCAAGTTGCTCCAAAACGTTTGCTTCTCACAATTCCACACCAGGGAAAAGGAAAGCAGACAGGAAAATCATACTGCCAGTGGTTCATGCTTGCTCCCTCTCCTTTTTGTCATGAAGCATTAGCCCTTGAAAGCTAAATATGAATTTTTCACAAGACGTATCCTGTAGAAGGGAGAAAAGGAGAGTGGGGCACATGAGGTAACAGAACACTAGCTGGTTCTGGTAATGGCAAGGAGAGAACCCAGTGTCGAAGAGCAGGCCCTGCAGCTTTATTTTTAACTACTACTCATCACTCCAGCCTATTGATTGATGTATTGTGGCATTAGGTTCAAGCTTACTTGTTGTATACACTTAGGAAATAATGTGAAAGACTTTCAGAAAACAGTAACCAATAGTACTGTCTTCAATATTTTTCCACAGTTGCCAAATCATGTAAAATAAAATGTCAGGCCCACACATGGAATGGTACACACATTAGTTCTCTGCATCCCTCTACTGGAAAACTGACATTAAAAAAAAAAAAAAGCTGTGCATTACAGTAGGCATAATAAAAGTTCACACAGTGACATACATCATCTTCTAGATGCCATGTTAAGCAGTGCAATTTTTCATGCTACAGTAAGTTTGCATTGGCCCAAAGTAACTGGGAGTGAAGATGTGCAGTGACCTGCTTTAGCAAAATCACATTATCTGTCAGGATCAAGTAGGTCGAGGAGGCTCTTACATCCAGAATGCTTACTCCTTTACCTTCTGTAAACTGCAGTCAAAAATGAATTTGAAAAATTCCCATTTTCCCCTAAGTTTTCACTAAGGAAACATTTGAACTACAAGTATACTTCTTGTCTTCTTTCTGGGATGGTGCTGCATAAGGAATAGTTATTGCGCGACTACCACAAGGTTGACTTTATAGATATTTGGCAGTCGTGTCTACTACCCAGTAATTGTCAACTTGTTAATACAGTATAATGGGGGAAATATCAGGTACAGGTGGGCCCCCATATCCGCTGGGGATATGTTCCAGGCCCCTCCGTGGATACTTGAAACCGTGGATAAGAGCGAACACCCCCTCCATGGTTTCCTGAGGGGCCCCCACCCTGCCTCCCCTGCAGGCAGGCATGCTTGCCCCCCCCAGCTCTTATTTTTCTTTCAGCAAGCTTTGTTTCTTCCTTAAAAACGAACAGAGAAGCAGCCTCCACTGCAGGCAAGTAGAACAAGACTAAGTCCTAGAGAGGCTCTGCAAGGTTTCTGTTAACCTTGCAGAGCCTCTCTAGTACTTAGTCTCGTTCTACTTGCCTGTAATAAGCAGCCAGAGGCTGCTTCTCCTGTTTCTTTAAGGAAGAAACGAAGCTTAGTGGGAAAAAGTAAAAGCCTCGGGGGGGTCCCCACAATCCATGGATAACTGAAACCGTGGATAGCGAATCAGTGGATATGGGGGCCCACCTGTATTCTGTTACCACTGGATCCACTGATTTTGATTTTTAAGATATTTAAAAGACTATGGTTAGAATATAGAGAGCTTCTTTAGGCATGTTGTGATGAATGAGTTCCCCTTGTTCCCTTCTTTGACTCCATCTGTTTCTCTTTTGGAAAGTCTCGGCATAAAGTTCAATAGGAAAGAGGCTTCCCAGAGACATTATGAGAACGGCACCATTTTGGAAAGACTGCATGACCAAGACTGCATGAATATATATGCTTTGAGTATTCCATGTATTCTTAATCTAGTTTCTCTCAAAACAATATATATTACTCAGCTCACTTGCTGAGATTGGCATGTGCCAGTCAATTGGGCATCCAAGTCCACTTGACCAGTTCAGAGGCCAGATGGTAATGTCCAGGTGGTCATAAACTGTCCAATCTGATGGAGCAGATACATCCTCAATGCTAAGTTTCTTAAGCAAGCCCAATGGTGTTGGGTGTGTTCTAGCTTGGCACAGATCACACTGGGTGTAGCCAAGGTCTCACCTGCCTCCTGGAGTTTACAGAAGTGTGATAAACTCTTTAAGATGATGTTGAAACAAGTACCAGATAGGTTACAGTGAAATTAACGACACAATTCTATGGCTGGCTTTGATTGTTCCCTTACTTGGGGATAAGCCTCTGGCGCTGGAACAGGTCTACTTGGACCTTTGCCAACGATTTTGCCAACAATGTCCTGCCAACCTGCAGCATATTCCAGAGTGTATAGACTGATTGCGTGGAGCCAGCATAAAATAAATTTGTGGATTTTGGTATCATGTAAATTCATGATATACACAGTGCAATCCACTGGAACTATCTTTAAAGCACGTTTGCGACACCTCGGGAGTAAGGGCCGCCGGCGCTAGGCCGGCAGCCCTTACTCTGGCGCCAGATCGCCCATGCAGCCGCCGGAGGAAGGTAAGGGATCCCCTGGCGATCCGGGTGGCAAGGGAGAAGAGCCATTGGCCATGCCGAACTGGGAGAGGGCAGGGATGGTATCCAGCGGCGTCACTAGGGCGCACGCCACCCTGTGCGAGGGCGCGCGCGCCGCCCGACAGCTGGCCGGCGAGGATGTCTCCGGCCATCCTCGCCGGCCAGCTGTCTTGGGCAGGAGGAGGCCTCGGAGCGTCCGCCCTCGGTGGAGCTCCAAGGCCTTCTGAGGGAGGCCCGATGCGTGACGTCATATTTATAAGGTTTCGTGCATGCGCAGTACGTTTCTGAGGGCAAATTTGCCCTCAAACGTTCTGCGCATGCGCTAAACCTTGTAAATATGACGTCGCGCATCGGGGTTCCCTCAGAAGGCCTTGGAGCTCCGCCGAGGGCGGACACTTCGAGGCCTCCTCCGAGGCGTCGCTGGAGCGCGGCGGGAAGGGAGAACTGCTGGCGCGCGACACGCGGGTGCATGCGTGTAACCGCGCGCCACCCATTGCGCGCGTCGCCCCCAGGCGGTCCGCCCTTCCCGCCGCGCTCCAGCGACGCCTCTGTTGGTATCCGTCGTATCCTCGTTCCTGTTCCGGCCGGCGTGGCTGTTACACAGCCTCCTCCTACTTCCGTCAGCTAAATAGCCTTCCTTGGTTTACACCGGGGGTTCCCCGAGTAGGCCTCCGGGTCATTCCAGAGCGGCCCAGAACGGGGATAGGATCCGGCAGGCAGCCCTGAGCCACCCACTGAATACTTAGCAGGATTGTGTTGATAGTCACTGCTATAACCAGTGGCGTCGCTGGAGCGTGGTGGTGGGGGGCCGCCAGGGGGTGACGCGCTGAAAGAAGGCTCAATGTGTCAATATGGGTATTTTTACAATTTTCGCGCATGCGCAGACCGTTTTGAGGGTAAGAGGGCAGGCCCTTTCCCTCAAAACGGTCTCTGCGCATGTGCGAAAATTGTAAAAATACCCATATTAACGCAGTGCACGGGCCTTCTTTCAGAAGGCCCTGGAGCGCCGGCCGGGCCGGACGCTCTGAGGCCGGCTCCCGGGCCGGCCTCGGAGCGTCCGGAGGGCGACGCGGGGCGGGGGGGGGGCACCCGGGGCAGTGTGCAGCCAGGTCGCCCCCCTCAAAATCGCGGCGCGGCCTTTGGCCGTGCCAAATGTCGGAGTGTCACTAGGGTGACACGCGCCCCCCTGCCTTGGGGTGACGCGCGTCCTAGTGACGCCTCTGGCTATAACTCCCCCAAGATAAACAATGATACATTTTAAGTGCAACCCTTTTGAACTGGCAGCATTCTCATATTCTTCCCACCACAGTAATGAGCACAGGATTATGCCCTTTGTTAACTGTTACATCATTTAAGTCAGCTAATGAAATATACTTGGGCAGAGTTTGTAGCTCAATGGCCTAACCATTTCCTCCAATCAAGTGTAAGGACATGCACTGTTAAAAATCTATTATTTCCTAGAACAACTGAACTGGCAAAAAGCTAAACTAACCTAAGGAGTCTAACATTTACACCAACACACTTGCATATTCATCACCATCTTAGCTATACCTTATTCATTTATTACACATACTATGAACTTGTTTGTCTGCATTACTTTCCTAGTTGCCAAGCTACTGTTAATTTTCTTCTTTATTATTCCATGAATACAATCATATATTGATTCAGATTCTGGCAGGATGCCTGAAAGATCTCTCTTCACTCTTTTTCTATATTGCAGTGTTTCACAAACATTTTAGCACCAGGACCCACTTTTTAAAATGACAGTCTATCGGGACCCACCTAGCTTTACAAGACTTGTTTTATTTACAAGTAATATTTTATTTATTTATTTGCAAAAAAACTCAATCCATTTCTCATAATGAGGCAGCCCTAATGAATAGCCTTAAGGCTTGAGGGGCTTAGTTATGTGACCCAGCCTTCACCTGCTCCCACTGGAAAAAAAAAAACACCAGAAAAAGATGCTCAAACATTTATCTCTTCATGTTTACACAAGCTTGTAAACTGTAGGAGCTCAGCTCTTTGCAGGGCAATTAGCAGTTATCTGATTTTTAATAGCCTCAGGGCTTGAGGCAATTACTTATCTGATCTGTCCATCACCCATGTTTTCACTGGAGGCTCTGCGGACACACCAGAAATCGGGTCACGACCCACCAAGTGGGTCCCAACCCACAGTTTGAGAAACACTGCTATATTGCATATGCTTTGGACTTAAAGGATTTTTTATTGTGGGTTTTCAGAAAACAGTGGATATAAATCTGTGTTGTATTTTTAAAAGGTCAGACTAAAATTTTTAATCAGATTTTTAAAAAGTTTTAATAATGTTTTTAACTTATTTTTAAAATAAGCTGATGTAAAATGAAATCTGAGTTTAAAATAAGCAAACATACGAAAGACTATACAGTACTTATAATCTCTTTGAAACCATGAGTCTCTATCAAGCACATAGAATGTGTACCTGATTTTCTATGTACATGAAAAATATGGAGAACAAACATCATTAGTAAAATACTAATAAAATACATTTGTAAAATATAATTTTCAACTATGGTGCAATAAGTTTTGACATTATTACAGCAAATTATCAATATTACCACATTAACTGAACAGCATAGAAATTTACTTTCACTTTCATGGAAAAATACTGCTCCACCAGGTAATGCTACTATGCTGCTTTTCTGCTCCATACTGTCCCCCCCCCAGTGGATTTTATTGTTTTTAAATTTAGTTATGTATTGTTTAAACTTATTTTATGTATTATTTTAAATTATGTATTTTGTTGTAAGCCGCCTTGCGCATTTGCCTTTGGCATAGGATAAGGCGGGGTATAATTTTTTAATAAATAAATAAATAAATAAATAGCCCTTCCTTCTGGAAAGTTAGGGGCACTTAGCCAACATACCTCCCTGTCATTGCTGTCGTGCTCTAAGTCCATGCAAAACCAGGCTGACCAGGCAGTATAACTACTCCGTCTGGTTAGGTATGTTAAATTGTTGGCTAAGTGCTGCTAACTTTCCAGAAGGAAGGGCTATTAATTACTGGGTGGAGCAGTGTTTTTCCATGAAAGTGAAAGTAAATTTCTATGCTGTTCAGTTAATGTGGTAATATTGATAATTTGCTGTAATAATGTCACTCACTCCGGCGCCGGACCAGGACATGGACAGCGGCGGAAGGTAAGAGCTCCATCACTGGCCGCATGGGTGAGGGGGGGACCATTGGACTAGCCAGCCCGGGAGGGGCGGGGGATGGTGTTGGCCATATCCCTGTCGCCGCCGGGCTGGCCACGCCGTTACACAGCCTCCTCTGCTTCCGCCAGCTATTTAGCTGGCGGAAATTCAAAGAGGCTGATTGGGCTGGCCTGGATTTACACCCGGGAAAGGGGACGAGCGTCCCCTTTCCTGAGTAGACCTCCAGCCCCGTACATGCCGGGCAGCCCGTGCACAGGATCCGGCGGGCGGCCCTGGGCCACCGGTCGGATCCTTACGGTGGATTGCGCAGAAAATCAGGTAGGTACAGAAACATCGCATCCAGGAACACATAGGTGCATTGGCTGACAGAGGACTAGGTGCTGCCATGTTCCTGTACAATGGCCCCCTGGAAATGCCCGTCGAGGTCTACTCGGGAAAGGGGACGCTCGTCCTCTTCCCCGGGTGTAAACCAGGGCCGGCCAGATAGGCCTCCTCAGATTTCCGCCAGCTAAATAGCTGGTGGAAGTCAGCCGTGTAATAGCCTAGCCGCCTGGCGGGGATGGGGATATGGCGGGTGCCACCCCCATCCCCTCCCGGGCTGGCTAGGCCAATGGCCTCCTCCCTCGCCCACCGGACCGCCCACGCGGCTGCCGGGGGAGCACTTACCTTCCTCCGGTGGCCGCTTGCCCGGTCCGGCGACGGAGTGAGGGAGGCTGGCCTTGCACTGTCCTGCCTTACTCCCGAGGCCTCGTGAACATGCATTACGGCATGTTCACGACGTCTTGGAATGGCGGAGCACCCGTTCCAATGCTCCAGAGGATTGCGCCTTAACTGACATTGTTGATAACAACAGTAAGATAATCTTTATTCCTAAAAAGAAATAATCTGTTAAAGTAACAATATATAGTAATTAACTTTCCTTAAAAACCACACTGGGAATTCCTACAGTGCAAGGTCTGTTAATAATGTTAATAATATACATTTTTCCTATAATTAATGTTCATGTTCTTATCCTTTGGGATACTTTCCCATTATCCCTAGAACTACCATTATGTTATGAACATATTCTCTGTGAAATTATTCTCCCATGTGAAGCAATACACATAGAAAATGTATGTATCAAAATACATAAACTACCGATACTTGTTGGATTGTATTTATAGAACCATGAATTGGAACAAGGAACTATCTAGTCATGGGGTTCTCAACCCCTTCCCGGCCAAGTACCACCTCCGGCGCCACTCTCCTGCTGCATACCACCGGAAGTGACTGGTGATGACATCATCGCCAGTTACTTCCGGGTTTTCAGGTTTGTAGAGGCCAGAAAACGCAGGTAGGAGACTCTGGGCAGGTGAGAGGGCCCTTCTCTGCATTCCCGAGAGGCTCGACCAAAGGCAGGAGCCTCTCGGGAGCGAAAACATGCTGTATCGGAGCAGGGTTCCTGTGTTCCAGCAGTCTGAGTATCACCAGCAGTCGGCCAAAGTACCACTGGTGGTACTAGTATCTCTGGTTGAGAACCCTGATTTAGTCTCTTGCTTGAGATCTTTCCTTCAAAAGACAGACTTTGTTTTAGGCTCACTTCCCCCCCCCCCCATATATATTCCTCTCCCTGTAACCCTGTATAGACAAAAACATATCAGATTGGTGCTAATATATATACAGCCAATGCTGCAACTGTATGCATCAGATAATCATTATACAGCTCATACTGGCTTACGCAACTACAGTATAGTATATACCAAATACTATCATCAGGGAACAAATTCTCACACAGAGATGAACTTTAATATTGATTCTACCAGCAGCAGCAAAAACATACCCTTGCTGAAAAATAGAAAAAAAATTACTCAGCTGTACCAGTTGCTGGGTGATTTAAAAGACTATGGATTATCACTCTGTTACCTAGACAAACATGTTAGAACCTGCGATGGTGAATACTTAATCATTTTGTTGAAAGATGTATCTTGTTTACTGCATAGTAGAGCGGAGCGGTAAGCCTCAAGATAATGATCAGCCTAATGTTTTATCTTATCACTTTTAGAATTTTAAAAAATGATTGCATTAAAAAAAAAAACCGTTGTTTCACTTATATATCAAGACATGGCTGCCCTAAAGCCAGCTAAATTCATTTCAGAAATGGAAATCCTTGGATGACATCAGCCAACTTTTATGACAATTCTTCTTTTAGAATTCAAACTCCCACATCTAGGTTTGGATCTGGAGATTCCGTGGTAGGCTATTCAGCATACACTGCAACTTTTCTGAAAAGGCCATAAAGGCTTGCAAAAAATTAGTGAGGGAGAGGTACTGCTGCTCTCACTGATAAAACTTTAGTGGTAAAATAAATGTAACCTTTGAATGACAAATGCAAATTCTATACATTCTGTCCATGTGACCCCACTTGATACAAACAGATAAGTTTGCTTATACAAAACACAGTCACTAGTTTCTGCTGCCTTTGTTTTTTTCTTTTACTTTTTAACACTCAGAAGCAACTGAATGATGCCCCTTTCCCAGTGCTTTGGCAGGAGCGGCACCCAAACAGCCTCCTCTTCCTTTCTCTCCCCATCTACAAATTGGCTTTTGCAAGGGTCTCTGAAGAAGCTCATTGGCAGGGCTACAGTGGTCAGTCAGTTGGACTCTTTGGGAGTGCTGAACATGGCTAACCTCTGACACTGCCCCTGTGTTAAGTCCTAAACATACATCTTTCAGTTAATATCTTTGTCTTATCTGTTGATCCATTTATAAGATTGCACAGCTTCTGACTGTTTAAGATTAAAATCCCAAGTGTGTTACTAGAAAAATACAACATGAACCCAAATATGTATCTACTCTACTTTAGATCTAGATAAGCTTTCCTTTTATTAAGCACAGGAATACAAGGAGATTTTTTTTCCTTTTCAATTTTTGACCAAAGCATTACCATGACAACAATGAATCGAGTACAGTTGTAGCTGCTGGACTTTAGATAATGTTAACGAGACCGTAGGGCAGCATCTAGTTTCTGCAATCAAAATAAAAGACAACTTCTCTTGACTGAATTCATGGAGCAGTAATTGATAATCATGTCTAAATATTCACTGCTGTTTGTTAACACACTCCAACTACTGTAATGTAGTTTTAAATGCAATTAATGGGTTTAGTGGAACGGGAAAACCCAGCAACTAAACCATTGCATGGTGTAACTGAACGTACGCACCCTAATCATGCTTCTTGTTTACCTTATCAGTTTGGTTGGAGCTCTTGGGGCAAAACAATAAAAAGAGAGAAAATCTTACTCAGAACTTGTACTGCATTCATTCATTCATTCATTCATTCATTCATTCATTTTTAAACTGCCTTTTCTTATCAGGACTTACTGAGGCAGAAGTTCCTGACACCCTAAAGCCCTAATAGTCAAGTTGTATACTACAAATAAAGAGCAGAAGCTAGAAACATGCAATTATAGGACAAACATACATACCCAAATGAGGAGAACCCATCAGTGGGTTGTGACTCATCATCACATTGTTTTAATTCCAAGGACATAATAAACAACATTAGGATAATGTTATAATATGGTATAATTGGCAAAAACATATGGTATAATTGGCAAAATGTTGGATCAGGAATACTGGTGCTCAACCATGAAGCTCTCTTTCTCTCACATACACACTTGTAAGATAAAGTGAGATAATCCTCATGTCTCTAACATTTACCTCGTTGGAGGACCTCATTCATTGCATTGTGTATGCAAACACAATAAAAAATTAAATCACATGTACATTGCTTGGTCCAAAGACAGCTGCAAATTAATATGCATATTGAAACCAGTTGGTTCAAACAACTCACCACTATATTGTGACTATCTCCGATTGCCAAGTGTGCACACTTCAGTGTACACAAACAGATTCTGAGTTGCTGCTTAGCGGATAATAAATATCATGCTGGCCATAGCCCTTTTATGCCTGCAACAAACAAATGAGATGACACCTCCTCTATCTTCTGCTCTAGACTAATGGATTGAATCTATTCTAGAGAACAAACGTTTAGCTAGCTATTCAAAAAAAAAAAAAACAACTTTCAAATTGTTTATACGTATTTCAGACAGAACTATTATTCTATATTTTGTCCCCTGCTCAAATCACACTGACAAAGAACAAATAAAAAAGTCTGAAACAATGGTTTTCCTTGTGATTAATAACTAAATACTGTATCTCTAAGAACTCGTCCACAACTGCTTACATGTTTTGCATATTGTGCATTTTAGAACTGTTAAATGGGGTAATTGTCATTGCTTTGTTCAAGTGAATCCCTTTTACAATATAAAAGGTGAAAATACAAACCTACTTCAGAGATACATGCAGAAAAATTATGTACGTTATCAGATCTTTACAAAAATGTACAAATATGAAAGCTTGATATTACTGATATAACAAATGTTTCTTAATCATTCTTGAGTCAAGTTTAAGTAACTTTGACACACTGATCCTCAACACATTACAGGGATTAATTTTCATTCCAGGGGAATTCCAGACATCTATTGTCTGCAGCTCTTTCCCGCTTCTTTATGATAAACAAAGATTTTAAAGGTTGTTTTTCTTTTAGTCTGCAAGTGACTAACAGCCTGATCTTGTGTAAACTATGCCGGCTCAGCACCGGTGTAAGGAGTCACAAATGTGCCATAAAGCACGTTTGCAACTCCAGGAGTGTAAGGGGCACTGGCGCGGAGGCTGGCACTGCTCACTCCCCCGGCCTACAAACCCGGCACCGGATGGCCTAAATAAGTGCTAGGCCAGTAAAGAAAAAGCCCAGTGCAGGGGCAGGGAAGGGCAGGTTGGGGCGGCAAGGGAGGGGCCATTGGTTGGCCTGGGTTGGGAGAGAGCATGGATATTGGCACCGAAATCCAGCACCCCGTCGTAGCCCGGGCCAGCCTTACACGGCCTCCCCAGATGTACGCCAGCTCTGGAGCTGGCGTGCATCTGAGGAGGCCCTAAGGCCCTGGGCTCACCTACACCTGGGGAAGGAGACAAACGTCCCCTTCTCCCGGGTTGTGCTCAAGCTGCACTCGTGCAGCCCAGGAACTACACAGGATGCAGTGGCCAGCCCTTTAGGCTGGCCAGTGCATCATACACAGGATTGCGCTGTAACGTATGTATAAGTGGAAAGGTGGATTAGTAACACCCACACCCACCCACTTATTAGGGGCTGATAATTTTTGTGCATGTATCTGCAATGTATCTGCTCCAATATAATACATTTCAGTATGCCAGAGCAGCATATTGAGAGAACCAGTGTGGTACAGTGGTTGGAATGTTGGACTAGGAGTAAGAAGACACAGATTCAAATTTCTGCTCAGGATATGAGCCATAAAGCTTACTGGGTGACTTTGGGTTAGCCACTATCTTTCAGTCTAAGGATGTAATCCGATACAGATACACCCTTTCCTGGGAGTAGTTTCCATTTACCACAATGAAGTTAAATTCCGAGTAGACATGTACAGGAGTGTGCTGTTAGTTACCTCAAAGGCTAAAAGAAGCGGGAGGAGCCATGTATTCCCACACTAGGGGTGTGTGGCCCACACCGGGTGATGCACCAAGGAGGAAGCAGCTTCTAATCGCGTCTCAGACCTGTTCTGAGGTGCAGGGAGGCCCAAATAGTGGGCCACAGACCTCCCAGTGCCTCAGAACAAGTCTGAGACAAAATTGAAAACCACTTCCGGTTATGATTTCTAATCACATGTCACCCCTCCCTGGTACGTCACCTGGTGCATGGGGGTACCGTGCTGACCTCCCACACTGGGTGATGCAAACCCTAGTGATGCCTCTGTGTATACCAGCCTGAGCTCTTTGGAGAAAGGGTAGTTGATAAATGTGATAAATATAAAACCAGTAACTTTAAACGAACCCTTGTGAAGTGTGATTTTATCGAAATATCTTATTTAATGGCTCAGCCTTATGGGCTTCTGTTCTAGTAGTATTCTGTATGGGTCCCCTCTGCATAGATTTATAATGCCAATGAGCAGAGTTGATTATGAATATTAAAAAGCTACTGTGAACATGGATAGCTAGTAACTTAGGGAGAAGAATAAAAGCTCTCTTCTTAACATGCTAGTTTTCCATCTGCAGGATGTTTTTTTGGCACAGGGAGCATTCAAACACTTGATCCCTTGATCTCCTGCTGCCTGAAGAGGTAAAGGCCAGAAACAACTATACCATGCCCTTTTCCTGTATGATTGAATCAAACCAGGGCTATAATTATGTACCTAATTAAATGCGGGCCAACTTCACAGAGTATAGTGGTAAGCAGAACTATCAAGACGCTGGAATGTGCCCTTTAGTCCTAACGTGAATAATATGTACAAAATATGACACCACCTTATACTGTTGGTTCCTGTACTAACTACTCCAGCTGGTGGCAGTTCTCTAAGATTTTCAGCAAAGGACCATTTTACTCCTTTTCAAATTCCTTTTTTTTACACTGTAGATGCTTGGGACTGAACCCCGAGACATTCTGTGTGTGCTCTAGCACACCACTGAACTCTGGTGTCATATAGACTGCAATATACGAATCTACTTCCTCCAGGATTTTCCCATTGTCTTTAAAGGACTACTTTTTAAATAGATTCAATTGCAGCCTAAATCATCACTATGACGTGCCATACCATATAGACTAATAAAAGCATATTTGAGTGCAAGTGCATTTGTATACACATTTACACACATCACCACCACTCATTTTAAAACTTAAACAAGCCAGCTCACAATAATTAACTAAAATGGCATCATCATCTTACATTGATTTCGACTGAACTCTTAGGCTGCATGCTATGCACACTTACTTACGACTAAGTCCCACTGAACTTAATAGTAGATACGAGTAGACACTCTGAGTAGACATGCATAGGATTGTGCTGTAAATCTGATAAAAATACCTAACAAAATATTTAAGAAAAGGGGATGAAAGATTTCTCAGAATTTTTGAAATTTCCAAGACCTTGAAACTAACAGCCCAATCCTATCCTTTTCCCCACCATAGCATGTAGCCACACCAAAACAGGCTATGCTGCATGCTATGGTGGTGGTGGTAGGGGAAATCAGGAGACTTGGAAGGGGCTCTCCGTAAGCCCCTTGATTGCCACTGGATCTCCTTGGACCTGTGCCAGCTCCTTAGCTGGGACAAATCCAAAGAGACAAAGGGGGCCTGTTGGGAGGCTCCAGAGGGGATAGCATCTAGTGCAAGTCACTTGCGCTGGAATACTCCCTCCCTCCTCCAACGTGCTCCTGTCCCTCCCCCCGACGATCCTCCCACCCCCTGCCCCCATTCCACCCATCCCGCTGACTTCCCAACAGTGGGGCCTATCCTGCTGTCTTCCCTGCTGTCTGTGGCATGTGGGATCCTCCCTGCTGTCTGCGGTGCTGGCCTAAAAGTGTGTGGCTATGCAAAGTTCCGGAATGGAGTTTGCAACGCTGTAAAGAGCTCTTTGCCGCTAGATTACTAGTTCCAGCAGTGGACCCGTTACATAAGATTGGGCCATAAAACTCTAAAGAATAAAAACAAAACTAACATTAACATATTAGTCCAAATTCTGAATAATATAGGAAGGAGAACAACAAAATATGCAACATCAAATATATAGTATATACAATTTTTTCATTTTCAGTAATGTAGCACTTTACTGGTATCACAGATTTAAAAAAGCAAACCAAACGCCTTTTTATAAGATGGTGTGACTTAACCAAGTAAGAACATAAGAACCACCCTGCTGGATCAGGCCAAAGACTCATCTAGTTCAGCTTCCTGTATCACACAGTAGCCCCACCAGATGCCTCAGGGAGCACACAAGACAACAAGATACCTGTATCCCGTCGCCACTCCCTTGTACCTGGCACAGAGAAAACCTACTCCTCCAACCATGAGGTTGCTTATCCCCATTATGGCTTGTAAGCTGTGATGGACTTTTCCTCCATAAATCTGTCCAATTCCCTTTTAAAGGCATCCAGGCCAGGTGCCATCACCACATCCTGTGACAAGGAGTTCCACAAACCAATTACACGCTGGGCAAGTCTATTTGAGTCTTTCAATAAAAGTTATAAAAGAACATGATACACAAAACTGCCCAATCACATTGCTCAGTCACCAAACCATAGTCTGACAATCAGGAGTACTCCTGGGGTTCACACACTTCCTCCTTTTTCATGTGTAGAGCCCCTCATCCCTGTCCTCATTTGCTTTAATAACAATAATGATGGTCACATTGGACAAACTATGGTTAATGCTAAGAGTTGAATCCAAATGGGTTTGCAAGCCCACATCAAACCATGGGTTTCAAACCATGGTTTCTTTAGCACTAACCACTGTTTACACAATTTGGATGTCATGGCAAGCTATGGGTGGGGCAAACTGGAAAAGGGAAGTGAAAATGAAACAGACAAACAAGTTCATGAAAACATAGTATGTTTCATGTCTGAACTGAACTGGACCCATGTACCAGCCTTGTAAATATATGTGTCAATTGATGTTTTAGACTGGCAACATTTTTTTTCTTCTGCCCCTTAAACTGCTATAGAGACACTGGAGGCAGTGTTAGTGTTTTGTGTTGGTGGTTGTATTTGTCCAAGTGTGTTTTGTGTTGTGTGAGCCCTTTCTGGGAAGATGTGTTGGGATGTTCAAGGGAGTAGTGGCACCACCATAAAAAGTGTAACGGGCCAAGGGCGATATGGCAGTGGGGGCTGGCCTGGCTGTTCCAGGAGAAGGAGGGATGGTCATAGGCAGACCATCCCTCTTTCTAGACCTTCCCCCAATCCCGGAGCCTGGGGACTGCCTGGTAGAAACCCCTGTAGCCTTAAACTGCTGCTATTAAATGCCAGGTCGATTAATAACAAGATCTCCCTAATCCGGGATTTAATCCTGGAGGAGGGTGCCGACCTGGCTTGCATTACGGAGACCTGGTTGGATGCGGCTGGTGGTGTGAACCTTTCCCAGCTGTGTCCACCAGGATACCGGGTAATGCAGCAGTCGCGGCTACAGGGGCGAGGGGGTGTGTGTTGCTGTGGTCTATCTCATGCCAAAGACTCATCTAGATGTGGAATTACATCTCCCTCACTGTCGTGCCGGGTTTGAGTGTCTCCGCATCGTGCTACAGGGGCGAGACAGGATGGGGTTGCTGCTGGTGTACCGTCCACCTGGTTGCCCGTTGGCTTCCCTACCTGAGCTGACCACAGTGATCTCGGCGGTGGCATTGGAGTCCCCACGCCTGTTACTGCTGGGGGACTTCAATGTTCATGCCGAGGCCCCTGTGACAGCGGCGGCTCAGGACTTCATGGCCGCCATGGCGACCATGTGCCTGTCTCAGTGGATTATGGCCCCAACACATGGTGCAGGGCACACATTGGACTTGGTGTTCACTGCTGGGTATGGGGGTGGTGATCTGCCTATGGAGGAGATTAAAATCACTCCTTTGTCTTGGATGGATCACTGTCTGGTGAGTTTTAGACTGGCAACGTTAAATCACCCCTGCAGAGCTGGGAGACCGAATTGTATGGTCCGCCCTCGGAGACTGATGGATCCGGATGGTTTCCTGAGGGCTCTGGGGGACTTCCCAGCTTCCCGGGTCAGTGATTCATCTGATGCTCTGGCTGCCCTGTGGTATGGGGAGGCAGCTAGAGCATTGGATCAGATCGCTCCCGAACGGCCACGGCCTTGTCGTCGAGCCAAGGCGGCTCCTTGGTTTACTGAGGAGCTGCGGGCAATGAAACGACTGGGCCGAAGCCTAGAGCGACGGTGGAGGAAAACTTGTGATGAATCTGACTGAACACGGGCTAGGGCCCATTTCAGGGCCTACTCTGTGGTGGTGATGGCAGCGAAAAAGGCATTTTTCTCTGCCACCATTGTGTCTGCGAGTAGCCAGCCGGCGAAGCTCTTTCAAGTTGTCCGGGATCTGCTCCACTTGGCTCCTGTAGTGAGTGAGTTGGAGTGTTCGACGGACCGCTGTAATGAGATCTCACGGCACTTTACAGATAAAATCGCTCAGATTCGCCACGACTTGGACTCTGGTTTAACAGTTCCGGAAGTTGTCCCTATGGCATTCCATCGTTATGGATTCTTTTCACCTTATACAGCCTGAGGATGTGGATAGGGTCCTCTGTAGTTTGAGACCGTCTTCCTGCCCGCTTGACCCTTGCCCAGCTTGGCTAATACGATCTGTGTGGGTTGGGCTGGCCGATTCGGTGGAACCCATTGTGAATTCATCTTTGCGGGAGGGAGTGATGCCTAGCATCTTGAAGACCGCAATTGTGCGCCCCCTCCTGAAAAAACCATCTCTGGATTCCTCCAGTTTAAATAACTATCAGCCAGTTTCCAATCTGCCTTTTTTGGGCAAGGTGATTGAGCGGGTGGTGGCGTCTCAGCTCCAGGGGATACTATTCTGTCTCCCATGCTTTTCAACATCTACATGAAACCGTCGGGAGAGATCATTCGGGGATTTAGAGTTGGGTGTCACCAATATGCTGATGACACCCAGCTCTCTCTCTCCTTGCCATCTCGTTCTGGGGAGGCTGTGGAAGTCCTGGAGCGCTGTCTGGAGGCGGTTGGGGTCTGGATGAGGGCTAATAGGTTGAGATTGAATCCAGAAAAGACAGAGGTCCTACTGGTCAGGAAAGCTTCGATGCAGGTACTGAGTCATCTGCCCGTTCTGAATGGGGTTGCACTCCCCCTGCAGGAATGGGTGCGCAGCTTGGGAGTACTTCTGGATTCACAGCTCTCCTTGGAAAGCCAGGTGGTAGCTGTGGCCAGGGGTGCATTTGCCCAGCTTCGGCTGGTGCGCCAGCTGCGGCCGTACTTGAGTCGATCGGACCTGACCACGGTGGTCCACGCCTTAGTGACTTCAAGACTGGATTACTGTAATGCACTCTACGTGGGGCTGCCCTTGAAGATGTTTCGGAAGCTGCAATTAGTGCAGAATGCGGCGGACCGGGTGGTTGCTGGAGCTAGGCGGTTTGACTCTGTGGAGCCGCTGCTTCGGCGGCTGCACTGGCTGCCCATTTGTTTCCGGGCCCAATTCAAGGTGCTGGTAATTACCTTTAAAGCCCTTCACGGTTCGGGTCCAGGATATCTGAGGGACCGCCTTCTCCCATACATTCCGGCCAGGGGCGTTGACAAGGAGAACCACCCCCTCCCTCATGACGTTTCAGTGAGGGCTCAAAACATTTTTGTTTCATCTAGCGTTTGGGTGATGGGTCGTGGTCTGCCTCCTGTGTCTCAAGATGCTCTGCCAAGCTGCTTCTCTGCTCCATACTGTCGCCCCCTCCCCTAGTCGATTTTATTGTTTTTAAAATTGTGTATGGTTATGTATTGTTTAAATTTATTTTATGTATTATTTTAAATTATGTATTTTAACCTTTGTTGTAAGCTGCCTTGGGCATTTGCCTTTCGGCATAGGAAAAGGCGGGATATAATTTTTTAAAATAAATAAATAAATGGTGCAATTCTATGGGCCGTTTACGCCACCGGAACCAGCATTCCGGCGGTGTAAACAGGTTTATGGCCATTGCAAATGTGACAGCGCCAGTGAGCATGGCGAGCAGCCGGGTCCACATGATGACAGCGGGTGCCCGCCACTGATACATTCGTGTAAGGGTGGGAGGGAGGGGGTGTGGAACGGG
Source organism: Plestiodon gilberti rubricaudatus (assembly GCA_026170595.1). Classification (NCBI taxonomy): domain Eukaryota; kingdom Metazoa; phylum Chordata; class Lepidosauria; order Squamata; family Scincidae; genus Plestiodon; species Plestiodon gilberti. The sequence goes on from JANXHW010000003.1 coordinate 145,251,073, forward strand.
GACAGGGAGGATGGTGAATTGAGTTGAGCAGCAGAGGCACCTGTGAAATCCTAACCCCCTTCCCAGGCCCGATCCACCTTCATTGGTCAATGAAGACTTGCACCAGTGATATTGCTAGTGCAGGTCAAGTTGAGCCATGGCAGTAGCGGGAGCTTACCCCAGGGGAAGGGAACAAATGTTCCCTTACCCTGAGGCCTCAACATGCCAAAAATCCCCCGTGGGATATAGCGGACACCACAGTGGTGCTGCTGCATCGCTGCAAAGGGAGTTAGATAGCAACGGGCTGTAAATGCCAATTACTTTTATTTGTTTCTAGTACTGTATATTTATACAACACAAATTAGTGGTCTCTCTAACCTTAGTAGTGGTGGGTTGTTGCTGACTTCTATGAAGATTACAAGAACCAGTGCTTAAGCACTTTGATTAGGATGTAGGAAGTTGCCTTACATTGAATGAGATTATTGGTTCATCAAGCTCAGGATTGTTGACACTGACTGATAGTGGTTCTCCAGGGTTCCAGACAGGAATTCCTCCCTGTCCATCTCCTCACCACCAGGAGATGGAGATGGTGAGGACTGAATTTAAAACAAATCCAATCTGGGTACAAAGCCAATCTGAATCTGGGTATAAAGCCAAATGCATTATCATTGAGCTATGGCCAATCCCTCTTTTATTACGATACAACAAATAAAGCCAGTGGATATGGCAAATTATATCAAAATGAGACCATGAAGTGAGGAGAATATCAACGCTTTACCTGTTTGCTAGTCAAGCATAAGCAACATGGCTCAAAAACTAAAGCAACTACCACAAGCAGAAAATATGTGAAGATGTTTTCTGACGGGGGAGCGGGAGTACAATAATTCTTGTATTGTCAAAAGTATTTCTAAAACAAGACTTCTTCCTGAGAGGGAAATGCAATGAAACAGAAAGGAAACTATGGCATACTCTGAATTTACTTCCACACAGTGAATGCAGTGAAGACATCATTCAAATGTCACTTCTGCCACAAACTAACTGGCCGCAAGCCATGGTGCTTCAGCCTTCCATTTGCAATATGATAATAATGGGGTCTAAGGGCAGGTCTACCTTAGAGTGCTGTTGTAAGAACAACAGAGATGATATATCAGAAATACTACACACATGTTGATGGTTATTACATTACATTTGTTTTTTAAAAAATCGTGAAATCTTTTGAAAGCCCACAACACACAAAAGGCACCTCTCAGTCTCTGTTGTGCTATGTGCACAGTTCATTGTTACTCATATGAGAGTTATGTCTCAACTGGGATTTGTATTCTGGCCAAAGTAGGTACTACATCTGAGTAGGCACTACACCTGAGTGACTTACAGATGTGAGAAATGCCAATAACTAAATTAAGAGCCACCACTGGTAGAAGTGGTCTCACTCGCTCAATATAGGCACCCCTCTACAAAATTTGTACAGGCACAAATGACTCTACAGTCTGCCTTAAGTGTATAAGTTGAACTACAGTATATCAGTTTGAACCTGTGTTTCTCTGTATCTGTCACTGACAGCCTTGAGGGAAACGAACTGAGCTTTTTGGGGGGGTTGCCCCGCCCCGCTTTTTCATGGATGTTTTGTCACGCCAGTCCCCCGCACCTGCGTGAACTGCGCCTTCTGTGTGCGCCTTTTGAGAAAGTGAGTGAGGGTGCCCTCTCCCCATCGTGAGAGAGGCGGCCAGGGTGTCCCAGCTGCTGCTGTTGATCTGTGTCACTATGCTAGGCGCCGCCGCCGCCTGCGTGGCTTACCTGAGGTGCCTATTCTGGGGGTGGAGGGCGCGCGCGGCCAGGGCGCGCCAGATGCTGCTGCTGCTGTCCGCGGTGGCGACCTGTGCGCGCGGACTGCTGCTGCTTTCTAGCTTGATTTGGCCACTTTCCCTGGGGCTGTTGTTGCTCTTCCAGTCGCGCCAAAGGCTGAACAAAGTCTCCCTTGGGCACGCCGAAGCGCCGGGGGAATGGGGGTCCACCGCTTCGTTTCCGCTGGGGCTGCTTGTGCAGTTGCTGCTGCTGTTCCTCCGCCGGCTGTATCTCATGATGTGAGGGGACACCGCATGCCGGGCTCCTGCTTCCCCTCAGCGCCAGCACAGCCTGGAGACTGGCGGGAAAAGCGACTCCTCCGAGAAGCAGAAGCAGCAGTCAGGAGCCTCCCGAGGAGGAAGACTGAAGAGATCGAAGGCGGCGGAGCTGCTGCGGGCGCGGGCTTCTCTGGGGGCATGAAGTTGCAAGTACGCCGGCTCCAGCAGGGGCTTCTTCGCCGGAAAGTTGCTGCCCCGGGGGCGAGAGGGGAGCATCCTCCTAAGCAGTGCCTCATTTGCCCCCACCCTTAGCCGGGCGGGAGGACGGTGAGGACGCACCCTGGCGCCTCCCGGCTCCCCTCAGAGCATCGGGGGGGGGGGGCTTGGTTTTCGTTCTCCCCTGTGTCTCCAGCGGGAATAGGAAGCGTGTGGTTCCCGATTTAGTAGGGCGGGGGAGGCTGGGGCAGGGGAGGTCCCTCCCGCTCTTACTGCAGCTGCTGCTTCTTGGTGGAAATAAACAGGGATCCTCTTGCCAGGAGAAGCTGAAACCGCCGCCGCCGGTGTGCAGAGAGCTAGGCTGCGAAATGGGTCAGAGATGAAAAGGGACGCTCTGATCGCCGCCTCCCGTCCTCCCTCCACCTAGTCTCCCATTCAGGAGAGAGGGTGGGCTTAGCTTTGGGGGAGGAAAAGGGTGGGGAGGGACCGAGCTGCAGCGGCGCCGGCGAAAAACAGAGAGAGAGTTCCCTCCCCTTGTTTTTGCACAAGTGCAGGAAATGTTCCACTGACCTACATATTTTTCCAAACATACGTGACCTTTACTCCTCCTCCTCCTCCTCCTCCTCTCTCCCTCTCTCGCTGGGAGGAGGAGACAAGGGAGGATCTAAAAAGAAAAAGAATTTGGGCACGGGTTCGAGATGGGAGGGAGAGAAGGTGGCTGGAGTAGAATCAAGAATCTTAGCACTTCAGATAGTAGGTAGATGATAAACACTGTAACTAGACAGGTACATGGAATAGTGGTGGTCAAACAGGTAACTGGCCAGTGTAGAAAGTGCTTGTAATTCCGGTTGCGCGTTGTAGGGTGCTTTAGCGCTTAGATGGTTTTACACAGTTTTGCAGACCATGTTTGTACTGTATTGCCAGTTGATGATGCCATTTCCATTCCATCACATCTCTTCAGGAGTTTGTTTAGGTACCTGTGTAGTGAATGCTTGTTGGCAACTTTCAAGTCATTTCCACAGGAGTGTGCAGCACACAGTAAACTCTTGACATTTTTCTAAAGCTGCTGACACAATTAAAGGAAACATTCTCACTCAGTTCCACATATTTCGAATATGTCTCAGATTTTGAATATTCAAGTATATATAGTAGCTGAAAGTTGAAAAGGCCCCAACACTGGGATTTTTCATATCTTTGAAAAAAATCATAGGTGGCTGAGTTGGTTCATCAGAAGAAAAATCCACAATCTAAAGTAGGGTATTGTCATTATTAAGAACCAGTCAAAATGTATGTATCAACAGCAAGTTTTTTAATCCTATAGGATTCTTCACAGGGCAAGATGGCAAGCAAAAGCAGGGGTGGAAAGTGGTAGCATGTTGTAGGTTCCCCAACAGCCTGCATGTATTTGAAGTTTAAGTTCTGAATGAATGTTTAGCATTTCCTAAGCCTCTGCTCATTAGTTTTCTAATTTTATTAACAAATGTCAAGTCAAAATACCTTTTGAAACTATATTCAGCTTATGCTCTTGTAGAGAGCAAATATTCCCAAGAACACTTGTGTAATATTTTGCGCCTTTTTCCTTAAAAAATGTTACTGAGATATACCTACTGTAAATCAAATACTGTACTAAGTTTTTGAATTTGAAAAATTCACCAGATTTGAATGTATGTGTTTTTGTGATTACTGTACTTTTTAATTTACATATTTTATTAATATTAGAATGCAAAACAAACAAGCCTACAGCAGTACTTGCCATTCCTTGATATCCCAGATTTTTGGCATGACCCTACCCAGCACATTTAGAAATAGAGGGACAGAGAGCAGAATGAGAAGTAGCGGTAGTTGTCAATGTTGGTGTCAGGATTTAAACGGTTCTGAAGATTCAGACCAGGTGATAGCACCATGTCTGTTAAAAATTACACATGCCTGCACACATTTTGCTTTCTTAAAAGTGAGACCTATTCTTGGGTATATTTGGAGCCCTAATTCCAAAAATGGCATCGGTTTTGCCATGGCTTCCTCACGAGGAAGCTGCTTGACTCGCATTATGAGGTGGTGGTGCCTTTCCCTCAAAACTAGACGTGATAGCGGAAAACCGATGCCATTTTTGGAATCAGCGCCCCAAATTCATATAAAACTACCATAAATTTTGAAAAATGTTTTTTGACCCTCAAATTTGCAGGTCTCTGTGTTGTTGTTGCTGTTTTATTATTTAATTTCTATCCCACTGTTCTCCCCCATAGGGGGACTGACAGAATTCTTAGACTGATAGGTCCAGAAACTTCTCCATTCAGGTTCAATGTATGGTGGGGTCAATGCCTTCTTGTGTTGGTAAGACATCTAGTTGTTACCATGGGGGCTCACAAGATTCATGGTTTCTATAGTTATATTCATGATATACTATAATATTTTATTATTTGTTTTTTATTATTTGTGTGAGCCCTTTTGGGACAGGGAGCCATTTATTCATTTGATTTTGTCTGTAAACCGCTTTGTGAACTTTTTGTTGAAAAGCGGAATATAAATACTGTTCATCATCATCATCATCATCATCATCTCTCTTGTAGATGGCATGTGTCTCAAGATGAGGTTAAGAGATGAAAATTTGAATGCTGAACCAAGTTAATTCACTGTTCAACCTCTTACCAGAATGGAGCTATGACCGGGCAAGTCTCATGGTATCTGAACTACGGTTCCTCCAGGCACAGTGCACCCTCAGCAGCAGCTGTTACCTACAAATCCAAACCTGTGGGATTTAGGAGGAGTCCAGTGAGCATGCAGAACTTTGCAGTAGCCTCAAGTCCAATTCAGTTCGACTTTTTTTTATCAGTGTTGTTAGACATTTCAGAAACATGTTCCAGAAGGGAGTGTAAGATCATATATGGACACTTGATCAGCTGACACTGAAATTGTGGTGTCTTGTTTCAATATGCTAAACATCCTTTATCATGTGATTAAGGATGCTTAATGCTTACATCCTAAATATGCCTGTTAGGCCAGGCTGGTCAGTGATATTGCCTGAACCAGCTCTTAATCACAGAGGCAGTTGTGAAGCGTTCACCCATATTTGCCATAAAACTGCCTCAGCTGAAGTCAGTGGATGGAGGAGATGGGGTGTTTCTGTGCATTCCACAGAAAGCTGCAAGGTTTCTCAGTCCTGAAGGCATAAGTAGTAGCTCCTTATTTGGTTACGTGATGCTGCCCCCCTGTCAATTAGAGCAAAACCTTTTCACAGAGCTCTTTTGAAAAAAAATAGGTCAGTCTCCTTATTTCCCACTTGTATTATTTTTGTCTAATACACGTTTTGAAAACTAGCCAATGTACAATATACAGAAGTGTGTCAGATCCTAAGAGAAGAAGCTGTTTAATTTTAGGCTCGCAACCCAAATACAACTTTTTTTTTTGTATGGGTTACAATAAATTTTTGTATCCAGTTCCAAAGTATAGTGCCCTTGTTGTTGTTTTCCCTTTGTTGTCAAGCTTTCTTCACCCCCCCTCTTTCCAAATACAGGCTGTACTCATAATCAGATTAAATTTAGTATTTAAAAACAAAAATAAGTCTCTCTTCCTTTGAAAGTGTCCCAACATTTTTTCCTTACTGGAAACATAGCTGGCCCATCCATGAAGCGACCTGATGCAGCTTACATCAGCAGTGGATTGCGGGGGGGGGGAGCGAGAGGGCAGTGGATTTGGAATGCCCTTTACCCTGAGCCTGCCGCTGCCCCCCTCCAGCCCGCTACAGGCACGAGCTGCATTGATCCAGTCCCTGCTCGCTAAAAACAAGTGAGAATTGGGTCATCTGCTTTCCTCCCTGAGCTCTGTCCTCGCTCAGGGTTTAAAGTTTAAAGGGAGCTCGTCCCTTAAAACTTTAAATCCCAGGTGAGGAAGAAGGGCTTCAGTATCCCCTCCCCTCACTCCATACTAAAGCTGCTTTTAACATTTAAAGGGAACATGTCCCTTTAAACCCTTGGCAAGGACAGTGTGCTTCAGGAGTTTTGTTGTTGTTGTTGTTGTTGTTGTTTGAGGTTGTAAAAACCTTCCCTGTGAAGGCAGCAGGAGCAGCAGCAGCAGCAAGTAAGGATTGGTGTCAGACAGTGGACTAGGTTGGGCTGGCCCTGACTCGAAATTATAAACAGAGGATAAACTATTCTTTGGCAAACTAAAAACGCCTAAGGAATAAAATATGATACTCAATAGAAGTGAAATAAGTTGTTGTCTTTGTTGGTAAGCTGTATAATTTCTATAGACCTTGTAAAACGTAGAAGTGTTGGATTTTAAAAATCCACAATACACTCATGCAAGCCATGATCCGATGCTAGTAGTGTAATACCCAATTCACACTCAGGGAAACTTCACACATTTAGTGTTCATCTAAAAAATGTCAAATGTAAAAAACAAGAACTTGAAAACATGTATATCATACAGGGACATTCGTCAGAGAGCCAAGGTTGGCTTTGCCTCCAGGCTGAGGGTGTACTTGGTGACAAACCAGATGTTACTGTGTAGTGTGGGACAAAAGTAGTACTTTTAATAGGATAGAGTAGAGTGGGGGTGGGTGGGAAATATGTACCCATTCTAAGACCTTCAGGACTTTAAAGAAATAAAATTAAAAATAAATAAATGACTTCAAATAATTTAATTTAATAAAATCCAAAAGATTAAAAAAAAGGTTCACAAAATAAAACCTGAAACTTTTATGGCTCTTGACAATGTAGCATGAACGAATAATTTCAGCGGGATTAAAAGCCATATGTAAATAAGATGTTTAATTTAAAGACAAGTTAAAAACACAATGTTTCTTTCATATTTCCTGTGAGCCTCCTCAGGTGTAAGATGAGCACTAGCAGTCTGCAGCACTAGACAGTGGTAATATCCTGGAGAAACCTCATCTAGTTCACCAAGGTCCCCAAGGTCTTGTTCAACGTGGGAGTCCATATCTTGTTGATGAATGTCAGTTCTTGTTTACGGTTTAATAAATTTTTATTGTGCCTAAATATCTATATTGCCTCGTGATGCAGTCTCTGTTTAAAACCCTGTTCTTGAACTAATCTCTCAGTCCCATTGAAATTAATTACATGACCAGTAGAAATAGCATGATCAGCCAAAGCAGACTGCTCTTGATGTCCCAGGCTGTAGGCTCTCATATGCTCCTTAACACAGATGGCAATTGAGCGCTTGGTTGTTCCAATATAAACTTTACCGCACTGACACAGTACTCGATAGACTCCTGGAGTGGATAACAAAGGTTTAGGATCTTTGGGGCTTTTGAAAAATTGGCAGTTTCCTTGTGGGCTTAAAAGTTGTTTTAATGTTATGCTGCCTCATAATTATCACAATTTTATATGTGGTGCCCTATAAGGTAAGCAAACTATATTCATCTTTTCTTCTTCCATTGTATCATTTTTCCAATGCCCCTGGGTGACAACCACAGTCTCCTCATGAGGAGGAGTCGTGGCGGGATTTTAGCACTCTGAGGCTGCTTTTTTTCAGCCAGAGGACTGTGTTTGCAGCCGCAGAGCATAAACGTGCCAAAAATGCCATGTTTTTCTGGCCCTTCTGCCCGTTCTGAGTCCTAGAGGGTTAAATAAAGCTGTCCGGAAGTGCAGGGGGTGAGGCAATGATGCGAAATGCGTCATTCCCCCCCCCCCTCAGGGCAGGCTAGCAACACAACTGGTGCAGGCCTAAGAATATCAGAGAGCTCTAATCACATTTGACATGAACTGAAACTAGTATTTATTATTTTGAGCTTTTAAACCTTGATCTTATAAGCTTTCTTTCTGTGAAGAAAGTCCCATTTGACATATCAGGCTTTTCTTTAGGGTGCTATTTGTCTGTCTGTTTCCTCTGATTGCTTTACCTTTAGCAAGATGAAAAGATAAAGATCCTTTCTGAATGTTTGCCTGCCCTACATTCAGAATAAACATTGACTAGCAGTTTACAATAATACAAATGGATACCTAAATGCACAGTAAAAAATTATGACAGAACCACATTCTCTCTCTCTCTCTCTCTCTCTCTCTCTCTCGTATACGTATGTATGTATCCTGCTCTTACTTGGGACTCTCAGTGGTTTTCCCATCCAAAGGGCTGATCTGGTACTGGTACTTAGCTTCAGCAATGCTGAAACCTCAAATGTTCCCAGACTACTAATTGACCCAATTGACCCTGTCTTTAAAATATCTTGACCATTACTCCTCTGTATCAAACATTCCTTCCTCTGCTAGAAGCATGTTCAGAAAAACAAATGCTGTGGCCCACAGGAATGGTACTGTCAGTAATGTGAAACCATGAAATGGAGTAATGAGCAACACTAATCTTTCAACATACTGTGTGGATGATATGAGATCTATCAAAACACTACTGGCATGTTCTGGAGGAAGAGTCCTTTCAGAATACAAGTCCTTTCAGAATACAAGGCCTATGTCACCAGATGATGAACAATTTGTTATACATATTAATTCAAGCTTAAAAAATAACATGCCATGATCCCTACCAAAAATTAATATAGTCCTATTTTAACTGGTAACCCAGTTGACCTTTGTACTGTAGAGCGCTGTAACACAACACATCTTCCTGGAGGCAAAATTCTGCCTTGTTTTGACAGTCTTGCTAGTTCCTTTTGCTCTTGCGTGAAAGTCTGACACAAAAAAAGGCTTAGCATAGCTGTTGGGTGTGCATGTGTGCAAAATTGGAAGACACTTGAGATGTCCAGGACTGAAAGAGCATTTGAGCTTTTGTTTCTATCCAGCCCATCAAATTATCTAAACATCTCAGGTTTGTCGAATAGTTAGCATTACCTGCACTGCACTCCTAGTAAAGAAACCAGTTTGTGTAGCTGTGTGCTGTTGTGAGGAGCTAGGCCAACTAAGATATTCTCTGACAGTATTTCAGCCTTACATATTCCTCTGTATTCTTTCCACATAGGAAGTTAGATCATCTTTAGGAGGAGCAGGGCCTTTATTATGATAGCAACCCCTTCAGGCTGTGAAATGATTGCATGGAGGATGTGCCTTGGTTTGCCTCCAGCAAAGTCCATTTTGCAAGTCTTTCGGTGAGATCTGCTGGACAGGGACTGCACTATTAGATTAGTACATGCTGATTTTTAAGTCTTGTATCCAGATGCAGCTGAATTTTTGTTGTTGTTTTAGTGTCTCAGAATTCCTAGTATGCTCATATTAATATTGGATTGTTGTTGTTTTCTGTTTTGTCACATACCAACTCACAAGGAGAGGTGAGGGATAAACAAATCTTTAAAGATAGGCTTACCATATCCCCCCCTCAAACGGGACACCCCCCCACAATTCACAATAAAAAAGTTAAAAGTCAATTTAATCTTAAAAGCGCGCCCGTCATTTTTAATTATTTATTTATTTCATCTACAAACTAACTAAATAAATAAAGAAATCAATTTAATTTTAAAAAACAAAGTCTATTGCCGTGCAAAGCGCGGCCGTAGTTTTTAATTAATTATTTATTTTGTCAATTAAATAATTAATTAAATGTACTCACCCCGTCATCACCGTCGTGCTGCTGCTCCTCGTGCTGCTGATCCGGCAGTGCTGATCCTTGTCGTGCTGCTGATCTGGAGAGAGCCTTCCCGGGCAGGCTCTTGTTCGCCCGCTGTCTCGCCGACTCAGAGCTCGCCGCTCGCCACCGCCATGTAGAGAAGGAAATTAACTGGATGCCGGCAGCTCTTGGCTCGCAAAATCTCATGAGATCCAAGATGCTGGCGCCCAAATCTTGTGAGGGCATCATGCGAGATCTCACGAGATTTCGCAAGCCAAGATGCTGGAGCCCAGGTATTTTTCTTTATTATGGCAGCGGCGGTGGCAGAGGCTTCGATTCGGTCTGGATCGTTCCGGGACTTTTCCGGGAACCGAGGCCGGTTTCCGGGACTGTCCCGGAAATTCTGGGATGAATGGTAAGCCTATTTAAAGAGTTTCTAACTCCACTAGTGTTGTATCTACAGGGCCATTCAGAGGAATTTTAGCAGGGAGTACAAAGTTTCTTCTGGACCCCTTCCCTACATATGAATTTGGCTCCTGGGCCCCCTTTTTTGCTCCAGGGCCCCCTTTTTGACCCATTTTTCACCCTGGGCCCGGGTACAAATTACCCCCTTAACCCCCCTCTCAGAGGCCCTGTGGATCTGGTCCATTAGTCTATTGTGGGTTATGGGTTGAGAATATTTGTGAGTTGAGACATTTCTTTTCAAAATTGTAGCCAAAGCATTGTCTGCAGATCTCAAAGGCATAAAGAAGTGAGCTTGCTAGATCAAAGCAGGGCGGGTTGATTTAAGTCAAGGCAGTTAAAATTACCAAGAAAAAAAGGCCAATTTAAATCATTCATTTAATTCAAAACATTCCATTTATTATTTAGATACTTCCTAAATAAAAGTGCATATGAATTGGTTTCTGTTATCATAAAATAAACTGCTTTAAAACTGAATAGAGCCTTTGTAATCTCCCCTGAGATTACACTATACATTTCTTAAATATTCAACTTAATATTTTTGGTATTTTAGAAAATGGTCAAACAGCATTAGAATTACACTCATTCAGGTCACACATGGGCAGCGCAATCCTGCTTAATTTTAAGCGGCTGGCCTAAAGGGCTGGCCGCTGTATCCTATGGTTGTCTCGGTTTGCCCCAGGGCCCAGGGCAGCCTGGGAGCACCTCGAGAGAAGTTCATCCCCTTCCATGGGTGTAAGCCGGCCAGCCCTATGGGCGTCCTTGAACGTGTGCCAGGTGCAGGCTTGGCATACATTCAGGGAGGCTGTGGAAGGCCGACTGGGAATGGGCACAGTGGCGTCACTCCGGTAGGGGCGGTAGTATTGCTCCGTCCTAGACCCTTTACCGAGCAAGCAGGAGGCGGCCCCGCCCCCTCACTGTCGGAGCCTGTCCACTGTGGAGAAAGCAGCAGGCAGGGTCTCTTGCCTGCTGCTTTCTCTGCACGGGACAGGCTCCGACAGTGAGGGGGCGGGGCCGCCTCCTGCTCGCTCGGTAAAGGGTCTAGGACGGAGCGATATTTACGGCCCCGCCCCTACCGGAGCGACGCCACTGAATGGGCATAGGATATCGGTGGAGCACGCTGCCGATATCCCCACATCCTCCCAACCCCGGCCGGACAATGGCCCCTCTCCCTCGCCGTCCTGTCCTGCCTGTCTCTGCCCCGAGTAGCCTAGGCCCTACCTGGGTCATCAGGCACAGGATCGGTCCGCCGGGGGTGTAAGCGGTGTCAGCACCAGTACCGCTTACACCCGAGTTGTCGCAAATGTGTTTTATGGCATATTTGCGATGCTTTGGAGCAGTGGAGCACATGCTCTGCTGCTCCAACGTTAGTGAGAATTGCGCCGAAAGCCAGGTAATTGTATTTTTATTGAATAAATTACGAAACAGCTGTAAGATCTCACAGTTGGGTCAGTGGTTGACATAGTGATTTGCTGTAGTGGTTGACTGTAGTTGACACATAGTGTCATAGTGGTTGACACATAGTGGTTGACTGTAGTGATTTGCCAATCCTGGGACCCCAGTATACAGTGGTTCTCAAACGTTTTAGCACCGGGATCCACTTTTTAAAATGACATTGTATATCGGGACCCACCTAGCTTTACGAAACTTAAAAAAAGGTAATCTAGAAACTTTAAAAAAAGTGATCTAGAAATAAATTTATTTATTTATTTACAAGTAAAGAGCTCAGCTGCTTGCAGGGTAATTAGCAGCTATCTTGCAAACTGCAGAGGCCCAGTTCTTTGAAGGGCAATTAGTAGCTATCTGATTTTTGAATAGCCTCAGGGCTTGTGGCAATTACTTATCTGATCTTTCCATCACCTGGGACCCACCAGATATCAGGTCGTGATCCACCAAGTGGGTCCTGACCCACAGTTTGAGAAACACTGCTAAAACGTATGAACCATTGTGATGTATTGTCCCTTGACCTCTTGTGCATGAAGATGTTTCCCTTGCCTTCTTCCTTTAGAAACAAGAGCAGTCTTTCAAAAGTTCATAAAAGGTCATCCATTCAATGTCAAGAGATATGTTTGCATCAAGTTCAGATTCTATTTTAAATCGGGTTATTCAGCTCACTGTGGTTGAAACGTTAAAAAAAACTGATTTAGCAGGTGCAGGTAAACACATTTACTAGAAAGTAAGCCCCATAGAACATGGTTGGACTTACTCTTAAGTATATGTGCATAGGATTGCCCTGGACAATCTAAAAAATGAAAATAGAATTTGATTTTTTAATTGACATCTACCAAGGGTTTTGCAGGTCAGTTCCATCATACCAAAATGGAGAGTCAAGAGAAAGTACAGCTCCCTGAAACATCTCTCCATTCAGCTCCCTGAAATATCTCTCCAGGGATCTTTAATGTATTAATTAACATACAAATATGTATGTTAATTAATACATTGCTAAATATTAAATGCTAATATATACAGTACATTGCTAAATTTGAGCTGCTCTATAGTGCAGACACAGCCAGTTTTTTTTACTGGTAAACAAACGCTTACTCCATTCCCAATAAACTAAGCAGTAAATGTCTAGATCACAAAGTAATAGAGGTAGCATTGGTATTACAGTTTATATGCATCTGAGTGCTTCTGGTTATAACATACATTTAAGAACATGGTCTAACAAAAACAAAAAAATAGAATATTTATCTATCCTGTTACTTAACTGGACTCAAGTGAAAAGATTCCCCAGGTGCAAGCGAGCCCGGGCCCTATGGGGCTCCTCAGATGTATGCCAGCTATGAAGCTGACATACATCCTGGGTGGGAGAGTAAGGCTGGCTAGGTCCAGAAATGGGCCGAGGATATCCCCGCCCCAGCGCAGCCCAGCCTGGCCAATGGCCCCCTCCCTCCCCACCCCTGCACCGACCGGCACAGGACTTACCTTCGCTGGTGGGTACCAGGTCCGGAGGGTGGCGGAGTGAGGGCTGCTGGCCTCCGTGCTGGCGACCCTTACTCTAGAGCAGGGGTTCTCAACCTGTGGTACGCGTACCCCTAGGGGTACACAGACCACGTGCTGGGGGTACACCAAGCCCTGCCCCTTATCTGCCCCAGCTCACTTCTGCATCACGAGCACCCATGCAGGGACTTTGATCATTACAGTTCAGGACACATACACATTACAGACTCAAAGCTGACTCACAGTTGATAAGGCACAGACTGGCAGGGCTCCCATAAAAAAAAACCTCTGCCAAATCTCTATATAACCCCCTTTCTAGCATTTACATCCAAGTTAGGGTGAGTAAGTTCTCTGATTAAATAGTCCCTAATTTCTTACTAAAAGGAGAAACTTCATTGACAGTGAACATAAGAGATAGAATACATTGTTTCTTCCATTTAAAGAAGGCAGCTCTTGTGGCAGATTGAGCTGGTTCTCTTAAGAAAGCTAAGAAGGAATTGCCTTGGTTTGTTTTTGGATGGGAGACCTATGGTGATATTTTCTTTAAAAATTGAAAAAAAGGTGGCTAACAATGTAAGCTGAGTAATTTTAATGATTAAATTTTACATTTTAATAATTTAATTACTTTATTTAATTAATTAATGCTAATTAATTAATTTGCGCAGGGGATACTTCAAAAAATTTGACCGTGCCAGGGGGTATACTTGGTGAAAAAGGTTGAGAACCCCTGCTCTAGAGTCATTGCAAACATGCTTTCCAGCATGTTTGCGATGCTCTGGAGCAGCGGAGCACGTGCTCCACCGCTCCAAAGTTACGGTAGATTGCGCAGCCAGTCAAGAACAAATCACGCATCCAACTGGTAATCGTAGTCTCCTTTGGAAAGATCAGATAGTCTGGCATTCTTATCCTTGCCTTCTAGAATACTAGTTCACACCATTGACAATATCAAACCACCTTTGGAAAATGCCACACCTGGCTGCCTCTGCCTACCTTTTAAATATCTAATCCAGGGAAGAAATAGGATGAAGCTATTGAGTTTACTTACGTGTAGCAACTGCATACAGCTGTGTCTTAGGTTGGGCTTGCAGTGCAAAGGAAAGAGGTCTACTTACTTGAGCCCCTTACTTCTGTGCTGTTTTCTTATTGCAAAGTACCTCCCTGAAGCAGCTGTTTAACCCCCAAAGTGCCATTTGCACTTCAAATGTAGCCATTTGCCTGGGAACTTGGGTTGGCTGGGATATACCGTTCTTTGTAATCTTGAAAATTGTACCGTTAGGCAACTCGATTTCTGTGATATTGGAAAAAATACAGATTTGGAATATTTAAATAAAGTGTGTTTTCTGTGTAGTTAAGCAGTAGGCAGCTGGACACTGTAGAATCAATTTGCTCTCAAGTCTTATTTATCAGCCATTTGTGATGAGTTTTTCTCTTACTAAAACATGCCAGGCGAAGCATGTTTTGTTGGGCAAAAGCTAGAGCATATGTGAAAGCACATGGACCCCAAAAGAGAGCATTGTGTGGCATCTTGCACTAGAGGTAAAGCGAATAAGTTTCAGAGGCAATAACCCAGTGATCTTGCATTTCTCAAGCAACTGCTATCCTCACTTGACCCAGCCTGACTGCTTTGGATTACAAATCTCCATGGGTTTTAATCCAGTGACATCAATGATTTATTGGACTTTAGAACTGTGGAATGTTTCTGCCCTAACAATTTCAGCATACTGCAAAAGATGTAACAATAATGTTTAGCCTTTTATAGAGTATTTAGAGGGACCAAAGCACGTCACATTCATCATCTCAATAATGTTTACAACAATCCTGTAACGTATATAATCATTATTTATTTATTGTTAAAATGTATAGGCCACTTTTGCCCTTCAAAGTGGCTTACAGAAAACAGTAAAAACAATCATATAAAGCAGGGGTTCTCAACCTGTGGTACGCAGACCTCTTTCTGGGGGTACGCCAAGCCCTGTCCCTTATCTGCCCCATCAGCAGCTAATTAAGTGTTAATTAACATGGATTTTAAATTATAATTATTTTTGGAGCCCTTCTGTCCCTTCTGGTTTTGGGCTTATTTTTGTACTTTGGAAAATGTACTTTGGTGGGGTGGGGAAGGGAGGAGCTGATTTTGGGAAGTGTGACTTGGAGAAAAAAAGAGATCCTTGCATGTGTGTGTGTGTCTCTCCCCCCTGCACACACAGTTAAATAAGACATTTTTTCACATTTAAAATTGTTTTAGTACTTTTTTATTTAACAATTAATAACCTAATTAATTGATTGATTAATCTAATTAATTAGCAGTTAATTAGCAGGGGGTACTTCAGAAAATTCGACCATGATAGGGGGTACCCAGGCCTCCAAAGGTTGAGAACCCTTGATATAAAGCATCAACCCCCCATGTGCTGTCTACTGTTTAATATGTGTGTGTGTGTGGGGGGGTCGTTTTGCTTTGTTAATTATTTTATTTTTATAGTGTCTTTTAATATGTTGTGAACCACCCTGAGCCATGTTTAATATGTTGTGAACCATCCAGAAGGGGAAAAGGCAGGATACAGATATTTTAAATAAATCCAAAACCACAACAGCAACTCATACATCTCCAAATCAGGGTCTCGGAACTTCATTCCCAATCCAGACTTCTGCATGCAAGGTACATTATTTCTGCCACAACTCTTTAGTAGTCTCTTGTGCTTGCAGAAGGTGAGATCTGCTTGCCATGGTATCAGAGACGTCGCTGGGGTTGGTGTCACCCGGTGCGGTAACTCATTATGTCACCTCCATTAACTTTATTTATTTTAATATAGAACAGTACAGGTCACCCAACAAATCAGTAAACCAACAAAAAACTAGTGGCCAACTTGATGACACTCACACAGCTGAATAAGAGTTCTAGTATTAGTTCTGATACATAGAAACAAGAGCTGACTCATAACACCTTATTGGTTCCATGCTGTATCATAACACCTTATTGGAACAATCAGTCTCATTGGTCAGTTTTGAGTTAAGGAAATCCACTTTTTGTTAATGCAGTTGTGTTTTCTTTTTCCAGTTATTTGGCCATAATGTTTGATAGAATACAGATACCTCAAAATGGTATGTTTCATTACACTCCGCATTACAGTACCTTTCCAATGATATATAACATGATGGTATTCATAAATACAAGGATTCCACATTTTTGGCAACTAGTGGTGTCAACCCCCCCCCCCGGGTGTCATCTGGTGCGGTCCTCACCCCGCCACCCACTGCATGGTATGGAAACCCAAATTCCTTTTTTTTTTTTCATTTTCTGATGATAAACATTCCTTAAACTTATGCTAGCATGAATGGCCACAAAGAAAAACTAGCTGCCTTTTTTCTAACAAGAAGAAAATTTAGTATTTTATTATATACATTTTCTCAGTAACCCGTAGGGGCACCATTTCTACCACTATCATCATGTAAGGTAGGCCAGTATTCCTATCCCTGTATTATAGAGAGGGAGTCAACATATTTATTTGTGGGAAAATCTGTCCCACTCCTTTCATTTAACCGAGCAAGAACTAACCATACAGAGATAAGACTCAGCTTGCAAAATGAAGGTCATGCTTTCTAGCTGTGAAACTCAGTGAAAGTATTTTTTACTTGAATTCAGACCTGGATCTTTTGTGTATAATTAGTAGAGGTGGGGGAAATGATAGCACATAATCTAAAGCAGAGGTTCCCAAACTTTGGAGGCCCATGTACCACCTACATGGGCCTCCGGCTCCCCACGTACCACCGGAAGAAAGTGCTGATGACGTCATCGGCACTTTCTTCCGGGGTGATGGTCTGCCGGTTGCTGTGTCTTTGGCTTCTCTTCTCTGATCGCGGGGAAGAGAAGCCAAAGACATGGCGCTGCGTGGTCGAGATGGCGACCATCATCTTGGCTGCCGGCAGCCCACGTACCACCAGCCTGTGGTCCATGTACCACCAGTGATACACATACCACAGGTTGGGAACCTCTGATATAAAGCATTCATAGAGTAAATTAATGTGAAAGAGCCCTGCTCCTTATTGGTAGGCTTACCAGATCTCCAACCAGGACAGAGTGCTAGATCTTTAGGAGATGTGGGCAGGTGTAGCTTGTTAAACCTTATAGCACACTCCTAGGCATGTCTACTCAGAAGCAAGCCCCATTGTGTTCAGCTGGTATGTGATGATGAGTATGTGATGGTAAGCCTACTTATTGGTATCAAGAGATGCACAGAGAATACGTTTGGTTTCATTTGTCAGGGGAGAAAAAAGAAGGGATTTAAAAAGAACAAATAATCTCAGCGGGATTAAAAGTCATAAAACGTGTAATTAAAATATTAAAACTTAAAAACACAAGTGTATTTGTTGTAAGCACCCCAGGGGTACAAGTGATTTCAGCTTGTTTGATTCGGTGAGCAGACACCAAGCTCCGCTGCTGAAAGCAGCACCCAGGAAAGAGAGAGAGAGGAGAGAGAAGGAGAGGGAGCGAGAGATCCGCGGTGTGCGGAGGCGCCAAAAATAGAGCTCAGATAGACCAGCGCTGGGGTAAAAAGAAGATCTTTTACTTCGCTAGCAAAGGATACAGATTGCGGGGCAAAATGTGTAACATACATAATTAATACAAAAGCTTATATACATTTCATTACTTCATTTAGAACCATGGAATACATTGTTCAAAGAATACATAAGAAAGAGACACCAATACAAAGCAAGATCCAAGAAAGTACACTTCAATACAGCCAATCAGATGTTGGATTCAAACTTCCCGCCAATGAGATGCTGCAGCAACATTTGTACATAATAAACCAAAAAAAGACAGACTTTATTAAGAAACCAATGAAAAGTGTGATGCTTTGTGTTACTAGGGACCAATGGGTTGGTGGGTCTGGGGTATTGTGTGGCAGAGGTAATTGGATTAGGTCCCCACCCAAGACATCCTGTCTAAGGTGAAGTGAGGTTTTCCTGTTTTCATGAATGGGAACTTTTGTGAAGCCAGCTTGACACAAAAGCAGTGATTTCCAACTAGATAGCCCATGGGTGCCTGACAAAGGGACCCGTCCCAGTGGCACCATGTAGCAGGAGGTAACACATTGACAGACATTTGAATTACTGTGACACAGTGAGGCAGAAATAATGATCCCAGGGTGGAGGAAAATGGTGGTAATTGAAAGAGAAGGCACACAAAGAGACAGGTTTTGAAATCATGGAAATGATAGCAGTCTGGGTCCTCGCTGTGCCTTTTGGAATTCCCCTTCTTCCCTGCCCCCAGCTGGTGCCCGGGTAGATGGCAGCCAAGTGGAGACATCACAGAATAGGAGCCGCTGTTAACTGGCATAAGTTATGTTCCTGAAATGGTCGTTCCCCTACTCCCTGCAATGCGGATTTTGGCGGGAGGTACACTTCTATGTGCCACCTTTGTTAAGCCCCCCTGTGTCCTGGCAAAGAGGAGGAGACGGAACTCGAACCCTTGCGCACCCCCGTGCTTCCCAGGCCCCCCCAGGGAGGATGCTGGGACTCTAACCCAGCTTTTACGGCCGCAAAATATGCTGCATTGCCTCCAGAAGCCTCTCCGTGCAACAGGAGGCTAACCTCAGTTGCACGGGAGGATCGGGACCCTTCTGTGTAGGGACCCGTCCCTGGGAAGACCCCGATGATCCTCAGCGAAGATCCGGTAACATAACTCATAGGGGAACCCCAGAAACACAGCGATTTTCCAGAAAGCCCCATTGTTCCACGAAGTAGGTTAGTGTCTCTTTAAAGCTGTCAGAGGGAATAAAGGTAAAAAGTTCAGGGTTCTGTCAATAATCCTTTTAATAAGAGACACACTCCGTCTAGAGCTTCTTGGCTGTATGCCCAGAAAGGGGATTAAAGGCTTAAGAGGGTTAAGCAGCTTAAAGGATTAAGTGGGTACATGGTGAACTTTGCTGGCTGCTGCTTGGACCTCGGGAAGGCTTGTGGCAGGTGCGTGCCTGTAAACTCTTGCCCTCTGCTGGCATGCGTCTCCACTTAGAGTGCGCGCAAACCGGAAAGGAAGCTGAATTCTTAATGCGGTTTGCTTTAAAAGGCTATATCTTGGTGATTCCTTGACGGATTTGGATGGGGTAAAAGGCAGGGGGTTCAGGGGAGGGTACTCTATGAAATAAAAATATTTGGGGGGGTCCCTCACTTACAACATATTCAAAATGCAATAAAACTTAAAAAAAACACAGCATGACGTTTCATTCATTCAGTCATGAATATCATCAGGTGCAAGAGCCTAAAAGATGTAGCCAGTATTTAAGGGAAACTCAAACACATCTGCTATGATGAAAGCAATTATATCCAGAAGCCAGCAATTATCCCTAGGGAGCAATTAACCACTGGTAACGTATCCTGCCAACACTCACATTCCCTAGTCCAGTGGTTCCCAAACTTTTTTGACTCGCGGCTCCCTTGACCTCCCTCGCCGTTAGCCGTGACTCCCCATTACAGTGCATGGAAGAAACAGGCACTCTTTACATGCTCAGAGGCACCCTTTCTTATATGTATGTGTATATGTATGTGTATATTCCCAAAACGAGCCCTAAAGTGGATTTTCCATGCTTATGCTGAGCAGCAGCTAAGCCAGGAGTGTGCAGGGTGGGGTTGGGATGCTGCCCTCCCTCCATTGGCAGGCCTGGGTAGAGGGTACTGATGTTATCTGTGTTAGTCCTATACATGGCAAGAGAAACATCAAAGCATGGGAGGGAAGCCCCAGTTGCACAAGAGAGAAAGAGAGAGAAAGCTAGCTCCTTTTGGTGTAGCATCTTTGCAAGACGAAAAACAGATTCTTATACTGCCTGGCAGTTTCCGGGGGTGGGGTGGGGTTGTCCCAGCAACTAGAGTGGGGAACTAACTTAGAGGTGGGTCAGAAAGGAAGAAGGAGAGAAATCCTAATAATTAATCAACCAAACTAAACATAGAAATCAAAGACTGTATGTAAAGCAGAACCTGCTCTGCACCATTTTCAATTGCAGTTCTTGCATTGGTTTTGTGTTTGCTTTATTAAAAACATTCAACAGAAAGAAAATACTTTACTTGCAAACCTGCAATGTCTCAGGATTTGGAGAGAAACGCTCCAAAGTACCGGTACTCAGCTTATCAATAGAGTTGTAAATCGTTCTTTAACATAAGATAAGGGCTTTGCTCACGCTGTGGTTAAAAACAAGATGTGGAAACTGCCGTTGAATGACCCGATGTGAAGAGGGAAAAGATCTTTTCCGGATCTTTGTTTTTGCTCTCTCTCTCTCTCTCTCTCTCTTGCAAGCAAGAATAGGTGTTAATTAAAAGATTAACGCGACACCCCTGGCTGCTTTTGATGACGCACTTGGGAGTCGCGCCTCACACTTAGAGAACCTCTGCCCTAGTCTCTAGAGTTTACCCAACTTCACTGTAGCCCTGCTTAAAGACGGAGTCCAGATTCTATTTGTAACTGACAGTTCCTGCTTCCCATTAAGAACCCTTTTGCCATGTTTAAAAATCTCAGTGGCTTCCAAACTAAGTATCTTCCTATAACCTGATTCATGCCATAAACATTCAGTACCCCCCAAATTAATGTTATGACCAGTAGCCATTGAATGTTCCGCTAGGGCAGACTGTTCCGAATGCCCCAGTCTGCAGGCTTGCTGGTGTTCTTTGATCCTCGTAGCAATGCATCGCTTCGTGGTCCCTATACACTGGCGTCGCTCTAGGTGGGGCGGAAAGCTAAGTTTTGCAGCTTTCCGCCCCACCTAGAGCGACACCAGTGTCCCTATATATACACCTGGCCACAGCCAGAATTTTTCTGAATATTGTACATACTGTTGCTGTGATCTGCACTGTAAAATTGGACTTTTACACTAAGAATGTAGGAATGCCTGGAAGGACAAAAAAATAAAAAATAAAAGATAGAAGAAGATGGAAAGTGTGTTCTCCGTCTGTTACTTTCTGCTATTCAGAGATTGTGCATAACTAGATGAGCGTTAGTTCAAAAATTGTAACAGTAGCATATATCAGGCCATTAGCTCAGTTTTGGCAAGTTTTATGGGAAGTGCTCCATGTTCTGCTTCTCTCTCTTTTAATCTGTTTGTGAAAACCAAAATTCCATTTTGACACCATTTCAGATGCAAAGTTCAAAACTGGAGTATATCAGCAGACATTCTGATATAATTGATGCTGTTCCCATTTGGGTTGCTTTGTTTTATCTAGCAGGAATAAGCATGCAAAGTAGATCAATCAGCAACACAGACTGTTACCTCTAGTATGGAGCCCCTATATTTTCATGGCCTTAGTACACCAACAGCAATAGAAATGCAAATAACCTGTACTTATACAATAGCTATCTTAGTCACAAAGTAATGGGGTCCCTTCGGGGAGAAAGGCGGGATATAAATACTGTAAATAAATAAATAAAATAAATAAATAATGGTGAATGCACTTGCATTTTACCTTCAGTCTGAATGCAACTCCTCTCTCTCTCTCTCTCTCTCTCTCTCGTACATTATGAAGCAGCAAACAGACACTCTGTAATGCCACAGAAAGTAGCAAAGTCGCAACTACAAAGTAAGTTGGATATTGGAATGTCCAGTACATTTTAATTAAAAAAAAACCCAGGATGCTAGATGGGCGCTTTGCAGTGAACTTTAGCTGAACCAAGCCAGGTGGTGATAAGGTGGAAGAGGGACCTCTTGTACCTTTTAAGGCAGGGGTGGGGAACCTATTTGCAGTGGGGGGCCATTTTCCCATAGGGAAAATTTGCTGTGGGCCGGCCATTAGGCCGGCCGATTTTTTGCCCCCCCCCGCAAATTTGACCCCCCCACGAATTTACCACCCACCCACCACTCGCTCGCCCTCCCACCCACCCACCCACCGCTCGCTCGCTTCCCTCCTCCCTCCTCCCACCGCTCACTCGCTCACTCTCCCTCCCTCCCACCCACCCACCCACCGCTCGCCCTTCCTCCCACCCACTCACTGCTCTCCTTGCCTCGGCTCCGGGCCAGGGCCGCCACTGCCGCCGCCGCATTCCCGCGCCTCCTTGGTTTAAAAACAGCCTTCGCACAGCGTTGCTGAAGCCGAGATTGCCGAGAGGGCAATCCCGGCTTCAGCAACGCTGTGCGAAGCCCGCATTTAAACCAAGGAGGCACGGGAAAGCGGCAGCGGAGCCTCTGGAGCCTCCGGTCCGGTCCCGCGCGGGCCGGAGGTTCCCCACCCCTGTTTTAAGGGAAGATGACAGGTTGTTTGTCGGTTGTATCTAATTAATGCAAAGTGAAACAATTAAAGAAAGGCTACTAGGCCAATATGGGACTATAGTGGGTTGGGGTCTAGCAACAAGTATAAGAATATATATACTGCTAAAATGTATAACTAAAGGTGTGGCTTCTCTCTTGTGAATATGAGGTCACCAGCTTTTGCAAATGCTTACTAAAAACTTCTGATCAACACAAGTTCTTGTGAAGATTTTTGTTCCTAACAATACTGTCTCTAGAATCTTTCTACATTATTAGATGCATGAAGTGTCTTCTTCAGTTGGCAGATATATGTATATGTGTGTATAAAGAGAAGGGAAAAACTATAAACCATGGGGCCAAACTTGCATGAAACACAAATGGGAGTAGGTCTGTCACATTTCTATGCAGAGAGCCAAGTGTGACAGATTTACTGCCACATTTTTGCATTTATGGCCTTTTGTCCCTGTTTACAAACTAATTATGCATCTACACACTTGCCAACTAAGTGTAACTCTTTGTGCTCTAATCCTCAAATGTTTATCCCAGAAAAAAAGCTTTTGGAAAGCCTTATCTCCATGCTATGTGCTATTCCCACATGACCAAACAAAACAAACAGCTCATACATAATTTTATTTTCTTTGACATGGCACCCCTGACATCCTTACATGCAAGAAACTATTGCATGTAAGAAACATGCAAGGACTATTTCACAGACTGTGTGCTGTTCCTGGGTGCCTAAATAAATTTAAATTTTAACTCTTTGTAGCCTCTAGCAAGCAGAAAACAGAGATAATTCTGGAATGTGTAGATTCACACTGGTGGTTTTTTACAATCTTAGATTATAAAAAAACCTCCAGTGTGAAGGAGCTCTCCCAAGAACTCCCACCTCCTCAAAGGTAAGGGAAGGGGCTTAGAGAGAGAGAGAGAGAGAGAGAGAGAGAGAGAGAGAGAGAGAGAGAGAGAGAGAGAGAGAGAGAGAGCAGTAGTTTTCAGGTTTTGCTATAGACATGAACGAGAAGTTGATCTCTCTGGGGGTCAGGGTGAGAGCAGGGTCTCTCTCTGCAGACTTGATTGGAGGTAATAGACTTGCTGTCTGCTAGGAGTGCATGGTGTTCTCATTTCCACTGATGGGTTATTATATATATGGTGACCCGGGCCGGCCAATCACTGGCCGGGCCTGACGTAACTGGCCTCCTGCCTCCCCGAGGGGTGCAGGACAATTTCCCCGCTCCGCGATGGCGGCGCAGGGGTTATATGTATGTATATACTGTGTATGTATATACAGTACCTGTACACACACACACACACACACACATACACACACACACACACACGTAAGTAATGTATGTATAAGCATATACATACATATATACTGTTACAGCATATACATATATGTATATAGTATATGTATCATGTTTCCCCAAAAATAAGACAGTGTCATATTAATTTTGGCTCCAAAAATGCAGTAGATCTTATTTTCAGTGAGGTCTTATTTTCCCAACCTGTCTCCATGGTGGAGGACTCAAGTCCTCCACCATGGAGACGACGTGCTAGAGAGACTCTGCAAGGTTGCAGCCTCCTTGCAGGCCTTGCTGGCCTCTCTAGCATGTTATCTCTATGGTGGAGGACTCAAGTGCAGGCCTTCCAAGCCTTGCAGAGCCTTGCACACTTGGGAAAGAATGAAGCTTAAATCGGTCAAAGTAAGTGCCAGGGCAGTCACGTCCGTCTGGCTGATGATCTTATTTTCTGGCTAGGTCGTATTGTCAGGGGAGGTCTTATATTTATGAGTGCCAGCAAAAATCACACAAAAATGATGGTAGGTCTTACTTTCGGGGGAGGTCTTATTTTTTGGGGAAACAGGGTATATCCTGTGTGTGTGTGTGTGTGTGTGTGTGTGTGTGTGTGTGTGTGTGTGAGCGCAATCCTATCCCACCCACCGGTGTAACCAGCAGTGCAGTGAGAACGGGAGGCCCCAAAATGGAAAGGGGATTCAAATCCTCTCCAAATGGGGATTCAAAGGGGATTTAAATCACCCCTCCCCTCCAAAGCCTCCCGCCCTGCCCTCCCCCACTGGTAACACCGGTGGTAAAAGTTGGATAGGATTGCGCTGTGTGTGGGTAAATAAATCAAGTACTGTGTGTCATGATCTCAAGCCATGATCAAAGGGCACATTATAGAGCCATCTTGCATAAGTGTGGTCAGTGCCTGGATGGGCGACTGCCTCAGAACCACACGTATGCTGCCTTGAGATCCATGATAGAAAAAAAAGGTGGAATTTAAACCATCCTGAACCAAATGTTATAATAATGCCACCATAAGCCTCTCTCCTCTAAAGGAAGCCAAATCCAGGAAGTGCTGCCCCCTTGAACCACTCATTGCCCAGGGATCTGGGGAGCATATAATGACATGGAAGCTTGCATTTATTTGCATGATATTTCTTGATATTCTCACTATCTTGGGGTACATATGCAGGGTCCTATTTTGCAGGTTTGATAACTACCGCCCTGACACCAATCTATATGCAGAAAGTAGTGATTGTCTTACCCATGATTTACCCAACAGATCAGGGAAAATGCAAAGTTGGTGTGGGTGGCACAGTGCATTTTCCAAGCTCAAGTTCTTAGATATAAGGTGATTCCGTTCTGTTTGAAGCCTTCCCACACTCCCTACATCAGTGAAAGCATCAATAACTGCTTTTGACTCTGAGGCAGGGCTTATTTTATTGTCAATATAAATTGTAACTGTAGAGAGAGAACTATTAGTCACCTTCTTTTGTGTCAAATGCAAATGAAGATATTGTGAGCCTCTGAAGCAGACCACTTCAACAAGCCCACTTATAATATAGATATTACAGCAAACAATATTTGATGTCGCTTTGGCTTGCCCCAACCCTACCCTATCTTGCCCTTTTCATGTTTCATTTCTGTTACAGCTACAGTCCCTTCATTTGAAAGTCTTATTTCTCATGCTAAACAACTCCAGTGAGTTGGATCATGAGGACAAAGATAACTATTATTAGGAACATGTTTATTTATAACAAGCAGTTTAGCGTTGAGTAACAAGATATGACAAGCTGTGCTTTTCTGAAGGTTTACTGGATGTCTTGGGTGAGTTATGAGGCACAAAAAGGAGTGCAAAGGCCTTTACATCACCTCCAAAATGTGGAAGGCTTTCAGGAATGCACTGCCTGCCATTAACGCCTCTTGCTGCTATTTGTTGCAAGCAAAATTACAAGAAGTTTGTTCCTATGATGGACTAAGTGACGTGAATCTGAAATCTAGTACTGAAATCTAAGGGTCACCTCATGGGTACATAGATTGTTGATCTGTAAAAATGAACCCAGGTATAATCATTCACCCAGAAATACCGTATTGTCCCGAGTATAAGACGCACCTGATTATAAGACGCACCCTTAAAGTTTGGTGCTATTAAAAAAATTAATTAAATCACTGGCATTAAATTGCAACAGCCTGATTATAAGACACACCCCTAGTTAAAAAACTTAAATTAGGAGAAAAAAGTGAGTCTTATACTCAGACCAATACGGTATATACCCAGGAACAGACGTTCTGTATCTGGGTCCAGCATAATGTGTGAATGAACAACAGTCCTAATGTAAAAGTGTCTTGAGAAAAAAACATAAGTATTGTATAGTCATATTCTGTGGGACCCAGAAAGACAGAGTCATCTATTCTAGCTTTGCGAGAAGTGTAGCAAAAGAGTTGGTTTTAAACCAATGGTTTATAATGGATCCCCAACAGACCCTTGCTAACTTGCTTATATTCTCATACAAGCATACAGAGTTTCAACTACTGTATTTATAATTGCAGCTGGACTTAAAACAACAACTGTTGCCTGAAAAGGTCATCTCAGTTTAAAAACATTCAGACAAAAAGTCTCCCTGCCTCCTACCATATTGTTCCTCAGACTGTCTCCATTCCCCCCCCCGCCCCCGCCCCCATATGAAGTTCATTTTCCTACTTGGTTTAAAAACTGTTGGAAGATTTTATTTATTTATTTATTTATTTATTTTTCACATTTTTATACCACCCTTCCTCCAAGGAGCTCAGAGTGGTGTACATATTTCCTCCCCTCCTTTTTGTCTTCACAACCACCCTGTGAGGTAGGTGGGGCTGAGAGATAGTGACTGGCCCAAGGTCACCCAGGAAGCTTTGTGGCTGAGCGGGGATTTGAACCTGGATCTTCCAGGTCTAAGTCCGACTCCCAAACCACTACACCATCCTGGCAGATAGATGCTGCCTATAGACACCAGGTACAGTGTACTGCCGATGTAACCTGGAGACTCCAGACCCTGACTCTGGAGCCTCTGCGTTGTGTACCAAGAAAAACTCAGATGGCCAGAGGAGGTTTTTTTCAACTTTTACTTTCCGAGTATACAGCGCTGTAGGCAAGCATCCTGTGCTCAGCAGCAGAAAAGCAGGACACCGCCCCGAGCCAAACTCGTGGCTGTGTTTTATACCATGATTACAAATGTGGGCGGCAACATTGAATGAGTGCTAGTATTTCTGTGGAAATTTACCCGTACATGCCAAACGGCTTCACCTCCCCACCCGGAGTCACGTACACAGTTCTGAGGTGTAATAAAAATTCCTTTGCTTGTTCCCAGTATGCCCTTATATGGCCATTGCCCTAATATGGTCATGTCACACCAAGAGGGCTAAAAGGCTACCTGTCCCAGACCCCCCCCCTCTCTTTCCTGGTCCTCTAAGCATCCAGATGCCTATAGTAACCATTTGCAGTTGTAAAGGTGACCAGGAATCTGCCTTGTGACTCACACAGGCTTTGTTGTTTGCTCCCACACAGTGGCAAACTGCTATGAGACGTTTCCAAAAGTACCAACAACTGCTTGGAATAGTTTGTGTATCCAATCTATTAGTATCATTAAAAAAAACAAAACACCAACATGTTGTTTTTGGAATCTGCTTTAATGTAATCCATGCATGCTGAATACGTAGGCAAGATCAAGATGTCACCACCACCCTCACCTTCACCAGTCTTTTCTTCTCAGCCAATTTTGCAATTGGAAATAAGTGCAAGACAACACAGGTCAAGTTAAATGTGACACTGCCTACATCCTATGCACTTTTAATACAAAATGCTATCCTTTCAATGCTGTCTGTGTGATATAGTTTACCAAATAACTGTTGAACTCCAGATTTTGATAACTGGAACAGCTGGAAAGGCTGAAATAGTCTTAATCTGTCTGTATTAAGACCGCCCTCGCCGGTCTTTGAAAATGCCAGGACAGAAGGAATTAAGTGTGTAAAAGCTAGGAATGGCTTGATTACACCCACATTATTTGGGAGCAGGGTGACCAGATACAATGGAGGACAAAGTGCCTATACCTTTAACTAGGCTTACCAGATTTCTAGCACCCCCAAGGGGGACGGGAGTGACATCACGGGAAGGCGGTTCAAAAACTGTGATGTCACTTCCGCCGGAAGTGGGGTGTCCACCGGAAGTGGGCGTGTCCACTGTAAAATAAGCATTATTTTACCTTTTCCCGTGCCTCTGAGCATGTGCAGAGTGCCGCCGCTGTTTTTGTCCCAGCCAGGTGCATTGTAATGGCCAGTGCTGGCCATCACAATGCAGCCAGGTGGCTGGGATGAAAAGAGCGACGGCACTCTGCACATGCTCAGAGGCACGGGAAAATGGTTAAATGCTGTATTTTATTTTCTGAGACTGTGCTATATTATTTTATTTGTGTATTTTAGTTTATTTGTGCATTTTATTTTATGTGCTGTTTGTGTACTTTAGTTTACTTTGTTTATTTTATTTTATTTTATCCCCTGTCCCCCCTAATCTCTTTTAGACCCGGCCCTGGCCCGCTGGCTGCATCGCAGCCGGCCGGAGCTCTTCCGAGACTGTGCTGCTGCCAGCTGCAGCACGTCTCTCTCTTGATCTCTGACTCTGCAGTCTCGCACTCCTGCGCGAGACTGGAAGCGCTCTGAAGATGTCCGAGTGAGCTCGGACAAATTTGGAGACATTCCAGCCTGGCGCGCATGCGCGTGAGGCTGGAACGTCTCTGAAGATGTCCGAGTGAACTCAGACAAACTCGGAGGCATTCCAGCCTGGCGCGCATACGCGCGACGCTGGAACGTCTCTGAAGATGTCCGAGTTCACTCGGACATCTTCAGAGCGCTTCCAGTCTCACGCAGGAGCGCGAGACTGCAGAGTCAGAGATCAAGAGAGAGACGTGCTGCAGCTGGCAGCAGCACAGTCTCGGAAGAGCCCCGGCCGGCCGCGATGCAGCCGGCGGGCCGGGGCCGGGACTAAAACAGAGTTCGGGGGGGGGGACAAGGGGCGATACCGGGACTTTCCCGGTCAAAAACGGGACTCTGGTAAGCCTACTTTTAACCATTGTATAAAAGAGGGAATTTTGACAGACTGTTTAACCCTTGCGAGTCTCTCAAAAGTAAAATAAGCACTGATATTAGGAAAGCAGATGGTATTTTCTTGGAAGGAAGGATGGTAGTTGAAGTTAAACGTTTTATGAACTCTTTTAAGCAGCTTGCAGGGTAGGCTGCACTAAACTAGTGCATTTCAGGGCCTGATCACATGAGCTTGTGGTAGCTGAGCTCCAGGTTTAGTCAGTCTGTGTTGGCATGATTTAGTCATGCTGTCAGAGGCTGTGGTACCAGTCAACTGGTATGTGATGATGAGTCTCTGTCCGTATTGGGTTTTGGTACTCAGTCATATTGTATGTTTGCTCAGAAAGCTGTTGTTGGATTGAATGAAAATCCAATCTGAGCAGTTTTATGTGTGTTCAGAAATCCCAGGGTCCTCCCCTCCCGCCTGTGGAAACAGGGCAAAAAGCTACCACAGCCATAGCTGCCATGAGCGGAAGCAGTCATGTGATTAGCAGCACAATCCTATGCATGTTTACTCAGAAGTAAGTCCCATTCTGTTCAACGAGGCTTACTCCCAGGAAAGTGTGGATAGGATTGCAGCATAGGTCCTCTCTTCTAGTAAGGGCCTAATTACATGTTACCTTAAATGCAGAATGAGATCTGGTGTATTAATTTTTTTTAAAATAGCAGCATGGGTGTGTGTGTGTATGCATGTGGGTGTATGCATGTGTGAAAGGAAGTAGAACTACGGCAGGCACATTGGAGGGGCTGTAGGACTTTGTCCCTGTGGCAGTACTTCCATGTACTTCACATACAGCACAATCCTTACTAAGTATCTGGCAGGCAGCCCAGGCCACCTGCTGGATCCTATCCGCGTTTCAGGATTGGCCCGGAGGAGGCCTACTCGGTGGAAGGGGACATTCGCCCACTTCACTCGGTGTAACACGGGAATGCCCCAATGGCCATGGGCCTCCTTGTATTTCCACCAGCTATTACCTGGTGCAAGTCTGAGGAGACCATGTAAAGGCCGCGCTAGCCCAGGAACAGGTCAGGGATAAGGCGGCTGCATCCCCGCCCCCCGGGCCAGATCAGCCAATGGCCCCCTCCCTCGCCACCCGGACCGCCCCCACACCCGCTGATGCTGCACTTACCTTCTCTGGCGGCTGCAGGGATGATCTGACGGCGGATTAAGGGCTGCAGGCCTCCGCGCTGGCGACCGTTACTCGTGAGTCATCGCAAACATGCTTTACAGCACGTTTGCGACGGCTTTGAATGGCGGAGCGCTCGTCCACCGTTCGATACATCCAGTGGATTGCGCTCATAGTAACATAAGCAATAATGTTACAGTTCTCTGTCCAGGGGAGTTTACTCAGAATATTACTGTGTGAACTAGAAGTAAACCAATACATGCATAATAATTACAGTTATTCCCATGATTGCTGTACAGTTTCCTTGCTATGGGAGTTTAGGGATGAGTGTTATCAAGAGCATTTTCTTTTGGTATGCAAAGATTTTTCTCCATTTCATAAGGGATTCCATGATTTAGGTGAGCAGTAGGCTTCAGAATGATGTTACAAAATAATACACAGAATCAGCAAGAAAACAGTGCTAACTCGTGTATAGTCATTTCCCCCCCTCCTCTTCATGAAGTGCTTCCAAAACTGATTACACCAATTATAAGTGTAACAGCTGGTTTCTGTAGTGGAAAGATAATCCCTAGAGTAGATGAAAAGTCATGCATCTTGCAAAAAATAAATAAATTAAACAATCCATATGCTATGGTGAAAGATCACTTGGCTATGGACAGGCTAATCTTGTTGGGTTGCCAATAAAAAGAAGCCTTGATGCTTTAGATGTCACCACCCCCAATAACAGAATAACAGACTATTAGCAATTGGGTATTTTTTAAAGAAATATTTTCTTGTATAGTAAATGGCTACTGCCATTTAGTGTTGGGTGATGTAAAAGAAGATGGGGCTCCTGTATCTCTAATAGCTGTGCACAGCTCTTTTCTTCCCCTGTATGACAAGCTGCAACCCCTGACATTTCTTCTTCTTCAGTGCAAGGATAGCACAGCTACAGGAGACCTGTCCACATCTGGATGCCCTTAAAAAGTGCCACAGAGAATCAAAAAAAGACAAAGTGTAATAAATATTTTGGGGGGAAATCCACTAGAATCCATTTTTAGAATGCTTGGACAACACATTTTGCTGCTGCTATACTGGGACTTCAATTTCTGATTCCCCCTTTCCTTCATGGGTATGCACCCCTCTTCTTTTCCCTTAAATATGTATCGGGGGGGGACTCTAAGGAGAAGGCAGGCTGACGAAGATAAGTAGTAGTTTATTACTGCTAGAAGTAGTAGTAATAAAGAAGTATTTACTTATTTGTTCACATTTTAACACCATCCTTCCTCCAAGGAGCTCAGGACTGTGTCCATGTTTCCTTCCTCCTTTAGTTCACCCCTTGCTGCACCCTGCTTTCCCTTTACTGGACCAGCAGCTGAACAGGGAAAAACCCTTGGTAGTTTGTATCTGCTGCCACCATTCCAGGCTACAGAGAGCAGGCAGAGGATGGTCATCTGGAAAAAAAAAACCCTCTCGAAAGAGCACTGAAGCCCAGGTTTTCTTATTAAAAATCAAACCCACAATAGTGTATGCGGGGTGAAGAGATGTGACAATCCACTGAATTGCCTGTGAACATGTACCAGGCAGACAAAGGGTCCAAATGTAACTAGTTTATTAAAAGTCTAAAAGAAAAGTAAAGTAAAATAAATGGTGAAAGAAAGGTGGATAGTAAAAGTACAAGCAAGCTGATGGAAATGCTGAGCTTGACTGGAATGCACAAAGGCAGGCTTTCATCAAATGAATGCAGTAACCATTAATGCCCAGTAGATGGAGCTGGGATGCTACCCAAACTCTTAACCCACAGCCCTCCCCATCCATCACACTAGCTGGAGTCACCTAGCAGACAAAGCAACAAAAAGTGCTTGATCACAATCTAGCTAGATGGTCCCTAGCTTAATCTACTTACATTGGTCAAGGAATCCCCAGTTATTGCACTTGCCAGTGAGCAAGTGGGTCATCCTCTCTTATCTTCCAATGAATGGGTCGCTCAGGTGACTGGCAGAGACCAACCAACATTTCCTGTGCAGAAGGAAATATATAACTTTGCTTTGATGATGTCATCAAGTTACCTGATTGGAGGAGTGGAACCCACCTGGTCAGTCCACCACACCTTCTTGATCTAGATGGACAGGTTTGGCTGCCTAATCACTAAGCACATGCCAATCCTGGAGGGGGTGTAGCCACTCCAGACAGGAAGAGAAGCCGAATCCACAAACAGCACATGTTTGGGGAATAATGGAGTTTCCAAACGGAGGAAAAGGCTGCTTGCAAAGGATGCCTCAACAGCTCTTTAGGCTATTAGCCCTGCACAGTACCCCAAAACACAGAAATTTGGCAAAAAAGAGGACAGAGGAACAGGGCATTCATCACAGGTGCCAATTGTGCTGTTATTTTATGAAGAAGAGAAAGCTGAATGCAAATATCCTGGACACACAGATACTGTCAGGTGGCAGTAGCCATTCATATTTGCTAGAAATGAGGAGGTTATTTGAGGAGCAAAGTTGCTATTAAAAGTTTATAATTGATGTTCTTTTTGTATTATAGTTTGCTTAAGTCGAGCCAGCGGGTGGCGCAGTGGGTTAAACCACTGAACCACAAGCTGTCGATCGAAAGGTCGGCAGTTCGAATCCATGCGACGGCTCCTGCCTACCTAGCAGTTCAAAAGCAAGAAATTGCAAGTAGATTAATAGGGACCATGTCAGCGGGACAGTAACAGCGTTCCATGCACCTCAGTGTTGAGTCATGCCGGCCACATGACCATTGAAACGTCTTCGGACAGCGCTGGCTCTTCGGCTTTGAAACGGAGATGAGCACCGCTCCCTAGAGTCGGACACGACTGGACTTAATTGTCAAGGGATACCTTTACCTTTTACCTTGCTTAAGACGGAGTTTGGAATTCTGGAATTCTTTGTCTCTTGGCTTTTTATATTCTTCTTCATAAGAAGAAAGTACACAGGCATCTATTCATCTAATTCATCATGCTCAGAATTCATCAGTTCTATTAATTGTTGCTGGAGGGTTTTTTTTTTTTAACCCTGCATGCCTTTTCCTTTATGTTAAAATAGTGATATATGGATGCAAAAATGCTTTGTAGGTCTCCCTGATAATAAATGTGGGACCCTTTAAAATGTCAGGTTGCATCATATACTCCGGAGAGATCATCTTCAAACAATTGTAGATCTATTTTCTTGCCTGAGAGAGCACACCATGATGCCATTTAGCTGGAACCTGAAGCTATTGATAGCCCGCTGTGGTATCATGTACACCAAGGCCCTATGATTGTCCTCCTGAGGCAAATGTTATATGCATCGTGTTAACCACCCTAGCATGGTCAAAAATAACCAAATCCGCTGCTGCTTGACCTACTTTATTATAATGCAGAATCCATTCAGTCGTCATAAAATAGTTCACCTAAAATCAATTGCTGGCAACGACATCACGATTACACGACAATTGAGCCACAAGGCTCAGCTTTTACTAGCCAAAGAAACAGATGCATCTTTCAGAACCAACCCAGTATTTCATATGCATAATTTAACAACTAATACATTTATGTTTCTTAGGACAAATCATCTGTTTGGGGAGCATGTTGCATGAGAAATTGTCAGACCCAATGGATGTTTGTTGACAATCGTAGGAGTTTTCTCAGTGATTTGACCTAGCAGCATATTTATCATGCCGGGAAAAAAAAGACTGTCTTAATAAAACAGTCGTTACAGTGAATTGGGTATAGATGTGTTCGTTCTGTGTCAACATAAGGTCTATAACAGGTTCTCTGCCAGTTTGACTGCATGTACAGTTTCTATGGAAACAGGCATAACTATACTGTTAAGCTGCCATTCAGACAGGTGCATCATAGACTTTGGTAATATATATGCACAGACCTTAAATTAAAAATGTGAAAATGTGCCCACTCACTTGATATCAACAAGCTGTCTGAGTCAAGAAGTATTATCGTTATTTCTAGATTAGTGGCAAATGTAGATAGGTTAACCAAAGCGTGTAGATCCTATTCAGTATAGAACAAAAACCCAAGTTTAAGGACTACAGCACACATGATGACCTTGCTAATGAAATGTCATCGTATATGGCTTGCCAGCTGGCTGTGTAAGTGAGTGATCCAGGTGCGCTACAACATATAGAGGAGGACAGTGCGAAAAGTGCAGGTTTACCAGCTAGGGCTACTGCCAAGCCATCCTGGGTTTGCTTTTCAAGTCCTTTTCTGCCTTTCTCTCCACCTTTGAGCCAAGAGGTCACTGTGTCTTAGCACCCTAGGCTAGCCCCACAATCTGTGCAATGCTACATACAAGCTTGTCTCAGCATATATAGAGAGGCCTTTAGCATCCGTGACCATTGACCCATAAACCCCCTCTTCTGTGTCTCGTGTGTAGTCAAACTGATGACACTTTTTGAGTTCTGTTCCTTCCCCCTGTGGTATGAGTGCGGTGCAGGGTCATGTGGTGCGGGCGCGGCAGGTGAGGCAACCCCACCCCCTCGTCGTTCGCGGTAAAGCACCGCAGCCTAACAAGGGGATTGCACGTGCTATCCACTTGCACTTGAGTAAGCGGGTAGTGCGCGCATGCACAACCCTCCAGTTAGGCTTTACTGTGAACTAGGAGGGGGTGGGGTTGCCTCACCAGCCACAGCACATGTCTCTGGTGGGGTTTGTGTGTGTGGGAGTCAAGTAGCACAAGCCTATGCATGTCTACTCAGAAGTAAGCACCATTGTGTATAATGAGGCTTACCCATAAGTAAGTGTACATGCAGTAGTACTGCCTCATGAGATTTTGGCGCCACCATCTTGGATCTCGCGAGATTTCGCCAGATCCAAGATGGCACCGCTGAAAAAGGTAAGGTTTTTACATTTTAAAAGCAGTAGCTGGAGTCCTGGCCGTCTTTGATGCAGCCAGCCAGGCTCCAGTGGTGGCAGTAGCCTGCCGCCGCCGAAGACGGCAAGGACGATGGCAGCTGCGGTGGTTGCCACCACCAAAGACAAGGATGATGGCGGTGGTAGCGGCCGCCGCAGATTATGGCGGCTGTAGCTGCGGCTGAATGGCGGCAATGGCAGCGGCGGCGGGACAGGTAATTAAGTAAAAATAAGTAAAAGTTTTGGAGAAAAAAATTATTTCATTTTTTATTTTACTTACTTACTTACTTACTTACTTACTTAATTATTTATTTATGGGGGGTTGTCCTGGTTTAAAACCGGGAAAATCTGGTAAGCCTACCTAGAGATCAGCCCCAGACCTCCTTAGGGTGGACTACCTTAACCATCACTGCAGCTACTGAAACAACTTGAATGCACAGATATTGCTGCCCCTTCCTAGCCCAGGCCAACCAACAACCGCTCACCCTCGCCACCCAGCACACCCTCCCCATGCCCCTGCACCGGCCAGTGCATTTCTTACCTGCTCTGGCAGCTGCAGGGTCCGGGGGGAGGTGGAGTATGGGCTGCCAGCCTGTGCGCCGGCAGCCCTTACTCCCCGGGTGTCGACAACACGCTTTACGGCACGTTTACAATACCCGGCGCCTGCAGAGCACATGTTCCGCAGGCGCAACATTACAGTGGATTGGGCTGTTAATCACAGGGCCAGTGCACTATTCCAGCTTTTAAGTGCTGAGTTGGCTTCCATGGTGCTCTTCTAGATGTAGGAAAATGTAGGAAAAATTAAACTTGTGATGTAGGGCCCACCTTTTTCAGGTCTAGAAAACAAGAATGTGCTAATTAAAAGCATTCCCATTAAGCAGACATTATTATAAGGTTAGTGCCTGTTTTTGTTTTATGAGGTACTAACTTCCATGCTATAGGCCAGCGGGTGGAGCAGCGGGTTAAACCGCTGAACCATAAGCTGTCGATTGAAAGGTCGGCAGTTCGATTCCCGCGACAGGGTGAGCGCTCGTTGCTTGGCCAGCTCCTGCCGACCTAGCAGTTCCAAAGCATGTCAATGCGAGTAGATAAATAGGTACCGCTTGCGGGAAGGTAAACAGCGCTCCGTGTTCCAGCTGCATGCTACGCGCTGCGGCAAGGAGAGTCATGCCGGCCACATGACCACGGAGGCGTCTTTGGACAACGCTGGCTCTTCGGCTTTGAAATGGAGATGAGCACCACACCCTAGAGTCGGACACGACTGGACTTACCGTAATTGTCAGGGGATACCTTTACCTTTTAACTTCCATGCTAAGTCACTTCTGTCATGACCCTTTCAGGCTTCTTTTGAAAGCTCCTGACAGCATGCCCCTGGACTTCCAAAGAACTTTGAAAAGGGACTCCTGTAAGTTCTGGTCTACACATGCAGGCAAACAAGGAGGTAGAATCCTATGGTGACAGGATAGACAGTCCAGTCTGCAGGTGGAGTTCACATCTTTAAATGCTCCCCTGAGTAAAAATTATCTGCAGGTAAAAAAATTGCACATCAGAGTTCAGCCATGCTAATATTTCTGGATGTTAGTTTTCTTTTTGCAGGGAGCTTTTATGCGGGTATGTGTGTTTAAAAATGGCATCTCTTAATTTCCACCTGAAGAATACAGTTCATTCTACCACGTCATGACTCTTTCACATCATTTTGTGCACGTATAGACCAGGCTACTCAAATACCATGATACCATGGAATTCAGAAGCAATGTGGTTAATCATCATCATCATCATCATCATCATCATCATCATCATCATCATCATCATCATCATCATCATCATCATCATCATCATCATCCCTCTTTAACTACAGTTCTAATTTAAAAAGAATGGGACCTTCTGAACTGGATTTCCTATAGCAATAATAATCGGATTCTTCCTGTTAAAGAGTTCCAGGAGGGAGCTAGTATCCTAGCATATCCGTTCCATCGAAAGCAGAGCTGAAATGTGATTACATCAAAGAAAATAAGAAACACATAACCTGACCTGCTGATTTCACTCTAAGGGACTCAGCTACCAGATTGCTTGGAACAACTGCTATGTTCTAGAAATGGGAAAAGAAAAAGAAAAAAAGGAAACATTTCTTTTTGTAACAAGATAGGAAGGGCATTCTATAGTTCTTTGCTAGGGCACAGAGCATTTATTGTCTGCGGAATTTTACAATTGAATGGAGTCATTATTGCAGCCACAGTTTTTGACTTGAGTGTTACAGGCAGTGACTCATGCTGTGCATGTAACCTGGAGGAGTTTGCAGAGGCAATGGAGGAGTAGCAACGACTAGATGACAGTACTCTAATCAGACTCCGGTGCTATTGTATTGTCAGATTTCTTTTTTCTTTTTCCTTACAGTGATATGATGCCTCATTTAGCCTGGGTTCAGAGGTTAGCTTTTTCAGTGTGTAAAAGGTGGTGTGATCAGTTTATCATTGTCCATACTGTGCACATCCATCCCACTGTTATAATGTCTGTATCTTTGCAAACTGAGAATCCAACCAGAGAGAAGTGCTATTCACAGTTTCTGGGGCCCCTGAGGACAAAGCCCTGTACTGGAGACCCCCATGGTGCTCTTCTTGGGCATGCCCTGATGGCAGTACTGAGGGTTCAGGGTCAGTCCAGCCAGATGGGTCCTCAGATGGAGGCCCTTGGCCAGGGCCTGACCTGGCCAACCTGATGCCACCCCTGTATTCATGCATTATGTTGTATGCATGTACAACCAGCATACAATGTATACAGATACCACAGGGGTAGTTGTCTTAGTTTGTGGCAGCAAAAGCAACAAAGAGTCCAGTAGCAACCAAGACTAACCAATTTATTTCAGCATAAACATTTGTGGACCGCAGTTCACTTCATCAGATGTACAAAGTGAAATTCTCAGTGGGCAGGTTATGTTGACTTGTATGCATGCACAGTTATCTACGCATTATGTTCAATGCATGTATGGCAGTACATATAATTTGTACCCTACATATGAAGGGTCTAGTCCTGAGGTTCACATAAAATGAATGCAAGTACAGCCATTGACACAAAAGGCCCATATGATTTATTTTGGACAATACCTCTATGCCTGGACTGGCCTCATGCAATTCAGAACGTGCACTTGCTGTGAGCATACACATCTACTCCCTTCCCTTGTGCCCTGGCACTCTATTGTGTGGGGAAGTGCTTCATCCAAACTGCATGGCAAGTCTCTTACAGCACAATCCTATGCATGTCTACTCAGAAACACTAGCATCGCTGCAGGGGGGGCGGAGCTCTAAGTTCCGCCGAGGCTCCGACCCTCCGTTACAGCGGAGCACGAAGCGGCCCCGCCCCCTCGCCTTTGGAACCATTCAAGGCGGTGAAAAAGCCTTGAATGGTTCCGAAGGTGAGGGGGCGGGGCTGCTTCGTGCTCCGCTGTAATGGAGGGTCGGAGCCTTGGCGGAACTTAGAGCTCCGCCCCCCCTGCAGCGATGCCAGTGCTCAGAAATAAACCCTATTGTGTTCAATGGGGCTTATGCCCAGGAAAGTATGCATAGGAGTGCACCCTTAAAAATACTAGTATTTGATGCATGTGTATCATGCAATGTTTGGGTGAATTATGCCCCCCCCCATATGATTGTAGGCATGAGCGCAGAGTGCATGATGTGTGTGCTCATAACCTGTGTACACTCTTAATTGGAAAAAAGCTTCCACTTAAAGTCAGTTAGGATTGGAACAGTTGAAAAGTTTTAAAGTATCCTATTTCCCTCATGGTTTCACCCCAATTTGTCCCCCAGTATGCAAACAAAAACCAAAGAGGAAAGTTATGCATTACACATCACATCCAATGGCGTTGCTACCATCAAGTGATGGTAGCGGGCCGCTACGGGGTGACGCGCGCAAGGGGTGACGTGCGCACGCGCACACGCGTGTGACGTGTCACCTCTCCTGCGCGCGCCGCCCCTGAAGACGTCCCAGGAGCCGGCTCCGGACACGTCTTCCACGGCCGACGCGCCAGGGCCTTCTGAGGAAGGCCCGCTGTGCAAATGTTATTTATAACGTTTTTGCACATGCGCAGACCATCCCTGAGGGAAAAGGGCTGCCCTTTTCCCTCAGGAACGGTTTGTGCATGCGCTAAAAAAGTTATAAATAACGTTCGCGCAGCGGGCCTTCCTCAGAAGGCCCCAGACAGCCTGCCGGGGAAGACGCCCCCGAGCCGGCTGCAACAATTAAGGGGGCGCCCGGGCCAGCGGCTGTTAGGGTTTGGGCAGCTCAATCTTAACGAAATCCCCTCATGGTCATGCAATGGCGCCATCACAGGCTACGCTGCATCTCACAGGGGTTTTTCGGCTGTTGGAGGTCTCCTCTGGGTAAGGGGACATTTAGCCAACAGTGTTTCAGAGTTACGGGAACAGATGCCATGTAAAAGCACAAAAAAAAAACCTTGAATTTTAATAAATTCACTCAACTGCCTGAGGGTTTCCCGATATGGGCAGCCTCCTGCAGACTGAAAAAACCACTAAAATCCGAGAATGCAGTCCTGACGTTTCGTTCCGCCAGCCGGAACCTCCTCATAGGAATCAACCATGTAGGTTGCTGGTGAAAACGCTGGAAAACGCTGTATGGAAAACGTTGATTCCTATGAGGAGGTTCCGGCTGGCGGAACGAAACGTCAGGACTGCATTCTCAGATTTTAGTGGTTTTTTCAGTCTGCAGGAGGCTGCCCATATCGGGAAACCCTCAGGCAGTTGAGTGAATTTATTAAAATTCAAGTTTTTTTTGTGCTTTTACATGGCATCTGTTCCCGTAACTCTGAAACACTGTTGGCTAAGTACGGGCCATGAAAGCTTTCGAACAAGATTAAGGGGACATTTGTCCCCTTGCCCTGGGGTAAGTCCCAGCAGCCACTATGGAGCAACTTGGACCTGTGCCAGTGATATCGGTGGCGCAGGCCCAAGTTGATTAATGTAGGTGGATCAGGCCAAGGAAGTTAAGTTGGATTCAGTGTGTGCCACTGCTGCTGAACTCACCCTCCCTCTCAGGCCCAACTTTCCCATCTTTGCCCCATCTCCTCCCTGTTTAACCCCCTCCCTGCCCTGTTCTGGGCTTACCAGCTCCTGCAGGCCTCTGTTACTCCTCTGGGTAAAGAACATTTGTTCCTTTACCCAGGGGTAAGCCTTTGGTGCCAGAATGGGTCTACCTGGACCTGCACCAGCAATTTTGCCAGCAATTTCACTGGTGCAAGTCCGAGTGGACCAGGGAGAACGGATCAAAGCCCGGAAGGGGGATAGGATATTGGTGGCGCCACTGCCACCAATATCGCCCCCATCCAGCCCTTGTTCCGCTACCCTTTTTGCCTCTCTCCCGCCTTCCATGGTGACTTACCTGCTCCGGGAGCCATGGAGGTCCACTGGCAGGCCGCTACCACCCACAACTTGCGGCAGTGGCCCAGCTGCTCCTGACAGTGTGTTGCATTTGCGACAGCCGTAAAGCGCCTTGCGCCACCCACGTCGCTAGGGGGCGCGTCACCCTGGAGCAGGGGCGCGCGCGTCACCCCTGCCCTAGGGTGACGCTTACCCCCGGCTCTAAGAGCGAACTAGCGTTAGAGTGGCGCAAGGCATGCGCGTCACTGTAGAGTGGCGTGTGAGGCGGGCCACCCGGGGGAGACACGCGCGCACCCGCGTGCACCCACACGCACCCGGCTGCGTGGCTGCCCTTTTGCCTTCAGAAACGGTCTGCGCATGCGCAAAAAAGCTAATAAATAACGCGTCAACGCATCGGGCCTTCTCAGAAGGCCCCGGACCGCCAGACGGGGCGGACGCTCCGAGGCCTTCTTCCAGCCTCGGAACCTTCGCGCAGACGGGGGCAACGCGCACGGGTGCGCATGGGTGCACGCGGGTGCGCGCGGGTGCGCGCGTGTCTCCCCTGGGCGGCCCGCCTCACACGCCACACTACAGTGAGGCGCATACCTTGCGCCACTCTAACGCTAGTTCCAGCGGTGTAAGGGCAGCTTTGTATAAGGCTGCCCATGAACTGATATTAAAACATGACTTTATGGATCCTGATCTGGGAGCCTTGTGGGTAGGCTGACCATATCCAAAAAGGGACAGGGTGCCTATAACTTTAACCATTGGAATTTGGGCAGGTGCAGCTCAGGGGCGTCACTGTAGCGTGGCGGGCGGGGCGGGCCGCCGGGGGGTGACGCGCGTCAGACACGTGTCAAAGGGTGACGCGCGTCACCCTCGGTGCCCGCGCGCGTCACCTTCGGTGTCCGGGGGTGTCCGGAGGTCGGGCCGGCCGCCGGAGGTCCTGCGCATCGTCTTCTGCCGGCAGCTCTCGGCCTCTTCAAGTAAGGCCCTAGCGCCGGCAGTTTAGAATTTCGCGCCTGCGCACAACTGTCATTGAGGCATAAGGGAGGGAGCCCTTTTGCCCTTAGTGACGTATGCGCATGCGCGAAAACCCTGGCAGGCACTTTAAAGCCGGGCCGCGCGGGCAGAGCACAGTCGCCTCAGCCTGCCTCTCAGCCGGACGAAGGAGCACCGGAGCAGCCGCACGAGTCGACGGAGGCTGGAGCAGCCGCGCAGCCGCAGCCCAGCCCAGCCCAGCCGCCATATTTCGCGCCCTCGCCCTGCCTTCCCTCGTGTCGTGGATTACAGGAGGAGGCAGCAGCAAGCAACGAACGAGCGAGCCACAGCCGGCAGCAGCGCGGCGTCGTTCGCCAGCCAGCCATCCATTCGTCTTCTTCAGCCAGCCATTCGTCTTCTTGCCTTCTGAGGCAAGCAAGCCTCAGCAGCAGCAGCATTCACCGCCTGCCACCATCTTCTTTTGCCCTCGCCCTCCTCGCCTCTCGCCTCTTTCTCCAGTCCCAGAGCCAGCCAAGCCAGCCAGCAGCAGTGCCAGCAGCACACAACAAAAAAAAAGTCAGTCATTCAGGGGGTGTTTTTGGGGGGTGGGGTGCCTGTTTTATTTTATTTGCTTTATTTGCAAATAGGGCCACTGCAGGGCCTGCCTGCCTGCTTTTTTGTGGGTTTGCTCTTTGCTGTGTTTTTTTTGGGTTTCTTTTTGGCAAACCTGGGTTTTCTGCTGTGTTTCCATGGGGGGGGGGGTTCTGATGTGTTTCCAGGGGGGTTTGGGTTCTGCTGTGTTTTGATGTGGGTTTTTTTGGCAAACCATTGGTTCCTCCTGTTTCCAGGGGGGGTGTTTCTGGTGTGTTTCCATGTGGGTTTTTTTGGCAAACCTTTTTTGGTTTCTGCTGTTTCCAGTGGGGGGGGGGGGTTTCTGCTGTGTCTCCATGTGGGGAGCGGGGGTTTCTCAGGGCCTGCCTGCCTGCCTGCCTGGCATTGGCAAAGCTTTCCTTTGTGGTTTTCCTCTTGGTTTTCAGTGGTCTACCTGCTGTGTCTCCATGTGGGGAGGGGGGTTTCTCAGGGCCTGCCTGCCTGCCTGGCATTGGCAAAGCTTTCCTTTGTGGGTTTCCTCCTGGTTTCCAGTGCAGTCTACCTGCTGTGTCTCCATGTGGGGAGGGGGGTTTCTCAGGGCCTGCCTGCCTGCCTGCCTGCCTGGCATTGGCAAAGCTTTCCTTTGTGGTTTTCCTCCTGGTTTTCAGTGGTCTACCTGCTGTGTCTCCATGTGGGGAGGGGGGTTTCTCAGGGCCTGCCTGCCTGGCATTGGCAAAGCTTTCCTTTGTGGTTTTCCTCCTGGTTTTCAGTGCAGTCTACTGCATGGGAGGAGTCTATCATGGGGCGGGGTGATGATGCAAGG
This sequence comes from Plestiodon gilberti rubricaudatus, assembly GCA_026170595.1. Taxonomy (NCBI): domain Eukaryota; kingdom Metazoa; phylum Chordata; class Lepidosauria; order Squamata; family Scincidae; genus Plestiodon; species Plestiodon gilberti. Next base: position 145,293,583 of record JANXHW010000003.1, read on the forward strand.
GGCGGGGTGATGACATCACTGCATGGGAGGAGCTAATCATGGGGGCGGGGAATGATGCAGTGGGCGGGGCGATGACATCACTGCATGGGAGGAGCCTATCATGGGGTGACGCGCGCCCCTCTTGATTCGGGGTGACGCGCGCCCTAGTGACGCCACTGGTGCAGCTTATCATGCCCAAATTTCCTCTTCTTACAATGGTTAAAGTTATTGGCACCCTGTCCCTTTTTGGATATGGTCAGCCTACTTGTGGGTCAAAATGCTTAAAATAAAACAACCCAGTATTTTTTAGCCTCTGTTCTGAATGTGTATGGAACCTTTCCCAAGGTTGGACTACACTTGGTTCAACAACAGTACAAAATGACTGCAAAATGCACCCTGCAATATAAAATATGGTTGTGGGATTCTACCCTATGGCAACACTAGTGGCAGCTTAACCCAATGTACGTTAGTTGATCATGCAGCTTGAAGTACTGTATTGTGGTACTTTCACTTTCCTCTGAGCTGGAAACTCAGTGTTGTTATAATGCTTCAGAAATATTTGCAAGAGCTACAAGAATTTCTGAGGAAAAATTTCTCGAGGCAAGCTTTAGTCATGTTTAATCCACATCACTTCGAGTTTCTGTATTTAAGAACTAAGTTTAGCTCGTCACTATGCCTCTTCCTTGAATGTTTCAGAACACAGTAATAATAACAGCATTAAACACAGTGCCCTTAAGGAGCAATTGTAGCGGAGGGTCACATTTTCCTTCATTTCAATTAACCCACTTGTCATATGCAATGATATACATACTCAACAGCCTGCCCCAAAGTATTTCTTATGCTCTTTTAGTGAGATGGACTAAATTCATGCTATGTTATAGGAGTTACATTGGTACTTTATTTGGTTAAGGGAAGCCCTTAATAATTTACAGCACAAGCCGATGCATGTTTACTCGGAAACACCGTTCCCTTCGGCTGTTCCGTTGCAACTGATCATGGTGCCTCTTCTGGACATTCGGCAATGACATCATCGTGTCATTGCCAAACTTCAGGGTTGCTCCATGGCTGCGCTGTCATGCACCTAAGAGGGAACACTGCTCAGAAGTAATATTGTGTTCAATGGGGTTTACTTTCAGGTAAGTGTGTATAAGTTTCAGTCTTAATAGCATTTCAAATGTTATAAAAAGTTAACCATTGAAACAAGTTGACACCTCACCTGCCCAAGGTAATTCCATTGTCAGGCAGCCAGATCCTGTCTAGGATTCTGGTGACGGAATGAGCATTCTGTTGCTGGAAGCCTTGCAAATGTGCCGTAAGGCATGTTTGCGACATCTCGGGAGTAAGGGAGGCCGGTGCAAGGCCGGCCGCCCTCACTCTGTCGCCGGGACGTCCATGTGGCTGCCAGAGGAAGGCTTCGCCGGAGGCCGCATGAGCAGTCCGGGCGGAGACCTGGGAGGGGGCGGGGATGGCGTCCGCCATATTCCCGTCCCCGCTGGGCCGGCTCAGCCATTACACGGCCTCCTCCTACTTCCATCAGCTATTTAGCTGGTGGAAATTCGAGGAGGCTGATTGGACCTGCCCCAAATTACACCCGTGGAAGGGGAAAACCCCTTCCCCGAGCTGACCTCCGGGCTGCAGCAGCATGAACCGGAGCGGGGATAGGATCTGGTGGTTGGCCCTGGGCCACTGGCCGGATTTCTACACAGGATTTCGCCGCTAATCTATGAGTTCACACTTTAGGTGTTTGGTCAACATTTGATTATAGTTATGAAATGCAGACTTGGGTCACATACAGTATCTCCCCCTCTCATTTAAGGATTGTATGGGGGAAGAGCCAGAAAAGGTCCAAAAATACTTGGGGCGCAATCCTATCCAAGTTATGCCACTGTTGGAACCAGCGGCGCAGTGAGAACAGGAGGCCCCAGAACGGAAAGGGGATTCAAATCCCCTTTGAATTTCCCTTTTGGAGGGGATTTGAATCCCCTTTCCGTTCTGGGGCCTCCCGTTCTCACTGCGCCACTGGTTACAACGGTGGTATAAGTTGGATAGGATTGCAAGTTGGATAGTTTTGTAATGTCAGAAAATTTAAACCCAACTTGCGAAGCTATCTGAATTCTTGAGATGGTCCCACTTGCCCCTGAAGCCACTTGCTGCCGGAATGTCACTTTAAATCCTATTGGAGAGGCTAGCAGAGGCCTCTGCAGGCCTGCGCAAAGGAGAACATACCTCCGGAGGCCCCCTGGGTGAGTGCTGGACCCCAGTATCCATGGTGCTGATCGGTGCTGGACCCCAGTATCCACGGGGTGCAGATACTGGGGTCCAGCTATCTTGCGTGTGGTTTTTTTGTTTTTTAAAAAATCAACTCTCAGGAGTGATGTCACTTCTGGGGGGTGACAGCGCAGCTAGGGTCTACCACTGAGTTATGGTCTTTCCCCCAATGGGATATCCCTTATTTATGAATATTACAAATTCAGTGCAACAGGACCATAGTTCTTCAGTGTTTCTTCTTTGTATCCGTCAGTGCTTGTACACTTCTATTTATTGATTTAAAATGCATCAACCACTTTTCTAATAAAAACAGCAAAAACTCCACATTGAAAAAGTAAAAGCCTAGACTTATATTAAGCTCATCTGCAGTCACAGTCTGCTGCCTGCAGGATATGAACATACAAATTTTATGCAGATCATCCAAATTGTGTGCACAGATTATGGAAATTAGCAGCTCAAAATCCATTCCCTCAGTAGTTCCATGGAACTGAACTACTTGTCTCCCTCTCTGTGAATGACAGTGCTCAGTTTGGAGAAGGCCACTCATATATTAACAGATATAAACATATGAAGATATAAACATATTGTTAGACCATTGGTCTACCTTTATTTTTATTTTTTTATTTTTTTATTTTTCACATTTTTATACCACCCTTCCTCCAAGGAGCTCAGAGTGGTGTACATATTTCCTCCCCTCCTTTTTGTCCTCACAACAACCCTGTGAGGTAGGTGGGGCTGAGAGATAGTGACTGGCCCAAGGTCACCCAGGAAGCTTTGTGGCTGAGCAGGGATTTGAACCTGGATCTTCCAGGTCTAAGTCCGACTCCCAAACCACTACACCATCCTGGCTCTCTTACCTAGTATTGTCTGCTCAGTAGGCAGCAGCTCCCCAAGGAGTTTAAGATAGAAGTTCCTTAAACAACACAATGTGCTCCTGTTTGCTACAGGAGGTTACCAGCCTCAGTACTTCGATTTTTGAAACAGTTCTTTACAGTTCATCGCAAGCCTTGCCAATTGGAGACATTCCCTTTTTAGAAAAGGATTTTCACACCGAAGGATATTTAATGAGAGGAAACTTTAGATGAAAAGCAATTTATTTTGCCAGCAGTGTGGAAGTATTCCCTGGGCTATTACTGAAGATATATTTGTCATACAGAAGAGATATCATGAGAATTTTCCTCTGCTTCAGCCTAAAAAGAAGATTAATCTTGCTTTTAATGCTTAGATCCTTCCTGTTTTGTATGTGTGTGCATGCATGCATGTATGCTCTCAGAGGCAGATATAAATTAACTCATGCATATACATATACTTGACTATCTCCACTTCTTATTTTTTTCACAATTTCCCCATGGGTTGCCTGTACTCACTATTTATATTGCTTTGATGGGCCAAACCTCCTCTGCACACGGAAGAAAAATCAGCAAATGGTTACAAGTCACAAGTTCTAGACCTATATCCACATTACAGGGCACCTTTAGAGGCTGATTTACAGACTTAGGACTCAGATATGCTGGGTGTTCTGTGAGAAATATTAAAGCAACTATACTGGAAAGGAGAGCATTAGAGTACAGTTCCACAAATAAAGATGACGAGCGGTGTACATGCTTCATTTCTTCTGAACAAACAGGGTCAAGTTCATTGAAGTCATGTGGGATAATAGCTCAACATTCTCGACTGTGTTCTCCATAATTCCTTCACTGACTGCACTCTTATCTCTGTTTCAGCAATAGAGGCCATATTCAGGCAGGCTGGAGACAGATGATAGATGTTGTTTTAAGGGTGGCTTGAAACAAGGATCTCTTGGTGGTCACTTTACTCATCCCATTTTTCAGTAAACAGGTTTTGCGGGGGGTTTTATTGTTTCCAAAACTCATAAAAGTTGTTGGAATAGAGCCAATGGACAGTGGGACTGATGGGGTGGGAAGAGAAATATATAATATTACAGTATATATACTGTGTGTGTGTGTGTGTGTGTGTGTGTGTGTGTGTGTGTGTGTGTGTGTATGTGTGTGTGCGCCATGAGTTGCAAAGTTCCTCTGAAAAACATTTCCAGTGAACCAAACAGTGGTGATTCAAACACCTCAATCACCCCAAATCAATCTTGCTTAACACACAACCAAGATAACCTCTTCCAGAACAGAACCCTGGCATGTCCCTCTTCGTAAACCGGCTCCAAACATTCCCTTCTATAATCTATCTATCTATCTATCTATCTATCTATCTATCTATCTATCTATCTATCTATCTATCTATCTATCTATCTATCTATCTATCTATCTATCTATCTATCTATCTATCATCTGCACATCTACATATAAAAGGTAAAGGTATCCCCTGACAATTAAGTCCAGTCGTGTCCGACTGTAGGGTGTGGGCTCATCCCCATTTCAAAGCCGAAGAGCCAGCGTTGTCCGAAGACGCCTCCGTGGTCATGTGGCTGGCATTACTCTCCTTGCCGCAGCGTGTAGCATGAAGCTGGACCACGGAGCGCTGTTTACCTTCCCGCAAGCGGTACCTATTTATCTACTTGCATTAACATGCTTTGGAACTGCTAGGTTGGCAGGAGCTGGCCAAGCAATGAACGCTCACTCCGTCGCGGGAATCGAACTGCATCTACATATACTCACACACAAATTAGCATCTGCACGTGAGCATTGTGTTCCTGCTGCTCCCCCCTCCCCCCCCTGTGAACTCCAGCAGAATGTGCAAGCAATGGTGACCTGGAGCTAGTTAATTGCTATTTTTCAACCTTTAAAAGAAAAAGTGCAATCATGTCTGGTGCTATTTGTAGATGGTTTTGATACTGTAATTAACATAGTCTTATTTTACAAATAGAGGATGCTACCTCGAGATCTATGTGACTTCTGCCTTGCCCTGTTTTTCTTGTATCTTCCTTTTCAAGTAATGAAGTATAGTTACAGTTGCCATAGAATGATTATTTATTATTATTAATAGTAATTACATACCAATGACAGGCATGAATGTTACCTTTTATTTTTGGGTGAGTCAGAACCATTGTATACACATGAAATGCTTGGATCTCTTTCTGTAATTAGGAGAGTGGGCTTCTCTGAAGGGCATAAATATGCATCCTGGGGGCTTAGGAAATGCTCTGTTTCTGTGCAAGCTTTTGTCAGTTACTCCAAATGTTGCTCATTATTTCTTTTCCCTTGAATAGCAACACATTTAAATGTAATGAGGAACTGTGTTTCCTGCAAGCATCTAGCGAGAACCGTCACATAGTTTTAAATAAATCTTGTACCTGGAATAATGGAAGCGTGTTGTGCATACTTCGAAATGTCTTATTATGGTGTTATTCTTTCTCCTTAGAAACGTGTAGGAAAATTTTGAAACTTGCCATTTCAAAGGACTAAAGTGAGGCAGAATTCTTCCGATGTGTGAGTTCCTTTCTTTCCCCCTCTCTAGGAAAGAAAGAATGAAGGGGTAGGATGGGACAGGAAGGGAAGAGAAAAGAAAACAAAAGAAGGAAGGAAGGCTAAGAGCATAAAAAAGAGGACCAGATGTGGTGCCTTGTTGGGGACTCCATACCACTCTCACCCAGATGCCCCAGATGTTCTCCTGGCAGAATGATCTCTTGTGGCTGGGACCCTTAAGGGAAGGAGAAGCCCAGGGACAATACATTTTCTATTGGCTTCTGGTCAGCCATTCACTTGATATGTAGATTTATCAGCATCAGCTCCGCAAAAATCTCAATTTGGCACAAAGGTCATGGATTTTATTTTGTCCTCTTCCCTCCCCCCCTTTTTTAAAATCTTTTATCAGAGAAAGTAGGGAAAGTGAAATCTGATCTTCAGCATGACTTCAAGAGTTGACCTTGTGGAAGTATGCTGGCTTCAGCAGCATTGACAGGGCCAGCTGAAACATGAGGCAACCTGATGCAACTTCCATCAGGGCAGGTGGTGGGAGGAGCAGTGGATTCGGGGTGTCCTTGACCCCGAGTCTGCTGCTGCCTTTCTCCAACCCCCTTGCAGACATGAGCTGTGCTGGTTCACTTTCCACTCACTGGAAGCAAGAGATAAAGAGAGGTTGTTTGTTTTAATTGTTTTAATTATGTGTTTTTAATTATTTTAATGTACATGTTTATTTTAATGTTGTAAGCCGCCTTGAGTGCCCTCGCTGGGAGAAAGGTGGGATACAAATTCTTTAAATAAATAAATAAACAAACAAACAAACTGATCATCTGCTCTGCTATCATGTCTCCTATTCCTTCCTTGTGCAGTCGGACCTCACGGGAAGGAGCTTATGGGGGGGGGGGGGGCATCAAGCAGCACCACATCAGGTAGTGGCATGGGTTTGGGAGATGCCCCAAGGACACCACACACACACACACACACACACACACACACACACACACACACACACACACACGAGATGAGAGAGAGAGAGAGAGAGAGAGAGAGAGAGAGAGAGAGAGAGAGAGAGAGCGCATGATACAAGGGATGCAGCACCCCTCCTGCCGCACAGGAGTCACAATGGCATCAGCAGCAAAGGTTTCAAGCCCCTCTATCCTTCCCACCTGTCAAGGAAGGGGGGGGGGGCTCAGCATCTGCAGGCTGATCCAGAGCAGTAGTGCCTACTGGTTAGCATACTCACTCCCTTCCTTCTCCCCCTCTCCCCTGTTTGGACATGCAACTGAATGGGGAAAGGCCTTGGTAGGATGTATTGTCTGCCACCAGCCCAGGGGATCAGGCCGTTTAATATTGCAGCTATAGTTTCAATATTAGCAACATAGTGCTGTTTTAATCTCAAACCTTGGGTTTCTTCTTCAAAAAAACCCCACAGCTGATTTCTTTTATTTAGCTCACTTTAAAATATGCTGTTTGATGTTTTCAAAGACACCATCTTAAGGCATTACTCTAGCTTTTTCTCTAGAGCTGCCCTTTCTGAAATCATTATTACTCATTAGGTATATTGTGCAGGAAGCAGAAGTAGGTCAAGGATGAAAAGCTCCATCTTAGTGAGCCGCACAGAAGTATTGTACAAAGCTATTTTCAACTTTTCATGGGATTAAAATAAGGGTTTCTGTAGGATGAAAGCTGTCAGTGCCAACTTACAAATCAATGCTCCACATGTAAAATGTTTCATTTCAGATTTCTAGTCTTTCATGTGCTAAACACATTGTTTTAGAATTCTCTTCCAAATGATCACTAATCTGTGTGTATGATGTGTATCAGAGCTTTTCCAAAATTGTGTGAGTGTGTGTGTGCGTGCGCGCATTGTCATCCCTTCAGGCCTGGTGTGAGCCAAAAGTGGTGCCTGAAGTGGCGTGGAAATTCTGCCTCCCAAAACATGTGCATGCGTTAGTGTGCGTGTGCTGGGGTGCCGTTTCGCTAAAGCCACCATTGTTGCCTCCTCTTCCTCACTGACCTAAGCAGCTGGATGGGCAAAGAGAAGGGGGAGGGGAGGTGCAGCATGGCAAAGTGCAATGATTCAGAGCCTGCCCCTTAATTTGAACTCTGGCACCACCTCCTCCTTCCTCTGCAACATCCTGTTTGAAATAAGCAGGATGAGCTGGACATGCAGGATGGTGCAAAGGAAGGAGCTCCAGTGAAAGGGGCGGGGCGGGCTCTGAATCATTGTGCTCCACCTCTCCTTGACACCCCAGCTGCTTAGTAGGCAAGAAGGAGGGCAAGAAGGTGGTGGTGGTGGTGGTGGTAGCGGCAGCTTTGTTTCTTCTTTCCCTCCGACATTGCTGGAGGAAGAGGTGGGCCTTCGCTGCCCCAGTCCTCTTTCCGCTCACTCTCAGCTAGCAGGAAGTGGAACAGAGAGCTGGTGGGCAGCAGGCTGGAGGAGCTGATGGGCAGACATGGGGTTCAGAGCCCCTCTTGTCAATGTACTTGTCCCTCTACTCACTTCTCAGAATGGCCACGTCTGTTGGACTCATCACTAGGCCAACCCTACATCCCTTTCCTGGTCATGTCAGTCTTGCTCTTGGATCTCTTCACTGACTTCTCACCAATTTCAAGGATTTAGTCTCATTTTTTTTGTTTATTTGTTTTTTTAAAAAATGTAGTCCATCTTTCTGCCCTAGGGCATTCCTCTGGTCACATCTCCTCTCTTCTCTCCTTCTTCTCCATTCTGCCTCTTCACACATTCAATGCTTAGAAAGAAGTTTTTCTCTCTGCCTCATAATAGTAGAACTTGGGGTCTTTGAAAGAAGTCCTGGAAGCAGAAGCTGAATTTCTGTACTGCCTCTCCATAGCAACACTGCAACAAACGTTGTATATGTGCACACACTGCACTGCTAGCTGTGGGCTTGAGTCTGCCTAGCGCTTACGTGGCTGTGCAACAAGAAGGGAAGAAGAGGACATTATGGAACTTCAAATCAGAGACCGGGCAGAATAATCCCTGCTGACTGAGCAAGAAGGCACCTTCCAAAGTGGTGGCCAGGGCCGCCCTACAGAAGATGCAACATGAACAAGGGGCACCTTAGAGATGGGTGGTGAACTGATGAGGGCCTCCCATCATTCATCAGCCACTCCAGTTGGCACTTTGATCCTCTTCCTGTTTGTTGAAAGTGAGTGATGCTGGAGGGAAAAGGGGGAAAAAGAAAGGTGCCATGGCTGCCGCTGTGGGCACACCCTCCTCACACCCTTTGCCCACTCAGCTCTTGCTGAGTGGACAGGGAAAGGTGGGGCATGGTGATTCTGCCCCTTCCCTCCTCTTCTGCGCCATCTCCTTGATCGTTTGCTCTGCTCCTCCTGTTCATTTTAAAGAAGCCCCGCAGCATGCAGACTGAGCAAGGAGGTGGCACAGGAGGTAAGGGGTGAGATCCCCGTGCCCCATTTCTCCCTGGTCAAGTGCAGAGAGAGCAAGGAGGCAGCAATGGCAGCACACACAGCATTTTTTCACCTTTCTCCCTCCAGCACCACTGTCCTCAAGGGAAGGGGGCTCCCCCTCCCTCTTTCCCCCTTTCCTTCCCGCCTTCTTTGAGGGTACTTCACTGGGGTGCTGGGGCACTTGGGGCTGAAGGGGGGGCTGTAGCAGGGGGCCCTAGTGGCTCTCTTGGAACCAAGTGGCTCACACCTGGTGATACTGTCTTGTATTTAGCAAAGGGGTAGCTACTAACTCTATATACTGTATATTCATCACAACATAGTGTCTTTCCAGTGGCTGTTTGCTGGTTTCTCCCTTGCGTTTCTGGGAAGCATCTTCTCATTCCTTTTGCTATCTAAACTGCGTTGGGAACCTTTTTTTAAAGTATGTAAATATTCTTAGTAATAAATAAACAACATATTGCATCAAGGCACACGGCACATCTGTTTCAGGATGTTAAAATTTAGCTACACTAGCAAAGTTGTGAAATTCAGCTCCCAAATAACAACAGATAGTCAAGGTTTAATTTGTGGCAGGAAAACTAGGGCCAATCTCCTAAAACGTTTCACTGAAGTGAAATACATGAAGTGATAATAAAGGAAAAATAATAAAGTTCCTGAGTGTATAAAAAGTGTTTTTCCTCTGCAGTGAGCAAGCATCTGGGATGATGTGGAAAGGTTGTCATGGAAAGGCATGAAAGGAAAGGCATGGTTTTCATGCAAGCCTGAGCCCCTTATTATTTGTCATTTAAGGTAATATGAATCATGGACAGTATTGAGTTAACAGCCCAATCCTGCCTAAGATGCGGTAGCTGGCCTAAAGGGCTGGCCACTGCATCCTAGGGAGAATGCGGGTGCGACCCAGGCTCACCTTGGTGGAAGGGGATGTTCATTTCCTTCCCATGGTGTAAGTGCTGTGGGCCCCAATAGGCCTCCTCAGCTGTGTACCAGCTTTGAAGCTGGCACATGTTCGGAGAGACCGTGTAAGGCCAGCCCAGCCTGGGACAGGGCACTGGATATTGGCGCAACTCAGAGCCAATATCCTCCTCTCAGGCTGGGCCAGCAAATGGCCCCCACCCTCAGCACCCCTGCCCATCCTCCCCATGCTCCTATGCTAACCAGCTCAGGTTTGTTTCGGCCAGCGCAGGTCTGGTTCGGCAGTGGAGTGAGCGACGTTGACCTCTGCACCAGCGCTGCTTACTTGGAAGGAGCCGCAAACGTGCGTTAAGGCAGATTTGTGACTCCTTAGGCCGGTGGTGCTCACGGTCCGCCAGCCCACCTTTACACAGGATTGGGCCGCAACTCTCAGCCTAGTCTACTTCACAGGGTTGTTGTGAGGATAAAGGAGGGGAGGAGCCATGTTCTCTTTCCTGAGTTCCTTGGAGGAAGGGCAGTATCCAGATGTGAAAAATAAATAAATAAAATGTGTGACACTGGGAGGTGAACAGTGGAACAGTGAAATGTGTGACAGAAAAAAAACATTTTTTCCCCTTGCTTGTAGTGCAGTTTCAATCCTGAAGTAAGGTTTTTTTTTTTAATCATTCTCGTTAAGTAAAAGATACTTCATCCTCTGGAATCTTCTGTGGAATTGGATTTTTATCTCATATTACTTCCTCTTTGAGAGAAAAATGCAATGGAATTTCAAAGCACATGCTTTATCTTAAGAATACGCTGGATCTCTTTTCTCTCCCCCTCCCCCATCGCTCCTCCAAGAAGAGGTCAGGAAATTTCTTTCAGTTCAGGTTTGAATTAATAACCAACTGACATACTTTTCCATATAGGACCACAACTAGTTAGTTTCACTGGAAATTGAGGTTTCATTTCATCCCCAGATTGTTTACTATTAGAGTTTGTGATAGGAAGCATTAGGAGAATGACACTTCAGTTAAAAAATAATAATTTCTACTGTAGTTGGCGCTCTAAGCATATTTGTAATTAATTGTGAAAGTGCTGCCCACCACAATGTGGCTTTTGATTCGTGTTTGGTGAGATTTCTCTCTCACTCAGTCTACAGTAAGAAACGTGACACAGGATTTCTTACCAGTTTTGCTTTGCTGCTAGATAAATAAGGTGTTGAAAATAAGGGAAACGCAGACATAATGGATCATGAGGGAAGGCAGTCCTTGCCTTAAATCATACGTGTGGTAGAACTGTTGAAATGGCTTGGGTAGAGATGAGGAAACTGCCTCCAAAGCAAAGTTGATTTTCTGACAGCTCAATCCTAACTAAATCCCTGTGTGGCGATGCATGCAGCGGTGCTGGTACTGCTTCTCCTGCACCCCACGAGGAATTTTCGGCTACTGGAGGTCTCCTCAGGGTAAGGGGTCATTAGTCCTCAGGGTACAAGCCACGATGGGGATAAGAAATTGGGAGCCGGGATGGTGTAGTGGTTTGGGAGTCGGATGTAGACCTGGAAGATCCAGGTTCAAATCCCCGCTCAGCCACGAAGCTTCCTGGGTGACCTTGGGCCAGTCACTATCTCTCAGCCCCACCTACCTCACAGGGTTGTTGTGAGGACAAAAAGGAGGGGAGGAAATATGTATACCACTCTGAGCTCCTTGGAGGAAGGGCGGTATAAACATGTGAAAAATAAATAATAATAAATAAAATAAATCTGGTAAGCCTACTCAAACAGGGCCTTCCCTATCTCCCCAGAGCAGCATGAAAAGCAACATTGCAAGAATAGCAGCTATGCCAATAAGTAGGTAATGGGAAGAACCTGCTCTTATTTTCATATGAACATATTCGACAAGGAATTGCTTGCTTCTCCCTCTCATCTTGCGAGTCCTTTCCCCTGGTTAAATCTACATTTTCAGTCTCATGCACACACACAGGTCCTGTACAACCACAACCACAACCACATTACAGATTATCCCTGTAAATGTTTCTTCAAGGTCCTTGTGCTGTAATGTTGGCATAAATGATATTTACCTCTATGCTGTCTTCTAGTTTCCAAGTAGCAGTGAACTAGTTTCCATCTCAGGAAGATTATCTGTACTGACATATTTCATTAGATGGGCAGATGGTGTCTCAGTTTTCACAACCCAATATTAACAGATTCGAAACGGTAATATATAAACTTTCAAAAAGTTGCTTTATTATTTTATTGTAATATTTATGTATTGTTTTACTTACTGTATATCCCAATTTTCTTCCATGATGGAATTTAAGGTAGTATATGTAGGGTTCCCAGTTCCAGCTCATCATCCATCTGGGCACTGATAAGAGCCAGGGCTGCTTTGGTCTAAAACATGTATGGAGTTGTGGTCAATGGGCCTTGCTTCTGAGTAGACAAGTCTAGGATTGTGCTCTAAGGTTTAACAAGCTACACCTGCCCACATTCTTTCTCCTAAAGGTCTACACTCTGTCCCGGCAAGAAATCTGGTAAGCCTATGTTTTTTGAGGAGTATATGACATTATTACTACTTCCGATCCCAGCACAACTCACCTTGGGGCTGGCAGCATTGGCACAGAAAGTAATCACGTAATCTGTCCAGTAGATACAGTACCAGAGTGACATGGGATGTAGCCAAGAGAAGTAAGAATTAACCTTAGATCCTTCGTAAGGGTGGGACATGGATCTTTGTCACTCTTGTGTCCAGCAAAAGTTGAACTCACTCACAAACAAGTGGGATGATCACAAGTCAAAATTATGACAGATAACTAATAGTTTGTATATATTTCTTCTTGATTTGCCAAACTGGAGAGAACATAAAGAAGCTTTATTTACAGAAATCAGAAATAAATCATTACTTGTTAAAGTAACGAATGGACTTTGTGCTAGAGAGATCTAAACGAGGGAGCAAGAGATATTTCAAGCGGCAACAGAATCAGAGGGTGTGTATATAGGACTGGTTTGATTTGGGCTGAATATTTGTGTAACCATGAGAGCTTTGGGTGCTAATAAGCAATCACAACATTCATCCTTTTAAAACACTGTCAGAATACATTTTGTAACTGTTCAGTTCAGCTGCCTACATTTCATAGTTTATAGAGCCTTTGATAAATTCATTTGACAACTTCTTCAGTTCGCACAGGTACCATTCTACAAGCAAAGAAACTTTTTTGTTCAGCTCAACCTACAGGTGTATGAAATGTCTGTGAAATCCTTCTTGGAATGATGTTCAAAAGAAGAAATACATTCTTTAAAACTTATTGAGTAAATCCTTTTGACATAGTTTCCACGTTTCTGCGGAAGACAAGAACAGATCTGTACAAAGTAGGTCAGGAACTCCAGAGAGACATCATCACTGGCTTTGATTTTTCTACCTTGAAGTTCAAAGAGCAGGAGTAGGTTCATTGAAAAAGGAAGTACAGTACAGAGTTTAAAAGGCTCAAACTGTTATGACCAGCAATTACCGGTACTTTCTAAGAACGAAGCATTTCACCGGGCATATTGTCATAAAATGTATATATTTGTATTACTAAAACAATAAAACAAAGATAAAATGAGCAGCAGACGTTTCGTTCCTCTTCCAGGAACCTTATCAATGCAACCAAGCAAATTGGCATAAAGATGTTACTACAGCATACTTCCAGTGAGCAGATATATAGGCACACCCAGCCTGCCAACCCCAGCCGGGAGCAATCAATTAAGACCATGACAGCCAATCATCTGTAATCAGCCCCAAATTCAGCTTGCCTGATGCACTACACCAATACTCAGGTTCTTTTGCAATTAAAGGCACAAGACCATTCCTATTCTTACTACCAGTAAGACAATTCCCAGCATTGGTCCTGCTCTTACTTAATGCAGGAGCCCAGATTCTATTATCACTAATAGTTCTTGTTTGCGGTTCAGGACAAAGCCCCCCTGCTTAAAAATCTCGATAGCTTCTTGCCAGTTGGCTTGGTTGCATTGATAAGATTCCTGGAAGAGGAACGAAATGTCTGCTGTATCATTTTATCTTTGTTTTATTGGTTTAATAATACAAATATATATATTTTATGATCATATGCCCGGTGAAATGCTTCATTCTTGGACAATACAGAGTTATTTGAAGAATAATACTTACCATGTAGCATACTAGAAGCTTCAATGAAGTTAGGTCATAAAGCATGCCGTGGAGGGGGGAGCGATTGTCATATACTTTTGTTTCTTCATATTACAGCTATTAAAGCTTGGGAATACTTTTTATCATTAAGATTTAATGCTGCTATTGTAGTAGAAGCTGCACCTTACAGTAACTGGTGGTTTTCTTAGAGCCCAATCCTATACTTTCCCTCCCTTCTGGCTGATGCAACCGCACCTCCAGAGCATGTGCTGCATCCTGTTGGAGAGGGGCAGTCCCAGAGGTCTCCTCTGAGTAGGGGAACATTTGTTCCTAGAGATAATCCTCCGGCACCAGAACAGGTCTACTCAATTTCACTGGCAAAAGTTCAAGTGGACCAGGGAAGATGGATCAAGACCCAGAAGGCGAATAGGATATCAGTTGCAGTGGTGCCACCCCTTCCAGCCCTCATTCTGCCCTCCATTCCACCCCATCTCCTCCCCATTCCTCCCCCTCCCTGCCCACCTCTCCCTGCCCACCTCCCTCCCGTTCCCCACGCTGACTTACTGGTGCTCGGGGATGTGACAGATCCCTTCTTGTTGCTTCAGCAGTGGCCACTCACTGCTTGGGGCGGCGGCCCGGCTACTCCCGATGGCAGATCACATTTGTGACCTCTGTAAAGCACCTTACACTACTGGCTAGTTCCAGTGGCATAAGGGCGCCTTAAGATTGGGCTGCCCAGCTTGAAATGTCCCTGAAGAGAAGCAGGGGAGCTCCACACATGGGTGTTATGGTACCCATATCTATACAAAGACCCACAGTTCATCCTTGCTGCAGCTGCTGCACAAGGTGCAGCAGAGTCCATAATCTATAGGAAACTAGAGTTGTACAGTGATTTTCCTATCTCTATATGTGACTTGTAGTAGCATTTGGCAATGCACAGCATTATTTTCCTATAGGTTACAGATACTGCTGCAGCTGGTGCACCAGCCCCATTTACTGGTGGAGAAGGAGGAAGGATGGTATGACCACACGCGTTGAGACAACTTCCTTTTTCCTCTCATCTCACTGGCCAATCGTTAGCCAGTCTTTATTGGTTTTGCTGTTTCTTTAATTTTTATCATATTATCTAATTGTATTCGATTTATGAAACATTATTCTATGTATTAGCTTTATTGTTCATTGAATGAAGGATGTCACAGAATAGAAATGAGTTAAATAAATATAAATACCGTATATCTGCAGGATTTGTTGAGCAGATCATATGGTTGGCAACAACAGATTTTTACATAGCTGCTTATAGTTACCTGGCAATGTGTCTGAATATTTGAGATTTTGTCTGTGTTGAACAAGGAATGCTTTTAGAGGCCTTTGCTGGTGACAGGCATCTGAGGGGGGATCTGTGCTGCTCCATAAAGATAATTAATAATATTCCTTTGATCCTGGACTTGAGGATTTTTTTTATTAAAAAAGATTGGGTGCATGAAATCCACAGAATCCAAGTCATTTCATTTTTAATGTGCCTAAGAAAGAAATACATGGTTATAATATTCTGCATGGACATCAGAAGCTTGCCTGTAAATAATCTTATCAATCTGCGTCAACCACCAAGTAAAGCTGTATCCAGTTCATGGTTCTTTTGGATATTTTCTGTGTTTAGTGACCACAGTACTGTTTGAATGGGAAAACTCGGGTCCTAGTTTCTGCTCATATATTCTTCCTTTTTTGTGCACGGGCAGCAGCTTAGATACTTCTGCTTTTAGAAATGAATGTTTGTTGCTAACTCTCTTTGCTTTAGTGAATCCTGTTACTTCTGGATAAAGTATTTTTGAGTGCTTCGTTTCTGTGGAGTTGGTCAAGATGCTCCTTATGGGGAAAAGCTCCTGGTTCACAATCCGGTGTGCAAGCTTTTTGGCAGCTGCTTGCAAAACTCGTAAGAGTATTGTCAGTATCGAGGGAAAATTCTAATGCTGATTTACGCTCTGTTTATCCACCCCCCTTTGTGTAGTGTGTCCCACCTGTCATAACTTAGGCTTGGCTGAAAACTTCCCCCTCCCCTTGTCATGTGATGCTCTGTCGATGTTGTGTTTTGTTGTGTTTTGTTGTGCTGGTCTTTGACTGTTAATAAACTATTGGATTGGAGTGCTTAATTTTTTTAAAAAATTGGGCTGGTAGAAGCTTCTAGTGGTGACTCATTCGCACTGGCAAGATGTTAAATGCAGGAATGCATCTACAAGGCGATTTTTTCCCAAGCAAAGAAGTAGTTAACCCTTCACAGAAACATCAAGAAGTCAAACACTTCACTGGTTTCTTAGCTGTGGTTGGCCGGGCCCCACACCCATTACCATTGATAGAGGGGAAAACCGGATAAGGGGCTATGGTTGACCACTTGAGATAGGGCTTGTTTGATTTAGCTTGATATTAAGTGTGGCTCTGTGTTGACCTGCTGGGTGGAAATTTACAGCTTGACACTGTATAAGCTCAATAACAGAAAATTTCATAAGTTTGAACCAGCTAGCTAAAACCGCAAGTTGCACCAAGCCGGTGGACAGTGAACAACAGAATGTAAGTGTGATGGCCTTCTTAGAAGTGTCCATTTCTGAAGAGGTTGGGTGGACAGCACCCTAAAAGGAGATACAGGATAACATTGCTTGCTTATGCAGATGGGAAGCACCTTAAAAGGTTATAAGACAAAATAGCTCTGCTTACGTATAAGATGTGCGTATATTGCTTGATGCTAGGACTATATTGTTGTATTTTGATACTTGAGGTCCCAGATTTGAGCTACGGCTCCTGATACTACTTCTGTATTGGATTGTGTACCTCTTGTATATAAGACTTAATCAACTCTTCCTTGGTGAGAGCACCTTTGCTGTCAATTCTATTCTTTTGACCACTTCTGAAAAGAACCCGGAGACATTGTAAGTATTAAATTTGTCTCCAACACCTTCCTTTATTTTTATAGAGATGGCGCCAAGCCCCTGTGCTTCTTGCTTAACCAAAACGCTAAGAGCAGCATGCTTATAGCGATGAAGCAGGCAAGCAGCCTGCATGCTAGAGAGGCTCCATTAAGCAGGAAGCTTCTTGCTTCCTGTTTAACGGAGCCTCTCTAGCAAGCAGGCTGCTTGCCTGCTTCGTCACTATAAGCAGCATGCTGCTTATATAGTGTTTTTGTTAAGCAAGAAACACAGCGACCTGGCGCCAGCTCTAAGAGGGGGAAAAAAGGTGATGGGTGCATAGAGGTTGCAGGGGGCCCGCAGAGACAGGGTTCCCCATATCCCTGGGTCCCCGGTATCCATGGGGGCCCAGGAATCTATCCCCTGCGGATATTGCTGGGGCCCTACTGTGGTTTTATATGTGTAATTAGTGATGTATCTGAACAGTACTCAACCACAACTCTAACTTTGAATCCAGGCAAGCTCATGCTGTTCACCTGAATACCAGGCAAGTGTTACAACTCTAAAAGTTCCTCTCTGGCTTGGATTAAAATCTGAATCAATTGGAATTTAAATATTTTCTCCATTCCTGCCTTCCACCCACCTGCCACTAGTAAGTCCCCTCCAGTCCTCTTACCCTTTTTTGTTGCTCTGACAGTGGAGAAAGGGAGAAGGAATCTCTCTTCCCCCTCTCGGATGCCTGACCTACTGCTAGGCTAGACACTGCTAGGCTAGGGAGCACTGGAAGATGCCATTTTTTTACCAGTGCTACAGTTCCCAACCCTTCTTGCGTCTTCTTGCACATGGCCACAGCAGCATACCAAGCAACAGAGAGGTAAGGAAGACCTGCCACTGCTGAAGCAACAACAAGGGTAAGTACAAAGGAGTGAAGACACTTGGGGGAGGCAGATGGTGGAGTCGGACACTCATGGAGATGCTAAAATAGGATCAAACTTGTAATGACATAATTAGGGGTACAGCAGAAAACAGGCTTGGAATTGAGTTTGGAAAAGACAGGCTATTTTCCAAGGTAGGAGGGCCAACATAGTTCATTTTTTTTCAAATATCATTTATAATTGGGAAAATGGACAAGTTGCATATAAATATACCTTATAAGAATATAAAAAATTCAAATTCTGCAAATGCGTATCATATCCAAATCTAAAACTGATACAGCACTGAGGAAAATAAGGTACTGTACAACTATTTTCCAAATTGTATTCCTAGCCAGAGCACTGGTTTTTCCCAAGGAGAACAGTGCCATCTTCTGGACATACTGAAACTCATCCGTCTTTCTGTCTGTCTTTTTATATATATATATATATATATATATATATATATATATATATATATATATATATATATATATATATATATATATATATATATATAATTGTATTAGTAAACTACTAAACAAAACAAAATAAAACAAAGCAATACAACATATTACGAAAGATTATAGCAAGTGCGAAGCATTAAATCCTACTTGTATACTATTATATATTTTCTACTTATAATATCTAACTAAGCATATATCTCTAATATACTATTCATTAAATCCACATTTCATCACTTCTCTCCCTCTCCCTCTCTCTTAAAGAATCTATAAGTGGTTTCCAATTATTCACAAAAAGATTAACTAACTTTTCCTTTATCATCTAAAAATCTTAATTCCCACTTCAAATATTTTAATATATAAAGCCACCCCATTTTTCTCAAAATTTATTAAAATAAAAACCTTCCAAATTTTTGTCTAAATAAATAAATAAATAAATTCTATATCCCCTTTTTATATAAGATTCTTAAAAACAAATCACATCTTGTTTAAATCTTTTCAAATAATAAAACATTCTTTTTCTTGTATTCACAAAGGAGTTAACTAACTTTTCCTTTATCATCTAAAAAATCTTAGTTGCCACTTCAAATATTTTAAATTTATTAAGTCAACCCATTTTTCTTCTTCAAATTTATTAAGGGAAAAAAAAACACCAAATTTTTCTAAATCAAATTTGTTCCCATCCCTCTTTATATGAGTTTCTTAAAAACAAATCATATCTTATTTGCTTTTTAAATAATAAAACATTTTTTTCTTTTTATATAACATTAAC
This sequence comes from Plestiodon gilberti rubricaudatus, assembly GCA_026170595.1. Lineage (NCBI taxonomy): Eukaryota > Metazoa > Chordata > Lepidosauria > Squamata > Scincidae > Plestiodon > Plestiodon gilberti. Next base: position 145,312,701 of record JANXHW010000003.1, read on the forward strand.
TCCAGTAATATTCCCCACAAAAAATTATAATCCCTTTTTAATTTTGAGTTTGCCATTACACCTTCGATCCCTCCCTTCCCCTCCCCCTTCTTCTTCTTCATCCTTAAATCTTTCCCGAAAGTCCCTTGCTTTTTGAATTGTATCCACTTTACAATTTTTTCCACGGGATCATTCACGTCTTCTAAGTTCCTCCTCCGAAAGGCAATCTTTGTTTTCTTCAGCACCTCCACGAAAAATATATCTCTTCTTTTTCTGTATGATTTTTAACGAAATGTCTTTTAGTAAAGTACTCTGCTTCTCTTTTTCAAGTCTTGGTTTAACTTTTGGTACCTCCTCTATTGCAGTCTCTTTTAGGAAATCTCTCTCTTTATCATTATCTTTCTCTTTATCTTCCTGTACTTCCCTCATAGCCTGTATTCCTTGCAATTCTTCCTTTTCCTTCACCACTTTACCTATCTTGTAGAATTCTTGTTTCAGTTGTTCTATTCTCATGTTCTGAAGTTCTTCCTGCAAAATTGCCATTTTTGCATCAAATCTCTTTTCCCATTTTTTAAAACAATACTCCAATTGTGTAATCATGTTGCAAATTTTTCACCAGGTGCCAATCTCTCCTTCTCTTGAAAAATAGAGGTAAAATAAAAAACTTCTGCAGTCGCCGACGTGAAACAGAAAGATTAATTGCCAGAATCCATGAACTCTGACACGGAAGCGTTCATATTCTTTTAGAAAGAATGTCAAGAATGACAACAATATGTAGAAAAAAAAACAGACACATAAATCCCAAACAATTTTCTCTCGCCGGAACAGTCTATTTAAGAAAACTTCTTCATATCTTTCATTCTCCTTCTCTTACTGTTTTAATCTTCCATAAGTACAGGAAAAAAATAACTAAAACTCTCCACTTTAGAAACTTTCACTTTCGAACGTACACTTCGTCTTTTCGCAACGTATTAATTATTTTTAACGTTAACTCTTATCTCGGCTAATTTCTTCAGTTCATAAATCATTTCTACGCCTCTTGCCTAAGTAAAGCAAAGCATGTGGGAGGTGGCTTGGCTTACGATTCATCTGAAGTTTGAGCTCGTTGTTATCCTTCTTTGTCACCCACCGACCCGAAACTTCAAAGCCTTTGCCTTGAAGTGTCAGAATGGGGGCGATTTAAAGAAATGTGGTTTATCTCTTTGTTCACCCTTTCAATCCAGGGGTAAAGTAGTTAAGTCCATCAGATGTACTCTGTCGATACGGAGCGATCGGCGGAGTTGTCAGCCTGCCATGTCCTCCCAGCCGGAAGTCCGTCTTTCTGTCTCTTTGTGGAACATATATGTTAGTGTTAACAATCTGTTACAACCTAGCAAAGGCAAAAAGGCTGGTTCACTACTTAAAAAAAAAGTAGTGAACCAAGGGTAAACACTTTTAATTTCTTCTTCTAACTAATTACTTCTAACTAATCCCATAGCTTCTTCCTCTAGGGTTTCATTCATTTTTTATGCTCTTGTTTTAATTGTAATTTGATCTGTTTTTATTAATTTTTAGATGGTTTTTTACTAGTTTTTGTGAATTGTTTTATTGTTTTAAATGTGATTATTTTTTATTGTATTGTATTCCTTTCCCATGTCGTAAGCCGCCTTGGGTCCCTTCGGGGAGAAAGGCGGGGTAAAAATACTGTAAATAAAATAAATAAATAAATAAATAAATAAATAAAGTTAAAAAACACTCACTTCTTATGGGCAGGTAACAGGATTTAAGAAAGCCCAACAGGAATAGGAATTATGCCATATCCTTAGCAAGAGATCTGCCTCTCACTACTTAACGCATCAAAGGAAAACCTCTGGATCCCATTTGGGTTTTTTTTGTTAATACCAGTGTGTTGATTTATAAGAGCTATTTAAACTGCAGTCATAAACACACTTACAGTACTAGGGAATGGGGATTAAGCCCCACTGAACATAGTGGGGCTAACTTCTTAATATATATCTGTAGAATTGTACTGAACATCAGGAGAGACCCATTTAGCATTTTGCAGACACACATGAAAACTGAAAACTTTGGTCAGGAGCTAGTTTCCCTGGAAGCCTCTTTTTTGGGAGGTGGTGGTGGCCAAAGGCTTCATTTCCACTCCTCCAGCCTTCTGGTAAGTTCTATTTACAGCTTAATTCATCACACACTTCTTTCATTTTGGTTTAGCAACTGGGGTGGGGGGTAGGAGGAATACCCCCCCCAAGAAAGAAGATTTGACCCATGGGCGTCCAGTTGCTGAGCTCCAGGGCCAGCCAAATGCCTCCTGTGGTCTGAGGTGGCACATGCCAAAAGCTGCCCCCTCCTTTACTTGGTGATGATGCATCTGTTCCTCTCACCGCTGGACTGGAAAAGGGACATGGAGTGGAGAGGGATATGAAGTATGGAGAAGAGAGTGGTGGGCTCCTCTCCTCCATAGTTCTGCTCCACCACCACCAGGGAGTGAGAGGCGGAGTAACAATAGATATGAGTGGGTTGACAGTGGAGAGGTGGGTGGGCATTCCCTGTCAATGTGCTGCCTGAGACAAATGCCTCAGATTCTGAGCCGCTCAGAGAAAGGACCTGTCTTCTCTCTACTGGCCAGTGAGAGGCCAGACTGCAAAGGAAACCATCTCGAATGAAGTTGTTCATGCAAGATCTAACATTTATATATAATTGTAAAAATTCCAGTTAGGGGGTTTGGGAAAGCCTGCCCATGTAAACCACCTTGGATTAAAGTCGGAGGAGAAATCCAATGACCCAAAAAGGTGGTATATAAATACGGGTACTGTATATTATTATTACTATTGCAAAGCACCATACACATTGATGACAATATATAACAAAGGATAATAGACAAATAGTAATAGACAAAAAAAATACTAAGACTGTAATCCTATATACACTTACCTGAGAGTAGGTCCCACTGAACTCAATGGAACTTACTTCTGAGTAGGCATGCATGGGATTGGGCAGCACAATCCAATGCCATCTTATATAAAGCTTATTAAAATAAATGGGCCACCCATATGCACACACCACTACAAAAGGAATTTCCTTATGTTGAATCAGATCATTGCTCTAGCTAGCTCCAGTACTGTCTACTCTGACTGGCAGCAGCCCTCCAGGGTTTCAGAGAGGGGTCTTTCTCTGCCAGGGGCTAAACCCAAGACCTTCTGCATCAACTACACTTGCTCTACCACTAGGGTTGCCGATTGTGACGGGAAGATATTGCTGGATATTTTCTTTCCCAGCATGTCCCTCCCTTTCTGGGAGGTCTTGTTTAAATCTTCAGGATTGCTTTCAGTTGTCACTCACTAGACAGATTGATGCCAGTTCCTGAAGATGCCAAGGTTGGTAACCCTATCGACCACTGAGCTAAGGTTCCTCCCACCTCCTTTGCTCGTAGCATAGCATGAACAAGTGGAAGTGTACAGTACGGTACCCAGTCCATGCAGCCTTGTTCACGTTACATAAATAAGTTCCAGTTTGCCCACCTGTCCCGTGGAGTCAACTGCCTTCAGATTCACTGCTGTGGACACCCGACACTCCCCGCTTTGATACAGATAGCCAAACACTTATCTCTGTTCTGTCTCTCCAGTCCTGACAGGAATCCAGCTGGAGAATGTGTAGCAAATCAGAGACTGAAGACAAAGCTTCCAAGGAAAAAATAGGGCAACAGTGAGTACAGACCCCCTGGCAACATTACTCATCCCAACAAGCAAACCTAAGAAGGAACAACTGGAGAATGTGACTCAGTGGGAATGGCAAACCACTGTGGACAGGGTGACCAGATACAATGGAGGACAAAGTGCTTATACCTTTAACCATTGTATAGAAGAGGGAATTTTTGGCAGGTGCAGCTCATCATGGAAGGGTGCAAAAAGCTTCACCTGCCAAAGTTTCCTCTTCTATACAATGGTTAAAGGTATAGGCACTTTGTCCTCCATTGCATCTGGTCACCCTGACTGCAGATTATGTGTGAACAAGCACTCACAATCGCCCTTTGTTTCTGTGCAACAAACAAAAGGAATTATCCCTCCCAGCTAGAAACCACCTCGAGGCAGATCTAGAAGTTGGAGATTCTCCTCCCAAGGGGATTGCTTCAGTTTGGCTACACCTTCTGGAACAGGGAGGGGGAATCCTAGAAACAACCATTTCTCTCCATTCAGTCAGGAAATAAGGGTGCAACCCCAAAATATAGGACCCTTTTAAAATGTGCACATAATGGAGGACTATACACGTTATGAAACAAATACAGGGTTCTGAATCCTGTTCACAGGAAGGACTCAGCACTGCCCCTCCAGAAGCCCCAACCCCTCAGCAAATGCAAGTCTGAGGATATGAATTACAGAGACAGAATTGCCTTGCTGGAGCAAACCAAGGTCTCTTTAAACCTGGTTAAGGTCTTTCAAACACCAGCCAGATGGTCCTGGGCTGGTTATGAAGGTAATAGTTCTTCCCCAGTTGCGCTTCTCCACAGTATCAGGTGCTCGGAAATATACTGATCCTCCCTAAGCAGCTTCCACTTAGGGTTAAACTAGAAGTTGCTTTAGGGCCGAGATATTCCTTTGGGTCTAAATTGGAAGCTATGATATATTTGATTTTCACTCAGTAAATAAATGTATAGCTAGATTTATGCCCCCACTGCAAACTGGGGCCATGGCACAGGGGGAGAAGATAAGTACCAATGGGAACTTTGTCCCTAGAAAAAACAGCAACCACAGAGGATTTATCAAATTGGAATAGCAAAGGGACAGATAGTTAATTCTCCTCTATGCTACAGTCCTAACCTGCATTCAGCCCCCCCCCCTCAAAAAAACTCACAAAATATGGAACTACTGTGTGCGCACTTCTCATAACATACAGCTTGGCCCCGAGGAATAGCTAGATCTTGTGGCAGTAAATTCCTAAATTATGCCTTGTGAAATACTATCAAATTCAGGATGTGGACTCAAGTGTCCCATGTTATTTGACTTAGCCCTGATGATTAGCCATGATGATGATTTTAAACCAACTGTTTTGATTTGCAACAACTTGCAACAATTTGCAACTTAGTACCAGGCAGAAGAGTGAGAAAAAACGACAGTCTGCCTGGCTTTCCAATAACCATCTTCCCAATGTTTTCATATAAAACGGCCATACATGTAATCCTGTTCAAGTGGCCTGTAGTCCACAAATGCTTATGCTGCACGTCTTTAAGGTGCCACAAGACTCAGTTTCTGCTACTATTAACTAGGTAAAGGTAAAGGTATCCCCTGACAATTAAGTCCAGTCGTGTCCGACTCTAGGGTGTGGTGCTCATCTCCATTTCAAAGCCGAAGAGCCAGCGTTGTCCGAAGACGCCTCCGTGGTCATTTGGCCAGCGTGACTCTCCTTGCCGCAGCGCGTAGCATGCAGCTGGAACAAGGAGCACTTTTACCTTCCCGCAAGCGGTACCTATTTATCTACTCGCACTGACATGCTTTGGAACTGCTAGGTTGGCAGGAGCTGGCCAAGCAACGAGCGCTCACCCCGTCGTGGGAATCAAACTGCCGACCTTTCGATCGACAGCTTATAGTTCAGCGGTTTAACCCGCTGTGCCACCCGCTGGCCTTACTATTAACTACTACTATTAACTACTATTAACTTACTATTAACTACCCCTCTGCAAATTTTACCGTTCCAGTTTTTCTGAAATCAAACATTCCATCTTTATACCTTCTCCAAAATTTCCATGCTAATCTACATTATGAGGTGTTTTTTTGTTTTGCATTATGAGTCATTATAGTGCAGGGGGGAATCCAAAAAAATTCTTTCCTCCATGTAGACTAGTAAGGTTGCAGTCTTAAAAAGGTTGCAGTCTTAAAAAACACTTACTAAGGTGTTTTAAGTTCCATTAAACAAACTGACAACCCAGTCCTACCCAGTCCTACGTAGGATCCTATGTAGGATCCCATGCTTGCTCCGGGCCACTCTGCAGCACTCCGAGGGTCTACTAGAGGAAAGGTCTACTTGTCCCCTTCCCCCGGTGTAGAGTTGGGAGGCCGCAATGGACCTCCTCGGATGTCCACCAGCTAAGTAAGAGGAGGCCGTGTAACGGCCGAGCTGACCTGGCGGGAGATGTTTAATGGCTGGGTATTCCTGCAAATGAATATGAAGTGGTGGGTTTCTCTACTTTCCTGTTCTCTACTTCCACATATCTTACAAGAAAACCCAGCTATTTCAATGTGCGCCATCACAAAATGCACACGTGGCAGTGAGCATTATCTTTAGCTATTTACCTATCTAGGGTGCTAGATCATACCTGAATTCAAATAGTGTAAATTCACTCAAGAATTATGGCATGTTCAAACTCAAACACATATAAAGTTCTTCCTAGGCCAGGGTTCTCAACCCTAGTGGCACAGCGTACCACCTTCCATGTGGCCGCCACACTGCGTACCACCGGACGTAAGTGCCGATGATGTCATCAGCACTTCCGGATTATTGCTGCTCCAGAGGGCTGGTAAGGTAAGCTACAGGGGCAAGGGTGGGCAGGAGAGCCTTTTGCGGGCCTGGAAACCCACACACTAGAGCTCTGCAGAGCTTGAGCTGCCAATTCCAAGGCTCCGGCGTGGGGCGGGTGCCCTAGCGGCCACCACCTTGGCAGTCAGGGACCCACATGCCACCAACCTACAGTCCGTGTACCACTGGTTGAGAACCCCTGTCCTAGACTATACTACTCAAGTTCCTTGGGAGGTGCATATTTGAATGCTTCCACTTTAATAATAATAAACCTTTCTACATACGGAAAGCTACCATATCAGAGACTAAGGTATCTCTGACATGCTAGCTTTCCATGTATGGCTCTGTGTTTTGCTTTTAATGTGGAACAGTATTGCAACATGCTATTTTTCACTTCCAGTCTGAAGTGATACAGCCTAGCCCTAGACCCTAGGAGGACTTTCTGCATGCTTGAAATGGCCACTAGATTTAACTTGCTAGTCAATAAATCACAAAGCTGAACATTCACTGCATTATCCCGCATCATTTTTATTACAATTGTTATGGGAAACATGTAGTTACAGTTGTCATAAATTAGCTACTTACAGTTCAAGAAATAATTTTATTGCTTCAGTCTTTGTTTGGGCAAGGGGTGGGGGAGGAGAGAACATAGAGCTATTAAGTTATACAGGTTTACCAAAATCAAGAATTTTGGGGGGACGGACGAGACAATGTTCTTATTTAAAAAAAACAAACAAGTGATGTTTAAAGATCAGATGAAAATATGCTGTGTCTCCATTAGACAGTAAAATTCCTTCCTGGAGGGTTTAGTATTTTAAGCAAATTTTGCTAGACCAACCGATCCTGAATACAACCAGATTTTTGCTGCTGCTACTTTTTTACTACTCAGTTCCCTGAACTGAGAATATTAACTGGCCATAGCTGGATCCAGACAAGAAAATATTAATATTCAATCAAGCCTTTAAACCCTAGTCATGAATCTGTTTAAGAATTAGATTCTCCATCATGGCCATGTAGTTGTAAACTTTTGTCACAAACCTTAAAAATGACTGAGTGGTTTGAGTAACTATGCGACAGGAGGGGGGGGGGAGAAAAAGCATCATACCACCAACCAGCGGTAAAGGAATTACACCACATACACAAGCGAATACCAGTAGGATCAAACCACTGCCAGTATTAATTCCTCAAAGAGAATATTCATCAGAAGTGCCTTCAGTGGTATTCCGATTCTCAGAAAACATTTTCAGTTGCCCCAATTTACCCCTCTGAGAGTCTATCGTACACAAGGTACAGGCAGAAGGTCTGCTCACCCATGCTATACACAACCAAAGGCAAATATTTTTTGAAAATAATCCTAGTGGTGTTTAGGCTGCAATTGCATGCACACCTACTTGGAAGCAAGTCCCATTAAAATGGAGCCAGACTAACTTCTGAGTAACTGTATATAGAATCAGAACGCATGTTGTGTATATGAGGCCTTAGTCATCTTCCGAATCACTTTCTTCTCTCCTTGTTGGAAGAGAGCACTTGATTGAAGTCATCAGCTGGTCCTGGATCTGCTTCCTGGGGTTTTCCTCCAGGTCTGTCTTGATGGCACCCGATTCAGAAATCTTCCATTCCAATTCTAAATCCAAGAGAGAGAAAAATGATATAATATGGGGATGTACAAAGGAGAAAGATTCACAGCGTTCCTGCTCTTTAGGACATACACTTCCATCTGCTGTCTTCCGCCCCACTTCTGCTACAGTGCCCTGTTTCACACAACCTTGCTGAAGTGGTCCTGAAAAAGGTAAATATGCTAACTGCTGGTGCACTCCAGCAGCTCAGAATACTACAGATGGACAGGGGCAAATTCAGCTTCATAATTCGGTCATCAAGGAAAGCAGCAAGGTGTCTATTTTCCAAAGTTAACTTTTCCAAATGTTTCATTTTTGCATCTTTATAGAGATTTAGACACACACACAGCCCTACTCCTTACTTATTCCTTTACTGTGAAACTCAGTAACACTTTCCAACCAAGCAGCAGGTCTTTATGACATCGACTTAAATTGGCTTGCACTCCAGACGTGGAAGAAAGTCAATACTGCGCACTAATCAGATGTCTTACTGTTAGCTCTGCTGGCAATCTAATCTGCCAGCCTCATTTATGTTGGATACAAAAAAGAAATTAATGTGATCCTCACTTTTGACTCAGTCTTAAGCAAGTTAACTTGTTCTACAGAGTGAATTATAAAAATGTGCAAAGAACACGATGTGCAGGGCACGGCTCTCTCTCTCTCTCTCTCTCTCTCTCGTGTGTGTGTGTGTGTGTGAGAAGACGAGAGAGAACCAAACCAAGTGAACGTTAGGTGGTCTCCAGGGATGACGCAACTGGGGACGCTGCCCAGCACCCTCTGCCGCTTCTATTGTGGTGCTTAAAGGGGGGGGCACCTTAATCCACACAGTCCCTTAAATAAAACTGGAAGTCCTGCACTTCTGGGTTTCTGATGTGACGAAGCACGGTCAGGAAGCAGATGAGCAGGAAGTGAGTCAATGTGGGTTACATTTGCAGTGGGCTGGAGGGAGGTGGCGGCAGTCTCGGGAAGAAGGGCACCCTGAATCGGATATTGACAAAAGCACCATCAGGTAGCCTCATGGTTGGGCCGGCCACGGTGGTTTCCCATTCACATAGCCATGATGGAAAAAAAAATACTCTTTACCACAATTCAGATGCTACAAAATACAATTTCTCTTGACATGCAGATGAATCTCCGTACTGAGAAAGCAGCCCTTACTTAGATATGGGCAGGAACCTTGTTCAGTTTAGAAAGCTACACTGCAACAGCCATTCACTCAACATCCTTGCATGCTACTTTGCTATTAAGACTCTTTTCTACCTGCTTTTTTTTTTTGCTACTTTTCCTCATTTGTTATGGGGTCACCAGAGTGCAATTCATGAAAGTTTAAATGGCACTCAGAATAGGGTGATACATTAAGAAACTTAACCTGTGCACCATGAAAACAGTCCAGCTTCCTCCATACAATCCAGTGCATACATACCGAGAGCCAACCTATGCACCTAGAAGAGTGCAATTTCAGAATGCAGGTGGGAGATTGCCTGGATGCTCCCTGACTCCAACATATAATCTATGCAGGTATTTGAGAATCTTTCTCCCAGACATACTAGCTTTCAGTGGGAAGGCATGGGGAAGGCATGTTTCAAGAATTCAGTGGTGCAATTAAAATAAAATAAAATACAAAAGTCCCTCATTACAACACCACCACCACCACAAAAGTCCCTCATTACAACACCACCACCACCACAAAAAGCCCTAAAAGGTTTATTCATTGCATTAGCTAGAAGAGAACACATAGATTGATGCCCCTATCTGTTGTGGTCACAGCAGGGGGACAACGTCAGCACCGGAATTTAGCACTTGGCCAGTAGATTGTCCAAGTTGCACAGTCAATGTTGCTAGCCACAGATGAGTAAAAATAAGACTGAGGGAAATGGCTGTTGTAATTCTAAGCCTCTACAAGACCTACTTACCATCTCTTGTCAGGTTCATGCCTCCAAACACCAGGGGCCCAATAAACTGGGCCTTGATGTCCCCTTCGAGGTAAACGAAGACTGTGGGGAGGTTCTTATCTGGGTAGTTGGGTATGCAGGTTGTAGAAATGGCTTTGACGAACTTAACATCTGGAAACTTCTTTGCAAGTCCACTTAAATGTTGGTTTATCAAGGCACAGAGGGGAATGCTTTATAAAAGAGAAAGATAAGTTCAAGTGCAAGGCCCTCCATATCAGCTTAGCCAGGCTACTATGCAAAAAGTAAGATTTCAGGAACTTCTATAATGGTCAACATATGAAGTGTTCTTACCAGCTGCACAAATGTATAGTACTAGGGCTACAACATTTAGGGCCCAATCCTATCCAACTTTCCAGCACTGATCTAGCCGTGCCAACATCGGGGCATGCACTACATCCTGTGGTGGTGGGGGGGGGGGCAGTCACAGAGGCCTCCTCAAGTTTGGGGAATGTTCACTTACCTTGGGGCTGCATTACGGCTGCATCAGTGCTGGAAATTTGGGTAAGATTGGGCGCTCAGTTGATTAAGCAGTTTGATTGACTGAAATCAATACCTGAATTCAAATCTCGCAATCTTACCATATTGAAGCATTTCAATGAGATATTTTTCTATAGTCAAGGTAAGATACTAATAGGAGAAGGAATAGTTACTTACCCTTGCTTGTAAAGATGCAATATCACCCATATATCCTTGCCAGCCTTGGTAATTTCTTGGACATAATCCTGTCCTGAAATCTCTAAAACTTGCCCAAAGTTATTCTTTGTTTGAGTTGCTTTCCATTCAGCTAACCTTTTCTGCCTGCACCATGGGGTGAAGGTAAAAGAAAACAAACACTGATTTGAGATATACATAGCACTGTCTCCATTTTCAAAGCAGTTCACATCCATCATTTTAGGACTGCAGTGCCAATCTAGTGCACTTAACAAACAAAACACCAGAACACTCATTGCATTTCAATTACAAATTATGAGATCCAATTTCACAGATCATGCTAGATCTGTGTTTAGCCGCCTCGATTGCCCTTGTTGGGAGAAAGGCGGGGTATAAATTCTTTAAAATAAATAAATAAAATACAGGTAAGCTTAGCAGGGTAAGATTTATTCACAGTGAACATCAATATCACAGTTCAACGGATTTACAAATGGAAAGGCAGGGAAATAGTGGAGAAATAGCTACAGACAACTTTGCAACACTGAGATATTGTTCTAGCCAATAAAATTAACACTGTTATTTCTAATATTCATTTTTACACGTTGATAGCTAAAGCACATGTAATGAACCTTTGGGCTGAACTAGAAGTTGTCAATAAGGTCAGATTCTTTTAGGAATTCCTTTCAGAAGCTAACAGGCTCAGAATAAATGCTAAAAATCTGAGTCCACTACTACTGGTGGCCCATTCTACAGAGACATGAAAAATTAAGGATGCTCATTGTCACCAAGTAGCTACTGGATAAAATGTAAAATTTCTGCTTTCTAGCAATTTTTAACCCATGCTTCTCCAGGGACCACTTCTTCAGTAAAGATCCACTAAACCACTCTAGTCTGCCCCCTTGGTAACACCTCTGCTGCTATCCACCCTAGTTCCCCTGTCCTGTATATGTCACAGTTGCAATCCTGGACTCCTCTCCAAGTCTCATCTTGTCCAACTAAAATAAACTGTACATTTTGTCCAGGTAGGCATCATTTCTAATTTTCTGCTCAGCACCTAGCACTGGGGATACTAAATATTATTATAAGTTTATTACTGACTCAGTCTAAAAGTAATTATACGGGTGTGTGTCATGCAGACACACTACTTCCTGTGTGCTTCCTTCTGCCAACGTTAGGATGAAGTACCAACAATGACAAATCATATCGTCTGTGGAATATTTACAGGGTGCTCTAACCTGTACATTTCCATAGCACGCTCATCTTCCTCATTGAATTCATCTTCATTTTCTTCTAGTTCTTCCAGGGTCATGTCTTCATAGGTTTTCACTGATGTATGATAAATATAAAATTGTCAGGAAAAAAACACACCCAACCATCAATGGAACTCTGGGAAAATTACTCATAGATAAACTCTTTGCTCATGTAAGTAATTTCAAACACAAGAACTTGGTCATTTAGGGTCAACTGACATTTAATGCAGTGAGTTTGTCTTATAGACATTAGTGTTTACCTCTGTAAACTGAAGTAGACACATCCATTTGTCATATACAGCAGAAACACACCAGAGAGCCTCAAACTGGCTGCCTCTTTGATGCAAGAAATGTGCTACACAATTTATTAATGCTTAGATTTCAATACTGCCTGACTAGAGTGGCATAAATATATTTAAAATATAAACACAATTCAGTAAACATACACTAAAAAAAATCATATGTGAAAACCATGGTAAGATAGCACTCAAGCTCACAGAAACAGCATTAAAATAATTCATGTTGTTCACTGCTGCAAACTCAGATGTATACATTGCAAACATGCTTGCTGTGTAAAACGTGTAACTTGGCTTTAAGTTCGTGCAGAGCTCAGCCCTGATGGAATTCACAATTACACACGACAGTGCCTCAACTACATTTCTCCCACAACCGACATCCCAGAAGTGTTCATATGTAACAAGACTGCAGCTCCTGCTGAGCCAATTCCCAATTTGGGCATCAATTATCAGTTTCGTTTCTAAATGACGTAACAGAGGAATGCAATTAATCCACACCAAGGATTAGTCTTGTTCAATTAAACAAAAAAAAGCAAGCACCACTCTGAAATCACTCCTCAAACAACATTTTCTTCTCTGATATTACTTCTAGGCCTTTCAGTAACTCTAATCTCCAAAATCAAACCTATAAAATGCCAAGTTCCAGGACACACCATTAATACTATCATGAGGGTGTTTAAGTACTTTTAGAAATGCTTATTTCAGGGACTAACACAGGTCCAGTAGAGGTGCATAATTGCAGATCTCACTTTCTGCAGTGAGTACTAGGGTGTCTTGCAGAAAAATGCACCTGCCTTCTTCTAGGAATCTAGGGCATTCCCAAAAGGAGCTAAAAGAAAAATAATAATTCAGAATAATGTCCAAAGCAATGGTGAGCATTACAATGCTACCCAAAACACAAAAACAAAAAATCCAAAGGGGAAAAAAAAATCACACAAAACCCATGACCACAGTAATGATGTAAAACTGGAACTCAGTCGACTTCCAATTATAAGCATTGCCATTAAAGGCATTGCTGGGTTGTCCCTGCTAACTGGGCAAAGAGGCACTCTTTAAAGCGGTGGTCTTATTACCGAGCATGGGGAGGAGGAACTGTCCCTGTTCATCCAGGTACAGCACCTTTTCCAGTGGTTGTTTGCTGGTATTTCTTCTTAATCTGTTTTTACAATTGTGAGTCCTTTGTGACAGGGAACATTTTGCTGTGTAAATGGCTTTGTGAACTTTTTTTGGTTGAAATACAGTATACTGTATAAACAAACATTCATTCATTTTAACTGTAATAGTGATCTCTTTTATCGATTTTTAGATGCTGTTTTTATTAGTTTTCGTTAACTTTTTATTGTTTTAAAAAGGGATTATTTTTTGTATTGTATTTTTCATGTTGTAAGCCGCCTTGGGTCCCTTCGGGGAGAAAGGCGGGGTAAAAATATTGTAAATAAATAACAGTTCATAAAAGCTGAATGAGATGTCTAGATTCAGACCTAACTCTACCAATTGTCCATCCCTGGAGACTGGGGTGGCCCATCCATTAGGCGAGGTGATGCAGTGGCAGATCGTGGGGGGGGGCTGAGAGGGCAGAGAATTTGGGGTGCCCGTCACCACCTCCCTCCAACCTGCTGAGAATGCAACCCACGCTGATCTGCTTTCCACCCACAACAAGCAAGCAGAAAGCAGATCACCCACCTCTTTATCTTGCTCCAGGCACAGTTTCTTCAAACAGGCAAGTGCAGGTCTTCCAGTTTGATTTACAAGGACCGTGCAAAAGGAGTACCTTTATTTAAACCAGAAGTCCTGCACTTCTGCAACTGAAGAAGGTCACTTTTGGGGAGGGGGTAATTGTGCAGAGGCAGTGGACCCAAGGCAGCATCAGGCAATGTTCCAGGTCTCACCACTATTGCCTGTAGATGAAATCCTGGTCCTCAATGGCAAATTCATATAATAAAGACTTCTTCTAGAAGTTTGTTCACCAAAGCCCAACTATTTTCCATAAACAGTGAGTTCTATTTGTGCCTCTTAATGACGCTCAACCATAATAGTCTGCAAGCATTGCAACCTTCTGCATGTCTACTCTGAGGTAAGCCCTCAGAGTACTTTTAATACTTTTAAATCATTTATTTATTTTGAAAATTTATACCCTGCCTTATCCTATGCCGAAAGCAAATGCCCAAGGCGGCTTACAACAAAATTTAAAATATATCATTTAAAATACATAAAATAAGTTTAAACAATACATAACTAAATTTAAAAACAATAAAATCCACTGGGGGGGGACAGTATGGAGCGGAGAAGCAGCATGGCACAGCATCTTGAGACACAGGAGGCAGACCACGACCCATCACCCAAACGCTAGATGAAACAAAAATGTTTTGAGCCCTCGCTGAAAAGTCATGAGGGAGGGGGTGGTTCTCAGATCCCCTGGCAGGGAGTTCCACAGTTGTGGCGCCACAGCAGAGAAGGCTCGCCCACATGTTGCCACTCCCCTAACTTGCGATAGAGGTGGTACCCGCAAGAGAGCCCCCTCAGATGACCTAAGAGAGTGGGCCGGAATGTATGGGAGAAGGCGGTCCCTCAGATATGGGGGGTCGGGATGGGACACACAAATTCTTCTTTCAGCCATACAAACTTTAAAAATGTAATGAGTGCACAAAGCCCACTGAAGCTAAGGGAGCCTTTGCCTGCATTGCGAGGGCTTCTATATCCTGAGACAGCAAACAGCGCTACAAACTGAGCAGCTTACCAACTGATTGTTGCTGGAGGATCTGCTGCTCCCTTTCCTCTTCTGCCTTTTCTTGCTCTTTCAACTTTTCTTTTGAAGGAAGGATGCCTTTCTTACGCAAGATGTCATTCCACTCTGTGTCTGCATTAGGATCCTAGAACATACAAAATGATGAAGCGGACATGGACAGATTCCACACTTGCTACAATCATTCAGATCTCTGTGAAGTTGAGATTAGGCCACTGCATGTTCGGCAAGGACCTTCAGGCCTGTTTGAAGAGCTTCTGCTGGCTGAGAAAGTAGTGAACTGTCTCCGGGCATGTTGATTTGCGACATCAGCCACACAGATGCTTGCACAGTTTTTGTTTACATGTCTAGGGTCATGTTTAAAGTACACCTAAGGTTATGATCCAACACACACCTGGCAGATAATCCCTACTGAACTCAGTGGGAGTTGCTTGTATAAGCCTACACATAGGATCAACCTGCTAGGAAACTTTAGGTTACTTCCCATATAGCTTCCCCACCCCACCCTACAGATATTGTGTTAGATACTCAGCACATGCCACATACCGTATTTTACGCTCCATAGGACGCATCGGTCCATAGGACGCATGCATCCTATGGAGCATAAAATACAAAAAAATTTTTTTTACTTACCTGGGCTTGGGGGCGCTTCAGGGAGGCCTGTGGGGGCTTCGTGGAGGCCTGCGCGAGCCTCTGCAGGCCTCTACGATGTTCAGGTCGGCCGGAAATAGCGATTTTCGGCCATTTCCGGAAATGGCCGAAAATCACTATTTTCGGCCGACCTGAACATCGGGGTGGGGGGGGCCTGCAGAGGCTCGCGCAGGCCTGCGCGAGCCTCTTGCAGGCCTCCCCGAAGCACCCCCAAACCCTAGGCTTCGGACCATAAGACGCACGCTTTCCCCCCCATGTTTTTTGGGGGGCAAAGTGCGTCTTATAGTCCGAAAAATACGGTAATAAGTATACATAGCTATTCACACGTCCTTAGGAGCAACTACCACTGAACTCCTTGGGAATGTATTTCTGAACAAACACGCAGAACTGATCCGTCAGACCCACGCTGCTCCTCAACGACGTTAAAAGTGCTCATGAAATATGGGGCCACTGAATACGAGCTAAACAGTCCTTCCTCAATAGACTGGAGCAGCCTGCAGTGTGCAGAAGTGGGGGGGAGGAGCAGCTGATGCAGATAAGCTCCCAACATGCACCAATGAAGATAGCACAGACCTCTTGTGGCTGAACCCCAGTCACAGTCAACTCCACATGTCGCTACAGCTGGTGAAACACTCATGTCCCTTTTCTCCTTGAAAGATCAGAGCCAGGGAAAGAAAGGGGCTGCACAGTACCGGAAGACAGAGAGAAACCAACAGTCACAGGCATCTGTGATACTGTTTGAACTTAAGAACATAAGAAGAGCCTTGCTGGATCAGGCCAAAGGCCCATCTAGTCCAGCTTCCTGTATCTCACAGTGGCCTCACCAGATGACTCCGAGAGCACACAGTCAACAAGATAACCTGTTTCTTGTTGTCACTCCCTTGCACCTGGCACAGAGAAAACCTACTTCTAAAGCCAGGAGGTTGCTTACGGCTGGTAACCTGTGATGGTCTTTTCCTCCATCAATCTGTCCAAAACCCTTTTAAAGGCATCTAGGCCAGGTGCCATCACCACATCCCGTGGCAAGAAGTTCCACAGATGAATTACACACTGAGCAAAGAAATATTTTCTTTTGTCCGTTCTAACTCTCCCTCCACTGATTTTTAGTGCATGTCCCCTGGTTCTGGTGTTGTGCGAGAGGGAGAAGAATTTCCCTCTATCTACTCTCTCCATCCCATGCATAATTTTATACGTCTCAATCATGTCCCCCCTCAGGCGTAAAAGTAAACTTCTTTTACCCTGATGCCTGTAAATCTCCACTAGCACCAAGAGCCTGCAACATCTCTTGAGCTAGGCCACCAAGCACCAAAGGGAGCAAGGTGGAGCCCAACTGTTCCCTGTTGTCCTCTTTACTGTTGATGCGATAACAGTGCAATCCTACAGTTTGAGCTGCATTGGATATGCCCTTGAATGTGGATGCCCTTGAATGTCAGCACAATGACAGCCCACCATTGTAGCCCCACCAGAGGCGTCGTCAGGGAGGGGGCCTTGGGGCAGTGGGCCCCCAGGCGGCAGGATCGAGGCCCAGGCAACAGGTGGGCAGGGGGGTCATGGCGGCCGGCGGAGGTGCAAATTGTCCCATACGTCGGGGTGAGCGAGGAGCATCGGTGGCGTTTGGCCCTCCCGCCCGCCCTGCACCTCGGAACGGCGCATAATGGCTGCAGCTGTTATGGCACGTCCGGCGCGGGGTGTGTGTGTCGTAGAATCGCAACTGCCAGTTCCGCTAAGGGATGTGCAATACCCTGCTGATGATGCTGATGCAATACCATGTTGGCATGCCTCCAACACTGGTGCAAACCCCCATGGGGTGGAAACGTGGGAGAGATGTGGGTGATAGAAAGAGGAGTCAACATACATCACATCCTAAACCCTCCCCAGACGATGGACGTACCCCAAACGTCAGCAAAATGCTATGCCAACTGTCTATGTGTTGCAACACTCTGTGTTTCTCTTTGCTCTCCACAGGCAGATTTCCAATGGGGCAGAGGATACAGGACCCTCCACATGGTCACTCATGCAGATCACAAAGGAAGCCTGCAGCATGCCAGGCAGCAGCGAGCAGTGCGATTCCAGCGGCTCTTGTGTGGGCTTGCTTGATCCACAGTCCCTGCTGCTTTGCAAACTCCATGACAGATAGTGAACTAACTGATGCTGCCAGACTTCACTGACTGCTACTTCGCTGTCTGTCAGATAACATGCAAAGGTACAAGAGCCCTGATGGGATAAGATGGTTGGCAACCCCACTTGTGTGTTTCTTTCAGATGCTGTTCGGCCTTCGAGTGTGTGCAATAAAAAATTGAGCTGATCACATTTGTTGTCTCTTTGTTAGCAGATAAGGATCCCTTCTTCCCATCCTAGTTGTTTCTTACCTCAGCTTGCCTCAGGGTGGGACTCTCAGTCTAGGGAAGAGAGGAGAGACCTCTTTGCTCCCAGGGCTCAGGGTCTGCAGCATCCTCACTCTTTGACTCCTTAGTAGTGGGGGGGGAGCCCCTTGTTGGTCACGAGCCCCCTGTTCTCTGCAGTCATGATGTACAAGGCAGGCAGTTGCAGGGGGAGAAGGAGGACAGCATAATGACAGCGATACCAGGGCTCCTCTGTGGCAGGTGCCAGCAATGATGCAAAGGGCACAGGGTGTGTGTGGGGCTAAATTGATGGGTTCCTGCAATAAGGGCCCTGTGTGATATGCTAGCACAATGCAGTGTTCCCTCTGATTGGTCCACATGCTATGTGTTGCCTGTTTTGTGATGCTGTGGGATACTAAGTGTTTTATGAAGTGCCCTTTGCATGTTTCCTTTGGCAGCTTTCTGAACTGACTTGTGGGAGTTCAAGGCCTACCACTATTTCTTCTGACCCTGATAAGGATGTCTCTAGCCTGTTGTTGGTCATGGCAAGCTCCTTGGCTGAAATCTAGCCTGCCTTTTCTGGCTTCCAGCCTGGGTTGTGATTTAGCACCCAAATACCAGCACCTTGGCTTGTCTGGGTGCTGCTGAAGCTGCGAGACCCCCCCCCCCCCATGGCTCAAACCCTTGCCAAGAGAAACTTGTATGTTTATTTCACATGGCAGCCCTCTTCCAAGGGAGCTATCTTCCTTTCCTTCCTCAGCCGCACGCAATCCAAAAGCTATTTCTTGGCAGGGTGTGTTTGTGCAAGTGGTACAAGGGGACCTGAACGCTAGGTGCTGTGCTGGAATTCCTAGCAGTTCTTGCTTTGCCTACTTGCTGTCTGACACAGTAGTGCCTGCAATAAATGGAAGGTGCTGCAACTTGTGTGTGTGTGTGTGTGTATGTGGCGGTGTCTGCGAGATGTCATTGGGGCATCTCCTCATGATTGACAGTGATGGATGGCTGTTGCTGTGTTACCTCCAATGGCCCCCAGGAATGAGCATTATCCCAGCAGTGGCTGCTCATTCAACCTGCTCCTGCCTGCCACTGCCCGCTGCTTGGTTCACCACATGGCAGCACTTCTCTGGCTGCCAGCATTGGGGCTGGGTGGGTAGGTTGTGGCGATTAAGTGGCGTGGTGGGCCCAGCCTTAACTGAATAAAATGAAACCAAAACCTATGAACTATATAATAACCAACCCATAATATACAGTAGTACCTCTCAGCCTAGCTCTCCTCTGCCACAAGCGACATGAAATAATACTTTTCTCCATACATAGCTCAGAAAGCGCCCGCAAAGCAATTTTTAAGAACTAAAAAAAAAACACCACGTTTTTCCCTTGCACAACAACACTAGCGTTTGTAAGAACGTGTACTCCCATCTTTATACTACTACTACTGTACTCTATGTGTTCAACCACTCGACGGCAGCAGGCGGAAACGCAGTTTACGGCGCAGGACAACCACAACACGTCAGCCCGCTCGCAGCAAAAAAGCGGCTAGAAGGAAGCAGTGGGAGTCTTTTCCGTTCCCCTTTTAAAAAGGAAAGCGAGCGTGCGTTAGGTTGTAACCCAACACCCGGGAAGCCGAAAGCGGGCTACCCCAAAAGAGATCTTCCGGGTTTCTTTCAGCGCACGATCGATCATCACGCCAACAGGGCTACTGCCGAGCCTCAACCCAGCCCATCGTCCGTCTGTGTCTCTCCAGACCCCCCTCCCCCTAAGCAGCAACATTTCGCCTCCTCCTGGAGGACCCAGAGCAGTCTGGCAGCTAGTTGGGCGCTGCACGGCTCACCTGCATGTTGAGGCACAATTTTTTGGGCTGCTCGTCTTCAGGGTGAAGGCCGACAACGGAGGCGAATGGTTATTAAACACTCCACGCGGCTCCTGCCGAGAACCGTACGGTACGCTTTGCAGGGAGCAGAAATCGTGTAACACACACAGAACTGCCGCGCCTACCGCCTTCCTGAGTTGCCCTTATTAGGACTGATCTGGGCGCTTGCTTGCTTACCCCGTGTGTTCGGGGGAGGGAGTGGTTCACGCAGAGGCCGGCTCAGGAATGGGGAGGGAGGGGCGCTGTATGTAAAGGAGGATGGGAAGGCATGCTGCGATGAGCGCCGGCCCGCCGGGCACGTTGTCCGGGCCTTTTTGATCACTACCGTTTATTTTGGGTTATAAAGTAAAACTTTGTTCTTGTTTTGTAATACTAGCCTTGTTGTTGTTCAGTCGTTAAGTCGTGTCCGACCCTTCGTGATCCCATGAACCATATCCCTCCAGGCCTTCCTATCCTCCACTATCTTCCCGAGTTCGCTCATTTTCATGTTCGTTGCATCGGTGATGCTGTCTAACCATCTCATCCTTTGCCTTCCCCTTCTCCTTTTGCCTTCAATTTTTCCCAGCATCAGAGTCTTCTCCAGAGAGTCCTCTCTTCACGTTAGGTGGCCAAAATATTTGTTTCAGCCTCAGTACCTATCCTTCCAGGCAGTGGCGTCACTGTGATGCGCGTCACCCCAGAGCGGGGGCCGACTCACCCCCCCTACAGAAACTTACCTTTTCCGGCGCTCGTCACCCTCTGGGAGCCGGCCGGGAAGAGGAGCGAACTTTTAAGTTTTTCGCGCATGCGCAAAGCCTTCTGAAAAGAAGAGGCCGAATGCGCTTGCGTTAAAACGCGAACTTTTAAGATTTTCGCGCATGCACAGACCCTCCTGAGGACAAGAGGGCAGGCCCTTGCCCTCAGAAAAGGGTTTGCGCATGCGCGAAAAACTTAAAAGTTCGCGTTTTAACGCAAGCGCATTCGGCCTCTTCTTTTCAGAAGGCTTTGCGCATGCCTCGGAGCATCCGGCCTCCGGAGGGTGACGCGCGCCGTCACGGAGGTGACGCGCGTCACCCCTTGGCGCGCGTCACCCCCCGGCGGCCCGCCCCGCCCGCCACGCTACAGTGACGCCAGTGCTTCCAGGGAACAGTCAGGGTTGATTTCATTTAGGATTGACTGATTTGATCTCCTAGCAGTCCAAGGGACTCTCAGGAGTCTTCTCCAGCACCACAGTTCAAAAGCATCTATTCTTCGGCGCTCAGCCTTCCTTATGGTCCAACTCTCGCAACCATACATTGCTACTGGGAACACCATTGCCCTGACTATACAAACTTTTGTTGGCATGGTGATATCTCTGCTTTTTATTATGCTATCTAAATTTGCCATAGCTTTCCTTCCAAGGAGTAAGCGTCTTTTAATTTCATGGCTGCTGTCTCCGTCTGCAGTGATCTTGGAGCCCAGAAAAGTAAAATCTGTTACTGCTTCCATTTCTGCCCCTTCTATTTGCCAGGAATTGATGGGACCAGATGCCATGATCTTAGTTTTATTAATGTTGAGTTTTAAGCCAACTTTTGCACTCTCCTCTTTCACTCTCATCAAGAGGCTCTTTAGTTCTTCACTTTCTGCCATGAGGGTGGTATTGTCTGCATATCTGAGGTTGTTGATATTTCTCCCGTCAATCTTGATTCCGGCTTGCGATTCATTCAGCCCTGCATTTCTCATAATGTACTCTGCATATAAGTTAAATAAGCAGGGTGACAATATACAGCCTTGCGGTACTCCCTTCCCAATTTTGAACCAGTCGGTTGTTCCATGGCTGGTCCGAACTGTTGCTTCTTGACCTGCATACAGGTTTCTCAGGAGACAGGTAAGGTGGTCTGGTACCCCCATCTCTTTAAGAATTTGCCACAGTTTGTTGTGATCCACACAATCAAAGGCTTTTGCGTAGTCAATGAAGCAGAAGTAGGTGTTTTTTTGGTACTCTCGTGCTTTCTCCATGATCCAGCACATGTTGGCAATTTGATCTCTAGTTCCTCTGCCTCTTCGAAACCCAGCTTGTACGTCCGGTAGTTCTCGGTCCACGTACTGCTGAAGCCTAGCTTGTAGGATTTTGAGCATAACCTTGCTAGCATGTGAAATGAGTGCAATTGTACGGTAGTTTGAACACTCTTTGGCACTGCCCTTCTTTGGAATTGGAACGTAAACTGACCTTTTCCAATCCTTTGGCCACTGCTGAGTTTTCCAAATTTGCTGGCATATTGAGTGCAGCACTTTCACAGCATCATCATTTAGGATTTTAAGTAGCTCAGCAGGGATATTATCATCTCCGCTAGCTTTGTTGTTAGTGATGCTACCTAAGGCCCACTTGACTTCATTCTCTATAGGATGTCCGGCTCTGGGTCAGTGACCACACCAGCATGGTCATCAGGAACATTAAGATCTTTCTTGTATAGTTCTTCTGTGTATTCTTGCCATCTCTTCTTAATCTCTTCTGCTTCTGTCAGGTCCCTGCCTTTTGTGTCCTTTATCATGCCCATCTTTGCACAAAACGTTCCCTTGATATCTCCAATTTTCTTGAAGAGGTCTCTAGTCCTCCCCATTCTGTTGTTTTCCTCGATTTCTTTGCACTGTTCATTTAAGAAGGCCTTCTTATCTCTCCTTGCTATTCTCTGGAAATCTGCATTCAGTTGGTTATATCTTTCCCTTTCACCCTTGCTTTTCGCATTCCTTCTTTCCACAGCTATTTGTAAAGCCTCATCTGACAGCCACTTTGCCTTCTTGCATTTCTTTTTCTTTGGGATGGTTTTAGTTGCTGCCTCCTGTACAATGTTACGAACCTCCGTCCATAGTTCTTCAGGCACTCTGTCTACAAGATCTAATGCCCTAAATCTATTCTTCACCTCCACTGTATACTCATAAGGCAGAGGTTCTCTAAGTGTGAGGCGCGACTCCCAAGTGCGTCATCAAAAGCAGCCAGGGGCGTTGCGTTAATCTTTTAATTAACACATATTCTTGCTTGCAAGAGAGAGAGAGAGCAAAAAGAAACGTCCGGAAAAGCTGCCTTTTCACATCGGGTTACTCAAAGTTAATTTCAAAACACTTCAGGTTTGTTTCCACGTCTTGTTTTTAACCACAGCGTGAGCGAAGCCCGCTATCTCTCGTATGTTTGCAGATAAGGTATTTTCATTCAGGTTTCATTCAGACATTGCAATTGGCAAGTAAAGTATTTTCTTTCTGTTGAATGTTTTTAATAAAGCAAACACAAAACAAATGCAAGAACTGCAATTGAAAATGGTGCAGAGCAGGTTCTGCTTTACATACAGTCTTTGATTTCTATGTTTAGTTTGGTTGATTAATTATTAGGATTTCTCTCCTTCTTCCTTTCTGACCCACCTCTAAGTTAGTTCCCCACTCTAGTTGCTGGGACAACCCCCCCCCCCCATGGAAACTGCCAGGCAGTATAAGAATCTGTTTTTCATCTTGCAAAGATGCTACCAAAAGGAGCTAGCTTTCTCTCTCTTTCTCTCTTGTGCAACTGGGGCTTCCCTCCCATGCTTTGATGTTTCTCTTGCCATGTATAGGACTAACACAGACGACATCAGTGCCCTCTACCCAGGCCTGCCAATGGAGGGAGGGCAGCATCCCAACCCCACCCTGCGCACTCCTGGCTTAGCTGCTGCTCAGCATAAGCATGGAAAATCCACTTTAGGGCTCATTTTGGGAATATACACATACATATACACATACATATAAGAAAGGGTGCCTCTGAGCATGTAAAGAGTGCCTGTTTCTTCCATGCACTGTAATGGGGAGTCACGGCTAACGGTGAGGGAGGTCAAGGGAGCCGCGAGTCAAAAAAGTTTGGGAACCACTGTCATAAGGGATATGATTTAGGTCATATCTGACTGGTCTAGTGGTGTTCCCTACATTCTTCAATTTAAGCCTGAATTTTGCAATAAGAAGCTCATGATCTGAGCCACAGTCAGCTCCAGGTCTTGTTTTTACTGACTGTATAGAGCTTCTCCATCTTTGGCTGCAAAGCACATAATCTATCTGGTTTCGGTATTGACCATCTGGTGATGTCCATGTGTAGAGTCGCCTCTTGTGTTGTTGGATAAGAGTGTTTGCTATGACCAGCGTGTTCTCTTGACAGAACTCCGTTAGCCTTTGCCCTGCTTCATTTTGTGCTCCAAGGCCAAACTTGCCTGATGTTCCGTTTATTTCTTAATTTCCTACTTTAGCATTCCAGTCTCCTATGATGTAAAGGACATCTTTTTTGGGTGCTAGTTCTAGAAGGTGTTGTCGGTCTTCATAGAACCGGTCAACTTCATCTTCTTCGGCATCAGTGGTTGGGGCATACACCTGGATTACTGTGATGTTGAATGGTTTGCCTTGGATTCGAACTGAAATCATTCTGTCGTTTTTGAGGTTGCACCCCAGTACTGCCTTTCCCACTCTTTTATTGACTAATACTAGCCTGTTCTATTGCAAATCGCCGGGTGGACGTATGAGCAAAGAAAGATTGAGTTGTTTAAATGAGGGACACCCATGCTCTTTTTGATTGTTGTGTTCTGAATAAAAGGAATAGCCTTTCCTAATACAGGTCCAAAATCCACTTTGCTGCGATTGCCTATCATTACAATTGCATATGTAGCAGCAATGTATGTGTGTCAAGTGATCATTGTTGCTGGAGATGGATGTCAAACTCTCACAACTACGGTACTTCCTGGGAATTGGCACATGATGGGGAGGATCAGGTTGGACTGAGGCTGATATCATTGAGAATGTGTCTCTAGGAAATTCTGAGTGCCCTCTATAATTGGCAAAGACACCCCAAATATGTCCTGATAATGGTGGAGCAGCTACTGCATGTTTGACCCACTCACAAAAACAATCTCATCGTGAGTAAACAGCTCTGTGAATTGGTTTCTTGCACAACACAACCTTAATCCACTTGCTTCTTTGAAGGAAGTTCCATTGACGCCAACTGGACGTGTTTCCAAATAAGTGAGCTTGAGCTTGCAGCCTGAATTCATGCAGTTGGTAAGGTGATATCCAATGTTGAAGGAGATGATGAAGTTCAATTTGTAGCTCCAGCACCTGTACTTTCAGTTCTCCCATTCTTTAAAGATTTAATATAAAAGACCTTACATGGAGTGGACATCTCCTTAAATCAATTTACAAGTGTGACAGGCGCAATTCATAAAGGCCACATGGAGGTACTGAAATGGGAGGTCTGTAAGTTTTCATATCCAAGAGAGATAAAGCTAAGATGCTGGGTTTTAATGTATTATGCTGACTGCTTCAGCTTGATGTTGCTCAATGAGGCTGAAATTGTCCTTTGCTAGCCAAGTTCATTGAAAACAGTAGGATGGCTTCCACCAGTCCTTGATAATTAAGGACCATGACTGGTTCATTTATCCATCTGTCAGGGAAGCATTAAGCATCTGTTAGAATATTGTCCATTCTTTTAAGATTGCTCTTGTTCCTGCTTTAAATTTTATTTTCCTCTGTCCTCTTTAGCAAGTACCTTGGAGTCACTGACTAGGACTTGGATGCTCAGTACTGAAAGTCCAACCCTGGCTCAAAATATTTTCCTATTAGCCACAATGTATGTAGTAAAAACAACAGTTCTGTGATACCTTAAAGCAGTGGTTCCCAAACTTTCTCCCACCATGACCCACCTTGTCCTCCCTTGGTGAGCCATGACCTGATGCTCAATGTTGTGCCACAAAGCGCTTCTGTGAGCCTCCAGAGGCCGCTTCCTGGTCACGCTGGAACCGGGACACACCCCATTGGCCTCTGCGGGCCCCAGAATGCCTCATGGAAGTGACTGGAAGTCACGGAAGCAAATCGGAAGTTGCATTTGCGAAACCAGAAGTCATTTCCACGAGGCATTCTGGGGCCCACAAAGGCCAATGGATTGTATCCCAGGCCTGGCGCAACTAGAAAGTGGCCTATGGAGGTTTCTAGAAGTGCTTTGTGACGCAACATTGAGCATTAGGTCGCGACTCACCGCACATGGGGCCGCGACCCACCAGTGGGTCACGACCCACAGTTTTGGAAATGTAGCCTTAAAGACTAACAAATGTATTACAGCATACATGTTAACGCATACGTTTTTGACTACTATGTGTACATACCGTATATAGTACAAGACGTTTCTGCCTCTGAAATCACAATTTGTTGGAGGTGTTTTAAATATATATTCTTGGTACTGAACCAAGTACAGGCACCTCTCATTTTAAATGGGGGTTTACAATGGTGAAAATCAGTGCATATTTCAAAAATGCGTAACATGTACAAAGTGTACCTGTGCAGGGTCACCGAGAATTTATTGCGTTATTTCAAAAATTAGCATGTGCAAATTAGGTTTTGGTATTCATTTTGAAAGCACGTTATTTCAAAAATGCGTAAACCAAACCTGCATAAAATGAGAGGCGCCTGTATCTGAAACTTTCTCATAGCTGGGATTATAGGGCCATATGTGCCATGTCCTGGGATGAGGGAGGAGACGTCATTGTGATGAATTCTAAAATAGTCCAACGGGGATAATGAGTCACAGCACTTGGTTTTAGGCATTTCAGCAAATATATCAAATGATTAAAGGTAGGCTTACCAGATCGTCGACCGGAATGGAGTGATCTACCCTTAAGGGGCGGGGTGCGGGGGGGCCAGAACGCGTCGCGTCCCGGTCGACGATCTGGTAAGCCTAATTAAAGGTAAACGTTTGAAAGCTCACTTCAAAAATGAGGTTGTTGCAAAACTGGGGTTTCATGTGTGAAAGAGCCAGACCCTGAGGCAATGTTTAGCTAGTTTTTCCGGAATGGACAAAAGAGGGTGAACTATTAATGGCTCAGGAAACGTCTTGAATGGGAATCTCCATTAACAGCCCAATCCTATAAAAACAAACTGAAACACTTCCACCCATGCAACTGCACTACCAGAGTGTGTGCTGCATTCTGTGTGTGTGTGGGGGGGCACTCCTGGAGGTCTCCTCTGGGTAAAGGAATGGTTGTTCACTTGCAAGGGGCTAAGCCTCCACTTCCTGAATGGGTCTATGCCAGCAATTTTGCTGGCACAAGTCCAGGGGGACCCGGGAAGGCGGATTGAGGCTGGGAAGGGGGATAGGATATTGGTAGCACTGCTGCTGCCACTATCATCACCCCCTTCCTGGCCTTGATCTATCTGCCCCCATCTCCACCCAATTCTGCCCCCTCCTGCCTGCCCCCATCACTGACATACTGGCGCCGGGGCTTGTTGGAAAGCCACTGGCATGCAGCTACAGCTGTTGGCAGTGGCGGCAGCCTGGCCACATGAAATGGCATGTCACCATTTGCAACAGCCATCAAGCATACTGTGCCACCAGAATGCGAGTAAGGATTGCAGCCTTACTGCCCAATCTTATACAGGTACACGCAGCCTTACTGCCCAATTGCAGCCTTACTGCCCAATCTTCCTGGGAGTGAGTCCAATTGAACACAATTGAACCTACTTCTGAGTAGACACGCATAGGATTGGGCTGTAACACTTTCAGGACCCTTATATAGAGCTACCTGGAAGGAGGAGATTTGGCTACTCTTTGGCAATCTCTCTCTCTCTCTCTCCTCCAGGTGAGCCGGCAGAAAGAGCCTCGGGCTTGCCAGAGGCGCGACGCGCCCAGAAGACCAGAAGGCTCCTCTTAGCTGATCCAATGACCTGGACATCAGATCACCTGCCCCCTTACATTATTCATCTGGGGGGAGAGAAGAGTAGTACAACATCTGCAGCAGCACGCGGGATTGATAAAATTTTATGTTCGCCGTACCAGCTGTCCACCCAGCATTAGGGTCAGCCAGCTTTTTATCTTGTTACTGGCCCTGCTGGATGACTGAACGGATAGGCCGGGCTCAGAAAGCTTCAGCTGGTGCGCCAGCTGCGACCGTATTTGGATCGTGCAGACCTGACCACGGTGACCCATGCCACGGTGACATCGCGACTAGATTATTATAACACGCTCTACGTGGGGCTGCCCTTGAAGACGGTTCGGAAACTGCAATTAGTGCAGAATGCGGCAGCCCGTGTGGTCACTGTAGGTAGGCGGTTCGACTCCGTCGGGCCGCTCCTCCAACAGCTGCACTGGCTGCCAATTTCTTTCTGGGCCCAATTCAAAGTGCTGGTTTTGACCTTTAAAGCCCTATATGGCTTGGGGCCAGGATATTTGAGAGACCGCCTACTTCTATATACTCCGGCTTGTCTCCTTAGATCATCAGAGAAGGCCCTTTTGCGGTGTCGTCGCCCAGGGAGGTGCGAGGGGTGGCGGCCAGAAACAGGGCTTTCTCAGTAGTGGCACCAACCTTATGGAATTCCCTCCCCTTTGACTTACGAACTGCTCCCTCCTTGGACACTTTCCGGCGAGGCCTAAAACCTTCTTGTTCAAAGAAACTTTCTGAGCCCTTGCCTTTTTTAACACCTCGCTGGTACAGGTGGGGGTGCTGCTGTTTTAATGCTCCTGTTTTAATTGTAGCAATCGTCTTTTTAATTGATTTTTTAGATACTGTTTTTATTAATTTTCATTAATTGTTTTTTACTGTTTTACAATGTGATTATTTTTGTATTGTTTTTTTTTAATATTGTATTTTCTTTTTTTGTTGTTGTAAGCCGCCTTGGGTCCCTTCAGGGAGAAAGGCGGGATAAAAATACAGTAAATAAATAAAGAAATTATTGAGTAGCCAGAGAAGAAAACAAGAACTGCCTACATGCTGGCAGTTCCTGGGGCAGTGTGTATTCTGAGTGAGATAAGAGACTGGTTCTGAGCTGTGAATGACAGAGGCCAGTGTTAAAGCTAAAGGGGAGAGATAACCAAGGCACCTTTTGAGGTGCAGAACTGCCAGCAGAAGAAGCAACCTGTTGGTGTTTGCAGGGCTGTGCTGCTAACTACCTATACCTAATGCTCAGCCTGTATGCTTGTAAATAAAGACACCACAAGTCTCCAGCAATCTCACCTCCAGAGGAAGCCAGAATCTGTGTAGTGCTATGCCACTGACACATCATTGGTCAGGGGAGTAGGTATAAGTGCATTACAGTATTAAGTAGCTCAAAAGACCTCCCAGTTTGTGGGCCTTCTTTAAAAAATAATTATAATACTATGCGCTCCTTTTCCACTGCTGGAGCACAGTGCATTAAGGCATATAACATGCTTACTGGAATAAAATGGAATAGACACAATTGAGGTCAGAGGAGCTTGAGTGCCTAATCACTAAAGCATAATTAATCAATCTTACTTGTTTCCTTTCAGTGGAAAAACCTGATGCATACCTGGTATTCCAATACATGAGAACATGATGAATCTGAATGATTGTACAGCTAGGGGAAGGGAGTCACAAAGGGAGAGTATGTGCTTACAAAGCAACAGTACAAACAGAATTTAAGGCTGCAAATTTATTATATGTAGCTTCATATGTTAGAGAAGCATATCTCTAAAAACAAAGGCTTGAGGGTTCAAATTTATCCTCTTTTAAAGGAATGGAGCACGGAAGCGAGCCCATGGATTTCATCTTCTGTTGAATCCTGAAAGAAAATACATAAATTTATCATTGCCTCATCTCTCCATTCCATCTGTGCATGGGAGCATTCTTCCAGAGGTCCCAGAGTCATTGCTTGATGGACATGCCTATGCACTATGCATGCAGGTCTGAGGGCTGAAGTTGCACGTAGTGTTCCAGATGTAGCAATGTAAACCCTGTGCGCAGCCCTGATCATATGATTGGCACTGTGAGCTATGATGGTACTGATCACATGATCGGGGGAAACTGAGCTCAGCTTCACCTGCACTGCAAACAGGTGTTTGAAGATGTTAAAGTTGATGGCACAGAATACTGATCCGAGAGTAGTTATTTGCATGACTGCTGCACATGTGAATTGCTACACTGAAGTAGCGATTATAAACAATACACTTATAACAATACTGTCCCTGGTTGCATCTATGATAAAATTTTAACTTTAATTAACTAGACTTTCACAGACCAATCCTGATATTATTATAAATGTCACCTTTTGAATGACTTTATTCACTTCTAGCATCCACTGCCCTTCCATTCCTAGGCTGAAAAAAGCAAAGAAAAAAAATTAAATTGAACACATTAGAGTATTTCTTCAGAAATAAAACTTAATAAAATAAAAACTTAGAAGTAATCATATATTTGTACCGGTTCTAGTGCAAGTGTGACTGATAGAAATGTATGGTGAATGGGAAAAATTAGCCTTAATAATAATGTTCTAATTTCTACCACTGAACCTAGTGTGACTAGCTTCTGAATTTGACTGCAAGTCCCATTGAAATAAGCAGAGCAAGTTGGCTACAGCTCACTCAAGTTTTTTTTTCTTTCAATAGGACTGACTGCGCAATCATATTCGAAGGTTGGGCGGCGGAATGAGCATTCCACTGCCTGAAGTTGTCGCAAACGTTGCCGTAAAGCACGTTCGTGATTACTCGAGAGCAGGGAAGGTTGGCGCAAGGCCAGCCTCCCCTGCTCCGCTGCCGGAGCGCCCAAGGGACCGCCGCCGGACCCAGGTAAGGATTCAGCAAGCAGGGGGACAGATCGGTGGTAGCTGGAGGGGGCCATTGGCCCAGCCGGTCCAGGAGGGGGCGGGGGATGGCTTCGGCCATATCCCGTCCCACGCCGAGCAACTGGGCCACTACACGGCCTCCTCCGACTTCCGCCAGCGATTTTGCTGGTGGAAATCTGAGGAGGCCGATTGACCCAGGCGCCATTTATACTCAGGGAAGGGGACAAGTGTCCCCTTCCCCAAGTATACCTCCGGCCAAGCGGCAGCCTGGCTGTGGTGGAGCACAGGATCTGGTGGGCGGCCTGGGCCGCCCTCCAGATCCTTACACAGGATTGCTTTGTTAGTCACGATGAACATTATCTGATTTAATAAAAGGAAGCATTTTCCAGGTTGTTCCGGTCGTTTTATTAAGTTAAGAAGAGAACAAGGGGTTGTCCTAACGTTTCGCTCCTAAACCATGAGGAGTATTATCAAAGGTGCAGCAACTTGCTGTCTGCTCTAGTTCTTCTTAGCACAAGTTGTTGACAGTTGAAAGATTAACTGCTGTCTTTGCCAGGTTCCTTAAAGTCATACCACCATTTTTGTAACCAAGTTCCATAGCTACAAAGATTTTTCAGATATAAAATGGGGCAGCAAAGCGCAACAGTCCTCCCTCGTGCAGCCGATCATTGAGAGCTTAAACAGCCACACATTGTGAAAATTACTTAGGTGCTAAATTATCTGCAATGTTAAAGCAGTCTTTCTCTCGGTTTCCTGTTGTTCTGTGATCTGTCAAAGTGCGAGACCTTTTGATGACTGGAAGCCAACCATCGCTAATCTCTACAGATTCCCCCTTCCTGTTTACTGCAGTTGAATGTTTTATTATTTCGATTGCTTCCCTGTTCAGACGGGAATGATATTGTTTGGTTTTGACTATAACTTGCGTGCGCTCAAAGTTAATCTGGTGTCCAGTTTTTAATGCATGGTCCATAATAGCTGATTTATCAGCTTGTTCCAACCTTAAATATCGCTGGTGTTCCTTTATGCGTGTGTTTACACTTCTTTTTGTGGTCCCAATGTAACATTTTTCACAACTGCATGGGATTCTGTAAACTTAAAGTTCTCTTGTTAACTTAATAAAGCGAACAGAACAACCTGGAAAATGCTTCCTTTTATTAATTCAAAGATATGTACCGGTCGTGAAAACCTCAGAACATACATTATCTGATTTGTGACTCTTCTGTACAATACATCTTACATTGTCCCCCTCCCCGAGTGTAGGGGGCTGCCGATGGGACTCCTAGGATGTACGCCAGCTCTGAAGCTGGCATACATACGAGGTGGTGGGGTAAGGCCAAACTGGGCCGGGAAAGGGTTGAAAATATTGGCGGAGCACGCTGCCAATATCCCTGCCTTCTCCTGGCCCAGTTTGGCCAATGGCCCCCCTCCCTCCATGTCTGTGCGTGCCCTCCCCCTGCCCCTGCACTGACCAGTGCAGGACTTATCTCCACCGGTGGTTGCCGGGTCCGGAGGGTGACGGAGTAAAGGGCTGCCGGCCTTCCTGCCGGTGGTGGCCCTTACTCCAGAGTCATCGCAAACGTGTTTTTCAGCACATTTGCGATGGCCTAGAGCGGTGGAACGCGAGGTCCATTGCTCTAGGCCTATGCTGAATCGGGCTGCCCATTTCTTTATTTGGATAGATCTCTTTCAGATCCTAAGATTTTTAATTACTGAAATTACCTAAAGTTTAAGTCCTTTATATTCAAAAGTGTATGACTTTGGTAACAAAAAAAACTGTTGTAACCTGCAGTGAGTCTACAGCAAGGGTGGGGAACCGGCGGCCCGCGGGCCGGATCCGCCCCCCAGAGCGATCCGGTCCTGCCCGCGCGAGCCTGGACCCGATTCCATCGGGGGGGAGGGAGAGTGAGCGAGTGAGCGGTGGGTGGGTGGGTTTTTGGGAGGGAGGGAGAGCGGTGGGTGGGAGGTAAATTCGCGGGGGGGGGGTAAATTTGCGGTGGGGGGAATCTGCCGGCCTCACAGCCGGCCCGCAGCAAGTTTTCCCTATGGGAAAATGGCCCCCCACCGCAAATAGGTTCCCCACCCCTGGTATAAGGTAGGCTATAGATTTTAATAAATATTATATAACCAATAATAGATTTTAGACTGCAGAGCTCTGATGAAAATTACCATGTTTTGTTTCTATTAACAGGTAAAACTATGCATGATTCAAGGTAGGTTTTATTCTTACAGGGAATAGAAAAATTAGATACCCTGAAAAGAAAAAAGGGTCGTCCCAAGGCATCCTACAAAATAAAAAGAAATAAAGAGTTTTAACAAAATGTTTATGAACTTATACTTCACTTTGTTACAAGCCAACAGTTCCCAAACTGTGGGGTGCCCCCTCCTTGGAGGGAAGCAAGATACCTGAAAAGTGGGGTGAAGCTGCAGGGAGGGATCCTTCAACAGTCCGAGTTGGGCACTTTTATCCCAGTAGCAGAAACATCACATTGCAGTCACCAAAACATCGACAATAACTATAGAACCTGCATAGGAGCAATGTGTGTTTGAAGCTTCCATGACTGGCTGGTTTTAAGAGGAACCCTGTGGCCCAAACAATTGTACATGCGAGGTGAGAGTTCCACGACTGGAACTCTTAGCGCCTCTTTCTTTTTTCAAAATGCAGCTTGAGGGAGCAGCCAATTTGGATTAGAGCCACAGCACAAAGAAGGGATTTAACCCTTTATTGTTATGTAGTAGTAGTAGTAGTAGTAGTAGTAGTAGTAGTAGTAGTAGTAGTAGTAGTAAGAAATTTTTTATACCACTTTCCAACAAAAAAGTTTACAAACAAAATCAAATAATTAAATGGCTCTCTGTCCCAAAAGGGCTCACAATCTAAGAAGATGCAGAAGAACACCAGCAAACAGCCAATAGAAGAGACACTGTGCTGGGGTGAAGAAGGACAGTTACTCTTCCCCTGCTAAATGCTGTTGCTCTGATCCAGATCCTTCCTAAACCTGCTGTTAGCCACAGAACGGAAACTTATAGGCACCATTTTACCCTTCTGTGGCAGATGGCTGGTAGCTTCAGAGGCAATTCAGATCAGGGCCGCAGCAGGTAGAAGAGTTAGGGTCCCCTCCCCTTAGATCCAAATCTCTCTCACTCACACTCACACAGAGCTACTATTTGAAAAATAAAACTACTGTATGTAGAAATGTCATGTCTAGTTTGGCCCTCAAATGCTCTCCTTTAGTTCTAACGGCAGTGTTGGATTCTTGCCCCAATACCACAGTACCTTATACATGCAGCAGTAATCTGCAGAATACATGCAGTTGCATGCAAGAATTCTGCATGTTTGCCTGGAAAAAAATCAAATTTCAATCACATCCAAATACTTAGATATTTCACCATCCATTAAGTTGAAATCTAGATAAAATACTCTTGAAGAGAAGGCAATGGCCCAAATCCATAGGTGGACAAAATGCATGCAGAAACAGATGTTTGCATGCACTGGCGTCATTGCAGGGGGGGCGGAGCTCCAAGTTCCGCCGGGCTCTGACCCTCCGTTACACGACGGGAGAAGGCGGCCCCACCCCCTCACCTTTGGAGCCATTCCGGCCGATGAAAGCAAGTGCTTTCGTCGGCCGGAATGGCTCCAAAGGCGAGGGGACGGGGCTGCCTTCTCCCGTCGTGTAATAGAGGGTCAGAGCCCGGCAGAACTTGGAGCTCGGCCCCCCCTGCAGTGACGCTAGTGTTTGCATGCACATCTCCCCCGTGCTTGTATGTGTAAGGGACTTATAGGAAGTGCAGCTTCCCATTTGCAATAACTTCAGTTGTATATGTACTGTGAGCCCCAATCCAAGACCTTGAGTGCACGCAGCCAATGTCTTCCTCTCTTCCTCCCATTGAATCCCTGCCTTGGGGGGGGGGGAAGGGGTTGTTCTATAAGCATGTTTGTACTTGCAGATTTCCGAGTGATCTTCCTGTTGGTACCAACGTTTTGTTGGAAGGAACTATATTTTTAAACATTGCAAATTAATTATGTGACAGGCAGCCCTATCCTATGTAGGTTTAGAGCGGCAGAGCACGCGCTCTGCTGCTCTAAGCCATCGCAAATGTGCCATAAAGCACGTTTGCGATGACTTGTTTAGAGTAAGGTCTGCCTGCATGGAGGCTGGCAGTCCTTACTCCGCCACCCTCCAGACCCGGCACTGACCAGTGGATGCACGTCCTGCAGTGGTTGGAGCAGGGGCGTGGAAGGAGGGGACTGATTGGCCAACCCTGCCCGGGAGGGGGCGGAGATATCTGCGGTGTGCTCTGCCAATATTCTAGGCTCATTCCTGGGTCTGGCCGGTCTTACACTGCCTACTTGAATATACACCAGGTCTGGACCTGGCGTAAATCTGAAGAGGTCTATAGGCCCCCAGCCGGTTTGCACCTGGGGAATGTTTCCCAAGGTGCTCCTGGGTGGCCCCAGGGCGGCCTGGGAATGGGATAGGATGCAGCGGCCGGACATTTTGGCCGGCTGCCACATCTTACACAGGATTGCGCTGTGATTGGCATAGAAATGTTTTAGGAGAAAATTTCAGAAATGATACTTAGAAGCAAACACATGCAATTGGAATATTGTAAATGTGATGTGTGCATGTGAAGTTTCAGAGGGGTAAGTGTTTTTTTTGGGGGGGCAGTTATTTCCCTTGTTCTTCTTCTATGCCCTCTCACTTCTCTTGTTTCAACCCCTCTTCCCACCACCCTCTCTCTAATTTTTATTCCCTGCCACAGCCAACCTGATCAGCACGTCCAGTCCCCAATCTCTTCCTCTCCCCTACCAAGCAATCCCACACTTCAGACACCCTAGCTTCTCCAGCACATACACAGAGATTCTCTGCTTTCTATTTCTTTGTTATGCTAACTAAGACAGCTCATGTTGTGACAAAAAGACCTAATGTTGGAACTGGCTATCATACAGACAGATGATATGTCCGCATTTTAAGCTTACCTTTCTTGTTAATTCAGCAGCTGCAATCTGTGATTCCTGCAAGGTGACAACACATGTTGAATTGTATCACTTCCAAGGCCCATACATTTCAGCCATTCAACTGAATTTCATAGATTGCTTCAATCTACAACATTAGACTAGAGCAGCGGTTCTCAAACTGGTGGGTCGCTACCCACCAGGAGAACTGGAAGCGCCCGCCAGCCATTTAAGGGGTATGGTGACTGAGGTCACGTTGGCGGCAGCATGCCCGGGGTCACGGTGGCACTCCCAGGATTGTGCCACCGGCAGTGGCAAAATGGGTTGTTTTTATCTTATGATGGTCTTGTCAGCCCTCTGGAGGGTGCGGGGAGGACCACGGCCCCCTCTGTGGGCCTCCCCGAGCTGCTGATCAGCTCTCCACAGCAATTGCAACCCATTTCCTGTTTCTGTCAGAAACTGGAAGTGGGTCACAATTGCAGTGGAGAGCACAGAGGGGGCTGCCGCGGGTACTCACAGTTTTTCCCGACTCCTGCGGGTAACTTTGAGAACCACTGGACTAGAGCATTTGAACCACAAAGCATGAAACGTTAGAAAGAGAAAAAGTATAATAAGCATTTTGAATTTGAGGTATTTCTTTGGGCAAAATAGATACATATATAGTACATGCTTTAGTCAGTGTCTTGAACTCAAATTACACAACCATGCTCTTGAACACAATACAATGCTCAAATGAAAAGGAAGGCCTAGTATGGATTTTTTTTAAGCATCCTCTTGATTTCTGCTTGAACTTTGTTCCTACTGTTCTCTGCATCTTTCATTGAATTTTAATCCGGCTAATTAACATTAGCTAATTAACACAGCTGCTAATTAACATTACTATTGTGGTGCACACATATTTAGAGGACAGCTTATGACACACCCCATTTTCTGTGGATGTCAGTCAAAGGAGGAGTGCAATTGATGCCAGTGGAAGCTAATTACTCAGTGGGAAAATTTTAGTGCCACAAAATACCATGGAAGAAATGAGTACATACTGAATCAAGGAATCTTTTCATTCTTCTATCTGACAGCTTTGGAGCAAGGCGCATTAAAGGATGCACAGGTAAAGACTATAATAAAGAGATATCAGGAACACTAGTTTTATACTCCAATGAGCATTAGAAAAAGACATTTCTAAACTCTAGGCACTGGTTAATTGCTTTTGAGGACCTCATGTTCCTAATGTACCAACCAACATATTTCAATACAGGTTAGGACCGGGCCATTGCAAACAAAATTCCTGATTGGAAGCAATCTTATGTACACTTACTTGAGAGTTATGTTCCATTAACCACAATACTTCTGAGTAAATACTATAGGATTGCTCTGCATGTTTGGTTACAGCTATGTGAAAGCTTGTGTGATATCAGTGCATCCATGTTTACATTGTAGAAACAGTAATGCATGCTACTTCCAAATGTTGCTATGATGTGCAGTGCAGCAAAGTAGCACTGGAACATTAGGGGTAGATCACTCATGTTGCAATCCTAAGCATACTTAAGCATCCCAGTGAACTAAGTAGCACTTATATCTAAGTAAACATGCACAGGTCACAGCTATACCTGTATTTCGAGACACTTCTAGTCACTGCTTTAAAACAAATTATCATTACCATTAATTTTTAAAATATCAATATGTGTTTATTTTAATATTTATCTTTATGTTTAAGATAAATTCCATCCTGTTATCAAGAAGGATTTCCTTCTTAACAGAACATTTCCACCTTTCCATCCTGTTATCAAGAAGGATAACAGATATGAAAGTTACACATCGTTGACAAATATCAGTAATAATAGACACCTGTTTCAAGTAACTATAAACTTGTCTTAAAGTTTTTTTCCAGGATTCAAAGTCCTGCATGAGCTCACACAAGGGGCTTGTGTTTGCCTAGAGGAGTGTTTGATTTTGTTTCTTTGACAACTGTGCCCCATATTATATCATGAACTGCTTGTGATACTGAAAAGACTTTCCAAGAAGTTTACCATTGCTCTAGAAGAGCTTGAGAAGCACATGTCTAAAACTTCATTGGGTTTATGAAACTAGTTTTGTGGGGGGGGGGGGGTTGGGGGGATACTGACCAATAAAGGATCCATTAGGGTTGAAAAAAATCTATGCTTCTCATGCTATTTGACTTTAAGGTTAAGCATTGTCGGCCCAACCATGAGCTGGGATGAAGCAGATTGCATCAGCCGTGGATTGCATGGGGTCCGAGGGGGGTGGCAGATTTGGGGTGCACTTTACCCCACGTCTGCCACTGCCTCCATCCAGCCTGCCACTGACACAAACCACAGCGATCCACTTCCTGCTGCTCGCATGAGCGCGAAGCAGATCATCAGCCTCCTTGCTCTCCATGAAGTTTCCTTAAAGCCAGAAGTGCAGGACTTCTGGCTTTCTTTACAGGGGGAGCATGCACCGTCCCTTTAAATAAAGTCAGAAGTCTTGCACTTCTGGGTATGGCAAAACGGTGTGAGAAGCACAGTATGGAGCTTTTACTTTCTTTCTCTATAGTGCCATGATAGAGTTGGCAACTGTGGGCTCCACGCAGGGCGGCACTCCAAGTTGTGCTGCCTCTGAGGTTAGGCATGCTTTGTATGGACTCGTATATATGAACAATCTATTAAATACGATCTCAGACTTCCATGACCAACAGTTACAGACAAAGATTGAATAGACACGGGATTAAAAGCCATGTAGAAAACAAAAATATATTTCTGTTAAAAACAATTGGTAAAACATTTTTAAACATTTTCTGGTTTTACCAATTGTTTTTAACAGAAATATATTTTTGTTTTCTACATGGCTTTTAATCCCGTGTCTATTCAATCTTTGTCTGGAACAATCTATTATACACCGTTCTATACCATTTTGTATATTACACTGTTTAAATGATATGTTAGAATACTAACCCCAGTTTTTAGTGGACATGTTGAATCCTGTTGGGCTCTGGAGTAATGGAATAAAAACTGCATAGAAAGAGCTATTTTAGTATGCTGCACTGTTTAGACAACGAAGCCATATGCATATAAAAAGCATATTACTAAAAGACAAGGAAAATACTTACTCTTTTATATATTTCCTGATTATGTTCCTAGTGAGGATAATGATGATGGCGTTAAATTACATGATACTCGAGTACATAAATACTGAAACATTGTTAGTAGGGAAATAAAGTAATCAAATCTCACCTCATCTGACTGCATGCTTTTCAACATGGACTTACAAAGAGCCATAACAGAACTGGAGATCTGCAAGGCATATACATATTTTAAAAATTGCCTTGATAGTGGTGGTGTTATATACATGATTTCAAAAATATGAAATGAAATCTTGCTTTTTAAAAAAAATTAGTTAAAATGAATGAAAACTAAAAATGAATGAAAACTAAAGTCAATTGTACTGAAGTCATTCCATCAGTTTTAAGTGAAAACACTAACATGGCTTATGTGTAGCAACATTCCATTGTAAAATGTGCACATTATTTTCCAATTCAATCAGGCAATCATCCCATGTCTGATTAAAAGTAAATCTTTGGAAATGGTCTCATACTTTCCACTTGACTATAACAAACACTTAAATTACAGTTGAATGTCTGAATCCATGCCAAAAAGTAGCAATATAAAAGTAAGGGAAGATCTTTTTTATATATTATGTATATACTGTATTTTATATATTACTTATGCAAAAGGTGAGGTGGGGGCTAAATATGGTAAAAGTTGGAGTTATTTCTGCCATCAATGCACATTTCTATATGAAGTGGTAGTTTTATGGTGCAATCCTGATGAATCCTCGGGCAACGGAATGAGCATTCCACCGCCCGAAGACGTCGCAAACGTGCCATAAAGCACGTTTGCGACAACTCTCGAGCAAGGGAGGCCGGCGCAGAGGCCGGCCTTCCTTGCTCCGATGACAGAGTCCTCACCCAGCCGCCGCCAGACCCAGGTAAGGATCCAGCAGGTGGGGGGGCAGTTCGGTGGTAGAGGGAGGGGGCCCATTGGCCAGACCATAAGAACATAAGAACAGCCCTGCTGGATCAGGCCAAAAGCCCATCTAGTCCAGCTTCCTGTATCACACAGTGGCCCCACCAGATGCCTCAGGGAGCACACAAGACAACAAGATACCTGTGTCCAGTTGCCACTCCCTTGCACCTGGCACAGAGAAAACCCACTTCTAAAACCTCTAAAACCAGGAGGTTGCTTATGGCTTGTAACCTGTGATGGTTCCTCCATGAATCTGTCCAAACCCCTTTTAAAGGCATCTAGGCCAGATGCCATCACCACATCCTGTGGCAAGGAGTTCCACAGATGAATTACACGCTGGGTAAAGAAATATTTTCTTTTGTCTGTTCTAACTCTCCTCCACTCAATTTTAGTGCGTGTCCCCTGGTTCTGGTGTTGTGCAAGAGGGAGAAGAAGTTCCCTCTATCCACTCTCTCCATCCCATGCATTATTTTATACGTCTCAATCATGTCCCCCCTCAGGTGCCTTTTTTCTAGACTGAAAAGCCCCAGACGCTGTAGTCTTTCCTCATAAGGGAGGTGCTCCAGCCCACGAATCAATCTGGTCGCTCTTTTCTGAACTTTTTCCAATTCAACTATATCCTTTTTGAGGTGTGGTGACCAGAACTGGACACAATACTCCAGATGTGGCCTTACCATCGATTTGTACAAAGGCATAATGATATTGGCCGTTTTATTCTCAATCCCTTTTTTAATGATCCCGAGCATGGAATTGGCCTTCTTCACAGCCGCCGCACACTGGGTCGACACTTTCATCGACCGGTCCACCAGCACCCCAAGATCTCTCTCTTGATCCGTTACAGACAACTCAGAACCCATTAGCGTATATGTGAAATTTTGGTTTCTTGCCCCAATGTGCATCACTTTGCACTTACTTACATTGAAGCGCATCTGCCATTTTGCTGCCCATTCTCCCAGTTTGGAGAGATCCTTCTGGAGCTCTTCACAATCCCTGCTGGTCTTCACCACCCGGAAAAGTTTAGTGTCATCTGCAAACTTGGCCACCTCACTGCCTATCCCCAACTCCAGTCCCAAAACCGATCCTTGGGGCACACCGCTTTTCACCTCTCGCCATTGTGAAAATTGCCCATTGACTCCCACTCACTGTTTCCTGGTCTTCAACCAGTTCCTAATCCACAAGAGGACCTGCCCTCTTATTCCCTGAGTGTGGAGTTTTCTCAGGAGCCTTTCACGAGGGAGTCACGAGAGTCAGCCATGCTGACTCTCCCTCAGCAGAGCTTGCTCTTCTATATATTTTAAGATTTTATCCTTAATGAGACTTTCTACCATCTTCCCCGGAACAGATGTTAGGCTGACCGGCCTGTAGTTTCCCGGGTCCCCCCTCCTTCCTTTTTTAAAGATTGGCGTGACATTAGCTATCCTCCAATCCTCTGGTACAGTGGCCGTTTTAAGGGACAAGTTGCATATTTTGGTCAATAGGTCAGCAACTTCATTCTTGAGTTCCTTCAGAACTCTTGGGTGGATGCCATCCGGGCCTGGTGATTTATTGATCTTTATTTTGGCAATTAAGTCTGAGACGTCTTCTCTTTTAACCTCTATTTGACTTAATTCTTTAGTCAGGGGAGACCGTTCCGGCAGCCTTCCGGATCCTTACGTTGGATTGCGCTGCCTGTCATGTTTGTTCGTTAGGAAAACAGGTGTGTGTGTGTGTGTGTGTGTGTGTGTGTCCACAGGGGGGGGCAGGAACCAATCCCCCACGGATACCGGGGCCCGAGAGAGAGAGAGAGAGGAGAGAGAGAGAGAGAGAATATCACACAGGCTGTGACCTCCATCACATTTCTTTGGATGCAAACAGCACTGAAGTGATTAGGAATGCATTGTTTGTAATCCACAACCCATTTAAATTGGATTCTTTGCTTGAAACAGGTTTGCTACAAAATGCTCCAAATTACTGTTCTATTTCTCAGGTTGCCTCTGAACATTTATATGCACCATCTTAATTACAATGGCTAATTATAGTCAGTTTCCTGGAAAGATCTATGTTATTCAAAATGGATTACAATATCTTTTTACCTGGGGTTGATCGGATAGTTCTGTCCATTGACTGAAACACAGTGCCAGTCTCTGAAACAGAAGTAAAAATGAGAGAGAGAGAGAGAGAGAGAGAGAGAGAGAGAGAGAGAGAGAGAGAGAGAGAGAGAGAGAGAGAGAGAGGTCATATGGGTATTTAAGTCTGTAGTTTAATAAAAAGAAAAGTTTATAGTTATGTTTAGGACGTTGGTAAATTCTATGAAGACCCTGTTTATGCAGCCAGTATAGGAATTCAATGCACCAAGTGGCCTTCCTGAGGAACAATAGTAGAATTCACCCTTCCATATTGACATATGTTTCCTGAATATGCATGGAAGACTATTAAAAAGCTTGAATACCTTATTTTTAGGCATGACTGTTTCATCTAGGTAGCCCTCAAAAGGCTGAGGAAATCCTGTTAAAGTAAAACAGTAAATAAGCACAAGATACAGTAAAGCATATCTTTTATCAAAGCAAAATTAACATGTAGAAAACACATAAGCACCTGACCTGAACGAAACTAAGACAAACACTAAACTTACTGTACAAAGAAACCTACGCATAACACACTTCAGAGAATCGAGACATTGTCTATCATTGGGACTCAGCTTGTACTTAGGCCTTTGTGATTTCAGAAAAGAAATGAAGACTAAATCTTCCCCTTTATTTAAATAACCTGTAGATCAGACGACAAAAACAAAAAAGCAATAATGATGCAGTATGTGCGCGCCCGCCCGCACAACCCCCTGCATAAAGTGGCGACCCCAATATTCTAGTTTCAGCACCTTGGATAGCGTCAGAGGTGATGCGCACGATGCGTCCCTTGTTAAACTGCGGTCCAGTACTTCTGAAGTTTAGTGCAAACGCGCCCGCCCGCTATCATTTGCAGCATTTGGCCGCTACTCCCATTCACATTTTTCTCTTCTTACAAAGTTCTCTTACAAAGCTTGAGAAGAATCGGATACCAAGCGCAAGTCACACACACCCATTGGTGTATCATCCTTTTTCCCTTGGATTAATAAATCCAAAAGACTCTCCAAGCCTCTTTCTTACTTATGCAACATTTCAATGAATGTGTCTGTGGAGAGGGGGTGTACCCGCTTACGTTA
This sequence comes from Plestiodon gilberti rubricaudatus, assembly GCA_026170595.1. Classification (NCBI taxonomy): domain Eukaryota; kingdom Metazoa; phylum Chordata; class Lepidosauria; order Squamata; family Scincidae; genus Plestiodon; species Plestiodon gilberti. Next base: position 145,355,227 of record JANXHW010000003.1, read on the forward strand.
TTCCTCTCTCCCCCCAGAAATATTCACTGAACGTGGTCAGGAGAAAGGTGGGAAATTCCAGCTCTTAACCATCCTTAACCACTCTGACTGCGAGTACAAAGTAGGCAGGATCCAAAGACAACTACTCAGGGCTACGTCCCATTGAAATTAACGAAGCTTCAGTTCATCATCACGACTAACTTTCTAATTGATTTCAGTGGTGCTTAATCACATTCACGTTCTTTGGGTATAACCTTGTGTTTTCTGCACTTCGGAGATCCCTTTTTACTTGAATGACAAACTTTTATTCATTTATCACTGTCACTGATCCTAAAATTGAAGACAATCTGAATCACAGAGCAGACAGCAGAGAAGAGAGGGTGACAGTGGAAAAGAACTCTCTTTAACCCCGCTTCTTCACTATTATCTAAGCTTAAAGAAAAAGCTTCTTTGCCTACACGAGAGAGACACCTGCAAAGGTCTTGGCTCTTACCTGAGATGAACTGTACAGTGCAAATGCAGTAGATCATGAAGATCAACAGGACGGAAGGAGGGTGCGGTTTCATTTTCAGCGGCCAAGTTGCATCTCCTCTCCGCATCCACGAGACAGCCAAGTCGCTGCCCAGCCTTTGTCTAACTGGCCTGACCTCAGGAGGTATTTTTATTTGTAACAAATTACAACTCGTTGGAAAGGGGAACCAATCAGCACCTCGCAAGACGCTTTTCTCATTAAGCGTCAAGCTGCGCCTTTATTTAAGAAGCAATTTATATCTGATCAAGGATCAGCACAAAGTGATTTCAGCAATTAGTCAAGTTTCAGAGAAAAGGTATATTCAGACTGAAAGATGTAGACAGGAAACTGGGGAGAGGAGGGAGGGAGGGAGGGAGTGTCTGTGCCCCTTGTTCTTATCATCCAAAACGCAGGATCTTTTGAAGTGTTCACCCTTCTCTGCTGCTAATTCTGTGGATTTCCAAACAATCCTTCTAATGCACGTTGTGCTACCACAGGCAAACTGGGCTATCAGTATTGCAAAGATTTTTATAAGGTTCTGTAAATGGCAGTGTCTTAGTAAAAGAGGGAGTTCTGTAACTCGGTTTGTAACTGATTTGAGTCACTTCTCCAATTTAGAAAAACATGCTGGCTAAAAAAAGAAAAGAAAAGAAATAAATCTAGTGTTCAGTGTAATTTTTCTATTCATTTTAAAAGACAACACATAATGTTAGCAATAAAAATATGTCAGATGGAATGCAAAAATGTCCACAGTGATAATCAGAAGCTGATGCTTAATGATTTATCTTTGAAGTTGCTTGATAATTTTAGCCTATCTCATTTGAAAATATGCAAAAAGGAAGCAATTGTTATTATCATTAATAATTTGAAAGGTGCAATTTGCATGTTGCTGAGAAATGTGTGATTTTGCATAAAATTAACCTTGCCTCTTTCCCCTGTTTTACTGTGTCACTTTTAGTAGCAGTAAGAATTTTATATCAAACATCTGTTGAAGTTTAGCTATTCCTAAATCCCACTTGAATCAAGGTTGAACCTACAAACCATTCACTCTCAAATAATTTGAAAGTTTGAACCATTGGTAAGACTCTGCCTGGTTGCCTTAAGAAACTTTTACCACTACAATTCATAAACTACTTAAGCTGGTATGCTTAAACCAGTTTAGTTCCACCCGTTGGCTAACTTAAATGCAAGCATTCTATATTACGTTGGTTATAGATCACAAAAACAAACACAGCAATGCATTGGGGCCAGCATGGGTTGCACTCAACCACCACTACATTCTTTGGCAGGATGCAGCAGTAGCCATTTCAGCACCACTGCATCGGGCTGTTCATGAGAGTATACTACACAGAGTGCAATCCTGTGTAAGGATCTGGCCGGCGGCCCAGGGCCACCAGCCAGATCCCGTGCTGCTGGGTGCCTGCCATGCAGTGGGCCGCCATGTGGTGGGGCGTTCGTCCCCTTCCCCAGGTATAAACCGGGGCTGGCCCGATGAGCCTCCTCTTGATTTCCACCAGCTAAATAGCTGGCGGAAGTTGGAGGAGGCCGTGTAATGGCCTAGCTGCCTGGTGGGGATGGAGATATGGCGGGTGCCATCCCCCGCCCCCTCCCAGGTCGGCTAGACCAATGGCCCACCTCCCTCACCCGCCAGACTGCCCACGCGGCCACTGAGGGAGCACTTACCTACCTTCCTCCAGCGACCGCGTGCCCGGTCCAGCGACAGAGTGAGGGAGCCCGACCTTGCACTGGCCTCCCTTACTCCCGAATAGTCGCAAATGTGCTTTACGGCACGTTTGCAACACTTTCGAATGGCAGAGCATGTGCTCCGCTGTTCGAAAGATCCCCAGGATTGCGCTGTCAGGCACATGCTGGTATAACAATTAAGTATGTACGGGATGACTTCTAATGCAGTTTGTATGAAAACACTTCATCCAAATGGACAATCCCATGAAGCACATCTGTCCAAGGATCAAGTCTCAGTTCAAATAATTGACCACAAGCAATGCATGCAGGTGTGTCAATTGCTGTAGAATTTGAAGTTGGAGAAAGCTCTGCTCTCTACCCCTTCAGGCAAAGTGAATGAGCTGCAACAGCAGTGGGTCCTGCTTTGGGGGGCCCTGGGACAAAAACCAAAAGGCATGGTTTGGAAAAGGGAAAGACATCCAGGAATTGTAACATGATGCTGGAGGAATATAACAAGATAGTCTGCTTTTGCTCACCCACAATCACAAGGTAAGCAGCCCCATGCCATAAGCTAGAACTAAGCTGAGATCTGGTAGTCCCTTCACACCACTGTCACTACTTGGTACATAAATGCTTTTCTTTACGTGCTCATCATCCAAGTGTCTTCTAAGAGCCCAATCCTATCCTTCCCTCTCACTGCTGCAGCCATGCCAAAAACGGGTGTGCTGTATCCAGCGGGGGGGGGGGAGCTCAGGAGGCTTCAGCATGGAAAGGGGATTTAATGGACCTGCGCTTGCAATTTCACTAGCACAAGTCCAAGGAGAGGATGAGGGCATGGACACAGCAAAAATGGAGGATAGGATCTGGCGTGCGCCATCGCTGCCAGATCCACCCCTTCCCAAGTCTCCTTGTCCACCATCATGCCCCTCCCCACCCAGTTTTGCCCCCTTTCTGCCACCTCCTGTGTCCCGCAGTGACTTACCTGCTCCTGCGGGCAGCTGGACCTCTGGCGATGCAGGCTGGAAGGCTTTGGCCTTCCCGTTGGTGTCTGGGCAGCAGTGCACTACTGAGTGTGCTGCTAGAAAGTGTTTTCTGGTACTTTTTCAGCAATGACCGGCAGTGGAACACGCGTTCCACTTCCAGCCAGAGCCCATAGGATTGGGCTGTAACAGACATTTGCTTAAGAACTATTACTTGAAATCTTGCTTTCTTCTTGCCTCTTCCTATGAACATAAGAAGAGCCTTGCTGGATCAGGCCAAAGGCCCATCTAGTCCAGTTTCCTGTATCTCACAGTAGCCCCACCAGATGCCTCAGGGAGCACACAAGACAACAAGATACCTGTGTCCAGTTGCCACTCCCTTGCACCTGGCACAGAGAAAACCCACTTCTAAAACCTCTAAAACCAGGAGGTTGCTTATGGCTTGTAACCTGTGATGGTTCCTCCATGAATCTGTCCAAACCCCTTTTAAAGGCATCTAGGCCAGATGCCATCACCACATCCTGTGGCAAGGAGTTCCACAGATTAATTACACGCTGGGTGGAGAAATACTTTCTTTTGTCTGTTCTAAATCTCCCTCCACTCAATTTTAGTGCATGTCCCCTGGGTTCTGGTGTTGTCCTTCTCTTAGTTTATGCGTCCTGATTCAGAACAAGAATCTGCTCATCCTGAATCTCCCCTGACAGGATCTCTCATTCAAACTAAGCATTTTCACATGCATATACTCGAGAAAAATAATTTCCAGAGCCATCCTGCAAATGCTTCTTTTGAAATTGACATTTTTCATCCATTTGAAATATCAGTGAAGCCTGAGTGTGGATGCTTATATTTCAAGAGATGGCAATCAAATCAGGCGAGGGAGACTACCTTTTCTCCCACTTATTTCACTTCAAAGGTGTCTGCCGAGAATGCTGCATTGTCAATAGCCTTGCCAGCACCACATCAATTTAATGAGCAGGAATTGTACTGTACAAATGAAATAATGGCTTGGGGGAGGTCTTGCACTTCCGTTACTTCCCTGTGGAGAATGTGAGCCTGGGAATTAGGTTGCTAATTCTTCAGCCCTCGGCCACATGCACTCATGCATGCACAGCTTTAAGGTGTGATACGGAGGAAAATGAGGCAATCCTGGCAAGTGTAGTGACAGGCAGTAGACTTCATATAAAACTAGTTTCCCAACTATCTCAGCACTTACAGTTTCTCTGATTGAAAACCATCTGGATGCTTCTGAAGCAGGGGCAAGAGGGCCGGTCCTTAGATAATTCAGCAAAAGGGAGAGTGCTTTGCTTTTTCATAAAGGGTTTTAATAGACTGCAATGAAAGCTAAAATATGCACAATTTCCACCAACCAGAACTTGGCCTTGATCCCCTATGGCTTTATGAATTTTGAAGGATAAGTAAAATGTTGAGCATGCTGATTTGTTAGCATACTATAAATTAGAATGCATAATTTGCAAAGCATACATTTTTACTTAAGGGAAAGGGAGTGCACAAGATTAGGTAGGTCTACTGGGCTTTAGGGCTGCTTACACAATGCATTCTCCACGTTATCATTGCCATGCAGGAAATTGCACACACCGTACACATCCACCACTAACTCATGTGCTTATTTCATCCCATGTAAGCACCTCAAGAAGCACTTGTTCCTGCTACCATGGATTCCTAGGTATTTATGACACATATTTATTCAGATATACTGTATGTTTCCCCACCTGCTATCTGAAAGAGGGACAGCATTTAGAATGTTTGCACCACATGCTTGTGGTGATCCATGGATGTGCCTGGATCAATCTGTTACTAACTTTAATTCAGTATTGGTTCATAGTGAACTCATAGTATAGATAAGCTCTTATAGAAATAGTTCCACCATTCTGAATGTTTTTGGTCAGGTTATTTGGTCCCAATTCAGTTGTAGTCATGCATTGTTGTGTGCAGCTAGTGGCTGCAGATGGTGATACACAACCCCATCTGCATTGTACATCCCTATCAAATTCAGTGGAAACCAAGTTTGCTGTGTGCACCCACTGTGCATGGGAACCTTACTAGATATACTGTACTAGATTTATCTCCCTTACTTCTAGATTATATACTAGAAGTGTATATCTCTTCTATATTTGATGCTGGGAAAGACTGAAGGCAAAAGGAGAAGGGGAAGGCAAAGGATGAGATAGTTAGACAGCATCACCGATGCAACGAACATGAAAAGTAGCGAACTCAGGAAGATAGTGGAGGACAGGAAGGCCTGGCGGGATATGGTTCATGGGATCACGAAGGGTCGGACACGACTTAACGACTGAACAACAACAACAAGAGAAGAATGGTCTAATTCTGCACCATATGAAAGGAAGTAAAAGTATTGTATGTATAAACAGTACATTGTCTAGAATACTTGCTCATGTTAAACGAGCTTGCCCTTTGCTTTCTCTTCTGCATTTTTAACATTGATCAAAGCTGAACAGAAATGGAGGCTCAAAGTTACCGGTAATTGTGAGGAAAGTGAAGATGATGAATGATGCTAATTATGACTCAAAGCCACCAAATGATTGAAAAAAGATACTTTTGTCATTGTGCTTTTGTTTGTTTAGAAAGAAAAGAATAATTGATGAATTGTGTGTGTATATATTGTATACACATAACTTGCTAATACGCCATTATCAAATTGAATGTCGACTAAGGAACAATAGGAAACCTGGCTGGCCATGAAATAAACACCCCAGTATTATTGATGGGAACATTATACCATTCCTGTGTTTGAGTATCTAATAATAGCAACTAAATAAGACACCTACAAACTCTTAACCCATTGCTAGTTTATTTGCAATTATTTTCGTATTAAACTTCTGTTATCCTCAAATCATTTAATAACTTAGGCTGCAATCCTATACTGTACGTGCTTTCCTGTGAGTAAACTCCATTGAACACAATAGGACTTACTTCTGAGTAGATATGCATAGGATTGTGCTGTTAGATTGTGAGCGCCCTAAGAACAGAGTGTTACAGCCCAATCCTAACCAACTTTCTAGCACCAATGCAGCCACTTGGCAACAGGGCGTAGGCTGCATTCTGTGGTGGAGGAGCAGTCATGGAGGCCTTCTCAAGGTAAGGGAACATTTGTTCCCTTACCTTGGGGCTGCATTGCAGCTGCATCTGTGCAGGAAAACTGGTTAGGATTGGGCTGTTAGTATCCTGGGAAAAGAGCAGCTGTAAGCTGCGGGGAACCCATAGGATTGAGAAGGTAAGGTAATCAATCAATAAAATGACCCTAAGGAAAGAGCAATGCTTTTATTGCTCTCATTATTAAATTACAATATGAATTACATTATTATAATGAAAGCGTCATTCTCCAGTCTTGCTGACTAGGCAGAAAGCACACTCACTGGCCAGGTGTGGAATTGAGTTGTGTGAAAGCAGCAGCCTTGAAGAATTGCCTGCAAATAGCCTGCTTAGGTAAGAAAGTTTTCAATTCCAGACTAGCAGCAAGGCACCGAGCAGAAGCAGGGACTGGTTATTACATGGAACAGTGGGAAATAAATAGATTGACAGCTGAAGATGGTGAGAAATTGGCAACAACATATTAAACTACTTGCCAGAGAATCCAGCAAAACAGGTTTTAGAACTTCTTTCCAGGGGAGTTTAGTTAACTTCTTGCATTTGAAAATGGAAAGTTTAAAAAGGTTGCATTGTCTTGCTTCTTATCAAGTCATTTTGCATGTGTTTTAAGCCTGTCATTTCCTGAGTCTTTGGAAAGGTGTGGGCTAGCACTTTGAATAACATTTGGGAGAAATGTGGGATTAAAATCGAATAAATAAATAAACGTCTTTTTGTAATGTTTGTTCATACTTGTAGCAGAGGAAAGCATTTGCTGATTGTAGGCTTGGAACTGAGGTTTGCCAACTTTTAGCTGGCTAGAACTTTAAAAGCAGTATGATATGGGCAATTAGCAAGTGAAAACGTTTATCTCCATTCCAGGAAAGCTTCACTTGCTAATTCTAATGCTAAGACATATTAGACTGTTTTAATATTGTTATTTAATTTGAACAATGGAAAGTGCTTTGAGAACTTTTTGTTGAAAGGTTAAATAGTGTAAATACATTCTTTTAATTCTTGCCTATCAAGCTGCTGTTAAAGGGACTGGTTGCAAAGTTGACTACCTTATAGAAAACCATGAGCAGGCCACTCTCCAACCCCTCATCCTCGATGTTTCTAGTCCCTGAGGTATTGTTTATCCATTCCAGACTTGGAACAGGAGCTACTATGGCATTTTAGAATAAGGGGGTCTTTCTCGGTCTCCATCCTGACCAGTAGCGTCGCCCCCTGCCCCCTGGGCGAGTCGCCCAGGGCGACAAGCGGGGGGGATAAAACCACCATATCAGTGGTGGCGGCAAGGGAGAAAGGTGGCGAAGGCGCAACAGAGGGGCAAAGGAGCGTCCCTATGGGTGGTCGGCAGTGAGAAAGGATGTGCCCGTCCTCCTGCCAACCTCCTAGGCACCTTTCTGCACCGCTGGCGGCGTTTCCAGGAGCGGGGTGGTGACCTTTTAGGCTGTTTGCGGTGACAGGATTCGCCTGCCTGCGCTGCAAATGCCCTAAAAGTGGCTGAAAAACTGTTGGTTTTTTGTTTGTTTGTTTTGCTTTTTTCGCTGCCGCCGTCGAATTACCACCAGATCCAGTGTGGGGGCAGGGCTTGTGACGTCATGTGGGCGTATCACAATGGCGGCATGGGGGTGTCACGGCGGGTGTAGCTACGCTATGCCTCTGATGCAGAGGATGCTGCTCAAGAAGCTGAGCCACAGTTTCAATGAATACAGTCAAACTACAAATGTGCCAAGGCTGTTTCATAATGAGTAGCTTCCAAGTGGACAGATACAAGCAGAATGCAAAAACTACATGCAGGAATTACATTTGGTGGGTGAGGACAAGTATTCAGCGAAGACAGCCAAATTATAAATACTGTACATTAAGGAAATGGAAAAAATGAAAGGGTACATTCAGTGGTGGCATGTACAATGCTGATACATTGGATGATTTCATAAGATGCGGAGGATACATACAGGAGGTTATGTAATGACACATAATGGAGACAGGAGGTTGCATAGATGGGATTCGCTTCCTTCCCATGGTGTATAACTTACAGCGCAATCCGACTTAACTTTTGTGCCGGTTTAACCAGTGGCGCAGCGAGAACAGGAGGCCGCAGAACGGAAAAGAGATTCAAATCCCCTTTGAATTCCTCTTTTGGAGGGGATTTGAATCCCTTTTCCGTTCTGTGGCCTCCCGTTCTCGCTGTGCCGCTGGTTAAACCGGCACAAAAGTTAAGTCGGATTGCCCTGTTAGTTAGACAAGCAGAGTTCACAATGAAGTCCAGACCTTGACCTTTGTTTCAGAGAAAGCAATGACCAAAGTTCCTATTGTCCATTTGAGGCATAGGGATCCTCCACAGAATAGTCCATGATATATTACTGACATCATCCAGTGTGGGCATGTTCTGGTGGCTGGGGGTGAAGTTGTCTGGCAGCAGGGTTTATATTGTAACAATGTGAGGGCATGGCACAAATGGAAAATATGAGAAAATAGAGGGAAAATGCCATTCTTAACACATGCTTTAAATCTCCTGCTACACTGCACTAGTGCCATAGTTAATGTTGGGTTCCAGTGTGGGCACAATACAAGCAGTTATACCCTTCCCCAGCCTAATCCAATGAGGTGCTGTATTTGTACAGACTACAGACTGAGCTGTCATCTGTTAAAAGTTTAACATTTTTCAGATAATTTAAATTCTTCATCTCAAAGCAAGTGCTTTTTTCAATATTTCATCTTATGCTGCTTTGGAACTGAATAACTAATATCTTATAGTCATCAGTTGATATATCTAATAAATATATCATTAAATTGATTAAATTCTAGAAGGAGGAGCTTTTGTGTTAGTACTAATGAAATACATGTCTTCACTAACTGCACTCACAAACTAAATGAATATTGAATAGGCTACCATGTTTTTTCTTCAATTTTCTTTCCATGAGCCCAATTCACTCCAGAATCTTAGTCGACAGAACGTGTATTCCACCAACACACGCAGTTGCAGAAGTGCCGTACAGTGCTTTGCGATAGCGCAAGTTCCAGGCTCACCAACAGGAAGGCCAAAAGCCTTTCTGCTGGCACCAGCGGCCACAGGGAGGCCCACCGGACTAGATAAGTCTGGCACAGGGGTGGGGGGAGGGCAGGGATGGGGGTGAGCAGATTGGGCCCAGGAGGGGGGCAAGAACATCGGTGCCAGTGCACACTATATCCTATCCCCCTTCCCAGGCCTGATCCGCTGACACAGATCACATGGACTTGTGCCAGTGCTATTGCTGGTGCAGGTCTGAGTTGACTCGTTGCACCTGCTGGGGCTTACCTCAAGGCAAAGACTGCTGCATCATCATGTGCTGATGGAAGTCCCCTTGCCTCGAACTGCTGCATCACCATGTGGGGATTTGCAGTGATGTAGACTTGAGTCTATTGACTCGGATTTGAGTCAGACTCAAGTCGCGTCAATGACTTGACTTGGACTGGACTCTGCAATTGTAAAAGGCTCGACTCGAGACTTGGAGCCTTTTATGACAAGTCCAATTTTATACAGGTCTAAACCCGTTTCCCCCATTAAATAGACAGGGACTCACAACCAAAGACTCAGAACTTGGGGGCAAAGACTTGGGACTTGATCCACATCCCTGCTTGGGACTTGACTCAAGACTTGGAGTCAGAGACTTGATCCACATCCCTGGGGATTTGGGCTGCCTGAAGGATAACTTCAGTTCCCTTCAGGCTTTTTCCTCTTGCAGAGACATGGGGGTCACAACCTTCTGCATTATCAAAAATATTGTGGTAGTTGTGCATGTTTTTGCAAATGTAAAGCATCAACAAGTACCGTTCAAGTTAATTCTTGCTATTCTGTTGAGAATCTGCAGGAGAATGTAAAAAAATTGTATAATATTGCTACATCATCATAATTATTATATTAACTGTGGTATATTCTGTTGAGAATCTGCAGGAGAATGGAAAAAATTACATAATATTGCTACATCATCAGCATCAGCATCATTATTATATTAACCGCGGTATATATTTTTGTTGAAAAGCGGTATATTTATATACCGCTTTTCAACAAAAAGTTCAGAAAGCGGTTTACAGACAAAATCAAATGGTTAAATGGCTCCCTGTCCCAAAAGGGCTCATAATCTAAAAGAGATGCTGAACACCACCAGCAACAGCCACCAGAAAGACACTGTGCTGGGGTGAAAGGGGGGCAGTTGCTCTCCCACTGCTGAATAAAAGAGGAGCACCAATTGAAAAATTGCCTCTTGCCAGGTTAGCAGGGGTGAACTCTTGCCCTGTTAGCAGGTGCCTACATGATCAGGCAAACTAATCTAATAAACAAGAAAGTGTGCAAGGGCCCAATCCTAACCAACTTTCCAGCACTGATGCAGCCGCAATGCAGCCCTAAAGGAACAAATGTTCCCTGACCTTGAGGTGGCTTCTGTGACTGCCTCCCCACCCCAGGATGCAGTGCATGCCCAGGCAATTGGCATGACTGCAACAGCCCTGGAAAGCTGGATAGGGTTGGGCCCTGCGTCACTTAGGGAATCCCATCACAGGCAAAGGCACATCAGACTGACAAAGTTCAGAAGGAAACTGGTAGAAGGAAACTGCAAAGTCTAGGTTTTACAGATGAATAGTTCCAGGAGTGCCAAATGTGGAAATGTGTATGTATTACCATTAATAGCAGCAATTGTGTTCTTTCAACTGCACAAATCTGACAACAGATAGGAGTTAAAAACCAAAGTAATGCAGTACTGTACTGCCATGCTGACAGTAAGCTTAGTGCAGTGCACTTTTTCTTTTCTTTTGTAACTGACTACATCTAGATTCCAATTCTTTCACAACTACATTATTAGAAATTTGAACGTAAAAAGTGGTGCCTGTAGTTCCCAAACTTTTAGCGCCAAGACCCCCTTTTTAAAGTGACACTCTATCACTCTTTATGAGACTTAAAAAAAAACACACTTTACTAGCTGCTCAAGCTTCTGTTTTTATCCTTTTTACTATAGTAGGAGGGATGCCTTCTGGAGCATTTGTTGAACTCCACATTCATTGAATCAGGACCATTCTAGTGGCCTTGCTGTGTTCCCCTTCACCTCGACTTCACTAAGAGCCGAGGCACAGTTGCCTAATTGCAAATAAATGAGCAGGTGTGACTCAGTTTCTCTTTCCATAGGAATACATTTTCCTTGTCAGCTCAGAGAGGGGCACTTCCTTCTTGAAAGTTCATTGTTGGGTCCTGTGTTCATCAGATCGGAACCATTCTGGTGGCATTGCATTCCCCCTCAGTGTGCCCTTCAAAGTGGACCAAGGCACATTCACCTACTCATGAGTAAATGCATACGTGCTGCTCCATTTCGGTTTTCATAGGGCTCAAAGCATTTTCCTTGTCAGTTATCAGCTTGTCAGTTTTGCAACCCACCAAAAATGGGGTCCAAGTTCCAATTTGAGAACTATTTGAGAACCACTGGGGTATGTTATTATTTCAAAGTTTAAATGAGTTTTACAATATGCCAAAATAATACACTTTCATTATATCAAGCTTGACCACTACCACCTAGAGAGACACTTATTAAAATTCAAAAAGAATGATTGCATGTAATTAGGAAACTAAGGTGAATAACACAAAAGGAGTCTTGTGACACCTTCAGTACTTATTGTGGCATAAATGTTCATGGACTAGACACATGAAGTGTTATCCTCAGTTAGTAAATGTATTCATGAGCATAAAAAGTACACTGTCCAAGAAATGCAAGAGGTAGAGCCTGTGACATTTCTATGCAAAGCTCAAATGTGTACCAGATAAGCATAATAAGCATTCATAACAGCACTATTTAGCAATAATACATTCTTTCTAGCTTTGCTATGCTAATTTAACACTGTAGTGGGAGAGAAAACTTTGATCTCTGTGGAATCCATCTGAGTATACTTTTCAGCTTTGAATAGAAATGTCATACACCATATTGCTTGCATTACAGAATGTCTTGGCTCCACTGCTTGGGGGGGGGGGAGGAGAGAGTATGTGTATCTGCCAATGGAGGATAACACTTCATACATCTGATGAAGTGGGCTCTCGTCACTGAAAGTTTATGCCAGAGTAGATGTTCATCCTAAGGTGCCACAGGTGCCTCTATTTTGTGTTCAAAGTAACTGAATAGCATGGCTACCCACAGGGATGGCCCACTCATGGGGAGGACTGAATTGCCCATTTCATGCAATGAGTTGGGGGAGGCAATAAACCTGCACCCACCTGCTGCCTGCTTCACCCAGCTGCTGTCCCATCCTCTCCTCACTTGTTTGTTCTCATTGTAGAGGGAGAGAAGAAGTGGGGCTTACCACCTCCACCACCGCCAAGGAATGAAGTGGTGCTTGAGGAGGAGGTAGTGGTAGTCATTGTGATTCTGTTCCTGATCTCTCTCCAGTGACTAGGAAGAGGATAGCTGCCTCCCATCTTCACTGACTAAGCAAGGAGGATCCTGGGAGTTTTGAAGATGCAGTGAGCAGTAGAGGAGGTGGCAGTTGTGCACACAGGCTTGCATTTATGCTTAATTAAAAGGGGGACTGAATTTAGGCACCACTTTGGGTGCCACGCATCTGTAGCATTTAATTCTGGAATCTCAGTGAGATTACATTTGGAATACATTTGGGTGGCGCAGTGGGTTAAACCACTGAACCATGAGCTGTCGATCAAAAGGGCGGCAGGTCGAATCTGTGACGGGGTGAGCTCTCGTTGCTTGGCCAGCTCCTGCCAACCTAGCAGTTCCAAAGCATGTTAAAAGCATGAGTAGATAAATAGGTACCGCTTGCGGGAAGGTTATACAGTGCTCCATGTTCCAGCTGCATGCCACGCGCTGCGGCAAGGAGAGTCATGCCGGCCACATGACCACAGAGGCGTCTTCGGACAACGCTGGCTCTTGGGCTTTGAAATGGGGATGAGCACCACACCCTAGAGTCGGACACGACTGGACTTAATTGTCAGGGGTCACCTTTACCTTTTTTTATCATGAGAATACACGTGTTAACATAAACGTGTGTATGTAAACCTAAATCTCTTGCATCACTACCAAGATATTGAGTTCCAGAGTTTTGACCCTGTTGCTGCAGAATTCTTATTTCTCTATTGCTAACAAGCCTTTCTCTCAGTCTGATAGACTCATAGATTCTAAGGTGTGCAGCTGTCAAAGGAAATTATTGTCATGAACAGACACATTCTCTGAAATATCTGGAACAATGCCAGAGAGAATTGCTGCAGGACTTTATATTGTTGCGCTTGGGTTTATGTTGCGCTTGGGTTTTTTTGGGGGGGGGGGCTATGAGGAGAACAGAACCAGCATGGAACTTTAAATCAAAGTTTTCTATTTTAATATGTATCTTTATCTGAACCACCCAAGAATACTGTAGCCACTAGGAGACTTTTATATGTACCAGTTTAGAATCAACATACAGTATATATGTTTCTCTTTTTAAAAATATATATTTATATAATACAAATATCTATTATAAGAATATTTCAGAAAATACAGCAAATAGCAAAGCAGTAAATCCTAATAACATACAATTCATACTACCTAAGCATAATAACCAAATGAACGAAATATACAGTATCTTCGACATCTTAATTTAACAATTTAATTTCTCCCTCTTCAATTTAATCTATTCTCATTAACTCTATTCATCAGACCCCAAAGTCATTAATTCATTATTCTCTCTTGTATGCAGAAAGTCAATGAGAGATTTCCGATTATTCACAAAATAGTCTGACTTCTCTTTCAGTAAAGTCGTAAGTTTATCCATTTCTGCAAAATCCAAAACTTTTATCCACCATTCTTCAAGTGCAGGTATTTCTGTGTTTTTCCAGTATTGAGCGTATTCTGAGTGCACTGGTCATATAAGAAAATAAAGTTACATTTTTTTTAATCCAACTGATTGTACCATCATACCTAACCAAAAGATTTCAGGTTTCATTTGCAATTTAGTTTTTAAAATCAACTGCATCTGTATATATCTGAATCCAGTATTTTTTGGCTTTATTACATGTCCACCACTTGGTAAAATGATACTTCGTGTTTTGTTTTGTTTTTACATTTCCAGCATTTATTTCACATATTTCCATACATTTTCGCCAATTTACTTGGGGTCATGTACCACCTGTATATCATCTTGTAAATATTTTCCTTAATATTAACATTTAGCATAAATTTCAATTGTTTTGACCATAATTTTCCCATTGTTCCATTAACATTTCATGACCTTACATTTTTGGCCCATTGGATCATACATTCTTTAACCTGTTCATCCTCCAGTATATATGTTTCTCAAGCAATTCAAAATAGGGAATATGCCCATGTGAATGTATCATTTGAACATATGCATAAGGAAGAACAAAAGGTAATCTTGAATATTCTCTGCATAGATAGGGAAAGTTCAACAGAAAGTCTGCACAGTAACAAAAAGCACACCATGGTTTGGGATACAAAGTATTTACTTCATGGTCTCCATTAACAAGCGGACACCAAAAAGATACTTCATCTCTGGAATCACTTAGTATAATATATACATGTACAGTATTTATATACCGCCTTTCCGGTCATTGGATGTCTCCTCCGACTTTATTCAAGGCGGTGTACATGGGCAGGCTGTTCTAAACCCCAAAGGGTTTTAACAATATAATAACGTCCTAATCTTTCATAGAACCCTTCATTCAAGATGTTACTTTCACAGTCCAGCTCTCTCTCTCTCTCTCTCTCTCTCTCTCTCTCTCTCTCTCTCTCTCTCTCTCTCTCTCTCTCTCTGGCGTTCACCTCAGCACACTTCAGCCTTCAGCTGCTCCACTCCCCCACAGGGCTCTGCAGCTTATCAGCTCAGCGTGCTAGCAGTTCTCCGACAGACTTCCGGCCGTGTTGAACTGCTGTCCTGCAGATCTTCAGGCATTTGGGAGACAAATGCTCTAACCAAGTGAGCCAGACGTCCACTCCACACAGTAATATTTTGAAAGAGTGAGGGCCATATTGTAAAGCAGCAAGTACTTTATAGAGTAGTAGACCATGGCCAAACCTTCCAGCCAAGAGACTCTAAAAGAGTCTGCAACTTGCACTTGACTACACAGGGAGAGCTAATATAACCTGTGCTTGCTTGCAGCTAATCTAATGCAATTGCACAGATGTTGGCATATCTCAAACATATCTCAAACATTTTGATACAAAAATTGAAGTTTTGTAATTTAAAATACCGTACTCCTTATTTTTAGCCTGATTTGGGATGAAACAATTTGGGGACAGGGGGAAGCGCTGTAAGATCAGAATCCTACAGAATCCAGTGAGGATTCATATAACATCAATGACCAGGGATTAAAGGATGTTGCTTCTGTTATTTCTATTCCTCTTGATCTACTGGGTCTCAATCGCACAGATTTGCATCTCAGCAAAACAGAGCACCCTGCAAACAATCACTCTGAATCAAGTAGGAAGGATTTCTTCCAGTTTGGATTATTCTGTGTAGATGACAGTCTGTGTTGAACATTTAGTGCTAACATATAGGAGATAGAATGTAAATTGAATTGTGTTTTTAGAGGGTCCTTTTAAGATTAATCTTTCCCCCCTTTTTATGCTGCCTGTGAGATTTTCAAAGCTAGCCTGGAAACTGAAAAATACAGTGCTCACTGATGGCACACTTCATTTGTGTGAATGGGCCCTCTGAGACTTTTGTTTGACAGCAGGATTTGCCTTACATTTTTTTTTTTTTTTGCATCTAGGTGACATATTAAGATGGTATGCATGCACTGGAGCTCTTTTGCCTGGTGACTTTTCTTTATCCATTTTACCTGGCTCTCTGACTTGTCAAGTTCAGACAGGGTCAGGGCCAGCCCAATACCTCCTGATACCTGAGATGGCATGCCAAACCCTGCCCCCCTTACCCGAGGATAAGCCAGCCTCCGTCTCTCCCACTCTCCAGTGTTCTAGCTCAGCACTCTCCTAGCTCAGCTCTCTCCTCCCCATCACATTTCCTCTTCCTCTCTGTCCCCCTCTTCCTTTTCCATTCCAGGGAGTGGAAGGAGAAAGAGGTGCAGTGGAGACAAATAGGTGGCAGAGATGGACACTACTCCCTACCAATCTGCTGCCTGAGGCAACCACTGCAGTTGCCTCATGGATGGGCCGGCCCTGAACAGGATATTAGTAAAACTAGAATGATACTGAGACCAGGGTTTTGATCTATTTACTTAACACTCTTCTTCCATGTATAGTATGACTCTGGTCAGAATAGCCTTTACTAGAGACTTATGGTATCCTTGTACTGATGTATTTACTTACAAATGGACAGAAAGAAAAAGCATTATCAGGGTGAAGAGGAAGCAAGTACATAGGGAACATCAGATTCAAAGTGGTGCTTTTAACTCCTGAATTAGAATTCCCAGATCTACCCTAGTACAGTATTTAATATGTACAATGAGAAGCGCTCAGTGGTGGGACCAACCTAGAAGTCACACTCTCTGACCTGGGTGTTGTCCTCCTCCCAACCGATTGTGGTGCCCGAGTGAATGTAGGATACTTACTTGGGGATAAGCCCCACTGAACTCCATGGGGCTTACTTTTGTATGGACATGCCTAAGTCTGCACTGTGGCATACTACAACCCTAACTGCTTTTTAAAAATTATATTAAAAAAAAAAAGACTCCACAGCTTGGACGACCTGCTAAAGGTGTCCGCTTCACAACCAAGAGGCGTGTCAGTGTGTGGTACCTTAGCCAACCAACAGATGCATAGTGGTGGCAGAAGAGCTTGTGAGCCAGAAGGCCCCGCTTCATAGTCTCCGACAGCTGAAGCCACGACAAACCTGTCAATTTGGGCGCCAGAAGGCGCTTTCTGCATGAACTCCCACCACGGTGTCCCGCTGGGCATTGCTTAGGCATCCGTCCCTCACCGGGGCTGAGTCAGCACAGCGCCCGGGAGGCGTTCCTCCTCGCCGTGTGTGTGGTGGGCTACCGCCTCCCCCGCCTTCCTTTCCCGCCTCCTTTGCTGCCAACCCGCCTGCCCAGGGAGGCAGCGCCGCTCGCAAGCCGCGGAGGAGCTGCTTATGAGGCAGCGAGCGGGAAATGGAGGAAGGGGCCATGGAGGCTCGAGCTGGGCCAGGCAGCGGCAGCAGCAGCTGAGGCGAAAGCGCGGCTGGGCGGCCCTGATACCGCTGCTTGGAGACAAACGAGCCCCCCCCCCCCAGGGAGGGGGTGATGCAGCTGCGGCTCCGCCCGGGCGTCTGCGTTGCCTCCTGAGGGGACCCCCTTTTCCAGCTCACGTTACACCAGCCGGGCCGGGTAACCATCGGGCCGGTTCCGGAGGCCGGCTAGGCAGCAGCGCAGAGGATGGAGCCGGCTCCGGATTGCTGAGCAACTCTGGCCCGGCGGAGACTGGCTCTCTGCGTGGCTTTCCCTTCCCCCGCGGACGGAAGAGACGATGAAATCGGCCTGCCCAGTGGCCCACGTAGGGATGTAAGAAGCGGCGGATGCAGAAAGACGCCCTTCTCACCGTCGCCTCCCCCTGCAGGAGCCGCGGCCCTTGGCCCCCTGTGGAGTGACTGGGTCTTCCCCACCCCCAGGAAGAATTGCTCGTTTGACAAGCTACCTGCAGGGCAGATTTCGGAGTAAGTACTCCCCCGCGCCCAGTTTCTTAACGGGTACGGTAGTCTACCAGGGGGTTAGTGATTCAGGCTGGGGGGAGGATAAATAGCCACACTCTCTGTTAGATCCTGGAGCGAGATAGATTCGAATCCCTCTTCGGGGCTGCTTCGAGCATGTCAAAATTCCAGCACGCAAAGCACTTTTGGATAGCAAATCGTGTGCACTCCGTATGCGTGTAGAGATGATATCATGTGACCATTGCATATAGATGTGTTTGCTGCATATACAGAAGGATTCCTCCAACTGGGTGTCTGGGCAACAGAATGACAGCTGAGTTTATTGTAAGCACATGCAAAGTGAGGCAGACTGGGACAAAAAGAAAAGAGTACTAACTTTGCAGCTCTCTCTCTCTCTCTCTCTCTCTCTCTCTCTCTCTCTGTGAGTGAGGGGGGGGGCTTGACTACCCGGAAAAAAAACTTGGGCTCTTAATGGAAGGTTCACTGCAATGTCAACTCATTGTGCAGCGGCATTGAAAAAGGCAAATTCAGTGTTTGGAATTGTTAGGAAAGGAATTCAAAACTGCAAGTATCATAATATCTTATTTATAAATCCATAGTGTTGCCATACAGCCACTTATGCAATCTATAACCCCATTTGCAAAGAACACCTGGTGCAGTCCTATGCATGTCCACTCAAAAGTAAATCCTACTGAGTTCAGTGAGGCTTACTTGTAAGTAAGGATAGCTTGATCAGGGAGGGTGTTGTAACATCCTTTTTGTCTACAGAGGTTGGACTTCTGAGTTTTTCATTTTTAAAGACAGTTGGGGAGAGACACGAATGACACTGGCCAAGTGAACAGAGGATTTTTTTTCTTTCATACAGTGCTAGAATGTAGGGGATCATCCAATTTGTATGAATTGGCAAGTGGGTTCAGAAAAAGATAGAAGGAAACAGTTCACACAATGCATAATTAACAAGTTAAATTAATTACTAAAATATGTGGTGATGGTTATTTGCCAAGAAGCTTTTAAAAAGATTAAACCTTTCTGTCATAAATTTCTGTATACAGTAGATGGTTATTAACCATAACAGCTAAATGGCATTTCTGTGTTAAGGGGCTATATACCTCTGATTGTCAGATGTTGAGGACAAATGATAGCAGATGGCTATCTATTAGCATCTTGTGCTGCTGTGAGCTTTTGGGGCCAGTCAGTATTGGAGACAAAGTGCTGATCTAAAACAGTGGTCGCCAACTGGTGGTCCGCGAACCATCAGAACATTTTGGTGGTCTGTGGTGATCCGACTCCCCCCCCGGCTCTTACTTCCCCCCCCCAAACTTTCATTTCTTCCTTAGCAAACAGGAGAAGCAGCCTCCGGCTGCTTATTGCAGGCAAGTAGAATGAGACCAAGCCGAGGCTCTGCAAGGTTAACAGAAACCTTGCAGAGCCTCTCTAGGATGGGCAGCCCAATCCTGGCTAAGATCCGGCCAGCAGCCCCTGGGCTGCCCACTGGATCCTGTACCCCGGTGGCAATGTTGCCGCCGGAGCGGAGGTCTCCTCGGGGGAGACGCTCGTCTCCTTTCCTGAGTGTAACTGGGGCTAGTCCCTATCTGCCTCCTCAGATTTCTGCCAGCTATTTTGCTGGCAGAAGTAGAGGAGGCCGCCTCTGGCGCCCGGCAGGGGTCAGGATATGGCCAAAGGCTGTCCCCGCCCCCTCCCAGGCTGCCTGGGCCAATGACCACCCTCCCTGCCCCGGCGATCCTCCCCCCCGCCCGCTGGATCCTAACTTACTGGGGTCTGACGTTGGCGGGGTCAGATCCATCGCCAGAGCTGAGGAGGCCGGCGTTGCGCTGGCCTTCCCTGCTCCCGAGGAGGCGAAAACATGCCTTATGGCACGTTTGCGACTCCTTCTGGCGCCGGAATGCTTGTTCTGGCGCCGCAATGTTAGTGAGGATTGCGCAGTAAGTCTCGCTCTACTTGCCTGCAATGGAGGCTGCTTCTCTGTTTGTTTTAAGGAAGAAACGAAGCTTGCTTAAAGTAAGAGCCTGGGGGGGGGGGTCCCACGTGCACGCACGTGGGGGGGGGCAGGTGGGGATTAAAAAAAATTATGTTGGTGGTCCGTGGGATTCAAAATTGTGCATTTAGTGGTTCATGAGGTTCGAATGATTGGCGACTGCTGATCTAAAAGACTTTAGTGTGGTCCAGCAAGGCAGTTCTTAAGGCTCCAAACCTGGGAGTAAGCACAACTGAACACAGTGGGGCTTGCTTCTGAGTAAATATGCATAGAACTGTGCTGCAAGTTATGCATGTGCTCTTGTCACATGTGATGTCTCAAATGTGTATGAGGCTGTATGCAATTTAGGAATTGCTTTGTTACTTTTGAAATGCTGTTCAGCTATAAGACACAGTGACTAGCATTAAGGAAGTCACCCACTCCTCTCTTTTCTCTATTTGTAGAATAGGAATGATAGTGGTCTAATTCTACCTCAAGGGTAGCTGTGAGTATATATATAAGAGAAACTTAGAAGCCACTTTGCACATTTGAAAATGCTGCATAAATAGGAATCTGTGTAGGCCAAGGGTGGCCAACCTTCCACCATTAGGGCCTCTGTGTTCTTAAGAGTTGTGTAGAAGACAGAATCTTGGCAGCTGCCGTTGCTGATGGTGCTTCTAAAGCAGCTGCACCTGCTGAAATGCCCTCACCTATACAACAATTAAAGGGCCAGGAGCATTCATGTTGAAAAGTTGGCCACCTCTGGTGTAGGCCACTGTGGCCACTATGGTGAGCTATGGATGCACGGGTTCAAGTCTATGTTTTGCCATAGATGTTTACTGTGTGGCCTTGTGGCAGTCACTGTATATCACTTTTGTTCCTATCTACTAAAATGGAAGAACAAAAATTTGGCTACAAGCATTTAAAACAAACAAAAACCTTCATACAAATGAATGCTAATAATTAAAATTTCACGGCGAGAGAACTTGGTTTGCAAGAATAAGTGGAAGTGCCTTGGGCTCCTTGTGTAGGACCATTTCTCTCACATACTTGCAGCTGAAAGGGAGCTACTTTCTGAAGGTGTGATCCCATGCTGCTCTGGGAATGTGAGTGTTGAAGGAGGGAAATAATTCCTTCCTACGCAAACACTGCTTGACCAGCAGACTGGTCCTTTGTTTAGGAACCATGTCATTGGCCTTTCTTGCTAAAGGTCTAACTACTTGTTATGAGAGGCAGAGAGCTTTTGCTGCTCTATATCTCCCCCCCCTTTCGTAATGTTTATTTGAGAACAGTGCTTGGCATGACATCATTGTGTCACAATTTGCCCCATTCTTGACTTCACGTAATTGTGGCAGTGAAAGATGCATTGACCTCACATCATGTATTGTACTAAACTAAACATTGGGAGGAAAGAGACACGGTACCCAATCCTATCCAACTTTCCAGTGCCGATGCCGCCACAATGCAGCCCCAATGTAAGGGAACAAATGGCACCCCATTGGCACAGCTGCATCAGTCCTGGAAAGTTGGATAGGATTGGGCTCACAAAGCGGTAGCAGCTCTGTCTCTCATGTAACATATAGGCTAGTCAGAAATCCAGAAAAAGCCTCTAGTAGACTTAGTAAATGCATTTTGGGGGAGTTAACTGACAACCAAGTATTTCTTAATGGGGATAAAAGCATGCTGAATTCAAAAATGTAGGCTGTAAAATATTAAATCTCATAGTGTGTCTGCCATCATGGAAAATAGTCTCCATTTTCAAGAAGTTGTTATGGAAGAGGATGTTATGGCAGGGTGGGAAATTGCTAGTGTCTGATGGCCCTGATTGAGCCAGGGTCCCCAGATGCATGTCCATAATGTTTAAAGAAGTGTAAGGTAAAGGTGACCCCTGACAATTAAGTCCAGTCGTGTCCGACTCTAGGGTGTGGTGCTCATCCCCATTTCAAAGCCGAAGAGCCAGCGTTGTCCGAAGACGCCTCCGTGGTCATGTGGCCGGCATGACTCTCCTTGCCGCAGCGCGTAGCATGCGGCTGGAACACGGAGCGCTGTTTACCTTCCCGCAAGCGGTACCTATTTATCTACTCACGTTAACATGCTTTGGAACTGCTAGGTTGGCAGGAGCTGGCCAAGCAACGAGAGCTCACCCCGTCGCGGATTCGAACTGCTGACCTTTCGATCGACAGCTCATGGTTCAGCGGTTTAACCCACTGCGCCACCCGCATATTGTCTACTTTTACTTCTTTGTTGTAGGAAACACAAATATAAAACTAAGGGCACAATCCTATCCTATGCTTTGCTCAGCGATCCAGCTATAGTTGAAAAATACAGTGAAAAAATACAGCAACGCTGTATCCTGAGCAGAGTAGGCAGGGTTGGAGGTCTTCTCGAGGTAAGGGAACTTTTGTTCCCTTACCCCGGGTAAAGCCCTTTTGGTGGTGCAAGTCAAGGAAACCCATGTCGGCCATGAAACAGGCCTGGGAGGGGGATAGGATACGGCGTACTCTGCTGCCACTGATCCTGTCCCCTCCCGGGCCTGATCTGCCCTCCCCCCACCCTGGAATGCCCCCGGAATGCCCTCTAACCCCTGTGCTGCATGGCCCAGCCTCGGCTTACCTGCACCGCACGCCATAGGCCTTTGTGCCAGCCTGGGGCCGGCGCAACTGCTCTACAGCAGCTTTTGCGAAGGTCCTGGGCTGTCGCATTCGTCCTATGCCGGCCTAGTGGCCGGATAGGATTGGACTGCCCGTGTACTCCAAGCAAACATGTTTGCATATCAGTTGTGCAGCTTCCTTTAACATTTTGAGTTGTGGTGGTATTAGTAAGGCTGAGAGTTACTAAGACTTTAGCCAACGACTACAAAAAATAATCCAGTTTTGTGGTCCAAAGATATTTAGCAAAACTATTGTGAATGGTTTGGTTTGTTAGAGTTTTAGGTATGCAAGGGGCACAGCTGTTTTTCTTTCTTGGACTGGCACTGGTCTAAGACTGGCAAGAGCATTTTCGACATTTGAAAGAGAATTCAGGTCCAGACTTTTGTGATGCTGTCTTGTTCATGGCTTCCGCAAATGTGCTCAAGCGTGATTCTTGGAAGTTTCCCCACAAAATGCTGTGACATCTTGGAAGAGTAATTGTTGTTGTGGCATGAGCTTTCACAGGCTACTGACCACTTCATCTCAAGTTTAAGGATCACATAGCTGATGCATGTGGAGGCATACAGACCTTTGAACATGTGGCAAAAAGATCTGCACAGCCAGCCGGGTGTTACAAAAATATGCAGTTTTCTTCACAAACAGATTATTCTCTATATTCAGTCCCTTTTCCTTCCCTGTCCCTTCCTGGAACTGTAAAATGATTCCTCTTTTTTATTTTTATTTTATGATGGCAAATCTAGCAGTTCTGACCCAGACTACGTTGTGCTAAAATACAGCAATGTTGTATTTAAACAAAAATCTAGTTCACTGGAAATTTCCCCTTTGCAAGCTCTTTTGAAATGAATGAGTTGTTACATAGGGTTGGTACAACTCCTGCTCTTATTTATTTATTTAAAGAATTTATACCCCGCCTTTCTCCCGAGGGCACTCAAGGCAGCTTACAACACATTAAAATGCATATATACACATTAAAATAATTAATTAAAACAATTTAAAATAAACAACCCCAGTGGGTCACCTGAGTTTACATATATTAAAAGCCATTTGTTAAAAGGTTAAAAGGTCAGCCTACCATGTCAGACATCAAAAGCTGTCCTAAATAAAAACGTCTTAAGGCCCCACCGAAAGGTTTCTAAAGAGGGAGTCGTTCTTAATTCCAGGGGGAGGGAATTCCATAATTGGGGCGCCACAGCCGAAAAGACCCTATTTCGTGCCGCCATCCCCCTCTCTTCCGTCAATGGCGGCACGGTTAACAGGGCTCCCCCTGATGACCTCAGAGTATGGGTCGGATTATAAGGAAGGAGGCGTTCCCTCAAATACCCTGGACCCGAGCCGTTAAGGGCTTTAAAAGTCAAAACTAGCACTTTGAATTGTGCCCGGAAACGAACCGGCAGCCAGTGTAGCCGCCGAAGCAACGGTCTGACTGAGTTGAACCGACAGGCCCTGGCAACCACCCGGGCCGCCGCATTCTGCACTAGTTGCAGTTTCCGAACAGTCTTCAAAGGCAGCCCCACGTAGAGCGCATTGCAGTAATCTAGTCTAGAAACCACTAGGGCAGGGGTGGGGAACCTCCGGCCCGCGGGATCGGACCAATCCGGCCCGCACGGGACCGGACCGGAGGCTCTGGAGGCTCCGCCGCCGCTTTCCCGCGCCTCCTTGGTTTAAAAGCTGCCTTTGCACAGCGTTGCCGAGAGGGCAATCTCTGCTTCAGTGGCGCTGTGCGCAGGTCCAGGAAGGCCGCTTTCCAGGAAGCTTTTCGCGGGGGGGGGGGCAAATTTGCGGGGGGGGGAATTGGGCGGCCCGACGGCCGGCCCGCAGCAAATTTTCCCTATGGGAAAATGGCCCCCCACTTCAAATAGGTTCCCCACCCCTGCACTGGGGCATGGGTCACTGTGGCCAGGTCTGCACGATCCAAGTACGGTTGCAGCTGGCGCACCAGCCGAAGCTGGGCAAAAGCCCCCCTGGCCACAGCCGCCACCTGAGAATCCAGGAGCAGCTGCGCATCCAGGAGAACCCCCAAGCAGCTCTTTCTACTGATACGTGCTCAGTAGTAATTCTCTGGAGTATCGCTTTCTCACTCTCAATGCATAACATTTTTGTAGTTAGATATTGACATATTTGATGGTAGTGGTAGTTATGAGTGTCGATCTGCCACAAAATGTTGCACTGTACCCCCAGTCCCTAACAGGTATGCTTAGTCCAGAAGCCCAGGGCTTCTGCCAGCCTAGAACAGGAACTGTAGTGCTGCTGGAGACCTGTAAGGTAGCGGAAATTTTTAATCTGAGTCCAACCTTGTGCATGCTTACTCTGACCCAAGGCTTCAGTAGGACTTGCAACCAAATAAGTGCAATCCAACTATTGCTTCTACCATCCCCATTTCCAGCACATTTTTTAAATTTCACTTTTGAAATCCCACCATTCCTCCAAGGAGGTCATGGTAGCATAAATTGTCACTACAACCTTGTGTGGTAACATAGTGTGAAACACAGTGACTGACCAAAGGCCATCCAGTGAACTTCATGGTTGTGTTTTCCCAGCTGAAGTACACTGGCCATCTAAGCTTGTGTTTTTCTCTCTTTGACTTGGCCAGTTAATTCTTACTGTGCATAGCTTCCTGTTTTAATGGATGTCTCTCAGGCACCAACATTCCACTTTTGTGGGAGAAATATGTTTACTTTCTCTCTCTAGATAAGAGTTAGCAAGGTGGGAAATCTTGTCTGGATTAATCTTTTCCTTTCTGCAGATGTAAAATTCTAATTATTATTTTATCCATCTAAGTAAGAACACTGTAGATTGGGTAGCTTAAAGGCTGCACTGCCTGTGGTCAAAAGAGATGCTTCATTAATTGTAGAGAAACGACCTCTCATAAATAGAAATACAGTCATATTTTTTTTGTGTGTGTGTGTGTGGTTTTTAAAAAGCAGGAACCAACAACAAAAGTTATATGGCTCACGTCCGACATCATGCACCACCAGTGGCTGCTTCTAGCTGCATGCTTTTGGGTAATATTCATGTTCATGGTTGCTAGCAAGTTCATCACGCTGACCTTCAAAGACCCTGATGGTAAGTTGACCCACTTCTAATCTTGTTACTGCTGCATTTTATTGAACAGTTTAAAAACAAAACAAAACTGGTGATGTGACTGGAGTGATCAATGATATTCTGCTGTTCGTCTTATTAAAAAGATTAAACAATAGAAAAGTGCACTGTGTGATGAATTAGTGATTGACAATGCTTTGACTTTCATGGTGTGCTCTCCTAAATCATAATAGTGAAAACCAACCTACCTTAAAGATAGACATATTTTCTCTCTCGATAAAGGATCTTAAATTGCTGTAAAGTTCGAATCCAGTTTTGCACAAATTAGAAGAGGTATTTGATAGAAATAATACAAAACTGCCTGACTTTGCTTTCCTTTCCCTTTCCTTCTTTTTTCCTTGGGTATGTTGACTTCAAAATAACCAGTGGCTTGTCTACATGAAAGATGGCTACGAAGCAGCATCCATCTGGCTCGCAACAATGTTTTGCAAAAAGTAGTATTTGTCTGACAACTACTTTTCTAGGCATATTGTCTTGTAAAATCTGGCCTTTGGCAAGTCACTACAGAATTAGTGAGAAGGGGGACAGGTGATGGAGGTCTCAACTGTCTCTTTTAGCCTTCATCGGACAAAGAGTGATAGATGCAAAGACTGCAGTGGAATTTTATATGCAACATGGAAAAATACAAATACCAAAAATCTCTGACAAACTACATATGTGCTTGTTTCAGGTAGTGAATTAAAGTGCTTCCTTTCTAGAAGCCAACGTGGAAGGTTCTATTTGCACTTATCCTAAATTCCCCAGTTTTTCCTCATTTCTGTTCTCAGCTGTTTGACTGACAAAGAGCATCTAGACTTGGCCTAAGTAGCTCAGATGGTATTAAACTGATAATGAGTTTAAATCTGCTAGATGACATTGCACTGTGTCTGTTTTCTCCATTTGCTGATGAGCTGCAGTTAAGAAGCATGTCTTTTGAGAGACTAGGCTAAAGTCTTTCATGTGATGGGTAGTGCAGATATTGATATTTGTGTCCATTGATACCAATTTCTACATTTTTTCTTCTCTAATACTGTATAATAAGCCTTTAAGTTTTGTGACTTGACAGAACTGTCAAAAGGCATATCACAATTCTCCATTTCAATCTAATTTTAGATAGCTTAAACAGGAAGACTGGCTCTGCATAGTTAATTTTCCACAATAAGTGCACCTCATCTCATTTGTTCCATCTTTGATTGTCCATGCAATCACAACACACTATTCATTGCTATTCAGTCTGTAAAATTATTAGCAACATACATTCACAAAAATGGAATAGGTATGGGGGGAGGTAACAAAAATATGGTTTTATTGCAAGTGATTTAAATGCTTTGTGGCACAATCCTCCCTAGAAAACCGCCTGTGGAACGCGTGTTCCACAGGTGGTGGGTGTCGTAAACATGCCGCAAAACACGTTTACAGCACTCGGAAAATAAGGGCCACTGGCGCTCAGGCTGGCAGCCCTTACTCCCGCCTCGGGACCGACCCTGTAGCCACCAGAGCAGGTATGATTTGGGCCAGTTGCGGATCCTCACACAGGATTGGGCTGTTAGAGACAATGGTTGAGACAGATGGAAGGTTGTCTCCTTCCATCTGTGCAGCAATGTCATGCAGTTTTATGAGGTTTTACTCTTGTTTGTTTCTTATTTTTGGAGAATTTGTGCCACCTTCCCTCCCCTGCAATCCAACTCTTGTGGAAAATAGCACCTTGCAGGGTTTGTTTTTTTAAAAAAAATGGCAAACGACAGCATGTCTGCCTGCCCCTGCAGCAAGATTATTTCCTCCACCCTTTCTCTCAGATGGAATATTGCACTATTGTCACTACTACACAGTGCCTATTATTATAATATTTATTTAATTTATACCCTACTTTTCCCCCCATAGGGTGTTGCGCAAGTGCTTTACGGCACTTTCGCAGCACCCAGCACCGGGGCAGCATGTGCTGCCCCGGCGCAGCAGTTACACAAAATTGCACGGTAAAAATTGTGGCTACTTTCTAAGTCCTTATCAGGCATTGTCAACACATCATGTCTGCAACCATAAGGTCTAGAAACTTAGCCTTTTGTATGACAACTGAGATTCTCAGTATGTCAGATGTAGTATCCAGTTGTTACATTCAACGGAACTTTGGGAGAACATTAACCTCCCCAGAAACCATTGTCTGTTCACAGAGCAAGTCTATACAGGTTTACTCAGAAGTAAACCCACTGTGTTCAGTGGAGCTTGCATACAGGCTAAGCATGGCTATGATTGAAACCTCCATAGATCTTCAGAGGTGTTATAATTTTTTTTCATCTTTGCCTGCTGCATGCACATTCATGTTCTTCAATTCAGCGTGGTCTCTAGTCAAACCAGTTTTACTGGGTTTTATAGCACTTCAAGGTGCACCTGGAAAATCCAGAGCTAGCCCCCAGAAGTTCCACTGTAGTAGGTTGTATGTGTGTGACTGCTGCAGCCCTCTTGGGTATGGTAAGAGACTGAGTTTACCACTTTATCCACATATGAGTGGTCATGTAAAAAGGGGGGGGGGAATGTATCTGCTTTGCAACAATAATACTTAGCCATTTCAAATGCATTATCATATATTTGTATACTGAGTTCCAACCAAAACCATATTCACAAAACAGCTTACATAGCAACATTTTGAAATACTGTATTAAGTATGCACCGCCCCTCTAGTCTACTGCACTCATATCATAATGAAATTTACTAGATCATAAGGTGCTTGCAAATCTGGGCCAGTCAGTTGCTTGTAGCCAGCCTCACCTCTCTCCCCCATTACATTTGTGCAACTAAACTACTAATGCTAGATACTGTAATTGCTACAGTGACATTAAGGAAGAAGTCATTCTTGTAGCTCTGCAGAAATTGTTACCTACTCACAGCTTTTGAGGACCGTGGTAAAGATAGAATTGATTGTGGTGAATGCTACCAGAGGTTTGGTGATATTAAATGATAGAAATAGAAGGAAAGGCAGCTATCCCTGTAGTTGTTGTGTTGTTTTTTTCTTGTCTAGTGTATGGAGCCAAGCAAGAGCTATTAACACTGACGGCTATAACTGAAGTAGAAAAAATTCAATTTGCAAAGGAAAAGGGTCTGCCTGGAGAGTTTCAGGTAAGTATTGCTTGATGTAAAATAGAAGCTCTAAAATGATAATTCAGGGTATGGCTGCATCAGCACACCATTCCCAAAATTTGTAAAAGCAGTTCCCGTGTAGGGGCAGCTTGCTATCACTGGAATGCTTTCCTTGTATTCACTGGACTATTACATAATTTTAAGGTGTAATGGTGGTTGTTCCAAATGACCGTTTGTGCTTCAAAACAGAACACTTTCTTGGCTTAAGTTGGCAGAGCTGGTAAGCGCATTTGGTCCTAAATTGTACTTGGATAATGCGAGGGGGTGATTTGTAAGAATGTAAGAACTGGTACTCTAAAGGTGTGTATAGCATCAAACTGGTAGAGACCTGCAGCACCATTGCATTTTAAATGGTCATACAGCGTATAAAATTGACTTTTTTTCCTCAAAGAATTGTTTTAAGAAAAATTAACAAATTTATTCCTAGATTAAATTTATATAGTACATTAGAATAACCCATTTTGTGACAGTGTTCAACATTGTCGTTTATTCTGTTATATTTTATTCTTCTGTTTGTTAAATAAAAATTAAATTACAAAGAAAAGATTGCAAGAACTGCCTTGTTAACTTAGACCAGACCAATGATCCTTCTAAGTCTAGCATTCCAACATCAGCCAGCCAAGTGTTTTCAGGAGCTCACAAGCAGGGTGTAAAAGTGACTGGCCTTCCCTGTTTTCTGTCTCCATAATCTAGTATTCTCAACACAAAAGTTCCATGTAGTTATCATGACAAATAGCCATTGGTAGACAGAAAGTCCATGAAGTTGTCAAATCTTTTTTTAGAAGTCATCTAAGCTACTGGCGATCATCGCATCTTGTGATATTCATTGCATGAATAAGCGCTGTGTTTTGCTGTCCTAAACCAGTTGCCAATTAATTTCATTTGGTGACGACAATTTCTGACGTTGTAGGAGAGAGAGAAACTTCCCTTTCTCCACACCATTCATAATTTTACAAATATTATGCATCCCAAAGTCCTCTCTTTTTGCTAAATGAAAAACCCTAGATACTTGAGCTTTCTCTTGGTGCTCCAAATCTCATGAATGTTCTAAATGGCCAGTTCAAATATCCTTTTGAGATCGCATGATCAGAATTGAATACAGCATTGCGAGGCAGGGAGAACTCTGAGTACTTGCGGGGGCTGGGACAGGGATCGCCACCACCGGCAGGAAATGAAATTTATGGACTTACCGGGGGTCCTATAGCCCTCTGCACTCCCTTTCAAGGAAGTGTACTTCAGATGGCAGTCTGTGCGAGAGGCCTGTCACAGATTTGCATATCTCCTGATAACATTTTGCTTGTAACTTTTCATATGTGTAAATAGCTCAATGGGACCATAAAGCAGATTAATGGCACTGAATTAGTCTGAATGACTTTAAAGTAATTGTTTGCTTTAAAGGATTGAGTACCTCAGTTCAAATCACGCTATGCGTATCTGACCTTAAGCCAGTGCACAACCCTCCCCTCCCCTTTGTACCATAATGCAGACAAGCGATAAGATGTATAGCTTTGCAGCATAAGCAGTAGCAGCTTGTCTGCTGAACTTTTAACCTAAACAGCTTTACCTTGCAGGGATTAATCATTGGGTTGTTGAGATACTTTCCTTTCTATTCTAGTTTTATCACATCATTATTCCATGTATCTTTTATTATTTTCTCTCATAAAACCCTATGCGATGATAGCTGCTGCTTTATTGAGCAATTGTACACTGTATAGTATAATTATACTGTAGAAACATTGTATGCAAATTAAAAGAGGAAGGCAAAAAGTTGCACTTGTGATGGGATAATTTTCTCCTCAAAAGCTACATTCCTTCCAACTCTTGGCATATCATTCAGCATAAGGAGGCATAAGGCTTTTCTACCACTGCTATGTATCGCCTAGAACAGGGGTTCCCAACCTGTGGTACGCGTACCCCCAGGGGTACGTGGACCGCAGGCAGGGGGTATGTAAGATGCTGTCCGTAATCAGTTTCTGCAATCAGCAGCTGATGACAGGCAGCGGAACCGTTTTTCCTGGGTCACGGCATGGCCGGGAGGACCCGCCAATACCACAACCCAGGAAAAATTGCTACAGCGCCCTCGATGTCCCCCGGTAGCTCTTCCTATCTGTTCTCCCAGCTGCCACCGTCTTGGATCTCGCAAAATCTCGCAAGATCCAAGATGGCGGTGCCCAAATCTTGTGATGACACATGAAGCACTCGTGAGATTTTGGCGCTGCCATCTTGGATCTTGCGAGATTTTGTGAGATCCAAGATGGCGGTGGCAGGGAGAACAGGTAGGGAGAGCTTCAGGGGACATCAGGAGGGCTGTAGCCATCTTTTCTGGGTTGCGGCACGGGCGGGCGTGTCCTCCCGGCCGCGCCGCAACCCAGAGGGAAAGGCTACAGCCCTGCCTATTCGCCAAGACTGTAGCCTCCCTCTGGGATGGGGGGTACTTGGGGCGGTTCAAGGGGTACATGGGGGTGGGATGTCTGGGGGTACGCGGGGCAACCAGAGGCCCGTGTAGGGGTACGCGGACCTCCAAAGGTTTGGAACCCCTGGCCTTGAAGTTTCGGTTGAAAAATTCAGCAGATATGCTGTTACTGCTTATGCTGGAATGCTATATATCTTATAGCTTGTCTGCATTATGGTACAAATGGTAGATGTGCATAGGATTGTGCCATAAAAATTATACAAGGAAAACAGAGATTAAATAATAGCTTGAATCCAAAGATGTTTTTCTGCTAATAGAAAGCCTCTTCTGTTCATTATTGGGCCAGAGCAGGCAGGATTTAGGCCAGGCCGATCCACTATGGACCACTGTATTGTTCTATCATACTTAATATCCAAACAAATATCTCAACCACACACCCGATTATATACCGTGTTTCTTGATCTCAAAGCTGCCTTTGATTCAGTCAATAGGAATATACTGTGGAGTAAGTTGGTTAAACTTGGGATAGACCAAAGGCTGCTGCAACTAATCCAAAAACGTTATTCCAGAGAAGTTCTGTTCAGGCAAGCTCTTACACAAGACCTTGCACAAGAGCTTTTCATGATCTTTTAGTAACCCACTAAAATGTAGCATATACAGTATATGCTACAGTCTATCTCCTTATTCACTATATTTCTCTTATTGAATTCTATCGTAAGCATTGTGGGAATGCATTGTGAGAAGGCTTGCACAAGAGTTCCTAGAACAGCAGTAACACTTTTATTTCCTTCTAGTCCTAGAAAGGTGAAGGAGCCAATATAACTTATTGAAAATGCTTCGTCTTGACTGAAAAGGTACATTTTTTTCCTTCCATCGTTTCTTCTCTTTTCTCTCTCCCCTCAATGTTTTCTTCTCCTATTTTATTCTCAGACAATAGGAAGAGGTCTGTCCAAAGACCTTGTACATCAACCTGTGATCCATATGGAAAGGCTTGAGCTACTCAGGAATGTGTGCCAAGATGCATCACTGAAAAACCTCACCCACACTACTGTTTCAAAGTTTGTTCTGGACCGAATATTTGTATGTGACAAGCACAAGATCCTCTTCTGTCAGACTCCCAAAGTTGGCAACACTCAGTGGAAGAAAGTCTTGATTGTTTTAAATGGTACCTGTTCACTCTTAAAATCTGATGTGTCTTGTTTGCTTGTGTAAAGGTTGAAATGTTGCAGCCAGCAAAGTATAAAATCCGTTGTTTCTGAAGACTTTTCTTTTTCTCCCTGCCTTTAATTCCTTGTGTTTTATATCCTGTCTTTTTGAATACTGCCTTTAAATATTCAACGATCTTTCAATACTCACTTCCACTCAGATAACAATAAAAAAATACAACTTGGCTGCCATGGTTTGCTGCCATGGTTATTCCAGCAAATTGTGAGCTGAATTTTAAACAAGAGAACATTAAATGCCTACTTCTTAAACTAGTACAGTAAAGCAAGTTCTAATCAAGTTGTCCCAAGCTGGTACCTGTATAATATCCCCTTCTTTATTTTAAAAATTGGCATTTCAACTTTGCATTGCCATATCTTTAGCATTTTTGTTTTACTGAGTTTTAAAAAAAACAATAGAGAACAAAATAGTTTTAAACCCGTTTTAGTGGTAGTGTTCATATTAAATTAACCCAAGGCAATGTAAGCCATCTTATATCAGTGCTTGTCATAATGGTATTTCACAGTATAACAGGTGGTATTTGACCCCACTGCCACAAGGTCCGCATGGCACTTCTCTGCCTAGCAGGCCCTGCCTCACCCAACCAGAAGTGGATATGGCTGGGGGGTGGCAATGCATGTGTAGCAAGGTGTGGTTGTGTAGCAGCCTAACCTTTCAAAAGAGCCATGGGCTGGACAAGGAGGGTGCAAAGTGGAAGAGAGATCAGGAGGCAGCAGCAACCAGAGAAGTGTCTCCCTTCTGGCAGGGGTAACCATGGGGCAAGCTGTCCACTTCTGCTCATAGCACCTGTTTCTGGTAGCAGTGGTTTTTGGAAAAGTGGTACTTGCAAAGGTGGCACTCAGAAGAGTGGTACATACTTGCAAAAAATAAATAAAAAGCCGTGTCTTATTTGTTCTAGAGCAGAGGTTCCCAACCTGTGATATGCATATGGAATGGTTGTACTCAGAACTGTCTTCAGGTGCAGAAGGACATAGGGATGTGCAGTATCTGATCCTGTGACTGGCAGATAGTATGAGGCATCTGGATTGACCTGTCCATGTGTGAATCTGAAAAGCTTGACCTTCTGCTATTCTGTCAACGAAACAGTACCTTCACCACATTATTCAGCTTCAGCTACTGACTTTGGTGGTCCTGGATTGAGAAAATACAGCTCCAGGTCTAGATCCTGGTATTCAGGGCTCACAGCCTGGGTCTGGCTCTAATAGTGAACTTGAAGATAAGAGATCCCATGTGAATTTGGGGCTCTGTTGTGTAGAATCCTCAGGGTAGCAGGGGGTGGGAGGATATTGCTAGAGTCCTGAGAAACTCTGCTTTTCTTTCCATTGTTTGAAAGTAGCTTTTTGACACTCTCCGTGGGTGAAATATGCAGCAGTATCACAGTACAGAACGGAAATCTGAGAGATTAACTTTATAAAATATATCCCAATTTATTTCTCTAGGAGCTTTTCCTTCCATAGAGGAGATTCCCGATAACATTGTGCATGACCACGAGAAGAATGGTTTACCACGCTTATCTTCCTTCAGTGACTCTGAAATTCAAAAACGGTAAGAGGTAACGTCGGGTAATTTTAACTTGGGCAGGTTCCACACTACCTGTTTAGTCTGGAATAGCTATCTTTGGCTCATGACATTCTTACAAGGGAGTGCAGGTTACATTGTTGTGAACCCGTTTTATATCAGTGCTTCCTGAGTTGTATTTCCATCTGATTGCAGATTCTATCCTGAATGTTCTGTATCTTATGGAACTGAACCTCTCATTTGTCCAGTGTAAACTAGCAAAGTGTTATTGCTTTGAGGGGGGAGGGGTGGAGCAAGCAGGAGATTGACTTACATGGGGGAGGATATTGCAGATTTGTTATAGGGTAAATAGTGTAGTAGAAACCCACTGTATTTTTTTTGTTCAACTGTGTTGAAAAGCAATGCCTCAGCGGTGCTAGAGAACTCTAGGGTGGAACTGGCCTTGGTATCTAAAACAAAGAGGCTTTTAAAAACTGGAGTCAAACAAACAGAACAAGTATTTAGGTACTTGATGTCCTATGGTTTATCATTACATGAATGAGCAGAAATGGCCATTTACACTTTCTGTCTGAAATAGGTAAATATTATTTTTCTTTCAAAAGTTTGTATTTAGGACTGGTATATTCATGCATGTCCATCACTTGATTTCTCACTGATCAATGACTTGCAGTTGGTTGTGTGAATAGACTTCTGCTGAAAAGCATCGTGATATGCAACAGTGATAAGAAAGTTCTCCTTATAGTTGGTGTTGATCAGTGACAGCTCATTCACACATACAAGTCATCATTTGATGCTGCAGTCATTGTGAGGAACATGTATGTATGAACCAGCACTTATTTTATCTTGGCTTTGTGAATTTCATGAAACCTTTTTTTTTCTTTCCTTTCCCTGCAGATTGAAATTATACTTCAAGTTCTTTATTGTAAGAGATCCATTCGAAAGGCTTATTTCTGCATTTAAAGATAAGTTTGTCCACAACCCTCGATTTGAACCTTGGTATAGGCATGAAATTGCTCCTGGCATCATTCGAAAATATAGAAAGAATCGCACTGAGACCAAGGGGCTGCAGTTTGAGGACTTTGTGCGCTACTTGGGTGACCCAAACCATCGATGGTTAGATATACAATTTGGAGACCACATAATTCATTGGGTAACCTATGTGGAACTTTGTGCCCCATGTGAAATAGCATACAGTGTAATTGGACATCATGAGACGCTAGAGGAGGATGCACCGTACATCTTGAAGGAAGCGGGAATAGACCATCTGGTGTCCTACCCGACAATTCCACCTGGCATAACAGTGTACAATAAAACCAAGGTGGAGCGCTATTTCTCAGGAGTTAGCAAGAGAGACATACGGCGTCTTTATGCCCGGTTTGAAGGAGATTTTAATCTTTTTGGCTATCAGGAGCCAAATTTCTTACTAAACTGACACCTAGAAGCTATGGCTAAAAAGCGTCTAGTATATTAAAGTGTACAAATAATATTCTACGTAACTGAGACTTGCAGTACTGTATCTTTTTTTTCTAGGTTTCAGAAATTGCTCCATATATCTGTTGAACGTTTTGCCATAGGAGCAACTAGGGACTGTGAATTGTTAGCTACTGAAAATAGTTTTTTAATATATGGCACTGCAGTATGGTATGAGTGAAATCTGTTAAGTTAGAGAATGTCAAACACTCCTCTTTCCCTTACCAAATAGAGGATGGACCAATAGACTATAAATGAACTTGAAAGCAAATACATTCTAAAAAATATTTAGAAAGGGTGGTGGTTTTACTCTAGTGTAAATGAGCTAAGAACCTGATTATGAAACTTGGAGGTCAACACAGGACCAAAAATTGGTGTTTTATACAAGAATATTTCCAGATTTGAATATGGATTCTATCTGGATGTCTTTTTTCCCCTTAGTTCTTTTGCCATAACTTTGTGGTAGTTATTCACTGCTGTTTGTTTACTTTAGACCATACAGTTGTGCATTTTAACTGATCATCTCTGCGTTTGTATGAGACCAGAAATCTTCTGCAAGTGGAGCCCTTGATCCCGCATTAATTAAAAAAAATAGACTGTTGGGGGGAAAAAATGCAAGATTTCTTGTATTTGCAAGAGTATCTTTAGACTTTAGTATCTACTTGCATTTTACCAGGGTTTGGTAAACCTGTGCATTTTACCATGGGTTGTTTTTCTATTGGTGCTGGCTATCCTAAGTATCTGGTAAGCCATGAAAACATGTTGCCATAATAAATTGGATCAATGTTTAGTCTCTTGGGACTGATTCTCAGTTTTAGAAATACCATGCATGCAATGGGGCAGTGGGCTTCCATGCATATCACCACTGCACATGCAACATTAACATATTATGCAAGACATACACCTTATCCTTTTGATCCTTACATTCGAAAAAGAAGTTGGAAGCAGGCCTACGGATATACAGGTATGTACCTCAGTGCATTATATGCCCAGGAGGATATAAACCTACTTCCTGCCCCACTGCGTGTACAGTGTTTCCAGAACTGAATATGTAATCAGCAGTATTTGTCGCATCAGGGAGAGAAAACTGAAATTCCTAATCTTGCCCCCAAACATCACTCGAGCAGCGCAATCCTGCCTACCTTTAGACTGGCGGAGCTCCTGCTCTGCCAGCCTAAAGTGTCACAAACATGCCGTAAAGCACATTTACAACAACTCGGGAATAAGCTCGGAGGCCAGCATCTCGTTTTAATAGGACCACGCCAGTCAGCAGGATGGCAGGCCGAGGCAGCAAGGGAGGGACCATTGGTCAGCCTGGGCTGGGATGGGGCAGGGATATCGGCTGCAATATCCAAAGCCCCTTCCCAGGCTGCCTCGGCCTTACACGCCCTCTCCGGATGTATGCCAGCTCGAGCTGGAGGAGGCCCATAGGACTTGCCTACACCTGGGGAAGGGGACCAACAGGTGCGGCCTAGCAGTGCTGGGGCAGCCCGGAATGGGCTTAGGATGCAGCGGCCAGCCCTTTAGGCTGGCCACGCATCTTTACACAAGATTGCGCCATTAGTTTTTGTAGTGAGTTTTTCTCCATGCTTCTAGGTAATCATCTGCCACATAAAACCAACAATGAATAAGTGGCCAATTTACTAGGAATTCAGAGATGTGTCTGTATGTATACTTTTGTTGAAGTTTAATAGCTAAATTAAATGCCCAGAACAATAATATTAATTCTCATTTGTGCTTGTATTGTTGTTGTTGATTGAAGAACAGTTTTTATTTGAGTTAACCAGCAATAAAACCTCCTGTTGATCAACGTTGCTCCACTGTGTTGCCAGGAGAAAGAGGGAATGGTTGCATTTTAGGTAACAGTGGGTCAAAGCTTTGATTTTGGACAACATTATTGACACTTGACATAAGAGTTGAAATACTTTTATAGAAGTGTCTTAACTTGCTTAGCCAGAAATAGAATGATTAAAAATTAAGAAATTTAATCTCCTAAATATGGCCACAGTATAATTCTCAAGGATATGTTTTGTATTTGTAAACTTGAAAAAAAACAAAATCAGTGCCAAAACTGCTGCTTCCAACACAAATGAAGCCTGTATGAGCTGGATCTGATCCCAGAAGTACCTTTACAGATTAAGAGCCATTCTGTACATTGCATGGAATGAGGTTGCAGAATACTGGACCATACCAGTGCTTCAGGCTGCAGTGGGACTGTGTGCATATTTTTAAATGCTCTAATTTGTTTGAAAAAAATATATTTCTGCATGTAATAAACTAGCACATGAGAAAAAAGGGCAGTGGAGCTTTTTATGTGGGGGAACCTTAACAGCAACAACAACAGCAACAACAGAATATACCCCCCACACACACACACACACTCACAACTGTTGTCTGAATTCTAGATTTCTGCCATCTCTTTCTGCATCCTGAGCGCTTAAAGACTTCCAAAATAGAAAGCTAGAAAATAAATTCATTTAATAAAATACTATAAATTATAAAATGTAGTGTGGCTCTAATTTATGTAAAGGAGAATAATTAAGGGCTGTTTCTTTGTGCAGTAATTTCCACACAGATATCCCTTCTGTGCAAAGATGAAGTGATCCCTGTAAGGAAATTCATTACTTCTGAAGCGGCCCTTAACTACAGTCTTCTAACAAGAGGGGCAAAGCTTGAAGTGCTTTTTGGGGTATGGGGGGGCACATTTACAATACCTTCGGTCCAGTAGGTCTTAACTGATGTTTAAAGGATATAACAGCTCAGTTATTTTTATATGAAGTGTTAGAAAAGTTTATTGTTAATGCATTTCAGGACTAATGAGCTGATCAAGTGACCTCTCCTCTGAATTAAAAGTGTAACAATGTGAAAAATGTATAGCAAATTAAGGCCTTAAAATATAATTCTAATAAAAAAAATGAACTCCATTTAGCCCTTTCTTTTTTGTGAGCTCATTAATAAGTACAGTACGTTGTTAGTGTGTCACTGCATGTTCTTGGCATAGAATTTAGAGAACACTGGTCTACAAAAAAAAAAAAAAATTCTGTCCTGGACTTTTGCAGCTGTTTTAGACTACCGGTAATTTCAGGGTGCTGATTCCAAATCTGATCTCAGATTTGCTCTATCACAGTAACACAGTTTTGTTGCTCAACTAAGAGCTTAATTTGACATTGCTCCCCCTCTAAATAATACACGTGCGCGTGTGCACAAGAGCAACATCCAAACCAGTCAAATCCTGTTGCTATTCAACAGTAGGATCACCTTTTTTGTGGATACTGAAATCCTATGTGACACATGGAGGTTTTTATTTTATTTATTTATTTATTTATTTATTTATTTTTCACATTTTTATACCGCCCTTCCTCCAAGGAGCTCAGAGTGGTGTACATATTTCCTACCCTCCTTTTTGTCCTCACAACAACCCTGTGAGGTAGGTGGGGCTGAGAGATAGTGACTGGCCCAAGGTCACCCAGGAAGCTTCGTGGCTCAGCGGGGATTTGAACCTGGATCTTCCAGGTCTAAGTCCGACTCCCAAACCACTACACCATCCTGGCTGGTGGGAAGATGGGAAGATGGCGTGAGGGGAAGTACATTCAAACAAGTCCTCATGCTCTTTGCTATGCCGATTGTTCCTGTTGTGCATCAGCCACTAAGGACTCTATCAGGTGAACACAATGTGGCAGATCTTTTTGTGGGAGAGGTGTTTCTTTGTTGAGAAATAACTGTGATTCAAATACTGTACTGTAAGACTGATCGTAATATTTCCACCATTTCTAGTTTGAAGTTGCTGGGGTGGGTTGCTCATTTTGCCCTGACCCTTGTTTCATACCACTTAACCTGGGCCAAGTGTTTTTGTTGTTTATTTGTTCAGTCGCTTCCAACTCTTCAAGACTTCATGGACCAGCCCACCCCAGAGCTTCCTGTCGGCCGTTGCCAACCCCAGCTCCCCCAAGGTCAAGTTCATCACCTCTTAATATCGTCCATCCATCTTGCCCTTGGCCGGCCTCTCTTCCTTTTGCCTTCCACTTTCCCTAGCATCAGCATCTTCAGGGTATCCTGTCTTCTCATTACGTCTTTAATATCATCCCTTTAATATCACTCCCTCAAGTGAGCAGTCTGGCTTTACTTCCTGGAGTATGGACTGGTTTGATCTTGCAGTTCAAGGCACTCTCAGAATTTTCCTGTTCTTACTACATTTATAAAGCACTTTTCTGCCAAAGTACTAAAAGAAAACTGATGAATAAGAGACAAGGTACGAAAACAAAAAAATTGGGGAGAAAAGGAGTTTCAAGGTACCAACTTGTTTTTGATGTCATATAATAAAGTTATATTGTAGCTTAAGAAGCCAGTTTGGGGAAGAGAGCAGCCTCATGGCATTTGGTCCTATCAAGGGAGCTCTGTCAACTCTGAGGCGGCCAAGTGAAAAAAAAATGGTAGGTGCTATTGTTTGAAAATTAGTTTAAACCAAAGTCTCCTTCAAGAGATCTTCAAAGGCAAACTTTTTTTGGTACCTCGTTCAATAGCATATGACTACTTGGACATCTTTACAAATAAAATGTTCAGACTTCAGCCACTTGAAGAACTTATACAGCCTAAAACCTCTCCCACTGCCCCTGTGGCAATGGATAGGCTTACCAGATTTTGCCAGTCTCAAACAGGCCCCTCCCCTGCCCATTATTATTTTTTGCCTGCCCAGATTTTTGTGTGCATGCAGAGTGTCTGTTTGCCCCCATGAGGGTGGCCATTTTCCCCCAATTATTTATTAATCTCCCCACAC
This sequence comes from Plestiodon gilberti rubricaudatus, assembly GCA_026170595.1. NCBI lineage: Eukaryota > Metazoa > Chordata > Lepidosauria > Squamata > Scincidae > Plestiodon > Plestiodon gilberti. Next base: position 145,395,333 of record JANXHW010000003.1, read on the forward strand.
CATTTTTGCCGCTTCCCCTCACCATATTCGCTGCTTTTCCTTGCCATTTTTTCGCCACTTTCCCCCGCTTTTTCTTGTTTGCCTTTTTTGCCTTCACTTGCCTCCTTCCCGTCGTGTGTTGCCATCGGTGTAGTCGCAGGGGGGGGGAGCAGAGCTCTGGGGACTACTGCTACTACAGCAGCAGTGGTGACATCATCAGTGCTCAGGTGCTGCCTTGAAGCAGCAGTTCAAAGGACCTTAGCCAAGAAGAAGCATCAGGCTCAGCAGGATGCAAACTGAGAAGTTTACCAAAGAGCATATGTTGATATCTGGAGATTATTGTCTTTCCCAAGGGCTATCTGAGAGACAGTATGTAGCTCATGAAGGGCCAGTCAAAGATCTCTTGATGCCTGAGGCAGCATGCCAAATGCACTCTAAAATACTTTTATATTTTTCTGGGATTTTTTAAATTCCATTTTTCAGTTTTTATACATTTGTTTTAAACTATGGCTAATGAGTTTGGAATGAAATGAGCTAGCTATTTAGATGAACGCGCTGCGGCAAGGAGAGTCACGCCGGCCACATGACCACGGAGGCGTCTTCGGACAACGCTGGCTCTTTGACTTTGAAATGGGGATGAGCACCACACCCTAGAGTCGGACACGACTGGACTTAATTATCAGGGATCACCTTTACCTTTACCTTTATAATACATTTCACAGTAGGAACACCGGCATATCCAGCTTCCTTGCCGCCTGGGGCAACGAGGATGGGTGTCTCTCTCTCTCTCCCTCCTACTCCCACCCACCCACCCTGGTGAACACCCGGAAGTGATGTCATTTCTGGAGCCGCCACGAGGCAGGAGGTAGGGACTGGGGTGGCTGCGTCTTTGGCTTCTTTTCCCCGATCGCGGGGAAGAGAACCTGAAGACACGGCCGCCGGCAGACTGGGGCGCCTGCGTCTGGCTTCTTTTCCTCAATTGCGGGGAAAAGCTGGACGTGGTTTCCGGCAGACTGGGGCACCCATGTCTTCGACTTCTCTTCCTCGCAATTGGGGAAGAGAAGCCGAAGACATGGCCACTGGCAGACTGGGCAGCAGTGTGTGCATCGCCCACTCCCAGCGCGTCACCTGGGGTGGCCCGCCCCCCACTGCCTCCCAGTGAGTAGGAATAAAAATCAGGAGGAAAAAAAGTGAGTAGGAATAAGAATTATTCCCACTGAGTAGGAATAAGGAGCAGGAGGTGGGAAAATGCTCCAAATAAGAAATTTTGAAGTTGATTTTTTTTTTTTTGCATAGTCTTAGTGAGGTGTGCTAATATGCCTCCTTTCCCATGAAAGCAGTCTAGAGGTTTTATTCCTAGAAAAGGATTCTTTCAACTATCTTCTGGTCTTTCTGGCCTATTTTGCACAGGATAGAAGAGCATCAGAAGTAAGGCACAATGGCTTGCTTGTAACAGAAGCAATGAGGTGACTTGCTTGCGCACAAATCTGCCACCTGTTGAATTCAGTAATGAAAGACCATGTGTGTTGGATCATCCACACTCATGGTGATGGCTGGTTAACATCTTTACACACCTTACAATAACTACTGCTAGTGGAACAAATGATCGTTCTGCAGTTTCTCCTTGAAACAGTCACCTAAACCCTAATCATGTTTGGCTCTCAGTGAAGGGAGGATGTTCTGGGTGGAAGTTGCAGTAGTCAATATAGCAATTGGCACTCTGACCTCTGCTGTGTGCCTAGACATTGTTGCTTTTTATAGCACTATCACTATTCATGGCCCTTTATACAGAACAAGAGAACAGGGCCCTTCCCTGTGGGGCTTCCAATGTAGAAAGATGCAAAGGAGACAACAGAGGGAATGTACAGAATTGGAGGCAGGATGTGTAATTGTCCGTTGCATGCACTTAAGCATAGCTAGGGGAGAGAGATTACACAGGTGTTCAAAGATGAAACAGGAACTCGCCATTTCTCCAGAGCAGGAATCTTGCAAGGCTTAACCATCCTCCAAAGCTTCTGTCCAATTTCAAATGGGCTTGAATAAGCTTCTTCACAATCTGTACATTAACATTACCTGAAACAAAAAATGTCTACATTCTTGAAAGGTCATCGTCCTCTTCAAGTTTTCAACCTGTTTAGTGCCAAATTGGGTGGATTTCACATCTTTTAAATAGGTGCTAGTCTTATCACGTCCGTCTGCTGCCTCACCTAATTGCCATCTGTTATACTTGCTCAAGGTGCTTGTCTGCCTGTCGCTATCTGAGCCAGGCGTGTAGCTATGAAGAGACAGATCGTGGTAGCAGGTTGCCTGGTGGTGAAGAAGCTGACCTTTCCAGCACAGGCACTTAAGCAGCTGAACTGCTCATGGCAATAAGGCTACAGGGTGTGTGTTTTTTCCTCAGTTTTTTCTAATAGAATGAACACCACACACTGCTCAGTCATGTTAAGTCGTAATTTTCCCTTATTGAAGAGGGCAAAGAGGAATGAAGGGCTGTTTGGACTGTCACGATGCACAGAAATTCTGGTGATGGAACTGCCGCCCTTCACGAGAGAGCAGACCTGGAAAGGAGTATTCCTGCGCCAAAGAACAGTTAAGCAACACCCCATGGAAATGCAATGTGACAAGTTATTCATGTACACACTGATCCGTGTGAGCTTCTGGTGATTTCCCCACTAACTCACCATTGCAACCCAGTATGACAGTGGAACCGCATCATAGGAGCACTTAATGTACACTAATCCAACTATATGAATTGGCAGCCTGCCCCTAGGTGCACAGTTAGGGGGATGTCAAAGCCCCCACATCGGTGGCAATTTGGCAGTAAAATGGCGGTGAGTTTTTTCGCACCACAAAGTGGCGCGAAAAAGGCTTCTGAGGCTGCAGAAGCCTCATTGCGGGCCGGCACCAGAGAGAAATGTTGCCCCTGCCCCACCGCCCACCCACCCCCAGGAAGTTTTTGCACTGCATGATGTCACTCAGGGGCAGGGCAAGTGACATGCCGCCCCAAGTGACATCACGGGGGTGTCACGGGGGCCCCCGCTTCCCCCGCAGGGTGTAGCTATGCCTCTGTGAATTGGCATACAGAGAGGGGGGGAGGGAGAGAGAGAGAGAGAGAGAGAGAGAGAGAGAGAGAGAGAGAGAGAATTTAAATAGTATAGGTGATTCTGCACACCATTCTACTCAATAAGAGTATGCCCCAGAGTATGAGATGAAATACAAGAATCTGCTGCTCCCTCAGTCTCAGTTCCTATGTGCCTCTCATAGTGGGAGCATCTTACCATGCTGAGCGTGATTCTCAAGTAGCATATCAAGGGCAGGGCGAGAGATCTGCCCCAGAGTATCAAATATGCCACTGAACAGCTGGTAAACTGGGGGAGGGGGCATCTCAAGGGGAAGCCAGGTCTACCCTTTGCTTTGTGTGACCGGTGACCCTGGCCTCCTTCAAGGGATTTCGAAGCGGAGACCAGATCTACCTGTGGCTTCAAGTGGCCAGCTTTGGGTGTCAAACATCCTAGGTATGTCACTGCCAGGGCTGGCCTGAGGCCGATTCAACCAAGCCTCCATGCAGAGGCCGGCGTGACGAGCGGAGCTCTAGTTGAGCCTGCCCACACCCTGTGTCTGATTGGCTCAAAGTTTGGGCTTGAAAATACAACACAGAGCTGCTTGGATTTGCACTGGTCATTTAGCTTGCGCAGGATCTGAGTAGTTCCATAGAGGCTTATGGGACTCGACACTGGGTAAGGGGATGAACGTCCCCGTACCTTGAGGAGACCTCCAGCCCCGCACTGGATACAGTGGAGCCTACCCCAGCGCCACTGGATTGCAGCATGGGACTTTGAATAGGATTGTGCCGTAAGTGTGACAGAAATTTATACAACATTATGTTCATTTTTCTTTTATTTCTGTTTGTTTAGGTTTTGCATACATTCACATGTGTTATATAGTTAATTGTTTACATTTTTGCCAGCCCCCACAAATTTGCAAGCTAAATAAGGCTATAGTTTGACATTCATCCATTTTTTTATTTTTTTTATTTTTTTATTTTACTTTCATTCATGGTCTGGTCCCTAACCAGATGAAAATGCAAGGTATTGCTGTACATACATTCCCTCTATTATAACAATGAATGTGATACAAAAATGGCTGCCATTTGTTATGACATGAATGTCTGCTATATCACATTCCAAATTCATGGTTCCTACCCTCTTTTGACCGGGGGTGGGAATGAAAGCATGCTGCCTCTAATTTATTGTGGTACATATTTGCTGCTTATGTGCAATTGTACAAATTCCATGTTGTTTTCAGTCTGCATAGTTGAAAAGTACAGCTCCATACATTTGAGCCTACTGATATCACATTTTGTTTTTGTGTTTAGAAACTTAACTTTTTATTGGACATTCAGACTTGCACTTTTCTCTGAATGTGCACTGAATGTCTAATTCCAAGTACTGTACCCTATATATCAGGGGTGGCCAAACTGTGGCTCCTGAGCCACATGTGGTTCTTTGATGTATAATGTGCAGCTCTTGGAAATATGTTGGCTGAGCTCCTTTTTGCATTACAATTAATATATAAAAGGTAAATTTTCAAGCTTTATAATTATTGATCAGGTATAAATTGAGAGTCCACTGGATTAAAACATAACTTTAATGTTCATGGTGAGGAAATATATTTAAGAATTTAAATGATTCTTATATATTGTGGCTCTCAAACACCTGAAGTTTATTGTATGTGGCTCTTACATTAATCAAGTTTGGCCACCCCTGCTATATATGTTGTTCATGTTCTCCAATGTGGTGTTTTGAAAAATCTCAGGAGCACCCTCCAGTGGACAAAAGAAGCTCATGCAAGCAATGTCCAATACTGATGAAACCACAAATGTTTAATGACAACAAAACTTAATTTTTATGCAGCACAATTCTATGCAAGTTTGCTTAGAAGTAAGGCCCTTATTTCCAGGTATGTGTACATAGGATTGCAATCTCTAAGGTAGGGCCTTGCAAGGGTTTCTAAGGATAAGGAGGACTAGATAATAGCTAGACATTAACATTATGATAATGTTAATGTCTAGCTAGCAGTTACTTTCTTAAATATTATATCTTCCTGGTTTATCAAACATAATTTTCCTGTCTCTGTCATTCTCACACCCTCTTGAGCATAATTTGAACCAAGATGCTATGTGATGTGATGTGATATGTATGCTTGTTTTTACAGCAGTCTACTAAAAACGAACTTATGTTTGAATGACTAGATTAGTGGTGGTGAACACACATCAACTTTTTTTAAAATCTTGAAAACTCACCAGCACCAAGTATGTGCTATGGGTAAGGGGTCATCAGTTTCAGAGCATGTATCTGTGTAGCTGCGTTCCATGATCGTGCTTGGCATTTCAGAGCTAAACTAGAAGTTAGTTCTGTTACCCTAGTCCTACAGTCTTCATAGCAATGGTTGAAGAGCAGGACAGGCTGAATGACCAGTGTTCGTGCCCTATATGGAGAGTCATATGCAATGAATGTACATCTGTACCATACAAAATCTTGATTCCTTCCAACCTGACTAGAGAAATATAATGAAAATCCAAAATCTGTGACTCTACCTCATAAGTGTTGTCTGTCTTGGGCAGTGGTGTCGTAATGCCGCCACACCAACAGAGTGCACACTGCATGCTGGGGGGGGGGGAAATCAACAACGGAAGGGCCGCAGGCCGCGATGACAACCCCTGACAGAAGCCACGCCCCCAGGGGTGATGTCAGCTAGAAGCCACACCCTGGGGTGACGTCAGCAGCCTGTCACTGACTGAAAACATCAGCTCGGGGCAGGCAGGAGGGTGGGAAACACCTTCCCCGTCCTCTGGAAGCCTCAGCAGTGGCGCTGCGAGGCTTGCAGCCGCCGCGGAGGCCATCAGAAAAGCAAAAAAGAATGAAAAGACTCAGCGGCGCCAGTGCCGATTTGCCACCCTTAGCGGCAGTCATGCACCCCCTCCCGGTGTGCCGCCCAGGGGCGGATTGCCCCGCTACCGCCCCCCCCCCCCCAATCCTATGCCACTGGTCCTGGGTGAATTTAGGTTCAAATAAAGACCAGTCTTACTGCTGGAATGTGGGTGCAATGCTGCCTGCAGGACTCCAGGGGGCAGTGTGTTGTCTAGTTGCCTGAGACCCCTTGCCTGCTCTTTTGTTGCCTGTAGGAAGTGCATCCATTGGGTAACTTCCTTCCTCTCACATGTTTCTGCATCTCTCTTTCTTCCTTTCCACAGAAGGTGAAGCATTGATGTTGCTAAGCTCTGCCTTCAGTGGTAGACAGCCATTACTGAAAAGCACCTGCCCCCCTTACTTCTGCACAAAGAGAACAGCTATAGAGTTCTCTGTTCCTTAAGTTATAGAAGCCTCTGATATTTCAGAAGATGTGTATGTTAGAGAAACAATTGTAAGTAAAGTATTTCTTTTTGAAACTTTAACTGCCTCTGCTCTTGTGTGTGGCCATCATTGATAGCAGCAAACTAGGTGGGTGGTGGAATTAACTCACAGGAAAAGGGGCCTTCTGCTGATTGTTCTGCTTTTTAGAGCCAACCCCCTTTTTCCAAAAGTTACCTCACTTGTTAGGTTGACAGAATGTTGAAACTATTGCAGTACTAGTGGCAAATCCAGGGTTACAAAATGTTTTTCGAAGCTCAGAAGTCACTGAAATTTTCCAGTAGCCAGACAAGAAGAGAATCCTATTTCCTGATCTCTGAAGGAACCCAGGTGCCATACACAATTTATTTTGTATGTATATACCAAAACAACCCTATGTTTCCCCTGTAGGTGAAACTCAAGGTCCTGCACTGAGCTCCACACAAATGAGTGAGGATTTGAACCCAGGTCTCTCTGGTCCCTGTCTGAGACTTAGCTATTGCACCACACTAGCAATCAGTGCTAGGGGTTAATGAATACCTGGATATTTTTGCATGAGGACCGACAGAAGCTATTGCAGCCCAACAGTGCTGCCCTTCACTCTGCTGCTGCTGTTTTTGCTGCCACCACCCCACAAAAAACCTGCACAGCCTTTACCTTAATCAAGCAGGAAATGAGTGTGCTGGAATCGCTCTCAGTGCATGCTACATTTCCTGTTTTGTTTAAAGACTCCATGTGGGAGAAGGAGCAAAATCACTGCTTTCCCTGGAGCATAGCAATTTCATGCTTTGAACCCATTTCCTCCCAGCCCACAGGTATACGCATTCAATTGCACTTCCAGATGCATATATACACCCTTGAGTAAAAATGGTTTAAAGAGCCAAAGTGGAGGAAAATGCAGGTTAGGGGTGTGCGGGTTTCTGGGGAGGGGTGTGGCGGCAACAGCGAGATGGCAGAAAGGCCAGATCCCTGCGCTCCAAGGTTCAGAATGCAGAATCTTGATCCTTCCTCCACACAGGCTCTTTGATCACAGCAGGAAATGTGGAGCACACTTGGAGTGAGTCCAGAACACTCTGCATTTCCTGCTTTGATTCAAGAGCCCATGTGGAAGAGAAGGCAGATGAGGCTAGCTCTGTTGATGGCGGATTTGAGGGAAGTTGCAGGTGTCTTTTTGCACCCCCTCCCCATCTTCTGCCTGATGCAAATGTCATAGTTTGCATCACATGGGTGGGGCCAGCCATACTAGCATGATATGTGAACTGTTACAGACCTCAGTTTCATCTTGAATTTACTGAGGTAAGCTTAGACGAGCCATTCTCTCACCTTCAGCTTCCATTCTTTAATATGGGGGATAATAATATTGGCCTTTAATAATCCTTAGCATTTGTACTTTCTGAGGGTGTAAAGCATTGCGTATGTATTGTCCTTGATGTAGTTCTTACACTGTAAGTTAAGATAGCATGATAATATCCATATTGCAGCTGGAGGGAGCTAAGAAGGAGCAACTAGTAAGTTTACGGCAGAAGTGAGATTCAAACTAGGGAAGTTCTGCTTTTCAGCTTTTGGCCCAATCTTATGGGCCAGTTACAGTAGCAGATCTAGCAATCTGCAAAAGATCCACAGATCTTGCAATGATGCAAATGTTGCACATCCATTGTGCGCTATGGAGCTGCTAGTAGTGGAAACAGCCGGAGGCTCCGTGTGTGTGCCAGAACTGCCCGGACACTCTGCTAGTTGTAGGTAAGGTGGCAGAGGATTCGGTGCAGGGAGTGGGCTGAACTAGAGGGGGGAAAGGGGAGGATCACGGTGGCAGTTGCGCATGCATGGGTCCAAGGAAACCCATTGGTGATGAGGCATCCTACTGGGAGGTAAGTAAAAAATATTTTCATTTAACTCTCACTGTCTGTCCGATTCCCCCCCCCCCCCCCCCAGCATGCAGTGTGCACTCTGCTGGCGTGGCTGCATGCTATGAACTGGTAGGGGATAGGATTGGGCCACTAGTCTCTTAGCCACTTCACCAGCTCTCATGGTTGGTGTAAGGATTCTTACAGCCCAATCCTATCTAACTTCCCCAGCGCTGATGCAGCCACGCTAGCGGGGTGTTCGCTGCATCCCACAGGAGAGTTTCAGGCCCTGGAGGTCTCCAGGTAAGGGAACATTTGTTCCCTTGCCCAGGGGTAAGCCCTCACTGGCCCACTGGGTCTATTCAGATCTGCCCCAGCTAACTTACTGATGCAAGTCCGATTGGACCAGGGAAGGCAGATCAAGGCCAGGAAGTGGGGTGGGATATTGGTAGCATTGCAGCTGCCGATACTGCCCCTTTCCTGGCCTTGATCTGCCCCCTTCCCAACCCCATCTCCCCCTGTTCCTCCCCCTCCCATCCCCATTCCGCCTGCTCCCGCCACCATCTGATTTACTTTGCTGGGTCTGGCAGCAGGCCTTCCATGCTGCCACCATATGTGGCGGTGCTCCTAAAATGGCCACTGGTAGCACACTGCGCACGCTGCTAAAAAACCATTTTACAACTGTGTTCCGCTGTCGTAAATGCCTCCGCTCGCCGGCCCAATCCTATCCAAGATAACGTGTGTGGAAAGCTATAAAAACTTAGCAAAAGTGGCATCAAAGACTTCATGTGCACCTGTTGTACCTTCTTCCAAGCAGCACAGCATATCCTAAAGTCTCTCTTGCAATGTATCTTGCTGCTCAAATTGTGGGAATATCACTCAGAAAGTATTTCTTGTGTTTTATTTGGGTGTTTGCGAGCACTTTAACCAGTGCCAGCACCAAGTTGCTGAAGGCCTGGAGGCCAAGATAGGCCTCAAGGCCCCCACCTTCCTGGGCAGTGGCAGCGACAGTGGCAGCAGATGGTGGATCCTTCTACCCTCTCCACCCGTGGTGGTTAACGAGTGGGAGTTGACCCGTTAGAGAGGTCTCCAGTGGGCATGGCCCATGGGCCCTCAGCCAGGGTCTGATCTGGCCACCCCTTCAGATCAACTTGACAGCCCATAGAAGTTGCTTTCTTGAGCAATGCCAAAGGTGGTATTTCGGTGTTTACTAAGAATGACAAAATATGAGTAATTTATATTTTTGCTTGACCAACCAGAGCCCTTTAATTAATTGTCTGTCAGCATCCATTTTGTTTCTCATGAGGTGTGATGTAAGGAGGTTAACAGCTGAAAAAGCATTCCTACGAAGCACCAGGATGTGAAATAACATTCTGCTTTTTGCTTGTAGCACGATGCTGGCTTGGATACGTAATCGGACAATTGCTCAGTGTTACATATGTTAGTGAATCACCCAAATTAGCTGTCGGGTCTGAAGAATTTCTTCAGCAGCAAGTGAAATTGCTGCTTATATTCCACTGGGTGAGTCACACGCAAATTATAGCCTTCCAGTTTGGAAAGCTGTGTGTGTGAGTGAGAGATCACGTTTTGGGTTTAAGGAAGGGAAAAGAAATTCTAAAAAACAGAGTCATCCTAAGAAGGAGGTGTCTTCTCAATTACCTTGGATGAATCATATTTCAAAAGGGCAAAAATGAATACGTAGCAGGAGCCATGCTTTGTGCACCGAGCAAAGGTAAATAAAATGATCTGATTACCATCAATAATTACCACCATTACCATGGTGAAGCTGAGCTTTTTCTGGATGATGAATTTGAGAGTGAATTGTTGTACAGATACAAGCAACCTAATCCAGCAAAGGAGACCCCTATATACAGTAGAGGCGTTGTTAGGGGGGCGGGGGGGGTCAGGTGCAGGGGGCGACACGCGATGGGGGGGTGCATGAGCCACCATTTTGGCGGCAATTCGGCTGTGTGGAGGTGGCATCGGCAGAAAAAATCATTGTTTTTGTGGGCGCACCAGCAGGCAAATTCTCCCTCCTGCCTGTCCGCGCCGCTAATGGTCTTAAAACTGCCAAAAAAACCCTGCCATGTGTGTTATCTTTGGGGGGGGGTGCGGGGCTGGGCTTGTGGTGTCATATGGGGTGTCACGATGCCGCCCCCTGGGGTGGTATAGCTACGCCTCTGCTGATTTAGATTCAAATACATTTGCACATTCTCATCCAGATCATCTAGACCAGTGGTCACCAACCTTTCGGACCTCACGGACCACTAAACTCACAATTTTGAATCCTGTGGTCCGTGACGTCATCAGCTGGAAGCCCCGCCCACTGAAGTGACATCAGCGGCCCACTAATGGCTGAAAACAGGTCCAGGGCGCGGGCGGGAGGGCGGGGACTAACCTTTCTGCCCACCCTCAAGCTTCCCCAGGGGCGTTTCGAAGCTCGCCGCTGCAGCTGCCTCGCAAAGTGCCTCTGAAGCAGCATGAAAAACCTCGCCGCCGATTTTGGCGGCTGGATACCCCTCTCCACGGACCACCAAAATTTTCTTGCAGACCATCAGTGGTCCGTGGACCACTGGTTGGGGACCACTGATCTAGACCCCATTGAATCATCTGGGTGTGCCTCTTGATGCAAATGGGGGCCAAACTAGACAAGTCTTTAAATGAGTTCAGTCCCATGCTGGGGATTCTCAAAGTGTTTCATGGTTGGGACCATAGTGCAGGGGGAAGGGTTATTGCCCCTTTATTGGCATGCCATTTTCCAAAAGAAAACCACAACTCTATCTGGGGCAAATAGCAGCTCAGGAGACTATTTTCAGCAGAAAGGTGGTACGCAGAAAAAGGTCATTCCCCTTCCCCCTGCACCATGGTCCCAATCTGAATATCTTGCCCCCAAGTCGGCTTTAAGTTCAGTTTAAATGGGGAGGGGGCTATAGTTTCGTGGAAGAGCCCCTGCTTTGCATGCAGAAGATTCTAGCTTCAGTATTATCCACCACCTCCAGGTGAGACAGAGAAAAATTCCTGTCTGAAGCCTTGGGGAGTCGCTGCCAGTGAGCATCAGCAATATTGAGCTAGATGGATCAATGGTCTGACTCAGTATAAGGCAGCTTCTGACGCTAGATGTCTTGTGAATCCAAAGCACATAGTAACCTTGAAAACAGTTTGGAAGATGCAAGTACAGAAAGCGGTGGCCCAGTTTGTCACCGGGGCACATCAGGCTGAGCCTGCCCTGCCATTGCTCTGAGGGCTACACTGGCTGCTCATTCCATTCTGAGCCCAATTCACGGTGATGACCTTTAAAGCCTACACAGCATAGGAGATGCCATAATGACCGCCGCCTTCCCCCATATAATCCTTCCCCCGTATAAATCCTCCCCTACAATCATCAGATAGTGAGTTGGACATGACTGGATCTAGCAAAGTTGGGTTTAAGTGCCCTCTCGGCCATAGACTCATTCTGCAGCCTTGAGTCATTTCAAGGCTTCAGTTCTCCAGAGGCATAGCTAGGTCATTTGACAACCAAGGCCCATACATTTTGGGCAAACCCCCCCCCCACACACACACACAAATTATTTTCAGTAATAGTCATGACATGAAAGGAATAATAATAATGGCCAGAAAATAAATGCTATGTAAAGCAATTGTGTTTTCCAGTTCTAGTTTTTTTGGCTATAACTTTTGATAGTATACTGATAATTTAATATGGTTTGTTCCATTACATTCTGCAGTGGAATACACATCGAATGATATATAACCAAGGTTTCAACAAATTTGGTCACTAGTGGTGTCAACCCCCCCCCCCCCCCGAAGCCTGGCACCTGGGGCCCCAGCCCCCCCCAGCTATGCTGCTGCAGTTCTCTAAAAAGCTGATTTATTGCTCTGAAAATGAACACGATTAAGCTAATAAATTACGTATCAAATTCTAAATAATAATTTTAACATGCCTTGGCTTCCATGCTTTTTGCCATCAAGTCTTGTGGGTGGAAGAGAGTCTACAGAGTCAGCAGCTTCATGCCTTTCAAGTTTATATTCTGGAATGGGATGGATATATTTGCCATCCAGGAACAGCTAGCAGTAGCAGAACACATTCCCTGGCCTGCATGTCTGTCTTGTGCACCTGTTAAGTCTTGTCTTTGGGCAGGCACTCCATTTAAAAGTACAACTGTGTAATACCAGCCTGGCTAGCCTCAAGGTACACAACATAAATGTATAATAATTGTTGTTTATACCTTCAGATGTTGCAGCACTTAGCCTAGTCCAGAGAGCTGTGTCACTACACTGTAATTTACAGTGCCTCTTTCCTTTGTCTTAAGAGCAGGATGGGCAAGTCACAGCCTGACATTTTTTGATTCTAGATATAAACAGGGTGATGATGAGAACAGCTTCTTGAGTATGTGAGAAGGGCATCATTTCATTGTATTCGATTTGCTGCTCTCTCCCCTTAAGCCTGTGGCACACCGCACGTGTCCTGCGTGCATCGCATCCCGCGAGCCCAGTGCGTTGCCTTACGTGATGGACATGAGGGGGTTGGATGGGACGTGACCAGGTTCCACCAGATCGCAGCTGTGCCGTGCCGGTGCGCTGTGATTGGTCACTTGCTCGTATTGCTTGTTCCCAGCCTCCGAATCCTCATGAGCCAATGAGGCTCCAGCGGGCAGCAAAAGGGGACAAAGACAGGAGAGGCGTAATGAGGGAGGGAGGGAGGCCTGGGGGTGCAGACTGGAGGAGGGAGACACAAGCCAACGCTGAAGACAGGGAAGGGAGCAGAAGCATGATCAATTAAAATTAAATTAATACTCCTGAATGAATACTGAATAACTACGAATACTGGACATTCTGCCCCCGCTCCGTCTTTTTAGCCAATCAGAATCGAGACTCTTCTGACTCTATTCTGATGCGCTACTGCGTTTGCTCCGCATCCCACCCCCAGGATTCAAAACAAGGGTTCCGATTGGCTGGAACGTGCATACAACGCAAATAACGGGCCGAAAGCTTGGAATCAGCCATCAATGCGGACGTGCCTCCTGGAGGTTCCTCAGCTTGTGGCCCGGAGTCATGTTCCACAGGTAAAATGTGTGTACTGCCGGACGCACCTTGCGTGACACACGCGGGACGCATGCGCTGTGCCACAGGCTTTAGTCTAACTTCAGCATGCTGCCAACACGACATGCTCACCACTCCATTATCAGATTCCTATTAAGTATGGCCAACGGGCAGAGTATCTATACCATCTAAAATGCCCATATGATTGTAGGGCCTTCTTATTGGCAAGGTGTAATATCATGCCATCAGAGTTACTTTATGGGAGATACAGAGGGATTCCATCTAGGGAGAGATGTTGCCCATGTGCTGTGGGAGGTGTGGAATCTCTACACCATATGTTATTTTATTGCTCTCTGTATAACGATTTACGAGTGAAATATTTATATCCGATCTTGTCCAATAGGTGGGGTTGGGGGGATCAGGAAAAAATCCGGATTATTTTACAGGGTGTAGATGCTGTATTAACAGAAAAAGTTGCAACCTACTTAAAGCAGATTGTAAAGAGGCGTAGTAGTGCGAGTCATATGGGTAGTGCATGCTAGGTTTAGGACTCTTCACCCCTATTTACGGTTACTGTTGTTATGTGCCTGTTATATGTTTATGTTGTATGTTATGTATGTTGTTAATTATGCTAATAAAGGTTCTGAATCTGGCTTTAGCCTAACACCCATATGAACCCAGAAAGCTGCTTTATATTGTGTCAGACCATTGGTTCATCTAGCTCAGTATTGTCTACAATGATTAGCAGTTGTTGTCCAGGAGCTGCTATAAAAGAGCCTGGCAGAGTGGGAAGGCCAGTTAATCTTCAACACCAAAGTCCTAGAACTAAGCAACATTTACTGGTCTGATTAACAGAAGAGTTATGAGCTGACTGTAGGTCCTAGTTCTCTATCCACATCATCCATTATTCTTTCAAGCCAATGTCATGTTGTCCCACGGTACAATATAATAGTGAGGTCACTGAAGAAGTTTCCATGGTAATGAAGGGCGTAAGACAGCTGGACCCCTCTGGCCAGAGTCCTTGGTGAGACTTATAATTCCCTGGTTTGGATTGTGAACGTTGACTGCTTGTAACACTTCCAATCTGAGGCAAGTGTTACTACTCAAGAGCTCTTTTTCTCCAGCTTGGATTATCTCCTATTTCTACCTACCCGTTAACCTGGAGGCCACAGTGATGGCGGCTGCTGTGACAGAGATGGCAGTAGTAGGGAAGGGGGGCTCTTTTCCCTGGCACCTTGAATGTTCTTCTCTGGAACATGTAGTTCCCATGGGTCCCAATGTCAATACAAAGTGCCCTGGGAAAATGACATTTCCAGGATCCCTATCACTTGGGACTTTGCCATAACAGTATTTCAGTGGGTGCCAAGAAAGCAGGCTTCCAGCAGTGCCTTCGTGCTGCTATTGCCACCACCAGGCCAGGTAACTTCGAAATGGGAGGCAGAGACTGGGGGGGGGGGGTTTGTGGTTGAGGATTGGGGAGAGGTGCTCAGCCCCCATCCCATTCTTGATGACATTAACATGGAACAGATCTGAACTGGGTTTTGAATTGGACCCAGATTTTTGGACCCAGAATGAACCAAGCTGTTTTCTGTTTTGTCTGGAAAATAGCTTGCTTTGCCAAGCCCAATTCTGAATAAAATGAGGGGAGGAGCATCACCCATCACCAGTATGATGTTCATGGATCGAGGAGGTGGGTGTGAAATTGAATGTCTGTTTTATAGTCTGAGCCAGAGACCTCAGGGGCTTTCATGCTCCCTTTGTATTTAAGGTAAACGTTCTGAGTCACTGAGGTTCGTATTCCAAACCTGGGGATTATGAACAACAACAACATCACAACTGAAAACCACCTTGATTGGAATCTCAAAGGATGCGGGACAGCACTTAAAAAGCAAGACTGCTTTGGGTCCACAGGAAGAATGATGTGAGGGAGTTCACTGAGACTGTATCATCCGCTGACTAATATTTACAGAATTCTTTGCTTTCATGGAAACAGGCAAACAAGTCTATTACAGACAAACAAGCAGTTTAATCACTGCTGCATCTGCAGAGTCTTCATTACACCTCTTGTATCAGCCTTCCACAGCCCACAGAAAGTCCGGAACGTTCACGCCTGATCAACAACTGCAGAAAACCTGAACTTGTTAAAAAACAAAAAAAATCACCGATCTTTTTTAAAAGAAAAATTTGAATTTTTTTCTTTAACAAATACAGTATTGTGCAGACAAGTGCCAGTGTAGCTGTAATAACTACAAATATGAATTAGCATATATTTTTAACTGGGCAGAATGCAGATACAATATTGCAAGGATATGGCAAGAATTTAAAACCCAACTCCTTTCACCAGTAATGGAGTACATACCATCATATTGCAGCTCAACCATGCAAATTTACAGACCAGTCCTCACTGGCGTTGCTAGAGGTGGGGCGGAACGGTAAGTCTTGCACAGCGGTAACTGCTCCGTTCCATGGTGGCCCCGCCCACTCGCCATCGGAACCAGTCCGAGCGGCGAAGGCAACACACAGCGAGCATTGTGCTTGCTTCCTCTCTGGGGTGGTGAGGTACAGCAGGTTCTAGTTGGATGCCTGTCTGTGGATTCCTCCTGGGGCAGAATACTTGCAATAAGAATTCTAAGACCAGAGTTTTCAAAATATTTTGCTATTCATGTTGTGAGGGACAAGTGGTTGTTGTGCAATGTGTGCCAAGTGACCATTCACCCTGGTTCCCATCACCAAACTACAAAAACACCAAAATAAACTACGAAGTGCAGATTAAAAGTATACATGCTTAAGGCGTACATTCTAGTACCATTTTCAATATCCTGAAACACTGTTTCATAACTTCATTTGAAATTCTTCTCCACCGGTGTGCTCTTGTGGGGTATAAGTTATTACTACTACATCACCAGCTCACTATAATCAGCTATTGACTCTTGAGTCTTCATGGTTCAACTTCACACCCTACATTGACGATCTACCTGGCTGTATCAAAAGTATGGACTTCAATCCACCACTAGGTGTCTGCAGTGAACAATTTTTATTTCAACCAAGTAATGGCTAATTTGACCTTACCATTTGTAAGGTAAGGTCAGAATTAGTTACTCTAGTCACTAGTGTGTAGTGTGTAAGTTACTCTAAGACTTACAGAAAATGTTACTCTTGTGTGTTTGTGTTTGAAAGAATCTGTATTGTGTGATTTGTAACATCTTACTCCTGTTCATATCAGCAACTGTGGTCATGGATGTGTTTCTAATGCACTGCATAAGCTATACAGTAACTATTTCTAAAAAATATGCCGGTATATACCAGGGAGCCTCAAACTTTCAGCTGTCATGGCCACACTACTCAGTCTTGCTCTTATGGTGGGCTGGAGTGGGTCAGTTAAAGAAAATAATATACTGTATACAATGTATAAAGGTAAAGGTGACCCCTGACAATTAAGTCCAGTCGTGTCCGACTCTAGGGTGTGGTGCTCATCCCCATTTCAAAGCCGAAGAGCCAGCGTTGTCCGAAGACGCCTCCGTGGTCATGTGGCCGGCATGACTCTCCTTGCCGCAGCGCGTAGCATGCGGCTGGAACACGGAGCGCTGTTTACCTTCCCGTAAGCGGTACCTATTTATCTACTCGCATTGACATGCTTTGGAACTGCTAGGTTGGCAGGAATACAATGTATATATCACTCAAATAATGTTCACAATAGAAGAAAACTATTTGCAAGCATGTTCTTGATTTATAGATAAATTATAATGAGCAAACCTCCCCTACCAAACCCCCAAACCTCTTTCTGTCCCTGCCACTCTCCTCCTCCACTTGCTGGCTCCCCTCTACTGAGGAGCTGCAAGGGAGAGCCACCTCTCTCCCTGCCACAGCCACTTGCAGTTCCCAAGTGTGAATAATAATAATAATAATAATAATAATAATGGTATTTATATACCGTCTTTCTTGGTCATCAGATTTCTCCTCTGACTTTAATTCAAGGCGGTGTAAATAGGCAGGCAGTTCTACCCCCCCCCCCGAAGGGGGGTTTACAATACAAAGTTCTAATCTTTCATAGAACGTCTTCATTCCAGATGGTGACCTTCAGTAGGCAGTCCTCTTCTTCCTGGGAGCTGGTGGATTTTTGCTGCTTTTTGCTGTCAATGCCTGTGCACACCTCTGTGCACACTGCCACTTCTTCTTTACTCCTCATGTGCTTTGTTGTGTGAGTCATGCTGCAGTCCGCACAGGTGCACCGAGGCAGGCTGTGGCTGCCTCTCATTTCCTTCCCACACTTGGTTGCTCTGGACTATTCCTCCTCCTCTGTGCACAGGCTGGAAAACAGCTCCTCTCCTCTCTAGCCCACTAAAAGAAAGCTACTGTCAGCCTGAACAGCTGGATCAGGTGACACAGCAGTCCAATCCCAGCACATTGGGTTTGGACTGGGCCCTGGCAACTCAAGACAAACAAACAAATAAATGAAGCCAATGACCTGCCCTGGCTGAGGTGGGCTCTTTCTCATGGAACACTATTTCAGGAGGGGAGTCCGTTGTGCACATAATGTCACGATTGAAAAACATGCTCACTACTTGTGATATAAGCATTTATAATGATTATGCATGACCTGTCATCATCATTGTGCTTTTCAAGGGAGTAGATGAGTGTTTTTTGCTTACAATTGTATTTAGCATCACAGGATAAAGCTGAAAAAAGAGAAACACAAGGTATGGCAACCATAGAGGAGTGAACAGTGATTATATAACCAAGGTCCAAACTTTTGTGGGAGAACTTGTACTATAGCAGATGTGACCTGAAGAGCAATATTTGAACTGTATTGTTTAAACAGAGGATCAAGATAGAGTCTGGATCCTTGCCTGAGAAGTCTGCCCAAGCAGGGAGGATAACAGACAGTCATGACATATCGGTTGAAGGTGAATAAGCAGGGTGCCATTGTCAGTCTGACCAAGACAGGACTTTCCAGATTTGTAAAC
The DNA here is from genome assembly GCA_026170595.1 of Plestiodon gilberti rubricaudatus. NCBI lineage: Eukaryota > Metazoa > Chordata > Lepidosauria > Squamata > Scincidae > Plestiodon > Plestiodon gilberti. The sequence continues at coordinate 145,413,549 of JANXHW010000003.1, forward strand.
ATATATGCCATCACCTCATAGCCCTCATAGCCCTCTTCCTATATTAACAGTGCAATCCTGCGCAAGTTGCGACAGCTGGCCTAAATGGCTGGCTGTTGCATCCTGTGCAGGATGCGGCGGGCCATGCCAGCACGGCACGGGCTCACCTTGGGGGAAAGGGATGTTTGTCCCCCTTCCCCTGGTATAAGCGCCGAAGGCCCCAATGGGCCCCCTTGGATGCGTGCCAGCTCTTTAGCTGGCACACGTCTGGGGAGGCTGTGTAAGGCCAAACCAGCCTGGAAAGGGACTCGGGATATTGGCGCAACCCAGTGCTAATATCCTGTCCCCTCTCAGACTAGGCCAGCCAATGCAATCATGATTTCAGCCACACAGACAATAAACACATCTGTGTATCATGAGCAGATGCTCATATAGTAGACAAAAATTGGCAACCATTTGCCACAGAAGCTAATAATTATGACCATGGTCATAAGCAGGGGTGCAGTCAAAGGGGAACAGGGGGAGCAAAGCTCTAGGACTAGTAGGACTACTCTTATAGCAGAAATGGTGAAGTAATTAGCAGGAGCACTTGGCAATTTTTTTCCCCAAAGGACCTTAGCCAAGAAGAGGTATCAGGACTACCAGATGCAAACTCAGAAATTTGCTTAGGAGCATATGTTAATGTCTAGGTCATTGTCTTTCCCAAGGGCTATCTGAGACAGTATGTAGCTCATATAATATTAAAGCTACAGTCCTATCCTCTTCCATATTTCTCTGGGAATAACAACCCAATCCTTCCTAACTTTGCGCCGAGGGATCCAGCGAGACCAGCACAGGCAGTGCTGGCTCCTGAGAGCAAAAGGGCAGCTGGGAGGTCACCTCAGGGGAAAGGAACTTTCATTTCCTTATCCCAGTTAAAGGCCTAGCTCCTACTACGGGTCTCCTTGGATCTGTACCAGCTTTTTTGCTGGCGCAAATCCAAGAGCCCTGTGTAAGGGAAACTGGCCAGGGTCAGCAGGCCTAATAATGGCAATCAGTAGCTGATAATGGGCAGCGTTAGCCTTTTTTCCGAGTTGTGGCATGGCCTTAGTCCCTAGTAGCATTTCCTACCTGTTCTTCTGGTCGCTGCCATCTTGGATCTCATGAAATCTCGTGAGATTCAAGATGGCGACACCCAAATCTTGTGAGGGCACATGAGGCCCTTGTGAGATTTGGGCACCGCCATCTTGGATCTTGTGAGATTTCACGAGATCCAAGATGGCGGCGACCTAAAGAACAGGTAGGAAATGCTACCGGAAACTAAGGCAGGCCTGTAGCCTTTTTTTTTGGGGGGGGGGGGTTGCGGCATGGATGGGTGGGTCCTCCCGCCCGCACCACAACCCGGAAAAAAAGCTAATGCTGATTGCAACAGCTGATAATGGGCAGCGTCTCGCGTACCCCTGGCCTGCGGTCTGCATATCCCTAGGGGTACGCAAACCACAGGGTGGGAACGCCTGCTCTAGATCATTAGATGAAGTACTGTATAATACATTTCAAAGTAGGACTATGAGGCAGGAGAAGAAAACACTCCAATGAAGAAATTTACAGTTGATTCTTTTGTGTGTGTGTGTGTGTGTGTGTGTGTGTGTGTGTGTGTGTGTGTGGCCAATAAAACGTGGCAAAGAGTTTCTGAGACTGTACTATTTCAGACTGCAGGAGTGACTCACATATTCAAATGTCATTATCCCCAAACCAAATATTCCTGCCCATAAAAAGCTAGCTAGTCAAGATCAGACTTGTATCCTAATCTTCCTGATATGTGAGTTTTCTATGTGCAAGGAGGGTTTTTTTTTAAAGAAACATGTACTGTCCTACATATACTGTCTAAAATGGCAGCTCCCCAAATTCAGTACCACTTTCAGAGGTGGCATCAGACAGGTCAGGCACTAGCCCACATCTATCTGAGGATCCACCTGGCCAGAGCAACCCCTGAACCCTCAGTATTGGTGACAGTGGTAGCACACCATACATAGTGGTAGCACACCATAGTGGACAGGTAGGGGCAGCCCAGCCATGAGGCTGAGCTGACTGAAGTGGCCACGTTGGGCAGCAGGTTGGGGGGGGGGGGGACTGACAAGGACTGCCCCACATCCTATGTCTGCCCACTGGCCCCCTGGCCCACTGCTCATCCATCCAACCATTTCAATCATCTCTCCAATTCCTTCCTTCCTTGCAGAGAGCAAGCAGGAAGAGGATCTGAGCAGTGGCAGCCCCCTCTTTTGCCAACGCCAGTGCTGCAAGCAACCATGGTGGTGGTGGCACTGCAGGAAGCAGCAGCAGGCAGGGCAATTCTGTTCTGACTGTTCACTTGATCAGAACAAGATTGCTCAGCTCTGCCTTCTCCTTCTCACCCACTAAGCAAGAAGGACAGGCAGGAAAGGAGAAGGCAGAGCCCCCCCCCCCCCAGTTCCCTTCCTCTTAGCTTGAGGTCCTCCAGTCATTGCTGCTCCCAGCATGCTCTGCCCATTCTGTTTATTTCAACAGGGATAGCAGAGAGTGAGAGGAGGAGGCAGTGACAAATGGAGAACCTCAAGGTAAGACGAAGGAGGCGGGGCTCTGTCCTCTTCTCTTTGCCCAGCAAGCTGCTTCCCTAGAAGCAGGCAAGGAGGAAGAGGCAGCAACAGCAGCAGTGGTTTTTCTTTTACAGAGGGAGGGGAGAGATCTGCCTCAGTTCAGGCAGCAGATCTGCTGGGCCTGCTCCTGGGGGCAGGTGATGATTGCCATGGAGGCCCCAGTACAGGAATTTCCTCCAGGGCTCCCAGCAACCTGGCACTGGCATGGACCATTTGATTTATCTATCTGAATATGTAAATTGTTCTTAAGCGAGAAATAGGCTGTACCCAATCCGACAGAATTTTATTTGCAATCAAAATTAACTTATGTGTGGTGCAACCTTATGTATGTTTACTTACAACCTGCGCGGACCCCTTTGGTTGCTGTGCGGTGGCTGGGCAGTATTTCTGGACACATGGCGATGATGTCATACCAGTGGCATAGGTGGGGGGGCAGGGGGCAGACTGCCCCCTGGCGACAAGTGGTTTTTTAAAAACAAAATGGCCGCATCGGTGGCAAATCGGCGGTGAAAAAGACAGGAAAAAAAGAGAACTGCGGCGCTCAGCCATTCCTGTGGGTGGGCGGCGGTACAAAATGATGTGACCGCCCGCCCACCCCAGGTACGTTTTCGTGCCACTGGGCACCTTTTCTGGGGGCAGGCCAGTGACGTCACGCCCGGGTGTGACGTCACAGGGAGTGTTATTGCATGCTTACCCCCCCCGCCAAGCTATGTTGTCACACATCATCGCTGGACTTCCAAGGACGCCGAGCTCTGAGCCGTGTGGAGCTCGTCTTTGCAGAGCTCATATAAGTGTTTCAGATTGCAGATTTTTTACTGTATTCCTCTGCACACTTACTCAGGGGTAAGCCCCACTGAACTCAATAGACCTTTTTTTTTTTTTTTAGTAAACATGCATAGGAATTCTACTGCACATGACTCAGACAGCTGAAAGACACTTGCATGGGTAGGGCATGGAATTTTATGCCCTGTAGCACACCAGGAAATGAGGTGACTGGTGCTCATCACATCACTTCCCCAATTCCATGAATCAACGGCCCATTTGTTGCAACTGAGTGGGAACTGTGAGCTCTGGGAATGGGGTGCACTGCCTTTATCAGATAATACTAGCCACATATTCCACTTGAGTCAAGTGGTAAAGACAGAGGGGTGGGTGGAGATGCTGGACTCTGAGGATTAGATCCCTAAAAACGACCTTCCTGGGTAGCCTTGGCAAGTCATTATCCACCTAATTAACCTCACTCACAGAACTGGAATGTGGATAAATTAGTGCCGATGAACACAACAGCACTGGCTGTGGTGGCCAGCCTTGTTGTTGTGCCTGTGGGGCTTGACCACAGCTTACAGCTAACAGGTCTTGTCTTGTTTGCCACAGGTATAATCTGTCATCCATATCCATGAGGAGCTTTGTAATGACAAACAACATTGAATGTTCAGCTTGCGGTCATTGAGACAGATAGTCAAACAAACACTATTCGGGGGGGGGGGGGGTTTAGAAAAAAGTGACTGCTGTACAGATGACCACGTACCCCAGCCTACAGATGAAGAAATACTGTAACCCTGGATACTGGAATACTGTAATACTTTCCAAAGGGTAAGAAAGATGAGCAGCACAATCCTATGCAAGTTTACTCAGAAGTGCCACTGATTTCAAAGGGAAATGCAACGGACTGAGCAAGCCAGGAGAACAGAGCTCCTGGCTACCCAGCCCGCCATGCCCACACACAGCCCTGGGCCAATAAACAGCCCAGCTTATCTTGGCTCTGACATCTGAGGTGGCATGCCCGAAGATGCTACCCCCCTTCGCCTGGTGATGGGCCAGCCTCTGTTACTCTCACTCCCTGGATTGGTAAAGGAAAGTGGGAACAGGGTAGAAGAGGAAGTGTGGAGGACAGAAGTGGTGGACTAGAACCTCTGGCCCATCACTCTCTTCTCCTTCATACTTCCTCCTCCACTCTACCTTCCTCTTCCTTTTCCAATGCGGGGAGTGGGAGGATGAAAAGCCATGGAGGTGAGTGGGCAGGTGGTGGGGGGGACGCCCCCTGCCAGTCCACTGACTACCTCATTCAGATTCATGATTGGACCAGCCCCGATATAAGATTATACTGAAGGCTGTAATGCTAAACACACTTAGTAAGAAGTAAGACCAACTGAATTTAGTGGGGTTTCTTGCTTTGGATTTAATTTTCAGGATTTACAGTTCAAATTTAAGCTTGAACTGTAAATCTACTCCATACAAGTGTGTTGCCAAATCTCATGCAAAAACCACATTAATGTACCAACAAAAACAATTGGGACCCAACCCAATCCTATCCAACTTTCCAGTGCTGATGCAGCCATGCCAACAGGTTGTGCGCTGCATTCTGTGGCAGGGGGCAGACACGGAGACCTCCTCAAGGTAAGGGAATGTAATGTTTGCTCCCTTACTTTGGGGCTGCATTGCATCTGCATTGGAACACTGGATAGGATCGGGCCCTTGGTTCTTTCACAGCTGGCACTTTGCAGTTTTGTTGTAAATTACATAAGAGCCCAAACCAGCAACTACATTCAAAAAATAGCTCCCCTCCCAAAATTCCTCAACGGAGCCATTGATTGTGAAATCCATCAGTGGAATACACAGTTAGCCCTCTAATCTGAAACGTGGACCAGCTTAAATTGGAGTGTGTCACACATGTAGCCCCTTGCCTCTTGTTCCCAACTACCTGCTCCAGACCCAGAGAGTGCTAATCTCACAGGAAGCCCTTCCTTCTCCCACTGTCCCTCTTCTTCTGTCACATCATTCTGTATAACTTCATGATTGACACATGCTCCTTATGCAAAAGGAAGCTATGCTTCAGTTGAGGCCTAATTCTTCCTTTAGCAACACAACAGCTGCTTTCATGGCCACTTCCCAATGGGACGTTCCCATCCCACTTGGGTAATGTTGTCACAGGGGAGGCTCCAATAGTGTAATTGTTTCCCATGCCAAGGCTACAAGCCCCCAGAAACTGATTTTATCATCAGCTCTTCTCCTGAGATTTTCCCAGTTCCAACATTTCCGAAGCAGAGTGGGAAGCAACCAAGCAAAAAGACAACCTCATCTCCACTGGGTAAAATCCAGGTCAGCTTGACAGGCATGATGAATGGGGACTAAATCCTAGCCAGTCACTTTCTCCCTGTTTGAAGCCATGATGCAGCTGTAGAGAAACGAAGCGTGGGAGAACTGATGCCTTTTAAAAGTTTCTATGTAAGCCAGGCAAATGTCAGATCAGCTATGAAGATTCTTCTCATTTCCAAATTGTTTCAAAATACTTGGTGGGTGAAATGGGGCATGACAAACATAACTGAATTTCTTCTATCCAACATCTTCATAAAAGTGGACGTTTTCTAAAGTGTGTGACTATGCGGATAGAATCAATCCTGTGTTTAATATATAATATATAACACAAGTGGCTGTGAGAATAACAGATTAACTGACGTTGTTGATAACATTATTACTTTCATTTGTATTATAATAAGCCATGATAGCCCCAGAAGTGGGGGCGGGGGGGCACAGCGCAGGGTAGGATGAACGGCTCCTGAACTGAAATCTCTCTTCTTGAGTAAAATCATCAGTGCTGCGTTCCGACGTGGTGTGTGCTCCCCCCACCCAATACATGTCAGTTCATAAGCTTCCTCTTTCCTCTTGTAAATAAAGTCGTGCTTTCAGAACACCCTAGGTCCACGGAGCTTTACATAACACGCAATCCACAGCTGTCTCTGTTGTCTGAAATTTGGATCTGATCGCTTAAATATGAGTGTTACATAAATACAGTTGTCCCGATTTATCCCTTCTAAATAAATAAAATCCACCCAGCTCTGCGGTCGCGAAGGAAGGTGCTGGGTGAAGCACGACCGCACGGAGATGGAAGAAGTCAGTTCCATGTCTGTCATTGTCATTCCCCCTGGGATGCCTTGAAGGAAGCACCTAAACTGTGGGCCACCCTCTCCCCGGTCACACACACACGTGCGATGCGGGCGGAGTGGCTGGCTGAGGGCATGTGCGCTCCGCTCACAAGGCCGGAGTTTAGGGCGGGCGCTCCGCCGGGCGGTGCTGCCCTCAGCCGGGGAGAATGAGTTATACAACCGCCTGGCGTTGCATAAGCGCTTGAGCCGAGAATAGACTCAGCCGACTGCTTGTTCACTCCAGGAGGGAAGGGAGCTCCTCCCGACTCTCCTCCCCCTGACCCCGACGCGGTCTTCTCCAGGGACGCCCGAGAGAAAGAGCAGGCTGCGTCTCCGGAGCGCTCGGTGCTCGCACACCTCGCTCTCATAACGGCGCCCGAGCCCTGGCGACGACCAGGTTGAGCATGGTGGCGGCGGGGGCGATATAAAGCTGCTGGGGTGGCCGCCCCCTTCCTCCTCCCCTCACGGAGAGGCAGCGCCTGGCGATGAAGCAATAGCAGCAGCCAGCAGCACCCACCGCCGCCGCCGCCACCACCACACCCACCAGCCCCGGCGAAGATGGAGCTGGGGGCCGCCACCGGGCAACAGGCGCAACAGCGCGCGCACCACCAGGCCTCGTCGGGCGGCGGAGGCGGGGGTCCCTGTCCGGAGATGTTGCAAGTGGCCGAGGAGGCTTTTCGAGGCGGGCAATTCTCCCTGGCGGCCGAGATCCTGAGCTCGCAGCTGGCCGAACTGCCGCAGCCCGAACGGGGCCTGTGCCTCCGCCAAGGGGACGCGCTGGCCCGCGCCGGCCGTGTAGCGGAGGCTTTGGATTCGTACAGCGCCGCCGCCAGGTTGGCCCGACTACGGCCCGAGGAGCTGCGGGAGCTGGCCGAGAGCTTCGCCCTCACCATCCGCGACAAAGAGCTGCGGCTGCCTCCATGGCAGGGGCCTGGAAGCGGAGGGGGTGGAGGCGGCGCCGGGGGTTCCCCAGAGGAGCCTGAGCCACTGGGGGACCCCGCCTGCTGCCGCCCTCCAGAGCCTCTGGGCTGCCCGTTGTGCCTGCGCCTGCTCTGCGAGCCGGTGACCCTGCACTGCGGGCACACCCACTGCAAGTCCTGCGCCCAGAGCTGCGGAGGGGAGTGTGCCCGCTGCGTTTCTCGGCGGTCTGTCCCAGCCCCGAGCGCGGCGGCGGCGGCGGCAGCAGGAACATCGCAAGCGCCGGCTTCTCTCCGCGTCAACGTAGTCCTGGGCAATCTGCTGGAGAAATGGTTCCCGGCCGAGAGCAGGGCGCGCCGGCTGTGCGCCGAAGGCGACGCGCTGTGGGAGAAGCAAGAGCTGGTGGCCGCCCTAGAGAAGTACAACGAGGCCCTTGAATTCGGTGAGTGTTGGCTCGCCGCGCACCCAAGGTATAGATGCAGTCTAGTAGCATATAGGCCAGTAATGGCAAGTACCAAAATGACACCACAAAGCCCGCAAATGTATTCAGTGACACGGTCGTACCTCACATGCGTGCGGGTGTTGTTTGACCTAGAAAGGAAAAAACAGGCCAAGTTGCATTCGCTGTACTTATCTGGAAACGGATTAGTGATTTCCTGATAGTAAGCAAGCCCCGTTTCATGTCTCCCGCTTCTGTGAGTGTTTAATCAAATGGCAATGCCACCCAAGGGCGTCCTAGTGTGCTCAAGCATCTTGATAGTTGTATAACATTGTTTTAAATAACCTGAACTGTATGCCATAAATCAGGCACGTTGTTATTTAGAGACCCCAACACGCCCACTTGATACTTCTCACTTTTTCAGCCATAATTTCACATCTGGGAAGTATGTGGCCTGCTGTATAAAGGTGCTGTGTGGAACTGAGGCTCTCTGAAATCATAGCCATTTGCTTGTTCCATGGAGGAAAGGAGAAGTTTTGCAGCGAGGGGCCACTTCTTAAAAATAAGGCGCTACCTCCAGCAACTGTCTGTCGCTTCTGTGCCGCATGTGAAATGCAGGAAGTGGCCAGAAGTGTGGTGCCTTCTGAAAGGAAGTTTGCGTTTTACTTTGTGGGGTCAGGGCATGATCCTCGCAGTGTGAGCAGGTGGAGATGTAAGCTGGGGCGAACATTGTGGACTGTGGGATTGCATAAACATTGCAAAGCAGTTCTGACAGACATGCAGCCACCACGCTTGGGATGTGTGACAGCTCAAAGGTGAAATAACTTTTAGGTCAGAAGATGTAACCTGAGAAGTGTGTGTCTTGTTACATACACACTTCCATAGCAGAGGCGCATTATATATTATGACTGAAAGTTGAGAGGGGATGTGGCTTTGAAGAAGTAGGTCAAGGGGGACTAGGTAAAAGACTAATTTGGCTTTTGGATCATGTGGGAAATATGTGCTGTGTTGTTGAGCTTCATACCCCCACACCTTGACCAGCCAGTACAAACTGGGTGTATCTTGCTGTTGGTTCCCATGCATGCAGTAAACAGCAAAGGATTTGCCTAGCATGAGGAAGGCAGAGTGTAAAGCATCCTGGAATCGGACAACTGCACCCCAGGGATGCTTTGTCACTAAACTCGGGGGTAGCCAAGCCAGCCATGGACTTGGAGCAGGTCTAGTGTTTGCTCTTCAGAGTTTTGTGGAGACAGTTCCCCCTATAAATGACAGCAAGGAACCAAGATTTGGGGACAGGAATTCGAAAATTTCAGATCCTGGATGGTCTCTTCAGTCTCACTGCCTTGTGGGTTCAATTTTTGTGCCAGAGAGATTCAGATTAGTAATGCTGAATAGACTTTCTCTGCATTATCAACCCACTACCTCAGAGTTTGAGCACTCTTGTTGTATTGACTTTGGGGTTCCTTTTGACCAGCCAGGCACTTGAAGGCAAATGGGAAAGAAATCAAAATATTTGTTGATAGAGTATCGGTATAGGTTAAAACAGGGTTTCTTAAAGTTCTCCCCGCGAGACAGGGTGAACTTTGAGTACTTGTGGGGTTGGGGACAGCGGCAGAGGCGAACCTGGGGGTTGCCACCGCTGCAGGAAAAATGCAGGGAAAGGGTTTTTTTTGTACTTACGGGGCCTCTAGGGTGTGTGGCCTCCCTAAGCTGGTGTTCTGAAGCCTGGGGAGGCCTGCAGTGGTGTCTGCAGGCCCCCGTGCACCACCTGGTAAGTACAAAAAACCCTTTCCCCACATTTTTCCTGCAGCGGTTATTCCCAGGATCGCCGCCATCATGCTTTCCCCATCCCTCAAGGGGGCAGGGGAAGCATCCAGTTCTCCTGGTGGGTTGCAAACCACCAGTTTGAGAACTGCTGGGTTAAAACATAACGGTTGATATGAAGATGCTTTGTTGCATTTCAAGCTTATTCTTGAAACACAGTGCTTTGTGGTACTTTTAACATACAGGAAACTTGAAATGAATCGGCTCACAACTTTTGTGCTGCAGCAGAGGCTCATCCACTTACGTCCACCAGCACACACGCATGTTCCCCAGTGTCCAGCAGTGTGATAGCAGACGTGCATACCATTTTCATCCGTTATCTTTCTGCCTTCCTATTGAAGTGACTGAGAGTGGACGAGATGACACTTCCTGCTTGGCAAAATTTCTAAAGCATGTGCAATGTAGGTTAAGGTCATGCCAATACCCTTTATTCAAACCTCAAGAACTTAACAAATGACTTCCTTCCCATTCTTACTTTGAGGTCTATCTTTACAGTTCAGAACAATGTTTCCCATCTCATAAATTACAATAGCAATTGTGTCCTCACAACTTTGTAACTCTGTCTTGTTTGGCACTGTTCTACATGAATAAATGCATTTGTCCAGATGGAATGAAAGTTCTAGTAATGCGACTTGCATTTCTCTTGAATTGATGCTGGAATGACAGTGTCTGGAGCTTTCTGGCATGCCATGCTTCTGGGCTTGGCATATGCTTATTGTATTCACTTTCCCAGGTTAGCCTGACCTTTTGAAATGCCAGCAGGGAGGAGCACTGTTGAATCATCTGATAGGCTGTTGATAGGCTATTCCAAAGCACCAGGACTGACTACTGAAAAGGCCCTGCTTCTTCCCGCAACAGTTCTCACTTCTCTGGCAGATGGTATACCGGCGTTGGCCAGTCGGGAAGCTTGTATGGGTTGAGGAGCATACATAATTTTCTTTAAAGGCCGGGTTTGAGACCATTAAACATACAACTTCTAAGATGCAAGGAAGGAAATTCATCCAGTTCCCAGAACACTGAGTTTGTATCTAAGTGGTCCTATTGGCTTCTTTTAGCGAAAAACCATTTTTCCTAATTCTATTGTGAAATACATACAGGAATTTTGGAAATCAGAGTGTGAATGAAAAAAACAGAAATCTGGGTGCACAAGCTGTTTGTCATTCATACTAAAATGACTTAAAGTTGGTGTCCAAAATCAAAAGGAAAAAGAAAGTTTGCCGTTGTCCATTCAGTAAGGCAAATTGATGTAACTAATTTGCTTAAAAATCTATTCCTTGTTGTTTTCAGCTACTATTAACTTTTTAAAGCATTGCTGCAATTGTCAGGGTTATACTGTAGCTAGAAGTGGGAAATATTTTTGGGAACAAAATTGGGAAAAGCACTCAGTAAGTTCAGTACAAATAAATTATCCCTGAAATCACTAGATACTTTAAAAAGCTCTTTTCAGAAACTTGATTCAGCCAGTTCTTGGATCCACAGCTGTTATAAACTCAGAGGGCCAGGAGATGTGTTTTGTGAACAGTAGAATGATACATGAATATCAGCAGTCTTGAATGCACTAAGGGTTGTGAAGTGTATGTATGTATTCTTTTTAATGCTGCTTTGACAAAGCATTCAGATGCCTTGAGTTACTTGGCTAGAAACTGAAGTTCAGTATTGCATTATCGGATACACTGTCCAGCAAATGCAATGCCATAAAGAATTTTAATTTTGAAACCATAGAGTTATTTATGTTGGTCACTCTGTTTCAGAAGTTCTTATTATGGTTTGAGACCACTTGCTGGCCGTGTGTGGAAATTATGGATTCTGAGGGAGTTTTGCTTTGACAGCCAGGATGGTGTCGTGGTTTGGGAGTTGGACTCCAGATTCAAATCCCTGCTCAACCATGAAGCTTCCTGGGTGACCTTGGAAGCTTGGTGATCTCTCGGCCTCGCCTACCTCACAGGGTTGTTGTGAGGACAGAAGGAGGGGAGGAGCCATGTACACAACCCGGAGCTCCTTGGAGGAAGGGTGGTATAAAAAGGTGAAAAATAAATACTTGTGGAAGGAAGGAAGGAAGGAAGGAAGATAAAAGTAGCTGGGCAAGACCGCAACTGTGGGTAGCTATATGAATTGGTGCTTCCATTTTTTTTCCTTTCCCCCAACTCTGTAAATATGGGGGCTGGAGCTGAAGTGCAGCAGCTCAAAGATATGACCAGGCAAAGGTAGAAGACCAGGTTCCTGGTACCGTATTTGTAATAGACTGACCATTCCCGAGGCTTGTCAGCCCTCCATTCCATTGGCTGTCCTCCATTCCATCAGTCCTCCATTCCATTGGCTGCCAGTTACAGCAGCTGATGTTTAACACCTCTGTTCCCTTTTGTGCTTGAGGTGGACTCCCAGGCCTAAGCTAAATCCTAACTTCAGCCTGTGAAGTACATCACTTCGTTTAAGCCCTTAGCTCCTGATGCAATCGTGATTGCATTGTTAGATGAATGAAAACAGAAACTTTTTTCAGTAGCATGAGTTGCAAATGGAATTTGCTTGACAGTGATAGACTTCTTGCTGAGGTCTTATGAACAGGCTATCCTTTGAAAATATTTCAGTGTAAAGACTTGAGCAGAGGAAGTTGGTTATCTGATCACTAGTTGTGGGGGAAAAAAGTCCTAGGATAGCTAGTGAGATATTAACACCTGCCTGAAGTAGTTAGGCACATACAAACGCTGCTCCATGCTTAAACATGCATCAGTTGGAAAAGGTGAACAAGCCCCTGCACACTACGTAGCATTACCTGACATTTGTTTAAATGCAAAACAACTTGTGTACCTAAGGTAGCAGACACGTGAAGATACAGATACTTCCCGAATGTTTACCTGCGTTGTAGATGAGTGTGTTGTTTTAAAAGCGTGAAGCAGATGAAAGATAAATGAAATAAAAATGAAAACAAGGCCCAGCTTAATCACACTGCATCAAGTTATCAACAGTGAAATGCTTTACTGCCTTTGCAGTTTATGACTCATCCTGCAGCATTTCTAGAAAAGCCATTTTCCAGTCTGTGATGAAAGGGCCCTTATGTAAAATGTGCTCGTGTTCCTGCTATGAGACAGTAGGCAGTCAAAGACCTATTAGAATTGTTACCTCTAACCTCTGTAGCGGAATTTTAAGCAGATGATAATTAATAATGGAGGACCAGGAAGACTGGTGAACAAGGAGAAAGTATGGGTTTATTTGTTACGCAGCCCAGTGGACAACCCCCCCCCAGGAGGGGATGCTGACCCTTTGCTACAAGTAAGCTCACTTTTTATGTCTTACAGAACTGACCATCACATGCTTACAAGATACAGTGCAGGCTTGGGAGGGCATGAGATTACAGATTTACATTTCTTAGGGACAATGGGGCAAGTTGGGTGTGACTCAGGATGGTTCCAGCCAGTCTTGTAGGGCTTAACTGAGTTAGCCCAAGGGAGTTCCTGACTCCAGGAGCCACCCTAATGAGCGTGATATCCCAGAGAGGAGGGAGTGGTGAAGCTGTTATGCGAGAGATTCTCCCCAGGCAAATGGGCAAACGGATGTGAATAAAACAACACCTAAAAGTTCTGCTTCACCTCCTTGTGGTAAAACATCCACTCTGAACCACGAAAATAGCTAGGTATGGCTTAAATCAAAACTGCCAACCTTTGCTGACTGTGGGTAGCAGTTCAGAGCAAGCAGTTGTCAGCCATCTTCAGCTAGCATCAATCATACGTGGTTTTTTCCTTCACCTTTAAATAGCACTTTTTCGGTATGCTTTCAGGACATGTGTATCAAGTGCGCACAGATAAATCAGTTGTGTGTGCCGGTACTACATGCAGTGTCCAATGGCACAACTCAACAAAATGGTATGAAAGGAGGAGGGAGGCAAGGTTAAAGGTGCAACAACAGATAACTTTTATTATGTGGATAATAATACAATAACAGGGGAGGGAAGTCGAACATAAAATGCAGTCCAGTGTATTCAACAGTCACGTATGCAACTAAACCCTAAACGTATGTAGTTTCTAGATAGAAAGGAGAAGAAAGAGGAAATTCTTATAAGGAAATGGGGACATGCAAGACGCAAACAAAGAGGAGGGGGAGCAAGATGTAGGGGAATCAGGAAGATTTCCTGGGGGGATATGGGCTGAAGAACCAGGGTTTTTGCAATAGTGGGAGGGGAAGAGAGGAGACTGGGGAAAAGAAGAGGATGAAGTGGGGGCATACCAAGGTTCCAGCTGCAGCATGAAATTGAGACTTGAGTCTTTGTTTCTGTAGCCTGAATCCGACTACAGGCAAGGTGCGAACCCCTTGGTGGGCCGTGAAATCACTCACGTGGTGGGAGAAGGTCCCAAACTTTCAAAAAGGAATCGACTGGAATTGGGGACCTTCCTTCTTCTCGGTGTTCTTGGTGGATTGGTTAGGGAAATCATTCAGGCCTCCTCCTAAAATGGACCACAAATTCTACACGCACTGACCCCGAGGTGGAAAAGATAGAAGCACTAAGTGTGTCATTAATTTGGCTGCGCATGGGACACAAAAGAAGGCAGGGGTTGTGGGCCAATAGTCAGGGTTACTAAAGGCCAAGGTTATTGATCTGTATCTGCTGAGGCATCTGGAAGTGTTGCAGGGATTGTGGGGGCTAAGGTGCCAAAGGCGGCCATCTCCTAATGCAGAGGTGGGGAGACAGGCAGAAAAGCAAACCCAAGAAGGCAAGGAAGTAACCTTAGCTGGTTTCAGGGAGGGAAGCAAGGCAAGGGAGCTGAGGTTGCTTTCCTAGGGAAAGCAGTTCTCCAGATGCAGCTCAGCAAAGCTGGAGTGGCTGCTTACAAAAAGAAGATGCTGGAGCTGCAGTTTGCAGTAGTGCTTGCAGGAAGGGAGATAGATTGGAAAGGAAGAGAGCCATCTGATATGTGTCCTGGGTGCTGACTGGCACAGTGGTTCTTGGGAAGTGGAGGGAATAGGGGTGCTCATTGCAGCACCACCAGCAGATCCACAGCAACAAGGCTGGGAGAGGGCAGACAATTACAAGATGGTGAGGAAAACGAGGGACTTGTCAGCCTGCTTTATATACCTTAAATTCTCATAATGGGATTTAGATCTTGTCATAATTCCAACCAGGCTGAGATATGGTGAGTGGCTCATAGTCACCTTAGTGAGTCTCATGGCTGAATTCAACATTTAGTTAACATTATATCACAGTGGTTTTCAGTATTTGTTTTACAGCGCTACGCAAAGTTATGCCGGCAGAGCTGGATGTTGTAAACGTGCCGTAAGGCACGTTTTTGACATCCAGCAAGTAAGTAGTGCCGAGACTGGGTGCCGCTCACTCAGGCCAGGGCTGGAGGCTGCCCTGCTAGACGCAGGTAAGTCCTGCGGTGGGAGGGTGGGCCAGGGTGGCAGAGGAGGGGGCAATTGGTCGGCCAGGGACGATGGCGGGGATATCGGTGGTGCGCTCCGCCAATATCATATCCCCTGTCCTGGGCCTGGCCGGCCTGACACAGCCTCCCTGGATTTGCACTGGCCATTTTGCCAGCACACATCCGAGGAGGCCCCAAGGTGTGCCCCAGCTCTGACGGTGCGGGCCCAATCCCATGCAGAATCCGGCACAGTGTGCTGCGACAGATCTTACACAGGATTGGGCTGTTAGTCATTTTGGTCCTTTTATAAAGGAACACTTTTGTACTATGTTCTGTTTAGAACGCAGAAGCGATAAGATTCAGTTGTAGGGCAGATAGACAAGTGAAGAAAAGAATAAGCATGTTTTAGGGGAGGGTTAAAGGGTAGCAGACAATGTGGAAATGGCTTGATTGACTTGGTCCTAAGCAAGTTTTTGGTAAGTACATAGTGGGATTTCTTATCTTGACATTATAGAACTGGATTCTGCTTTGTATGGCAGGAGAGACAAAGGGCAAAGTTTATGTAAAATGGAGAATGAGAAGGGGAATAAGTGAAGAGGGAAATTCAAATGAAGAATCCCTGAAATTAAGGACCAGGCTTTTGAAAATTGTATTGAGGGTAAGGGAAAACCATGCAACAAGTATGTGAGTAAATATGCTCACAACAACAGATGTGGGAGAGAGGTTATTTTAGCAGCTATTCTGAAATTGACAGAGGAGAGAGAATGAATGAATGGGGGGATTTCAGCAACTGGTTGCATGCTGGCTTTAGTTATTAAATGGGATGAATGGAGCGACTCAGTAAGTGTGATTCTAGCTTGACCCAGGCAGCAGCTCTGTGTTTGATTTCTCTTCATATATAACTTATGAGAAGATGCCATTGTACAGGGCTTCTGTAGCTGGCCTCCCAAATGCCATTTCTTTACTTATAATTACACACATTAAAACTGGAGTGTGGCAAGTCGAAACAGAACAAGGGAAGGAGGGTGCAGTTAATCAGGGTACTTGATTGAGGAGAATGCTAGATGCTGTCATAAATGGAGCAAACAGAACATTGGTATAGCAAAGGAAAACGTGTTCCAGTGTATGGAGGCTTATTTGGCACTCGTTTTTGTTTTGGTTTTTTTTTTTTTTGTATCGGCTAATAAAAGAATAGACTTGTATTGAGAGGTCTGAATCTGCAATTAGATGATGCCAGCTCCACTGGGATGCTTCTAGTATTTTTGAAACTGGCATCATGCAGGAGAGTTGCTTGCATGGATAAATGTACCAGGGTTGCTTGTTTGTACTTTTTTTTAAAAGAATAGTGCTTCTACCTTAAATGGCTATAAATAGGTCCCCTGCTAGTTACTGAATTCCTAGACAGCTTTTGTATACTTTGGACCTTTTATTATGTCTCGCAGCAGGGCACTCTGCTGTTGCTGCTGGAATGGCGGCAAACCACCTCTTCTCTCCGTCTTTTTTCCCCTCCCCCAGTTTCCTTTAGTGTTTCAGTCTGTGAGCTGCTTTAGTTGCTGACATTCAGTTTAATTTTACTTTACATTGTTGACACGATTACATTTGTTTTAGGTAAGAACAATATTTATTTATTTTATTTTTATTTTTCACATTTTTTTTATACCGCCCTTCCTCCAAAGGAGCTCAGAGTGGTGTACATATTTCCTCCCCTCCTTTTCTTTGTCCTCACAACAACCCTGTGAGGTAGGTGGGGCTGAGAGTTAGTGACTGGCCCAAGGTCACCCAGGAAGCTTCGTGGCTGAGCGGGGATTTGAACCTGGATCTTCCAGGTCTAAGTCCGACTCCCAAACCACTACCAGAGAATCAAAATGGGCAAGAAACATGTGAAGCCAAACTAATTGTACCATCCAAAAGCTCTCAAAAATACTGCAATCGGGGCGTCTGAGCAATAGATCTGAAACCGTGCTTTCCTTCCTCTCATTCTGTGCATTTTGGGAAATGGTGTGGGTGGATTATGCTTATCTTGGTTCAGACTTGGAGCAGTGTCTGAAAATAGAAGTGTGGATGTATAAAAATAAGGCATGGCAGGTGGCTGGTTCTCCTTAACGTGACTTTTTTCTTTATGGAGTACCTGTCGGTTTCGCTCAGCGTTCAGAAATTGTGCTAAAATTGGTTGGACACTGGTGGTAATGCTATTCTGTACCTACTGGCCTTTCAATTTTCGTTGACTTTTTTACTGCATATGTCAGAAGTTACAGAAATAAAAATTGGCTACCCTGTGTAATTGAGCTTGTCTGAATCCATGCGGGTGCTGTTCTATTTGTTTCTATGTAATGACCATTTTTAGAACACACACGGTAAAGTTGGTCAGTGCAATATTTGGAGCTAGAGGGCTTGCACTTCCCTTGGAACAGAAAAAGAAGTTGCTGAACTATTTTTGGAACTGCAGAGAAACAGATGAGCTGCTGAAGCAAAAGAGTGTAAGCTGCCAGATAGGGAAATTTTTGGTTCAAAATTAAAATTTCACCTCCATCATGAACTCATAGGCTGGTCAGTAGTCACCTCTCACCTCCGCTCCCTTCTTCAATATGCTGGCAATAGCAGTAGCCTTCTGTTCAAGGATGTTGTAGGGATCATGGAAACTGAGTGTGAGTGAGCGTGTGTGTAACATTTAGAAGACTAGAAATACACTATATACCGGTACACTCTCAATGTTGTTAGTAATCAAGCTGCAGTCATATAAGTTAAGCCATGTTACTATCTCTTATTGGAGCAGTTTTTGTTAATGAAACGGGGTTGATTTTGCCAACAGAAACAAATAAAGTAAGAGGTTATCTCTGCTTTCTATCATACAGTTCAGTCAACATTGCATTGTGTCACCTACGTAAGTTTTAAATCAACAGTTGCATTTGGCTAGCTTCAGCCTTGAAAGGTTTTGATCCTTTCAGCTCTTGTTAGCTCTCAGGAACTTGGTGACCTCTTTTTACATGCCCTCTGCTGTTTTACATTAAGGCTGCGTTTGTTTTTCAACTTGGAAATAGCAGGAAGTGATGTTCCTAGCATGCTTGAATATTGCTGCTACCGGGGCTCCCAAAAAGAATGAAAATGACAGAAAATCAAAAGGGCTGCTGTTGCTCCTCGTCCCTCGCACTATATCTCCCAAGCTCCTTTGCAGCCAAGCAGCCTTCCTATTGGTCCATGAGGTCGCCATTTTATTTCCTCATCCCCTGGACTACATCTCCCAAGCTCTTTTGCAGCCAAGCAGCCTTCTTATTGGTCCATGAGGCCACCATCTTTTCTAGCTCGCAGTTGAAACTGCTAGCATTGCGAGCGGGCTGGAAGGTGAAAAAACAAACACAAAACAGCTCTCAAGCACTCCTAGTGCTAGAAACTGAAAAACAAACGCAGCCTAAGCTGGCTGCCTCCTTGATGTCACATGCAATTGAATGAATTCTTTATTGTAGCTATTTGGTAATTAATACAGCTTCCAAAACAAGCTGGACTGACACAGAGTTGGAATGGAGACTTTCAATCTATTTGATTATCTTTTGAAAGAGACTTATTGTTTAAATGTGTAACATGCCCATCATATCCCAGAAATAACTGTTACATTTGTTTATCATTGTTGCTGATACAAAATACAGTATGGCTAAGCTTCCCCCCTCCTGACTCTTTTATATACAGTAAAGACATGTTTTAGCTAGCTTTATTTCACTATTTTGTTAGATCTTGTGGGCACTGGTGTCACTGCAAGGGGGCGGAGCTCTAAGTTCCGCCGCGGTCAGACCCGCCGTTACATGGGAGCACGAAGCGCCCCCGCCCCCTCGCGTTTGGAGCCATTCAAGTCGGTGCTTTCAAGCCATTTCAAGTCGGAACTTAGAGCTCCACCCCCCCCTGCAGTGATGTCAGTGCTTGTGGGTGAAGGGGGGGACTCTTGTTGTTAGATTTATGTATTTGTTATCCTGATTATGAATGTTTTAAATAAAAAAAAATGTTTGATATCTTCAGTTTTAACACAGGTATCAGTTCATAGTCATTCCAGCCCATCCATCCTCTAATAATATTCCAAAAATGTCTGGAGTGATTGCACGATATGGCATTCCTGGTTTAGAAAGAAAGATCTCAGAATTTCACTCCATAAGCCAACTGTTGACTGAGAGAGATTAGTCAGTAACTTGCTCAGTAAACACTGTATTATGTTGTTGTGATGAATCTGATATTTCACTCTTTAGTGGCTATTGGAGAGAGTTCTTTGCTTTGATCCAGAATGACAGTTTCCTTTTGTAGTTTGGTTACCCCTTATCCAGACATCTGAAATCCAGACTATTCCAAAATCCAGACATTTTTTGGACTATGACTTTTTTTAAAAGAAGAAACTTTGTCCAGCACCTGGCTAGCATAGTGCAAGGCATGCTGGGGCACAACATTATTAAAAATATTGTATAAAATTACCTTCAGGCTATGTGTAAGGTGTATACGAGACATTAAAAAAATTGTGTTTAGACTTGGGTCCCATCCCCAAGATATTTCATTATATTTATGCAAATATTCCGAAATTCAGACAAATCCGAAATCCAGACAACTTCCCATCCCAAGCTGATAAGGGATACTCACCCTGTATTAGGGAAGGAAAAGAACAGATGTTGAAAATGAATTGCCTAAAAATCAAAGGTAGAAGAAAAGGTAAAATTTAATTTCATTATACATTCAGACCTCTGTAGATGCGGGGATCCGTTTCGGGGACACACACACCTTGGATAGTGAGGATCTTTGGATACCGGAGTTGGTCCGGCTGTACCCATAGAGTGCTCTTATTTAATAGCCCTTATTTCTAATAATAATGTTATGCCTAATGTTGCAGTAGTTTGACAGGTCAGAAGATCTTTTGCTATACTTTAAACAAGACTTAAGATTTGTAAAATCATCTTGTTGCTCCTCCATGTAGACTTAGGTGATTTGGGGTAAAGATGTAAAATTTTGGAAAAAATTGAAATATGCAATAGTTACTTTCATATCAAGCCTAAATTTATTTTACTGCTTTAGCACCATAAAGTGCATTGTTTATAATTCATCATATAACATTGTACTATTTGGTGTACACAGTATATGAACATTTAAAAATATAACAGCCTTGTGGCTCAATCTTGAACTGGTGGAGGCTGCTTTACGTCAGTCCACTGTTCAGCCTTGTCCCATTCACCATCACTGTTCCCTCTAATGTGCACGACCAAGTGGCTGTGGAGCTTTGCAACCCGGAAGTTCCGACGATGACGTCATTGCCGAACGTCCGGAAGTGGCGTTGCGGCGCAGTGGCCGCCATTCACTTAACAGACATGGCCTCTGGTCCTTATGCCAAAGAAGGTTGCTGACCCCTGGTCTAATGTCTCTTGGTCAGCAGAAGACTCTATCAAATCAGTAGATTTTGTTTGTATAAACTGTAGAACTTCGGTTAGAGAGTTTGACATTTTGGTTCCTTCCATTCAACAGTATGGTGGGAATTCCCAAAAGTATTTGCTTTAATGGCAGGGGCCCAGTGTTCTTTTCTCTTGAGGAATGAGTGGTTCCTTGATTAATACCCACATTTAGCTCTTAATGATTTCTCCTTTTACCAAGAGAAATTAATTTAATGCCTGTAAAAAGGATGTAGGCTGAAGAAAAACACACAAAGAACTGAACTTGTAGCACATGTTGAAATTGGTTGTTGTGACCTTTAGAAAGGAACTTATCATCCCACTCCCTTTCAAAAGCATCAAATTTGCCATTTCTGAAATCCGCTCTTCCAGTTAGTCCACATGCACAGAAAATATGCAGCGGGAGTTACGGTTACCTAGAGACTGGCATCAGTTCTTGTCTTTTGACGCAATGTAATTTTTTTTGTTGGTTTTTTTTTTCTTAAATCATACTTATGCAATGATTAACTATCTAGGCTCCTTTTGTTGCTGAAGACTATTTCTAGTACATTTTACATGCTAGTGAAATCCTGAAGGGGGAAGAGCGCCAACCCAGCCCCCTACCAGTACCCTTGCTTCAGACCCCTTCTCAGCCCTCCCCCTACATTACATAGCACCTTCACAGGGTTTTTCTCTTCTCAGGCATACCAGAGTTGTCAGGGTCCAGTGTTGCAGTACTAATCCCATTGTCCCCCAAAACGTCTTTATTTTCCTTCACATTCTCAGTTTAGTTTATTTATTTTACACATTTTTATACCGCCCTTCCTCCAAGGAGCTCGGGGTGGTGTACCGCCCTTCCTCCAAGGAGCTTGTTGTTTTGTTTTCTCCCTCCTTTTTGTCCTCACAACAACCCTGTGAGGTAGGTTACAGTGACTGGCCCAAGGTCACCCAGGAAGCTTCATGGCTAAGTGGGAATTTGAACCTGGATCCTCCAGGTCTAAGTCCAACACCAGACCCTCCTGTTGTTCTACTGTTTTAGCTTTTATTTGCTCTGGTGGTGTGTTTGTTTTTGGCTCGGGTGGGTGGGCAGGGTTGGCTGTCACCGAGTGTACACTGCTCAAACCTACCTGTCTTCATGCGTCTCCTGGGCACACTGGGAGAGGCCACAGAGAAGGTAGTTGCAGCACTGTACACCATACCTTGCCTCTTCCTCAGTGCGCCAGAATGAAAGTTTGGCCTTAGTGCTCCTAGAGTGAACCTCCAGAAAAGAAGAGAACGAATGTTGGAGGAGGACAACAACCATGTGCCCCCGCCCCACCCAAAAACAAATAAACCATCACAGCAAAAGGTAAACAGCAACAGAATAACAGCAGGAGCAGCAACTGATAACAGAAGGACCCTGTGTCACAGCCTATATTCAGCTGACAGTGGCAAATATAGGACGGCCTCCAGATGCCCTTAGGGATGGGCAGTTTCATATGAGAGGAGGCAGTCCCTCAAGTACCCCGGTCCCAAGCCAAGGAAGGGCTTTAAAGTTTACCAACTAATGTACTCACCACTTACTTCATCACCTAAGAGTCTCCCTTACAGAACTGATGGAGGTGGTCTTGGATATTAAAAACTCCCAGCCTTATAGATCTGAGAACTTCCTACTTCCATGCCAAGGCCTCCTTAACAGGTGCAGCCGTGGCAGTCATAAGACTGCTTCAATGTGTGTTGTGCTGTATGTTTACCTTCTGGACCATTTCTGGGAATTGTTTTGCTATGTTTCCACGGCTACTTTGCAAGACAGTTCTACAGGATGGTGCTGGGAGATATCCCCTATAGTTCCAGTTTTTACCTTATCTCCCATGCTTTTAAAGATCTATATGAAACTGCTGGGTGAGGTTGTTCCAGGGTTTGGAGCATGGCATCAACTGTGTGCTGATAGTACCCAACTCTGTTTCTCTTTTCGTTCCATCTCTGATCTGGCAAGGTCCTGTATAAATTAATGCTCAAGGTTGGACTGGACAATGCAACTAAACTGGAACTCCATCAGACAAGATGGGGATGCTGATGATGGGTGGGTCTTCTAACCTGGATATAGGGGTATGCCTGTTCTAGATGGGGATCATACTCCTCCTCAAGGAGCAGGCTCATGACTTTGAAGTGCTCCTAAATCTTGTATTGCTTCTGAGTCCATTGTGGCAAGGAGTGTGCTTTGCCAGGTGTACACTAGCTGCACCATGTCCTAGGGAGCTGACTGCTGTGTTGCTTGCTCTGGTAATCTCTCTACTTTGCTATTGTGGTATAAACATGAGATTGCTCTACCAGGGGTGTCAGGGTCCGGAGAGGGGCCACCAGTGATCCAGGTAATGCCTAGTGTTTAGCATTCACTCCCTTCCCATTCCCCTCTCTTCCCCTTGTTTGGACATGCAGATTATCGGGGAAAAGCCTTGGTAGTTTGAATCCACTGTCACAAGTCCAGGAGATCAGGCTTGCCAAGGGGGCTCCCTGGGCAGAACCCCCCCCCCCAAATAAAAACATTACTGAACCTGAACAATACTGATTTTGGTCTCTATCAAAATCACTCTCACAGTAGCGCCTGAAGTGTGACGTGACAATCCACTGATTTTTCTCAAAACAAGGCAGACTAGAATAATATGCAAAACGTTTATTAGAATGCTAATAAAAGAAAAAGGAAATAAAATCAAATGAGCAGGAGAAAAAAGTAAAAAGAATAGCTTTGGCAAAATAAAACCAATTCAGACTGCAATCATACCAAATCGCCAGCAGATGGCACTGCAGCGATGTGGAATCTTACGTTGCAGCATTAACAGAGCTTTACAGCAAACTTTGAAAGATGCTTGTAATGCTGAGAGAGAAGATAGACTAAAATAAAAATAAAATCCTTACGGTGTCTCGCTGAATACTGTTCCTTAACTGTTTATCTTTTGATGATGGAACCACCAGCTCTTTTCACTCGCATCCTATGAGGGCCTCTTCTTCCAAGAGCTCACTGAGTGAGGTTCTTGGGCTGCTAGAACAAAAGAAGGGTCGAATTTCGTTTGGAAATCTTATCCTCTGCTGTAATGGTGTCACCTGTTACCCGATATCTGCCTGGAGGAGTGCCAGCTGCCTGAAACTTGATCAGCCAGTTTGACCAGTCTTGGCTGCTTTGAACCCCAGTTTGCATTTTCACTCCACTAAGCCAGTGGTTCCCAAACTGGGAGGCGGGGCTCCCAGGGGAGCCGTGGAAACCAGCCAGGGGAGCCGCGGAGTGCCACAGAATTCTCTTGGAAAACAGTGCAATGCCAATTGGCAGCCATCAACATAATGTAATGGGGAGCTACGGCCAATGGTCGCCAATGGTCAAGGGAGCCGCAGGTTGAAAAAGTTTGGAAAACACTGCATTAAGCCATTGGCAATTGAATCTCAGCTTTGAACCACAGACTGAGTTCCAAGCTGGCTGTAACAAAATAGACAAAATATACACAGACGTACACATAAAATATAGACATTTTATGCCAGAGGGCATGGTTGTTTAGAAACTTGAGCCGGAAGATACCTGGAGAGACATTCCTTTTGAGAGTTGCCATCTGTGATAAGCCTGGACTTCACCAGAAACTAGACTATGTGGCTGAACCTATATTCTAAAACTTTCTTCAGGCCTGTTTCACAAAAGTGTATGCCAATTTTAGGAGGTTGATAAAACATACTTGTTCCATCAGCCCTTTGGAGTACCTGGAATTTATTCTTGAACAAGCTGATGTTTTATGAATGTTGGAATTTATTTTTTTTATGTTTTTATGATATTCGTATTTAATTTTTACTGTAAGCTGCTTTGAGGGCTGTATAGTGGAAAAGTTGCTCATAAATTTAGAGAATGGTTGAAAGTGTTGCAGTAACACTTTCAAGATGCACTTGGATACCTTGCAGATTGTGTGTGTGAGAGCAATTTCTTTTATAATGAAATTAAAGTTTGCAGTGGACTAGTTTAGAGGTTGTTCAACACTGGCAATATTTTAGAGATGAATTCAATTGTTTGTTGGGACAGGTGCCGGCCACTCTGCTGCTTCCAATATGCATCCAGAGGAAACCTGCCACGTGGATGTGCGGGTTACAGGAGTCAGAATGGCAAAGCTATGCCAGCTCATTCATCCAAACCAGCATCAGGTTACTTGGACACAGGGACTTTTTACTATGAAGGGGTCCCATTCACCATAACACATACCAAGTAGCCAGAGAAAGAGCATGGGAAGGAACAATACCTCCACAGAGACAGATTCAACCACTACACACAATGAGTTTGTATTGTGGCCACCCTGAAGGGAACCAGCATTTTGCAATGTGCACGTGTGGGGTGCCAGATCTGCTGGAAGAACAGACACTCCAGTCATCAGGTTATAGCAGGCAGTTGTGTGAGCTGCTCAGTAGCAACCTGGCAGAGGAACAGCTGGTCACTGCTGTCATGATCCTTGTCTGTGGATAGCACAGGGCAGGGAGTGAGGTCAGGATCTCTCCCTGTGTTTGGCATTAGTTGCTGCAGACAATAGCTGATCCTGGAGATGGTGCGGTTTCAACTGGCGTGGGAACGGGATTCAGTGGTGTGCCATTTCTCCGGGTACAGAAATGCGTAGAGGAATAACTACTGAACAGGGCTTGTGTCGCTTATAATTATAAACCTCAGACAGACAATGTTTCTCGGTAGTTCTTCCTTTTTACAAGGTAGCCTTTAATTCAGTGTTTGGATGGTCATGAATTGGTTTTAAGTGCTGGCTTTAACATGTTTGCATTAAATAGAGGGTTGTTGTTGTTTTTGCTGTAAACCAGGTTATCTTAAACAAGAAATTGCTATTATAACCTGTATTTTGTAAAAGTGGTCTGTGTGTTTGAATCTATTTTTGTACGTAGTGCTACCTGAAGAAGTTGCACTGAGTGAAATCTGAGGCTGCAACAGGAAATGAGGTGGAAGCTTAGAGCCTACATATTTACCGTATTTAATTTTTATATCCAGCTATCACCAACAAAATGTGAAGCTAGGATAGCTTACAACAGTAAAAGCATTACTAGTTACTTATAGCTAGAGATGTTTGAAAATGGTAGGGTGTGTTGTTGTTGTTTTGAAAATTTGTTGAATTAAAATGCAAAATGTGGTGTGATGTTTTTATTCACAGGTGTGAATTCTTAAGCATCAATATCAAATTTAATATCATTACATTGCAGTCTTCAGTGCAAAAACAACGACTTATTTCTAACTGGAAAAGTAATCTGTTTCAATCAGATTCATTTCACAACCAGTAGAAAGTTGGCAATTTGGTTCCAATTCTGTTTGAAAATGTGGTGTTTTATGTTTTTATTTGGTTTGAAAAGGTTGAAAAAGTGTTGTTGTTTTGTGTGTTTATGCAGTTATCAACAAAAACAAACCTACTTATAGCAGAAAAGACAGTGTTCGCGGAGTCTCTTATACTTGATCACATGATTGTGTATCTTACCTCTTTAAACTTATGGATAAATTCATGATCAGAACGTAGCCTTTAACATAGCCTTTAACATAGCCAGAACATAAGCCATAGATTAAACCTTGTTGTTGTTCAGTCGTTAAGTCGTGTCCGACCCTTCGTGATCCCATGAACCATATCCCGCCAAGCCTTCCTGTCCTCCACTATCTTCCTGAGTTCGCTCATTTTCATGTTCGTTGCATCGGTGATGCTGTCTAACCATCTCATCCTTTGCCTTCCCCTTCTCCTTTTGCCTTCAATCTTTCCCAGCATCAGAGTCTTCTCCAGAGAGTCCTCTCTTCGCATTAGGTGGCCAAAATATTTGAGCTTCAGCCTCAGTACCTGTCCTTCCAGGGAACAGTCAGGGTTGATTTCATTAAACCTCCTCATCCCTAAATCCAACCTTGGGGCAATACAAGCTTGGATCACTAGAGAACACGTTTCAGTATGGATAGGCTTCTTTTTTGAAGCAGTGTTAATATCTTAAAATGTTCACCCTGAAGGGTGATGTTTCTCTCTCTCTCTTTTGTTGTGGCTTTGGATTGGGCTGTGTTGCAGAGTGTATATGGAATATTAATGTCACTTTCGACTTTTTTTGTGTAATTTTCTGCACATCTAGGAAGTCTGAACTCTTACTGAGCAATGTAGGAGTCAAATGTTTCTGAGCTTGGTAATCATTTTAATGTGGCATCTATATAGATTATGAGGTGTTATTATGGGAGAGGTGTGAGATCTTCCTAAGGGCAACTGTGTTATAATATTTTGAACCTGCGACCCTTATGAGTACGAGAGTTGGGAATATTAAAGGAAACTTAAAGCTTCCTCAAAATATCTAGAGTCTAGGTAGCATTTTATGAGATGGGCAATATGCAAAAAAAGTCTGTTTAGATTAGAATAAGGTCAGGATTAATTTGAGACATTGAAATTATTTCATATCTTTTCATTATTTCATATATTTCAACAGCAGAATTTTCTGGTTCTGTGTTGTGTGGGTTTTGCATTGCTGTTCCTTTTGTTAAGTGCTATGCGGGTGGCGCAGTGGGTTAAACCGCTGATCCATGAGCTGTCGATCGAAAGGTCGGCAGTTCGAATCTGCGACGGGGTGAGCTCTCGTTGCTTGGCCAGCTCCTGCCAACCTAGCAGTTCCAAAGCATGTTAATGTGAGTAGATAAATAGGTACTGCTTGCAGGAAGGTAAACAGCGCTCCGTGTTCCAGCCGCATGCTATGTGCTGTGGCAAGGAGAGTCATGCCGGCCACATGACCACGGAGGCGTCTTCTGACAATGCTGGCTCTTTGGCTTTGAAATGGGGATGAGCGCCGCACCCTAGAGTCGGACACGGCTGGACTTAATTGTCAGGGGTCACCTTTACCTTTACCTATGTTCCTGTTAAGTGCTATGTGCCATGATGTTGGATTTTCCTACCTAGGGACTGAGATTGGTAAATCCCTATTTCCTAGCTCTAAGTGTCCCAAAGGCTATCCTACCTAGTACTGTACTTTTAAAGCTCTTACTTTCTTATTTTTTTCAGGTAGAACAGAGATTCTTAAGCTTTTGTGTGTCATGCACTCCCAGGAGAATTTCAAACTGCTCGTCCCCCCCCCCCATAATTGAAATATATACATCATCATTATTTGCTTTTTACCTGAAATTGCATTGAACATATATGGCAAATAGTGGACCTTCAAAAAACCTTAAAATGTCAGCCATAGGAAAATAATTGTTTGCTTCATAGAATTTGAAGACGTCAAAAAACTCATGAGAAAAATCAGTGAGAAGGCTGAAAGCAATAAATGTGGCTAATAAGAAAATATATTATTAGTTTTTGTTGACCTATCAGTAGTCAGGGTCAAATTTAAAAACATTGTCCTTACCTTGTCTAATGAAAAAAAAAGTGTGTGAAGGATTTTTTTTTCTTAATTCTGGGAGCACCTCATGCACTCCAATGGATCCCCTTCATACATATCCCACAGGTTAAGATACCCCACTTACCCCCTGAGTAAGTCCATACTGTGTGGATGTATACACACAGCCACAAGGACCTTATTCATTCATTTTGTTCTGCCCGTTACGTCTCTACTGAGAATAAAGTACAGTATTCATTCTTGCTTGCTAGATTTTCTAATCATGTTCATCAGCAGAAAACTACTCTAATCCATAACAAATGAAGACTCTCCCACACAGTGTACCATGTTTGTTTTCAACATTTGTATTGGTTTTAGCAATTGAAGCTAGGAAAGCTCCTATCCTATGAATAATATGCCTGACCTATTCAGTAAATTGGAATTTTAGTGCTGTAGTTTGTCTCTTTATTCTTTAGAGATGTTGCATTGTTATGTCTTAACATGGTTCTCAACTTTGACCGACTGCTGGTGGTACTTGAACTGCCGGACCACCAGAACCCTGCTCCAACGCGGTGCTTTTGGCGGCGCATTTTCACTCCTGAGAGGCTCCTGCCTTTGGCTGAGCTTCTCAGGAATGCTTAGAAGGGCCCTCCCACCTACTCAGAGCCTCCTATCTGCGTTTTCTGGCCTCCAAAACCCTGAAAACCCGGAAGTAACTGGTGATGATGTCATTGCCAGTCACTTCTGGTGGTACGCAACAGGAGAGTGGTGCTAGAGGTGGTACTCTGCCGGGAAGGGGTTGAGAACCCCTGGCTTAAACAGTACATTGCATGCATGCATTTCCAGTGTCTGCCCTCAAGTGGGTCATGGTTCCCTAACTTACAGCAGGATCCTAATGTGGATTAAATGGTGCAGCTCATTTGGGTATCACAAGGAATAAGTGAAGGCAAACAAGGTACAACACGCTATGGTACTAAAGATTGGATTGCTCTAGTGGAGTAAGGCAAATAATCCAAGCTTCACAACATGGAAGGGTTGCCAGTTAGTCTTAGTAGAATTCCTTGTGAGAAATTTCCAACTCCCTGGATTCTAAAGAGATGGTACCGGACCTGCTGGGGGAGAGGGGAATGCTTTCCTGATTGCATTGTTGTCACATCATGGATGATTATGCTCTTGGCTATGTTGGTATACTATTGCACATATTTACATCCAGTTGATCAAACTCTCAAACCTTGAACCTGCAAATACAATTATTGTAAATTTTCTTGTTTAACTTTCAGTGTGAACTGCTGTCGTGGTTAAAGAACAACCACCATATTCTGAGTTAGGGGGCAGTTCAAAAGAACGTAGCATAAGTGTTTGAGGGAGAACAGACAGAACTCTACCCATGAGTACACTTGGCATAATGATTTATTCAGTTCTAAACATGCTGCTAAACGTTTTGAATCTGTGAGGGGAAATATACCCCTGCAAAATGTTATCGTTTACAGAAATCGGAGATGCTAATGAAATCTGCCTCTGTTAGGATTAAGCTGCCAAGGAATCGCATGCTTGTTGCATGTGGGCATTGCTCATCTTTCATCGTAGATGCTGCCTGTTGATTGTCGTCATGCTAAATCTGACTACCTGATTCAGAGACAGGCTTGATCTGGGGCCTTGAGATTCTCATGGGCCTAGTTGACGCCCACAAGTCTGAAATAATGTGCTTGCTTTGAACAGATGGGGATTCTTAGGAAACTAATTGCTTTTATTGTATTGCTCACAGTGGGGGGGGGAGGAATATACTTTTGAGAAAGTTTGGGAAAGCACATCTGCTATATAGTACTTAATGTTACCGTTCATTTCATGGATGGTCTATTAAAAGGTCTTGATAGGTATGTGCTACCTCCCAGGTTCAGCAGCCTCTGAATACCCTTTGCAAGGGAACAATGTTGAAGGGAGAAGTATGCCTTTCTCTCCTGCATGTGGGCTTCCCAGAGGCAGCTAGTGGGCCACTGTGCTGAACAAGTTGCTGGACTAAATGGGCCTCTGGCCTGATCCAGCAGGGCTTTTCTTACATTGAATCATTGTAGTGCACTCATATCTGTGCTCCTTGAATATGCCTTTTCCCCAATGAGGACTGTATGCAAAATTATTACTTTTACTTTAAAATATATACAGTAGTAGCAATCTGTAAAGCTGATTTACTCCCATCAACCTTCCTCTTTTAAGGCATTTTAACCCAAGGTATATACACAACAGGAATTAAATGCGGACACCTGTGGGCTGGGAGGAAATGGGTTCACATAGTTTCTTTGCTTACAGCACTGAAAAAAATCAGTGGCCAAGTTCAGAAGTAAGAGGAGACCATAGTTTCCTGCTATGAGAACAAACCCTAGAGAGCCCTGGAATTGTATGATTTTCCTCCCATCCCTATTCCTTTTACATGTGAGAGGAGAAAGGTGAACACTTTTGTGTTCACTTTAAGAACAAACTGCAGTTCCGTATTATGTATGAACTTGGAGGATCTGTGATTTGTTAACTACCTAAAGTAGGAACAAACCAGGATCAAATCATAGTTAAATCCTGATTAGCTATCCTGGCTAGTTCTAATTCTAACAAATCATGCAAACACAAAACTGTGGTTTGCTCTTAAAGAGAAAATACAAGCTTTCCCTCTCTTATATTGTGATGGGGGTGGAGGGGGTCTGCAGTTCTCTACAGTTAGTTATTGCAGGAAACCATAGTTACTTGTTGCATCTGAATCTGGCTAATGCCCCTACTAAGCTTTCAGATCTTTAGATAAGTCCTTCTCTGTATGTTACTATTTTTTTCCATGTGACAAAAAATAAACAACATAGCCTTTTCCTGCCCCAATTTCTCACCACTATTGTAAGGAAACTAGAGTATGGCCTCAATTGAATGATTTCAGGGAGCCATAGCTATGAAGCTGAAGGTCAAAGTAGTTCTTAAACCTGGAAGAATCTTTTGTTGTTTACGGGCACTAAATTGTACCAGTAGACTAGGAAGGGATCAGATTATGAATATGTCAGTGCCTTATAATTTGATACAATTTAATGGGCAAAGGCTCTCCAGAGCCTCTTTCCCAGTCAACTACTAGATGTACTACATGCTGAGAATGAATGAGCGAGAGACTTTATAATGCATGTTTATAATGCATGTTGCACACTGAAAATCCATAGACAGACAATAGTACTAGTAGTAACAAAAAAGAAAAGGTATTCAGGACTATACAAGTATTGCATAACTGTGCATTTGGATACACAACCAACTTGATCCTTGAATTTGACACTTGAATTGAAATTGATTGGGATATTATCTATTGATCTTTCCTTCCACACCTGACATTCTTTCCTAGAAATAGAGTGGGCACAGTGCTGCAGAATGAATTCTGCAACAGCTTGTACTACAATATACGTTTTCCTGGTGGCAGAACTATCTGGATCTGATAAAGTATAAAATCAGTCTGGGACTATTGACTGGTATGCCTTGTAAACTTATGCTTGGTGTCCCTTTTGTGCAGGACTGGTAACGGGTTACATTTATTTTTAAATTCAGACTGAAATTACCATATGGCATGCAGTTGAATTCATATCTCTTCCAAATGTTTTGTTAATAATAAAAAAAGCCTTGGTGGCTTAAAATTCAAGTGGAAGAATGAGGGAAGGCAAGAGCCTCACCCTTTCCCTTCAACTATTTTTCTGCTTAAAATTGTGCCCCCCCCCCCAGTAGTTGAAAAGATTCATATAAATACCCCTGTAGGAAAAATAGCAGCTTGGAAAGGATCATTTTGAGCAAAGTTTAGCTTGAAGGGAAAAGGCTAAGAACACCCTTCCACCCCCTCCCCACACAAACCATGTGTCGTTTCTGCCTCCCTCTTTAAGCACCTTCTCATTTGAAGAATTCTCATTCTCAGGCCAGCGGGTGGCGCAGCGAACCGCTGAACCATAAGCTGTCATTCGAAAGGTCGGCAGTTTGATTCCCGCGACGGGGTGAGCGCTCGTTGCTTGGCCAGCTCCTGCCAACCTAGCAGTTCCAAAGCATGTCAATGCGAGTAGATAAATAGGTACACAGCGCTCCAGGAAGGTACACAGCGCTCCGTGTTCCAGCTGCATGCTTCGCGCTGCGGCAAGGAGAGTCATGCCGGCCACATGACCACGGAGGCGTCTTCGGACAACGCTGGCTCTTCGGCTTTGAAATGGAGATGAGCACCACACCCTAGAGTCGGACACGACTGGACTTAATTGTCAGGGGATACCTTTACCTTTTACCATTTGAAGCAGTACTTAAAAATACGTTATACAATCACGCTTATCCTGTAATTCACCTTGGTCAAATTCCAGGCCCTTGTAAAGTTCAGTAGACCATGTTTATTCTGTAAATGGCATAACAGAGTTCAAAATATTACACCACAGTTTACTCGCATGTGAGCCTTGCTAACCTAGAACTTGTAAGACTCTCTTCCTCCTCCCCTCAAAAAGTCAAGCTAGCTAAATCTTTCCTCATTCGCCTTGAATTTCTAGATACGGTGGTTCATGAAGAAAAAGCTGCTGAATTTGCTTTAGAAACAAAACCTCTAATGCCTAGCTGCATATGCGGTAGTGGGGGGGGGGGCTTGACTACTTACAGTACCTCCTTTGGTTAGTTGAAAGTTCAGAATAACGTTTTGGAAACGCTTCTGTACTCGGGAGTGCTTATGGATGATGTAACTGCTTCATAGGGCTCCAGATTTTAAACTAATATGATTGCTTAACAAGGCCAGTACTCCATCCCAGTGCCCTGTCTCTGAAAGCCGATAACTGGGATGCTTCAGAAAGTTTCTAGCAGCACAAAATACTGATAGAAAACTTTATTCTGTTCTAACTTCTTGCAGTTGTTGAAGATATTGGGGAAATCCTTGTTCATTCTGTTAATAGGCAGAGGTTTCCTGTAGTTGGGGAATGCTATGCTTTTAGCACGCTGGTCTGGAAAGTTATACATCAATGCATTCAGGTTAAAGGGCCGCCTTTGGCAATTGGGGCTGGTGATCCTTTAATCAGAGCATTCCTTGAAACAGAGCTAAATAAAGCAATAGCTTTGCCTGCTCATAGTTCACACGTAGGCTTTCAAGACGATTTGTTTAAACGCACAGCTTTAATTTCGCACAGCTTTAAATTAATTTTAATTTAATGACTGGAAAATCTGGTTAAACAGTTTTCAAAGAATTGGGGATCCAGCAAAAGCCACAGCTGACAGGTGTATATTTTTGGACAGGTGTCAGATTTTATAGCAACTCCTTCCTGCACCTTTTAGTTTGATGTAACTGTGTTATGCAGTTATTGGTGGGGCCTTGAATTGAAAGTGGCTCCCTAAGGCACTATTTGCTAAAGTACCAGGTTGCATACAGAAAAAGGTTGATGTTGTCCATTTTCTTCTTGTGTACTTCAGCATTTTTATTTGCAGGTTAAGAAAACATAGAACAAAATGTTTTGCAAAAATGCTTGCTGTACCAGAGGGTTGTTAATTTACAACGTCTATGAGGCACGGTAGACTCTCTTCTGAAGGAGCAGGCCTTTATTGGATAAAACTGTTATGCTGAACATGTGTTAGAAAGCTAAATTATGCAGTACTGTACAAGGTGTGAAAAGTGGTACTAGACTGATGGTGTCTAGTACCGAACTTGGACACTTTCCAGCGAGGCCTAAAAACCTTCTTGTTCAAAGAAGCCTTCTGAGCCTTTGCCTTTTTTAACATCTTGCTGGTACGGATGGGGTGCTTCTGTTTTTATGATCTTGTTGTAAATGTAATCTTTTAAAATAATTTTTAGATATTTTATTAGTTTTGTTAATTATCTTTTACTGTCTTAAATAGTGATTACTTTCTGTATTGTATTGTATTTTTATGTTGTAAGCCGCCTTGGGTCCCTTCAGGGAGAAAGGCGGGGTAAAAATACTGTAAATAAAATAAAATAAATAAAATGGTGTGGAATTTGGGTCAAGGATCATGTTAAAAGTGCTGTCATTGCTAGCCTTTCTAGTTCTGCAAAATCGTTTGGTCTTCGGTAATTGTGAACCATGAAATAATATGACCAGTTAGAGCTTGCCTGCTACCGGAAACGTCTGGAAGAAGTTCTGTAACCAAAGGATCATGGTGAAGTGGCAGTGTTCTCATGTTTGTTTGAGAATTGTTTGACAACAATTTCAGACAAATTATACTTTTTTTTAAAACAAAGCTATCCTAGAAAGTTCAGGGGTGTCTAGCTGAAAACTTTATTTTTGGAGGTAGGGTCATACAATATGATTTTGTATTCTTTCAGTAGAGATGTGTGCTTGAAACATCAAATTGATAAACATATAGGAATGTAAAACTAACAAAAATAGTTTCAGGGATTGGCTATGTCTTTGTCAGTGTATGTTACATTGCATATTATTTTTCCTCTTCATTCAGTGGGCTCTTAGTAATGTGTACTTCTTGTGTTCCAGCTTCCTGTAAATGTTCATTAATAGCACAACGAGCAGAGCTTTGTACAGCTATGAAGAATTATCAACAATCCCTTTATGATGCAGAGGCGCTTTGTCGAAATAAGCCCCATTGGCCTAAGGTATGGTGTTTGCAAATTGCCCAAAAAGATAAATTTGGGGTGTAAATTAGCAACTTGGTGTGCATGTAAAAATGCAGTGAATTGTTTCTAATATAATAAAAGGTTAAGCTTTTTATATTTTAGTATAAAAGTGAAGTTTGTAATGGAACCATTCATTACAGCCAGCGTAAATTCTATTAGTTGTATTTTCATTGAGTTCTTCCGTACAGTTTTGTTTAGCGTGACTTTCAGTTAAGTTTATTCTGCTAAATGCATGTCAAGTGTCCAGGATCAGTTCCCAAGCCTTAGGCATTCATACTTAATTGTTCACAACATTACTCCAACTAGCTTATTTCTGCTAAAAACACTTATGGCACATTTATGGCGCAATCCTGTCTAGTCTTTGACTGGCAGTGACTGCTCCTCTGGTCTAGGGTGTTGCAAACGTGCTGCACCCTGGGAGTAAGTGGCACCGGCGCCACTCTCCCCACCCCAGATCCAGAGGAGCGAGGTGAGTTCCCCATTGTTTGTATCTTGAAAGTTCTTAAATCAAATGTTCTTAAGTAGTGGGGAGTGTCTGTATTGTTTAATATTTGTATGATTCCCTACTGTGGATTTTAAATTTTTTAAAGAATTGCAGCCCAATCCTTCCAGCGCCAATGCAGTTGTGTCAATGGGGCGTGCGCTGCATTCTGTTGTGGGGGGGCAGTCACAGAGGCCTCCTCAGGGTTTGCTCGCTTACCTTGAGGCTGTATTGCGACTGCATCAGCACTGGAAAGTTGGTTAAGATTGGGCTGTCGGTCTATAATTGAGCTTACAATTGAATTTCACTGTCAGAAATTGATTCAGCTTGATTTAGCAACTGTGTACGACTGGACGTAATTGTCAGGGGTCACCTTTACCTTTACCTTATTGAAAGAAAGTTTCAATTTCTTGAGAAATGTTGTAACTCACATCCTCCAAAGTTTGACTTCCCTTCATCTGACTTGTCTGATCATTTTCTACAACAATTGAAAGTGGGAAATATTTTATGCACCATTTTCCAGCCAAGATTGGCACCATTATTTGTAAAATGATAAGTTAACTGGAAAATACGTTGTAGTCCGTGGATTGGAAACTGTGATGCAGCAATTTTCTTATTTGTGTGTATGCAGGGTCATTATGTGAAAGCACAAGCTCTTTCTGGATTAGGAAGGATTGAAGAAGCATTGAAGGAGTTTCTTTATTGTGTTGCCTTAAATCCTGAATGGAGCTCAATGAAGGCAGAAGCCCAAAAGGTATGCTAATTCTATGGAGTTTTGCACCTGATTGGTATGGTGTGTATTTTGTTGGACTCCACAGATAAATAATACTATAACTGATGGCTTTTCATGGGGATGATGCTTGCAGTTCTGATGTCAAAAGCATACTTTAAGTCAGAGGTTCTCAACCTGTGGCACGGGTACCCCTAGGGGTACGCGGACCTCTTGCTAGGGGTACGCCAAGCCCTGCCAAGCTATTTAAGTGTTAATTAACATGGATTTTAAATTGTAATTTCTGAGCCCTTCTGTCTCTGATTTTGGTTTGGGGCTTATTTTTGTACTTTGGAAAATGTACTTTGGTGGGGTAGGGGAGGGAGGAGCTGATTTTGGGAAGTGTGACTTGGAGGAAAAAAGAGATACTTGCATGTGTCTCCCTCTCCCTCTCTCTCGCACATGCACACACACGCACAGAGAGAGTTAAATAAGACATTTTTCACATTTTAAAATGTTTAGTACTTTTTTATTTAATGATTAATTACCTAATTAATTAATTGATTGATCCAATTAATTAGCAGGGGGTACTTCAGAAAATTAGACCGTGATAGGGGGTACCCAGGCCTCCAAAGGTTGAGAACCCCTGCTTTAAGTGATATGTTAACTATGAGAGAGGTCTCATTGTCACTTGTGAATCAGCTCATAATATTCACTGTGGGGGTCCGATAGCTCTAGTAACTTAATTCAGTCTAATGAAACCATAATTGTTTGTTTATGGAATTGCCTTGTAGTTTCTGCATTATTTGAAACTAATCGTCTGCAACAGGCAGCCTTCAAACCACATTCAGCATATGGATGTCCAACTGGGTTTACGAATCTGGGGAGCACCCACATGTGCCCCATCTCTTGCTGCTTTCCACTGCAGTTGCTGCTGTTACAGCCTTGCAGCCAGCCTCCATGGGCATATGAAGCTTATTTCAGGACATACAAGGGGAGAACTGGAGAAGCACATACTTCCCAATTTTCAAGAACAAACTGGGAATATGGGGATGATTGCCCATGTGGTTTGTCCTTGCCCTGCTTTCAGTGGTGTTTTTCTAAAAGCTATTTTAAATCGTTTAAAAATTGAAGGTTTGAGGAAGAAAGGACACACAACTGTGGCAGGCCTAAGGAAATGGACTCCAGCAACTCGTGTGTGTGTGTGTGTGTGTGTGTGTGTTCTTGAGAAGGGAGAGAATGCTCCAGGGGTGGCCAAACTTGCTTTGAGCCACATACGATAAACTTCAGATGTTTGAGAGCCGCAATATTTAAGAAGCATTTAAATTCTTAAATATATTTACTCACCATGAACATTAAACTTAGGTTTTAATCCACTGGACTCTCAGTTTATACCTGGTAAATAATTATAAAGCTGGAAAATGTCCTATTTACCCTTTTATATTAATTGTGATGCAAAAGGGAGCTCAGCCAATGAGCCAACATATTCCCAAGAGCCGCACATTATACGACAAAGAGCCGCATGTGGCTCAGGAGCCGCAGTTTGGCCACCCCTGCTCTATTCTGATACTTTGCCTTCTGGCTAATCAAACTGCTGACCTCTGTTCTAAACTGTATATATTGTAATTCTGCTTTGGTAGATTACTCCTTCTGTAAGCTTATTCATATAACAACACTTCTGAACATTTGTGTGTTTCTCCTTTTTCTAGATAATGTGTGAGATGTTTTTCCCAGCCTTTGAAAATGTGCATGATAGTCTAACAACACCTTTTTGTAACCGGACCTCTTATACAAGGTTAAAACCTGCATTTCTAAGCAGTATTTCTAACACACAGTCTCCTGCTGAAGATGGGTCAACTGCAGAGAGCTCAAAGGTAAGACTTAAAACATGTATGCTTTTAAATATAAAAGTGGGGAATCCTGATATAATCAGCATGTCGGACTGTTGTATTAGGGTGGCCTAGAATACTGTACTGAAGCAGAATGTACAGAAGTGCATTGTTTTACCAGCTTCATTCTAAATCATCAGTTGCTGAAGGTACTTCAGATATCTGAAGTCCACAAAGCACTATACATTTTTCAAAGGAAGCTTATTAATAATGGAATGGAGATAAGGGAAAACAGATATTTCAGGTGTGTGTTGTTCTCTACACTCCATTCCTTGTTGATGCTCAGTTGGCATGCATGCAGGACAGGGACTTCTGGGTGGTGGTCTCCAGCAGTGGTGTCACTGGAGGTAGGGTGGAACGCTATGTTCCGCACCGCGCTGACCTCCGTTAGTCACCGGCACGAGGAGGCCCCGCCCCCTCACCTTCGGAGCCATTCAGTGGGGCGAAGGCAACGCGCAGGGAGTCCCCTGTGTTGCCTTCGCCCCACTGAATGGCTCCGAAGGCGAGGGGGCGGGGCCGCCTCATGCTGGTGAGTAATGGAGGTCAGCGCGGTGCGTAACTTAGCATTCTGCCCCACCTCCAGCGACGCCACTGGTCCCCAGACAGTCTAACTCCCTTCTGCAGCAGTTTCATGGTGCTCCTTCTGCCCTCTAAAAAGGCCTATAACTCCCACATCATGGACCTTTTCCATTTAGCCTTGGTGGGTGAGTGGGAACTGCTGTTGGCTATGTGGTTGTGAAGCTGGTAATTTTGGTCTTTCTGCTGCCTTTGTTTCTGTCCAACTTTTAAAAGTTGTTTTTATTCTTATTGTTAGCCACCTTATGGCAGTTGTGAAGAGGCAGGATAAAAATTGAAAAATAAACTTGCTCACTATAAAGTGCCTCCTTGTATTGTGACCAGTTGCAATTTAAATAGTTACTTTTGCATATTTCAGGGAAGGATTCAATTTTAAAAAATACTGAAACGTACTATTCAAACCAACTATAGTGAAGGTTTTTATTTAAAAAAGCTTGACATACAAACCAGATCTTTGCAGGATTTCAATAATTATGTACATGGAGCTCTGCAGGAATATATGCTCTTTGTTGTTGGTGAATCCTCAGTCCCGCTTGGTGTAGTGGGAGATGATGTTACTGGTAGCACAGTAACCTGTTCCTCGATCTTTGCTATCAATCCTAAATTGCTACTGAAGGCTTCAAAAGTGTTGAATACAGAATTGAAATCTAAGTCCTATTTGTATTTGTTTCAGGAGACTGTCTTGAGGCTAACGAAAACCCCATCCCAAGAGACTGATGTATTTCGAAATACTGATTCTTCTGTTTCCCATCATATACTGGACTTGCATTTTGAGGATAACAAAAAAACACTGGGAACAGTCCTCTCCAGTCTACCTGGTGCAAGCTTAAAACGAAAGTTTTCAAGTGATGCAGGGGATTTACAGAGCTTAGATGTCCCAAGCAAAATTCCTAGGAAAGGTCAGTTTTTGAATGTGGTGTTTCCCCCTTCTGGTTTCCTTTTTCAGTGCAAGGAAATGTACTACTTTTTTTTTTAACACTCTGATCAATTCAGCAATTTCTGTTCTAAGCAGAAATAAGTTAAAATGCTTAAGTATCGTATACTATGATATTGTGTATAAGACTCTTGCTTATGTTCTTGTTATAGAGTACTAAGATTATGATGTTTTATAGCTATACAAAATTCTGTTAATGATATGCAATATGTTTGTAGAGGAGCCCCCCTCCCACCAATTATAAGCTTGTAATACTTGTATACTGTGTTAAAATATTTTGATTGGGCTAAATCCTCAATTTATAGGCAAGCTTATATTGTCCTATGAAGAGCAGATTTGACACAGTTCTGATTCACTTGGTGTGGGTGTGTGTGCGCGCGCTTTCAGCTTTTAAAACCTGAAATTAATATAACCTTCTGCTTGTCTGGTAACAGAGCAGTAGAAATCATTTGTGTTACTGCTGCGCCTTGGTTTAAAATGACAGGGACACAGGTACCACCACCAGTTCTCTGCCTAGGTGAAACTTGTCTTTCAGAGTGGGTTCTGTAGATGGGCCACCAGTTGCTAAGCCCTGTATCCGCCTATATTCCTCTATAATAGTTTAAATTTAGTTCTCTAGCAACCCTTGGCATTAGTGCAACTGTTCTTGCTCCATCACTGCTGAGACAGACCTTTTGGGAATTATTGGCTGAATGGTCTTAATGTGGCCTGCACTTGAGTAGTTTATAATTTAAACTTGAGTTTAAATGTGTATGGATTCCTGCAGTGAATCTGTAATCATGTGGATTGTGAATGATTGTTTATCTGCCTCCTTTTTTTTTTTTTAAAGATGGGGATTCTGCCACTTGTGCAAACTTCACCTCCCTTCCTTTAAGAACGATACCTGCAAACCTCGTGGATGCATCTGACTTTGAGTGTTCCCTTTGCATGAGGTATTATTAGCAAGTTGCAAGAGAGTTTAAATGCTGCTTGAGACGAATTGCATGCTGGATGTATTAATATTAGCCATTTTAATTTGTTTTATAAAAACAGTCTGTAGTGTACCATATCTTCAGCTAATATATTCAACTTCCATTTTTATATCATGTTGATAGGAAGAATTTATAGAATAGACCTTATATTATCCTCTGTGGCAACTGGGGAGCTGAGACTGAGAGGGTGTGACTTACCTAAAGCCACCTAATGAGAATTCATGAGAGGCAAGATTCAAAGTGGGGAAGTTTTGATTCACAGCTCAGTCGCAGTGAACACCCATTGATATGTGCCACACAAGTTCTTAAAGGCAGGTTTTAGTAACAAACAAAGGGGTTCCATCACTTGCATGATTTATAAATTAGTTGCCCCTCAGTAAAAACGGGTAGGGTGGCAGCATTCAGTTGTGCAACTGCGTATGCATAGGTTTGAGTGATTGCCCCTGCTGTTTCTGGAGCAATTGATCCTACCTCATGTGATTTCACATATACGTATGAAAACTCTTTTGGGGCGTTGTGCTTTGAATGGAATCATGAAGTAACCCGTTGTTTTTGCAATGCTCACAATGTCTTGTTCAGGTTATTCTATGAGCCTGTCACTACTCCTTGTGGACATACATTCTGCCTGAAATGCCTTGAACGTTGCTTGGACCATAATCCACACTGTCCACTTTGTAAAGAAAAGCTGTCCGAAGTAAGTTCCCACCCTCATCTGCTTTAACAGAAGGCACTTGATGGGGTAAAAACTTGCTGTCCAAGTGGGTATGCTGGGTGGCAAAATGTTGAAAAGGCAGGACAGGAGTTTGTATTTTGGAGGTCCAGAAAATGTTGGAGGTCCATCCATTTGCCTTGGAATTGTGGGAAGAGGACTGAGGGTTGGGCATCCACATTGCCAACCTCCAATGGCAGTATGAGGACAGGAAGAAGCAACATGCAGGTGCTGGTAGCCAGCTTTTGCTTGCTTCTGTATAAGTCACTGTGATGATACCACATACATGTATGCATACCGTAGATTGGGGGGTGGGGCTCATCTGCCAAGACTCGTTCCATGGAACCAACTGGTGCCACAGCACTTGGATAAAGCAAAGGTAACAAATGCCTATAGAATCAGCTTGATGGAGCTGACCACAAGTAGACCTGCCATAGCCCTCTGAGCTGAGGAGCTCAAGCAGCTATCTACAGATCTGAGAATCATGGGGGTGGAGGAAAAGGAAAGTTAGAGAAGGAAAAATCTCCTTTACCCTTCCCCCATAAAAATGATGTGGGTTCCCCACTTGTTTACAACATTGCACTCTATTTTTGGTCTCTTCAACGTGACTTGAAATAAGTGAGAATAAGCATGCATAGTTTGCACCACAATTTCAGTGTCACAGTGGGAGTTCCCATTCTTCATTTCAGCATAATTTCAAAAACAGTGATGACTGCAAAATAGTTAACTGATTCTCTCTGTTACCACTGTGCTATTCCAGATGTCTTTCCTGACCATTTAAAGCCAGGACTAGTCCACTGCTTCTATTTTTAGGCAGTGAAATACTGTGCAGAACTGTCTCAACCATGTGTCTTTGTATACGTTCTCTCTACTGGACTTAAGCTGCAGAGGGACTTAACCCACCATGTCACCTTCACCACTGGATTTTGCACCCAAAGCAACCTGGCTATTGGCCACTGGCATAGACCAAAGAAGCCTAACTTCTTGAACTCTTTCACTTTATAGTTTTTGGCAAGCAGAACTTACAAAAAGACCGTCCTTACTGAAGAATTAATAGTTCATTACTTGCCAGAAGAATTGTCTGAAAGGAAGAAAGTTTATGAAGAAGAAATGAAGGAATTGTCAAAGTAAGTAGCCTTTGTGCAAAGGGGAAAAAGAGATTACTGATGCAGTTACATTGGTTAACTCAAGTAAAGCTTTTACATTGTGCCTGTATAGAGCTGACCTCTTGAAAGATTCTTCCAGCTTATTTGTAGTGGCAGTAGCGTCGCGACGACGCGCAACACCCCAGAGCGGGGGCGCGCGTCGCCCTTAAGGGAGAGGCTCCGCCCCCGTGCGTGACGTCACGCGCAGGAGCGGAGCGCCCTCCCCGCTCCGTTTTCGGCTCATTTTGGAGCCGAACGGACACCAGGGAGGGCGGGCGGACCCGCCTCCAACAGAAAACTGTAAGTGGGGGGATCGCGCGTCACCCCTACACGCGCGACGCCCCCCGGCGGCCCGCCCTCCCCCGCTTCCCCCTGTCGACAAGATTTGTAAGAAAGAGAAGAGTCCATTCAGGTAATTACCTCAGATGTCAACCTTGGAAAGCTTGGGTTCAGATATAGACTTGGTTCTCACAGGAGCCTGTGAACCTTGACACCTGTACTTTTATCTGATTTATAGTGGCTATCACCTCTGAGAGCTGCTGCAGGCACCTAGAGAGCCTCTCTCTGTCCCGCTCACCAGCACCACTGCTGCTGCTCATCACCTGCCTGTGCCCCTCAGCAACACCTCTCTGTTGTCTAATAAATCCAGGTGCTGAAAAGTAGGTCAGCAGCAGTGGCAGCACTGAGAAGAGGGCTAAAGCAGGATTCTCCAGGCAGAGGCGAAACAAGGGTGGAGCGAAGGCAAGTAGTTCTGCAAGACTCCGTTACACTGGAGTCAGCGGCCCCTCCCCCTTGCTGTTGGAGCCATTCCGGCAGCAAAGGCAACACGCAGGACACTCCCCTGTTGCTGCTGGAATGGCTCCAACAGCAAGGGGGAGGGGCCGCTGACTCCAGTGTAACGGAGTCTTGCAGAACTACTTGCCTTCGCTCCACCCTTGTTCCACCACTGTCTCCAGGTGCCTGTAGCAGCTATCGGATCTGATACTTCCTATAGCCTACTGTAGACTTCTGTACATGTGGGGACTGGTTCATAAGCTCTTGTGAGAACGGCTTCATAGATTCTCTCAGGAAACCCAGTATAATTGTCTGAGCTGATTGCATATTATTGTCATTTTGAAAATGAGCCATTCAGGGGATGTTGTAAGGGGAAATGAGATCATAAAGTATTTTCCACACCATAAGTAATGAATGAGCAATTTAGTTACCTGAATGGACTCTTCTCGTTCTTACAAGCCTCCTCTTACAAGCCATTACAAATGAGCTGGAAGAATCTTTCAAGAGGTCAGCTCCATATAAGCACAAAGTAAATGCTTTACCTGAGTAATGAATGAGCAATTTAGTTTTACTCTTCTAGAAACCTACCTTGTAAATATTATCATTGGAAATGATTTTAATTTTTTTGAGGGAGGGGAAGGAGTCTTCTTGGAGCAAAATTTTGGGAGAATTGAAGCTCCCAAATTTGAAGCTCCCAAATGGAGGCTCTCACATCTTGGAAGTATTATTTTTTTAT
Organism: Plestiodon gilberti rubricaudatus; assembly: GCA_026170595.1. Lineage (NCBI taxonomy): Eukaryota > Metazoa > Chordata > Lepidosauria > Squamata > Scincidae > Plestiodon > Plestiodon gilberti. The sequence continues at coordinate 145,456,830 of JANXHW010000003.1, forward strand.
CATTGAAAATTGTCTAATTTGCCCATAAGGAATTACTGCGATAGTGAATATACATGCTAGAATGTATACATGCTAGAATGTAAACTCTAATATCATAAAAGTTATTGATACACTTTAAAATGTTTCATCTGCAAGTCCTTCATGCACCTTTTTTTTTTTTTACAAACAAGTATATATTCATATGGTATGTACGAAGCTATAACCTAAGCACCAAGTGATGTCATGAATATACCCTACTTAACCCCAATTGTTGTATTCTACCCTAAGCTGTTAATAGGAGTACAGTACTTCGTGCCTGTTTTCCATCTGGTGTGTTTTGTCCAAAACATGGTGGCATTCTTGCCTCCAATATAACTTGGAAGCACATTGTTACTGCTCGGGGGAAGTACCATATTGGTCTAAGACTCACTTTTTTCTCCTAATTTAAGTTTTTAAACTAGGGGTGCGTCTTATAATCAGGCTGTTGCAATTTAATGCCAGTGATTTAATTAATTTTTTTTAATAGCACCAAACTTTAAGGGTGCGTCTTATAATCAGGTGCGTCTTATACTCGGGACAATACGGTAGTAAAAATAATGCAAGCACGAGCACCAGGTGTTGGGTTGTGTACAAATGTCATGAACACAACAGGAAATTGACAGTACTGTATATTAGGCTCTTTCTACGTTTAAAATTGGCAGCTGTAGTGTGATGCATAGGATGTGTTTGTAATGGGGGAGAATCTAAGAATTGGAAGAAATGTCAATAAGGTTTATGATCAGCCTGCCTATGTAAACTGCCTTGAGTCTGTGAGAAAGGCATTATCCAAATACTAAAATAAATAAAACCAAGCTTATTACGTATTTCACATATTTTAGAAATCACAAATTTCAGCTATTTGTGCTAATTGAAGCACAAATTAAAAACGTGTGAGCACTGCTAAATTGAATACATCTTAAAACCTGACTCTTTGTTCCCTTGTGCTTTACAGCTTGAATAAAGATGTTCCCATATTTGTGTGTACCATGGCCTTCCCTACCATCCCTTGCCCTCTTCACGTCTTTGAACCCCGCTATCGGTTAATGATAAGAAGATGCATGGAAACTGGTACCAAACAGTTTGGCATGTGCTTAGCAGATGAACTGAAAGGGTAAGCAAAGGATTTGGAAGCACCTTGAAATTCTGAATGAAGATGCATAAACTTGTTTGTGTGAAAGTAAGAGGAGATTCCCACAGGGGAACCTCCTTGTGACCCCTGAAAAAACCTCACTTCAAGGTTGGGGGTCCCATTGGGAATGGGGTGCAAGGAAGGGGGAATTTCCAGAAATTGAGTGGATGCACATTGTGGGAGCTCTGCTCATGCAAAGTGTCTTCCATCCCACCCAATTTCTAAGGTTCCTCGGACCCTCAAAAGAGGCTCTTTGGGGGATGCAAGACACTGGAAGAGAGGATAGAGACGTTCCCTTGCAGGAGCCACAGACACACACTTCTTAGGATCCAACTCAAAATCTTGTAAAAATTATGATTTATATTCTCTTATTGAAAGGGGACTGATCGTCCAAACTTCCTTAGCTTTTGCAATGCTGGAGCTTCGGGTGCCTCCAGAGTCCAGACCATTCACTAGTTTTTGTATATCTTCCAGTTGCAAAACAAATTGGTTGACCAGTAACAGAGAGTCTTGAACTTCTCTCATTAATCCCAGGGGAGTTGCACAGTACTTGAGAGAAAATCTGGCTACCTGGACACAGCCTTAGGAGAACTCAAGCATTAGTTCACTGCCTTTCTACAGCGTTGGATTAGGCAATATGTTTTTCACATGCCTTGTGTCTCGCCTCATGATGTCTGGTCAAGAATGCTTACAGTGCTTGTAAAAACCTTTTTAACAGTTCTAAACATGTTTGTGCAGAACTTGTGGATTTCAGTGGACTTGCACCTGGAATATGCTTCTGATGGCAGTTTTAATAGGCTCTTTCTCTCTGTGCCTTCAGGTTTGCCGATTATGGCTGCATGTTAGAAGTCAGGGATGTGAAGTTTTTCCCTGATGGGCGCTCAGTTGTGGATACAGTTGGTGTTCGGCGTTTCAGAGTCTTGAGCCATGGTCAACGAGATGGGTACAATACTGCAAATATTGAATATCTGGAAGATAAAAAGGTAACTTTTTTGCAGTTTTATCAGAGTTATTTGCCTTCCGAGATGGCTTTAAATGTTCATTCTCTTGCATCGGTTGTGAAATAAATTACACTAGTTTTGGTGCTGTTTGCCCCATGACCTTTGTCCTTGTGCATTTATCTCATTTTCCTGATGGCTTTGCACTACTTTAAACATCTCCTTTTTCCAGCAACTTTCTTCCTCTTCATTTTTTTCTCATTGCTTCAGTAACCCAGTATTGGAACCCTTTAATATGTAATGGTTTTGAATCTGTACGCGAAACTCAACATCCCTAAGAGTTAGCTCCATATCAAGCTTCACAATGACTAGAAACATATTCTGTGTTTCAACTTTATTGTATAGTGTTCTCAGTTGCTCAGGCAATGCCTGTTCCAGGATAATGTATCAAATAAGGGAGGGCAAGTTCGTAGGAGCAGGGACTGGTAGAAATCAGCAGTGGCATATATGTGCTACTTGGGTATTTGGTGGGCAAATGATAGGAGTGACATGTAATCTCCTTGTAGGTTATATCCGGCCTCTTAAATGAGTGTCAGTGGCAGCTCTCTTTAGGTTGATGTAGCATTAGAAAGCTCTGTCAGATCACATGTTCCTCAAGCATGCTTTGGTCACTACCTTTTTAATCCTGCTGACTTTGGCAACTGGTTCCCTCAATTGTTTGATGTAAAGCTATTCTTAAGAATTGGAGAAAGCAGGTGACTGCATGGAGAATAGAGTTCTCTTGATGGTTAAAATAACCAGCTGAGCAGCTGTTTCGAGGGCTAGACAGAAGTTGGAAGGTCACATCTCAGTTGCATGAAGGCATACTCCAGAATTGGCAACTTGTTCTTGTGTTGCACACAAGAGCAAAAACACTTGTTCAGTAAGTGGTAACGTTAGTGGTAAAGTGGTAAAGTTACCAAGTGGTAACTTCAGTAAGTGGTAAAGTTACCAAGTGGTAACTTTAACGTGAACTTTTGCCTCTCCCCTGCTGCTTTTGTGGAATTCTGATCAGGTGCAGAAGTGTGCAAAAAAATTCCTTACCACTTGGCAGGCTAATGTAGATCGACTGACTTGTCAAGCAATCTGCTTAATAGGTATGCTATGCTAAATTACTATTTGGCAATATCTTCCTTGACCCATTATATGATGTAATTGCAGCATTCCATTGTCTTCCTTTGTGAGACGTAACAATATAAGAATATTATGTCTGTTTCTGAGGGTGCATTGTGATCAGACCAGAGGTTACTTCCTGCATGATGATGATGCAAATTAGCAGCTTCTTCCACATTCGTAGCTGTATCAGAGGGGATGTAGCAATAGGATGTAGCAAGTGGTAAGAAAACTAGACTTGGAGAATGCTTGATATTCAAGTGAATGATGTTGGTGCTTTCTCCCAGTCTAAGGTAAAATCCCACTTTAGTGACCACATAGTCGGATCTCTAAAGATATGACAAGAGCATCCAAGGTAGCATTTTGAGTCTCATGTAAATGTCTAGGCCAGAGGTTCCCAAACTTACTCTGTTCACGAAGCCCTTAGTATCAGAGTAATTATTTCATGCCCCGCCTACAGCATCCATCACTGTAGGGCCTGCAGTCTTACAGCCCAATCCTACCTAAATCCCCACATAGCGATGCAAAATACAGGCTACACTGCATCCCGTGGGGGATTTTTGCCCAGTGTGGGCTACACTGCATTCCACAGGGGATTTTGGGCTGCTGGAGGTCTCCTTTGCCCTGAGGTAAGACCCAGCAGCTGCAGTGGGTCAACTTGGACCTGTGCCAACGATATTGCTGGCGCACGTCCACATTGATCCATACAGGCAGATCAGGCTTGAGAAGGGGGTTTGGATACAGTACGCGCCAGTGCCACTGATCTCCCCCCCAGGCCTGATCTGCCCACCCCCGTTGCTGCCCTGTTCCGCCCTCCCCCACCTTATTCAACCCCCTCCCCATCCTCCCCCTGCTTGTGCATTCGACTTACCTGGTCTGGCGGGCCTCCCGACGGCACCAGCGGGAAGGCTCCAGCCTTCTTGCCAGCGCAAAGGGCTGTTGCAAAGCACTTTATGGCGCTTTTGCGACTGCGTTGCGCCGGCATTCTGCCAGCACTGGCTAGGATTGGGCTGCTAGAGACGGAGCCAGAACTTCCAGAAAAATATCTCTCGGTGCCCCTTGTGAGTTCACTGCGGCCACATAGCAGATTGGGAACCACTAGTCTAGGCAAAAGCCCCAGGATACATATGGCAACTTAAGAGGTTTCCACTTGGGGTAAGTGCCTGTGACTTGTACCTTTTTGAGTTTTATTTACTTCACTGTTTGTTCTTCCCTTTCTTTTTCAAAGAGCATCATGCTTATGAATGACTGTCCCTTTTAAATACAGTGAAATCCTCTTAACACAGAGGCTCCATTGAGTGAATGGCCTTTTATCCTCCTTAAGAATAATGCCTAAATGAAGGCTGGGCTCCCCCTGGCAGCATTACAGATCTGGTTGCTGTCAAACTACTAAAGGAGATGTACTGAATATTCTCTCTACCCTGTGCTAGTGATTAGGTGTTTTGCTGTGTTTTTAAGAGAACTGGCACAAATATATGGTACATCAGAAGTGAATTATTCTGGGCCCAGTAGTGAGAGACAGGCCTTGGGTGATGATGCTCTTTCTGCAATAATTGTGGAGGAACCACACAGTTTAATCAGATGATCACAGCATTGTACTATCCCCGTTCTGGGCCGATCATGATCGGCTTGGAGGTCTCCTTGGGGGAAGGGGACGTTTGTCCCCTTTCCCTGTGTAGAGTTGGGATGGGCCTCCTCGGATTTCCGCCAGCTCAAGAGCTGGTGTAACTAAGGTGGCCGTTTAATGGGCACCAAGCCTGGTGACAGGGATGCGGCGGCTGACATCACCGTCCCCTCATTGGCCAACCACCACCCTCCCTCGCCGCCTGGCCCGCCTTTGGGAGACTTACCTTCCCTGGCAGCGACTGGGTCACTTTGGCAGTGGAGTGAGGGCTACCAACCTCCGCGCCAGCGGCCTTTACTCAAACGTAGTCGCAAATGTACTTTACGGCACGTTTACGACAGTTTAGAACGACGGAGCACTTGCTCTGCCACTCTAAACTTATGCAGGATTGTGCTGTGAAGGTGCTAATCGGGATGCCAGCTAAGGTTTTCCAAACCTGTGACAGTGTTTGCTATAAGCTTAGAAGACAGTATTGTCTGGGCCTTCAGGGACTACTGCATACTGCCCTGTTCCTTGTCCCCCTACATGTAGTCCCTTGGCACTCAGTGTCCCCTCCACAGCATTTATATGTAAGAGTTTTCAGTTGTGCAAAGCCTCCATTCTTGCAATGGGATTGTTTTTGTGCAGGGGTATGTAAACTTGCAGAATCTGGAGTTTTAGTTCAAAAATCAAAGCATATGTTTAAGACTTTTTAAGTGGCTTAACAGGTCTCCCTTAAAGCATACTTTAGTTTATCTATATTGCATTTGTGGCATTGCACTTAAGTGGAACCTAATTTTGAATCCATTTTCGTACATTGGCCAGGTTGAAGGGGCAGATTATGAAGAACTTGTTTGCCTTCATGATTCCGTCTATGATCAAGCTGTTGCGTGGTTTACATCTCTCAAGGACAACATGAAAGCGCAAATTCTCAACCATTTTGGATCCATGCCAGGGAAAGAATCTGAGCCACAGGTAAATATCATGCCACGTGCACCTGCTTTTAAGAAATGTTCATAGGTCAGAACACATGCACCAAGATTTGTGGGGAGGGTGGAGAGGTAGGCATTTTTATTATTTTATTTTGATGTTGCTTAAAAGCCTCCTAATTGGTGTACACTATATCAAAACAAAATTAATAAGGGCAAAAATTAAAAGACATGTTTAAAAAATACACAAACTGACAGCCCAATCTTCTCGGTGGCACGCCTCCCTCGCTGGCACGGACTGCGTAAAGCAGTCCGTGCTAGTTGTAAACGCCTCCCCAACAGTGCACCGACCAGCGCACTGCTGGGAATGCCGGCGGGAAGGGCTTTGTCTTCCCCGGTGCGCCGGAGGACACCCGGACGTGCGCCCAGAACGGTAAACTGGCGGGGAGGGTGGAACGTGGGCAGGAAGAGGGCATAATGGGCATTATGGAGGACGGGGAGGCCGCGGGAGGGGGACGGCCTGCACAGGATCCGATCTCACTTCCCTGCAGCCTCCCCGCCTCCTTCCTCTCTTCGGAATTATGCTAGCTAAATTGCTAGCGTAGCTCCAAGGAGACCCATTGCAGGTTGTGAGCCTTACGCAGGGGGAAGGTAATAGAACACCCCCATGCCCTGCGGAAGGCTCCTGGTCTGCCCCCCCCCCCACATAGGATGCAGCGGCTGCCATTTTGTCACTGCTGCATCGATGGGGAAGGGGGGAATGAATAGAATTGGACTCTGAGTAGCAGAAACCAAGCAGTAATAGCAACGTAACATCAAGGCAGCAAGCCAGTAGCAAAAAAAGAAGCTTCTCCATCCCAGAAACCCGATGAAATAAAGTAGTTTTGATTATCTGCTGAAATGCCTGTCAAGTAGGGCCAGAGTGGCCATCACAAGGGGGGTGGGAGCTCCAGACCTCGGACACTACAGCTGAAAAGTCCCTATCTCATCTCTCAACCAGCAAGTGGTGGGATGCAAAGAAGGGCCTTCACTATAACCTAAATGGGTGGGCTGTTTGTATGGTAGATGGTGGTCCTTTAAGTACCCTGGCCCCATTTGAGTGGATTCCAGTCCTGCAGACCAGACTTCATGGCATGCTGGGAGGGAGGGAGATGGTTCAGGTCCCACGATTGTGAGTGATGGGCTTGAAGGGACGACAGTATTGTTGGGATGGTGGGCATGAGCATCTCTCCCCAGGATCCAGCATTCTAAGTGACTTGTCATAAATTCAGCATGCATCCAGTGCTTGATCACTTTTGTGTACATGACAAAAAACAAAACAAATCTAGCAGGGTAGCCAAACGTTAGAGTGTGCAGAAAGCATTCTAGGTAATAATTAGCTTGATTGTTTTAAAAGCAGCATATCTGCATGAGAAATTGTGCTCCTTCAGTTTTTTGTGCTCAAAATTGCTTAAAGCCAGCATGGGAGAGAATCCCTATTAAAAAAGGGACAGTATAGGCAAGGAAAAACCTAGATGAACAATGTGCCTTCCATTCATGGACCATGCCAGATGTGCTGGTTCTAAGATTGTCCATTTCTACAGTTGAGAAGAATAGGATACAACATAGATTGAAGACCTAAATGCAGTAGTTGATGGGTCTTTAATCAAACCTCTAAAAAGTGGGGATTAAATTGACTACAGGTGGGCAGCCATATCCGCTGGGGATATGTTCCAGGCCCCTCCGTGGATACTTGAAACCGTGGATAAGAGCGAACACCCCCTCCATGGTTTCCTGAGGGGGCCCCCACCCTGCCTCCCCTGCAGGCAGGCATGCTTGCCCCCCCCAGCTCTTATTTTTCTTTCAGCAAGCTTTGTTTCTTCCTTAAAACAAACAGAGAAGCAGCCTCCATTGCAGGCAAGTAGAACGAGACTAAGTCCTAGAGAGGCTCTGCAAGGTTTCTGTTAACCTTGCAGAGACTCTCTAGGACTTAGTATCATTCTACTTGCCTGTAATAAGCAGCCAGAGGCTGCTTCTCCTGTTTCTTTAAGGAAGAAACGTAGCTTACTGGGAAAAAAGTAAAAGCCTGGGGGGACCCCACGATCCGTGGATAACTGAAACCGTGGATAGCGAATCAGTGGATATGGGGGCCCACCTGTAGTTGTAGCATCTCAACAGACCAAACGTTCCTGCCTCTGTATTGTCAGGTTTCATTCCAGCTCTTTTGAAGGCGGTAAGTGATTATAATTTTGTCTGCAGATGACAGTGATGAAGTTAGTAGCAGAAGCTTCTGGGAAAGCAGAGGGCTTTTTTTTCCCGAACACATTCCCTATTGTACTTTTATCATTTTTGCTCCAGTTAATATCTTCCGTTTATGTCTGTTTTTAGTCTTGCATTCTCCCTCAATTAGTTTAGTGTTTCTGCCTGGCCTATACATTTTAAGTAGGGATTATATATATATATGTATTTGTTCGCTTTTCTTTCTCTTTCAGAGTAACCCCAGTGGTCCAGCTTGGTATTGGTGGCTGCTGGCAGTTTTGCCATTAGAAAACAGGGCCCAGTTGGCTATTCTTGCCATGACTTCACTTAAAGATCGTCTCCTTGCCATACGACGTGTATTAATATTTGTGACACGCAGAAGACCCAGATGACACAGCCTTATTTGTGATCAGACACTGCAAAGAACTGGTTGCAATGCTGATTAGAAAGGCAAGGCAAGAAATTGGAGACTGAACTGTTCTTCCCATAAATAACACTGATCTGCTCGTCTAGCCATTCACCATTCTTTGCACTCGCTCTACCCAATAGTTAACCAAGCACTCTGTGCCTATTGTCCTGGAGAAATCTGAGCCTCTTGGAAGTTGTGCCACAGTTACAACATAACTGACAGTAATTGCAGGCAACAGCTTGGAGCTACTACTCACAATTGGCTGGCTGTTCATCATGATGAGGCAACTGAGTTAGAAGCCCTAAAACATCACCAAAAGCTCCAGCTGAGGTTTTGACTTATGTGTAGCAAGGAAAAGAACTTGGAACAGTGGATTAGAAACTGAAAATATGCATTATTAAAATATTCCTTAAAGGTAACAAGTTGAAAGGAACTTCTCCAAATTATCTTCATAAAAAAACAAAAGACAACAGGTGTTGAATGAAAAGGACAATATTTCTTCTGGAGCCTGTTGACAAAATGATTGATCTGTGAAGTAAAATGAATTTTCCTGGACAAAGTGTCCCCCATCTTAGGATGTGTCCAAACAAATAGCTGGTAAACTGCTCTGTGCTGATAGAGTAAATTAATCCCTTGTGTTTGTAAATTGCATGCTGTAGAAGAGTGTTTCAAACTCAGTCTAGGAAGGTGGGTTCCTCGCCCCCCTAAACATATTAGAATAACCTCAGATGCAGCTGCATTACAAAATGGGGGTGGAAAAAAATCTGTGGACAATCCTCAGTGGTTGTGACCTGAAAGAACCCCCTATTCATAAAGATTCTATAGCCGCCCATGGCAGATGGGATTATCTGTGTACATGAGATGCTTTTCTTCCAGTGCAACATTTGAGCATGTCTGGCTTCACTGTTGGGTCATGGTCAGTTTGTTTAACCTTCATGTGCGCCCTGTTCATTTCAAGCTATTTTGTGGTTAGCTCACAAAAAGGCTGTTAAGAAATAGAATTGCCACTTCAAATTATCCTTCATGTTAGTTCGTTCGTTAAATAAAAGCTAGACAGGTAAGATTCAGTTCTCACATGTACCCACAGCTGCCATGCCAGCTTAATCTGTTATACTGGAACAATATTTATTAGCACATTTTAAACCAAAACTTTAATATTCCTCTTTATGTACCGACCACTGTCTGTGCTTGGAGTTTCTGTCCTTGTTGACAACATGAGAGGAGGCACAAACCGAACCCTGTAAAGGCAAATTTCAATGCAAGCTTAAACCAGGTGTTACCTTCAATTTGTTGGTTGGTTTTGTAAATATATCTGTATTTTGATGTCTTAGTATCTATAGTTGATGACAAACTTTTAAAAATTGTCAGTCAACCCATTGGAAAGGAACTTAGCATAAATATAAAATAGTGGAATGGTCTTGTTAATGTAAACTGCTGAGATCGTCAAATTGTAGAAGTCGTATTAATGGAAGTGAAAATGAAGCTGCTTCAAATATCGACATGTTCTGCGAACTGAAAGGAAACTGAAAGACACTGGGGAGCTATTCAGACACAACACCAAGCCATGGTTTGGCACAATATCTGAATGGCACTGCTGGTTCATGTGCAAAGAATCTGGCAAAGTGAAAATAGTGGCAATACCAAAATATTTTTAAAGTGCCTCCTTTTTAAATTAGAAAAAAAGTACTTTCTGTTTAGTAGACAAAGGTATAAACCCTTGCACATGAATTCAGGAAGAAATATCATCTAAACAATATTTGTTGATTGCATTCTTGGGTACTGTAATTGTAGTCTGATGATTGGCTAAGATATCTCGTCAGAAGTTGCCAGTAGAATTTCCTTGGAACTGATCACACACCCTGAATGTACTATAGCTGCCTCTACCTTGAATTCGCCTTTTGTAGTTAAGTAATGACCTGTGACTACTCTTTTAATTGTAAACTTGCAACCAATGAATTAATAATCTCTACCATAGCCTTCCTGCAAGTTCTGCTACTGTTGCCAGAGTTTGTAGATAATACATATATTTTCTTGAAGTATTTTTAGAGAGCTAGCATTAAAGCTAGAGAGAGTGGGATCTTAGGGTATTTTCCCTTCTATCCATTCCCTTGGTGCTATCATACTTTCCCCACCACAACCGTCTTCCTGTTAATCCACTGGACTTTAAAAGCTTCCAAGGTTATCTAGTAAGAGATTGTTCAAAATGTGCCCTCCTTAATTTTCTCATAGGGAACTTGGACCATCGTCTTGATTTCTTTACAATAACGTTGTGCTTGCTTAGCATTTCTCTTGCAGATTTTGGCTGCACCTTTTTCTATCCTGCCTGCCTTCTTTTCTTCTGTCAATGGCTAAAGTAACAGAGTAATTGAGCATAAATAAGAAACAGTTTTGTTCCCCAACTTACAGCGCAATCCTATCCAACTTACACCACCGGTGTAACCAGTGGTGCAGCGAGAACGGGAGGCCCCAGAACGGAAAGGGGATTGAAATCCCCTTCAAAGGGGATTTAAATCTCCCCTCCAAAGCCTCCCGCCCTGCCCTCTCCAGCTGTTTACACTGGTGTTGTAAATTGGATAGGATTGTGCTGTTACCATCTCAACACTTTCCATTGTTAGATTCTATTTTCTGCAATATCTTGGGTATTCCTACCTTCTAGTCTCTCTTGAATGGAGAACGTTTCTGGCAGTCTTCAGCATATTGTCCTTAACCTTAAAGGGCAGACCATCCACTCTTAACAATCGGAGTTGAATCTAAAGCTGCCATGTGCAAGTGGAATGGCACTTCCACACATCCAAGGTGCCCTGTGGTACACTTTTTGGAGAGTCCCCCTGTCCCCCAAGCAGATTTTTGGGAGGCTCTGAGGGGGCTGCTATGGGAAGGAGAAGGAAGAAAGTGCTGTTGTGTGAGCAAGGTTCAGCTCACACTACTTTGGATACAACCCATAGCCTGTCCAATGAGCAGATACATTAACTAAAGTACATGATGCAAGCCAGAGTTTTAAACCCCTTTTTCTTTCACTTCTTAGGCTGATTGGTCTGGCAGCTCCACTGGTGTCGCTCGAGGTGGGGCGGAAAGCTAAGTTCTGCAGCTTTCCACCCCACCATTACTCTCCTGCACGAGGCGCCCCACCCCCTTGTCGTAGGAGCCCGTCAGCGGAGAGAAAGCAACGTGCAGGGACTCTCCTGCGCGTTGCCTTCGATCCACCGACAGGCTCCTACGATGAGGGGGCGGGGCGCCTCGTGCAGGAGAGTAATGGTGGGACAGAAAGCTGCAGAACTTAGCTTTCCGCCATACCTCCAGCGACGCCAGTGGGCAGCTCTGGTTAGGGTACCTGTAACCCAAAAAGCCTTCCAGAAAGATGTTCAAGACATATTCCACTGGAGGAGAAGCCATTCCAACCTCCCTTTATTTATCTTGAAAATAAATTTTAAAAGCAAACCTCTTTTCCATCAACAGGTAACAAATAGATCATGTAGGTGAAATTCAGTCATCTTTGAATTTATACCAGTTTGCTACTGTGGCCTTTTTTATCTACTATGTTTAAATGTCCTTTCTTTTCAGTCGCGGAGATTGCTTTATGACTTCAAGTGAACTGATAATCAGCAGATTTCTGCTTCTCTTTTGGCTTGTGCTGCAGTTAACTTTCAAAGAGAATAAATGCAAAAGTGTTCAGAAAGCTGTATGCTTTAGTCATACAATGGCTTGGGTAATTGAAGGACTGGTGTCTGGTAGCGCCTTAATTTTGCAGCTCTTGAATGATTGTATCAACAAAGCAACGCAAAATCAGATCTGGGGCTTGTGACCAGGTGTGTGTGTGTGTGTGTGTGTTTAGTACATTTTATGTAGATAAAACTTGAAAAAATCCTTATCTGTTTTGAAGAGTGAGTGTGTTGTGTGCGCGCGCATGTGTATGCATGCGCGCATGTATGTATGTGTACATATGTATAAATATAAATTATTAATCTGCGCCTTTTTGTACTTGGTAAAAACAAAAGACAGGTATGTGTTACAACCATGTTTGGCATTTCTTGTTGCGTAAAACAAAGCCAAACCTTTTTTTAAAATATTGCTGCAATGTTCATTTCATGTATATTTGGAATATTCATGGGAAAATGTATTTATGTGATATTTGGAATAAATAAATTCAGTTTACAATTGTTGTCTGTATTTTCACTAGCCCTGTACTGTATTTCACATAACACTGGATGCAGAAGTCAGAACATTTTCATTACATACATTTGGCAAACACTCTGACTTCAGGCTATGTACCTGACTGAGCTGAGGCTCAAACTACACGATTCCTTCCTCAAGTAAAATATATGTGTACTGTCTGTGTTAATACAAAGCGGCCTCTAAGGCTGCAATAGAGAGTGGAAGGAGAGGCTGCATAAGCCCAGTCATGTTTCTTCTCAAAATCACCCCTCTCGCTTTCTCTTCCACAGGGAGAAAAGATGGGTAAGGAAGGGGAAGTGTTGAGTAACCCCTTCTGACCAATGTTGCTTTTTCTTCGCTTGGTTGCGTGTTAAAGAAAGTTAGTGATAGAATTGCAGAATGTCACATGTTTGAGCCTGAGAATAGTTTCTGCTGAAGTTAAAAAAAAAAAATGCCTGCCAAATGTTTTGACCACTTACAACAAACATTTAGCAAAAATAAAGTCAGAATCATTTGCCTCTCTGCCTTCCAGATATTTATTAAGAGGGGGGGAGGAGAGATGTTGTAACATTCTGGTTTGTCTAGATCAGGAGTGGCCAGCCTTCCACCATTAGGGCTTCTGCGTTCTTAAGAGTTGTGTAGATAGGGTTGACCCCTATACAGGTTGACCCACTGGGGCTGTTTATTTTTAGTCGTTTGTTTTAAATGTTTTTAATTACTTGTTTCTAATTTATTTTTAATGTATATGTATTTTAATGTTTTGTAAGCCGCCTTGAGTGCCCTCGCTGGGAGAAAGGCGGGATATAAATTCTTTAAATAAATAAATTCTTTAAATAATAGAAGACACAATCTTGGCAGTTGCAATTGCTAATGGTGCTGCTAAAGCAGCTGAAATGCCCTCACGTATACAACCATTAAAGGTCCAGGAGCATTCATGTTGAAAGGTTGGCCACCCCTGGTCTAGATATTGTGTGTAAGATTTGAGTTTAACTTGAAAGACAGGATTCTCAAAAATATTGTAGGTTTAGATCAGAGGTGGCCAACCTTCCACCATTAAGGCTACTGTGTTCTTAAGAGGTGTGTAGAAGACAGAATCTTGGCAGCTGTAAGTGCTGATGGTGCTGCTAAAGCAGCTGCACCTGCTGAAATGCCCTCACCTATACTACCATTTAAAGGGCCAGCATTCATGTTGAAAGGTTGGCCACCACTGGTTTAGATGGACAGAGAAGAACCTTGCAAAAACAGGTCTTCCCCCCCCTTCCTGACCCAACTGTGTTAACCACCCTGTAGTCTCCATGACTACAGTGACCTGCACATTCTGATGCACATTGCACGGGTCCAGAAGTGAACTACGCCCCCACGTGGGGCCGCTGCCGCGACTCCCCCCACATGATGCCGCAAGTCGGTTTCATGCGCGTCCACGGCTCTAATCACACACCTGCCATTTTGCTTACCTTTTTGGAGCCAAACGGCTCCATCGCAGGCAGGAGGGCCCAACGCCGAGACGGGCCAGTGCGAGGATGACGATGGGAGTCCGCCGCCTTGGGGCCCACGGCCCCCCCGCCCCTACCCCGACAAAGCTTCTGCAAGTGTCTTGCACAGGAAAGGCCAGAGACTACCAGAACCAGTTTAGTAGTGAATTTATGATGCATTGACTCGGGCAGAGTGTAGAAACCTCTCGCCCCTCAGGAGAAGATCACTAATAGCACAATCCTACCCTATCCCTGCACAATCCTACCCTATCCCTGCACCAGTACAATGTGCGCTGCGCCAGTGCTTGCAATCACAAAAGCGCTGTAAAGCATTTTGCGACAGCATAGCAGTTGCCTGGGCCGGTGTGAAGGCCCGCACGTGCTGGCAGAAGGAGCGGTGCACGCTGGAAAAGGTAAGATCCGCACTGAGCAGCGCGGAGGTGGAACGGTGGGGGAAGGGGTTAATGAGGCAGGGATGAGCAGTGACGGGGCTGGGGATGGGCGGATAGGGGCAAGGGGTGGACCTGACCCGCTGACATGGAGCATCTCTGACTTCCACTAGCGATTTAGCTGGCGTGACTCCAAGTAGACCCGTTTCTGCGATGGTCCTCTTACCTCGAGGAGGCCTCCAGCCTGCAAAACTCCTGCGCAGGATGCAACACAGCCTGCGCTGGCCCCTCTGCACCACTGCGTGGGAACTTAGGTTGGCTTGGGCTGCCCAATTGTGTCATAAGAGATTTCTTTTTCTGGTCACTTCAACACAGAATTGGGCAATGTCTTTTTAGGAGAATGCTAGAAGGTATGAGTTTGACATTCTGTGTATGTTTTAAAAATCAAACAAATTAGCTTGGTGAAATGGCCGCTATGCATGTCCAGTAACCTGCATGTTGACTAAATTCTCCTGAAGCTTTTTCAGTATTTAGTGTTAATCCGCATTTGCAGATTAACGTCTCCTGTAAGCACTGACACATGTAGGCAAGCTATCGCTTATGTGTCGCGTCACTGAACTGCAGGGAACTCCACATGAAATCTTAATACAGTAGTTTTCTCATTGCTCCTTTTACAGTAGCTGTGCAAGGAACCGTGACAACTTTTAGCCTACCCAGTGTTGTTGTGACATCGGAGCAGATCTGACAACGTCATCGGGAGAAATGAAGCACGCCAGAAAAAGCGGCTGAAAATGCAGCTCATTGTGTCAGCTTGTTTAAGATTCCCAAATATTTCTGGAACATATTGCCAAAATTAGATTGTTGGTTAAATAAACTAATGCAGCCATGGCTTATGTGAGCCTATCAGTCTCCCTCATGGTGGTTGCATCCCCTTCTATCCCACCCTACTGTAAGTCATATGCAAAAACAGTGAGAGGTTAAATACGAAATGTTGCTTTTCTCTTCCTAAGTTCCCCTGCTGAAAAATTACCCTAAGGTACAGAATAGGACTTACCGGTAAGTAATTGTGAGTTCAGGGAACTGGATGCATCACTCTGTATTAAAGTCCTTGAGAGTTTAGGCCAAAATAAACAGTCTTTTTAAAATTCCCCTCAGACCCCTGTTGTTTTCATTGCAACAGACTCAATTTAGCTTCACCTCTGGTATGTATGAATTAAAGCTAAGTGATGGGGGCAGAAGAATCGAGGTAGGGAAGTGAAGGGACAATTTATATTTTTATGCAAGTTCCTTCTCCCCTGGATGCTGAATAGATCCAGGGATGCACACTAGCTAAATTCTGGTTTCCTTTTGGAGGAGAGATTACTGGAAGCTTAGGGTGCTTGTCTTTGTAATATTTGGTTGAGTTATAAATGTGCAACTGGAGCATTAGGTGGAAGTCAGCAATATGTGCATCCCTACCAATCACCTTTGCACCCTGCGACTTCCATCAGACTTCCGCTCTGTGCCTCTGTCTCCATTCGGTTTAGCCTGCCTCATCTCCACCTCTCTCCAGCTGCTTCTTTCATCATTCCTCCTTGCTGGAGGAGAGGGAGGAGGAAGTTGCCAGAAAGAACATTTCCAGGTCTCCTGGACTATCAGCCAGTGATCTGCCTAATGCAAGTGTTGTTGGCCGAGCGGAAGCCATAAGACAATCCTGTGACAATATACAGAAAACAGTGGAGAGATTTGTTTGTGTGACTATCTTCTGTGAGTTTTGTATTCATTATGACAAAAACAACAACAACACCATGCCATTTTAAAAATGTCAATGGTGGGAGGAGGGAAAATTGCACCCTCACAGACTGTGGATATACAGCAACCTGTTGCCTTTCTGCTTGTGAGAGATGCCAGTTTCATTCTCAGCTGAAACTTTTTAAAAGTCTCTCTCTGTACTTGCCCCTGCAGCCCATGTTTAGAGCTCATGTCTATTTTGGAATTACATTTGTTTGTACAAGGGCTGTTGCTGTGAAGGGGTTAAGAACAGCCTTGCTTACTTGTGGCATGAGTCATCTGTCCCTGCCTGTGTAGCCGGCTTGCTTTCCCTCACGTAGTAGGGCTGGAGAAGTTCCTGGAACACAAGCTCACGTCTGACGCGCAGGCAGGCAGGCAGGCAGGCAGGCAGCCTATGAAAGCACAAATACCTTGGGGGGTGCCTGAAACAGGGGCACAGAGCCTTCCTCACCCAGCTCTAGGTTAGGACAGCTTGTTCCCTGGCTCCATTCATTTTGGTATTTATTTAAATCATGGTCCAACGTTTAAGAAATGTCTGTGTCATTCTGGAACTGGGAAACAGCAAGCATACATTGGGAGCCAACAAAACACATGTGGTGTTCCAGAAAATTCTGTTTTGAAGATGTTGCAAGGAGAAACCACCCCTCTTCTGGATAGGGTGTGCTGTAATTCCACAGGTGAACAGTTGTAGTTTTAAGATGTGACAGGAGCCAGTGTAAACAAGTCATAATAAATCTAAAGAACACATGGATTTAGGGAGTTAAAAATCTGCACACTGGGCAGGAATTCAACAGGTGAGCTTTTCTCAGCAGCAGTTCCTGCTTGGAAAGTTGTATCTGTGTAATATCTGCCTGTCATATTGCTGTTAAATGCTCTTGAGCCCTACTGGGGGGGGGGGGGAATATGGCAACCTTACTCTACCCTCAATTTGGGGAGTGGAATAGGGAGTAGGTACGATTTTTTCTTGCCGTCTGTTCGCCATTGACCACAACTCTGAGTGCGAGAGGAGGGGTGAGGGAAGGCAAGGCTGCTGCAGCGGTTCCTCCTCATTGGCCAAAACTTCGAGTCCAAGGGATGCAAGACTCAGCAAGGGGAGGGGGCAGGGAGGGAATAACAAATGGTTTGAATGTAGACACGAGTACGCTTGTTTTTCCCAAGCCAGATGGGTGGTGGCAAGACTGAGAGGTGAGGGGAAGGGCATAGGGGAAGCCAGTTGGGTACTTTAGATTAGAAGCCTCAGAGGTCCCCACACAGACCCCTATCCACCCCATTTTCAGGGGGAAAAGCCATTTCCCCCAAATTGACTCAACGCGGGTTTTTTGGCCTTACTGCACTCGACTCGTGCAACAGTGACTCGCACTTGACTCGTACTCGTGCACAATAGGACTCACACTTGCCCAGAATTTTTTGGCACTGACTTGCACTCTGACTCGCACTCGTGCAAAAATGACTTGCACTTGTGACCTAGTGACTTAGATACATCCCTGGCAGTTAGGTTGCTATATGTAGCTTGCTCTGCACCTCTATCACATATCCTGGCCTGCAGAATACGGTATCTCTTGAATGCACTCAAAGCTTAGGGCGTTCTAAACTCATACACTTGACTGAGTCAACATTCTGATGAAGCACTGTGCATCCCTGCCTCTTCCACTCAGCCCCACACCGCATCTCTCCTTGCAGTGTAATAAATCTGAGACAAGAGAGGGCCACAAAAACTATTGCAAATATAACACCCAAAAGTGACTGATAGTATCTAGAATGCCATGTGGCTCCCACAGACTGAAGAACTGCAAAGACTGAAGAGCTAATGACCAAACAGCTGCATTGTCCAGTTACCACTTGGAATCAAACTCAAGGAGCTAAATAGGTTTCTAGTCTTATGGGCTTTCTGAATACCACTGAACTTGGTTAGTAGCTACTGAGAATGGCCTGTTAGTCATTCCAATGAACACTGCTCCACTTTCCATAGCCCAGATCAAGGAAATGAAATCTGAGAGCAGGCAAATATTGGCAGCAGCATATAGAGAAGCATGCATGTAGCTGCTTGCACACCAGCTATTCATGTTGCCAAGTTAACAGTGCTAATAGGAAGAGGAACAAACTATTTTTTTTAACCAGAACTAAAACTTTGCTTAAAATTTCACCTTTAGCCCAGGGTTAAAGAGAGAAATGCCCTGTGGTGCAGCTTCTGACCAGAACGCCCTGCCCACTCATTCATGATAGCCACATGAAAGTCATCATGGCATTCATGCTGTGATGACTCACAGCAGTGGTGGCCTCACCCTGTGATTGGCAGCGCTTTCTTTGTAGGCTGCAAGCTCCAAGGAGACTTGGGAATCAAGCACCATTGAACTCAGTAGGATTTAAGCTGAATAGGCCTGTTTAGGATTGAGCTGTTGGGGTTTCCAGCTTTACTTCAGCGAGGACTCCTGCGTCTTTAACAGTTGCATGACAAGTGGGAATTCCAAAAGGGAAGCTTTCCCATCACTGCATTTGCATGCTGGGAAAATGCACCTGCTGTATTTCTGTTTGTCACTTGGCTATTAAAGGCACTAGAGACCTGCCAATCAAATAAAAAGTTGGCAACCCCTTGTCTGTTATATTATCAGGGCTGACTTCAGCGTGTGGGCCTGCCTGGCCATGTGGTGTGGATCCATGAGCTTCCAGAGGCCTTGCAACTTCCTCGGGACCCACTCCATCATTAGGCAATGGTCCCCTGACCCTGGCTTGCTCTCCACTGAGGAATATTGCTCAGCCTGCCTGACCACATTTGCCACTGGGGAAGGGAGGGCAGAGGTAGCACCTCCTCTTCCCTCCCTTTGCCAGCAACAAATGCAGCAATATGCCGCAGCAGCAGGAGCGCTGCTGGAGAGCAAGCCAGAAGGGAGGGACTTACTCTGACTGACTGCCTCCTGTCACTGCTGCCATCCAGCCCCCAGACAAGCTGGAACCTGGGCTGCGGTGGGACACTCCGGGGAGAGGTCATATGCTGCTGGCATACATGCAGGAAGACCTCAAAGCCACGGACTGTGCCCTAGGGCTCAGCAAGCTCTGGCACTGACCATGAGGATTACAGAGGTGTCGCTACACCCCCCCCGTGGGGGGGCTGTCGATGCTACACCCCCTGTGGGGGGCTGTTGACGCTACACCCCATGTGATGCCACAAGCCCCACCGCCTGGGGTGTGTGATGTCACTTTCGCTGTGCGGCCGCCAAAATTTGGCAGCACAGCACGAAAGCACACAACCTTGCTGTTTTTTTGGCTGTTTTTTGGCCGTATGGAGCCCGGGAGGGCCAATCCTCCTGCCGGAAGCGGCCAAAGCCTCTGGATGATTATTTCAAACATTCTGTGGCCATCTCTGCCTTCTATATAGCTAGGGGAGCTGGGGGGACCAGAACACTTTACATTTTGTGATGCCCTCCAATAGCTATTACTTTAAGAAGGCTGCTAGAGAGCATGATGATCTGTTAAAATTGGGGGAATCGGGGGTGGGAGGTGCGGATTTCATGAAGGGCCCGTTTACCTTTCCCCTCTCCTGCCATGATCCAAATTGTAACTGGTGCTGATGATGCTAGTTAACTGGGTATGAAACTGTTGTTTAAAACCTCTGGTTATGGAGGTGGCTTTCTTAAGCCCCAAGAGAGAAGATTTTGAGCCATGTGAAATATTTTGAGTTACTGTTTGATGAATGTTTGGAGAAAAAGAAAACCGCCACCACCTGCCTAGTGAAAAGTGGAGGGGGCTTGGGTTTTTTTCCATGTGAAATGGTCATATGATAGAGGTTCTAGTGAAACAGAACACGTGAGTCGTTTTTCTGCTCTGAATTTATAACAATTCAGCATCAGGTATGCAAAGCCAAACACATGATATGGTTGCATGTTTGTTCCTGTCTTTTTGGGGGGAGGGTAGGGAGCAAGGAATTATCTGCTGCTATAGAATATGCAGTCAGTATACCAAAAGAGTAACGGCACACTGTGGTCTTGATGTTGTGCTATTTTAATTGATATATTGGTATATCTGATATACTGATATAAGCATCTGTGGTCCTTCAGCGTAGAGTGATGATGAGATTTATACAGTACAGTGCATAATAGTTTTGGTGTAGCACAGAAGCTAGAAGACTGATCTGTGAATGAGGAATTTCCTGGGCTGAATCTTGCCTTTGCAGTGAACTCGCAGGAAGCCTTAGGCAATCCTCTTCTTCTCAGTCTCAACTCCCCAACAACTTACCATCCGTCCCGGAAAGCCCGGGACTGTCCCAGGTTCCGGGCTCCAGTCCCGGATTGGTCCCGGGCTTTCTAGGTCCGGTGAAGCCTCCGCTGCTGCTGCCGCCGCTTTTTAAAGTTTAAAAACCTTACCTTTTTTCCTTTTGGCCATGTTGGATCTCGCAAAATCTCGTGAGATCCAAGATGGCGGCGCCCAAATCTCATAAGGGCACATGAGGCAGTACAGTACTACCTCATGTGCCCTCACGAGATTTGGGCGCCGCTATCTTGGATCTCGCGAGATTTCACAAGATCCAAGAAGGCTGACAGGAAAAAAGGTACTTTTTACCTTTATGAAGAGGTGGCTGCGGGGGCCCGATGAAGATGATGGCTATAACGATGACGGGCAGCGACGACAGGCGAGAATAGCGGCACAATGAAGATGATGGTAGCGGCAGGTGGCGGCGATGGCAATGGCAGCAGAGGCTTTAGCGGGGGCACGTCTAAGATGATGGCGGCGGCAGGTGGCGGCGACGGGTGGCGGATGGCAATGACGGAGAAGATGACGATGATGGCGGTGGCAGAATGGCGCGGCAGGACAGGCAAGTCAATTAATTAATTAGCTAACTAAAAATAAATAAGCAAACATTTCAGCTGCTCGGGGAAAAATTGTTTGTTTTTCACTTTTTTAAATTAATTAATTAATTAATTAATTAATTAATTAATTAAAGTAAGTCATTGGGGAGCTGAGACTGAAGGGAAGAGATTTGCCTAAGGTTAAGAACCGGGAAAATCTGGTAAGCCTAGGATACTCAACGTACAGTGTTGTTGTAAGGGCAACATTGGGATAATACATGCAAAGTGCTTTGAACACTGAGAGAGTGCTATACAAATGCTAGGTATTATTATAGGCATGGTCAGTGTATTTTACAGTATTAAAAAATGTCTTAAGACGCTGGGGCTTATGATAACAATGCAATACAGCCTCGTGACTGTGCCATAGCTATGTTGCATGAGTTGTTGCTTCATTGAAAAACTATATAATTGACCAGCAAGTAGCAGAACCCACCAGCCTATTGGCACAGCAACTCCAAGACCTTCCTAATGCCCATGGTATATGTCTGTGACACAATGGGAAAATGTTTGTCACTTCTCCCTCTAGTGGCTGAAGGTTGAAGTGTTCTGTTTTTACTCTGTTGAGCGTGGTTATTTTGGCAGTGGAGATTAATGGCACAAGAGTCAGAGAGCACCAGTTTTACATGGGGAAAAGGTACTTCAGTATTCTTACGAGTGTTCCTATTTATTTTAAAATAACTGTTGTTTCAAGATGATTAACTAGCTGAAGTATATTGATTGTCTTGTTATCCAAATTCTTCAGCAAATGTTTCTCATTCATGTGAAAGCTGTAATACACAAGAAAAAGTGATACATTTTATTTGGATGATGTTTAATTTTGTAAATGAGAGGTGCTGGGCATAGACATTACTGCAACTTGCAAGTCACAGTCTGTGATCCGGAAGCCTTTAACTCTGTCTGTTCGGATGCATGGAGCATGCAGCAGGTTCCTTGAGTTTAAATTCAGCGTGTTTACACGTATGCACAATCAGTTGATCACTCCATATTTGATCACTCCATTTCTCAGCTCTGCAATCAACTAGTGTGTGTGTGTGTGTGTGTGTGTGTGTGTGTGAGAGAGAGAGAGAGAGAGAGAGAGAGAGAGAGAGAGAGAGAGAGTGAACCAGCTCATAGTAATTCACACTTGCTCTCTGCTCCTAGTTTAGCTTTAGCCAAGTATAAGAACTGGTTTTCTGATAACTTGCATGGGTGGCAGAAAATATCTCAGAATTGCACACATGGCAACAGAGCAGTTTTTTCTCATTCCTCTACCCTACACCTAAAAATCTACCTGTAATGACTAGTCTTGATGCTGCTGGCTAGTGTTATCGTTTGATTATGCTTTGATATCAAATTTAATTACATATTCTATTACCTGCTATGTGTATCCTTTGGAAAGAAAAATGGGACACTTAAAAAACAACAACACCTCATTTGTCATTTTCTTGTGCCATTCACCCTGTTTAGAGAGTTTATTTGAGAACTCTTGCAGACTATTTGGGTTGTCACCAGCCTGAATAATTTGGTGTCATTTGCAAACATGACCACTTCACTGTTCACCCCTAACTCCAGATACTGTACTTATGATCAAGTTAAAAAGCACTAATCTTAATACAACTCCTTGGGGAACCATAGTTCCCTCCATTGCAAGAATATTTACTACTCCCCTCTACTACTTCATCTTTAAGCAGTTGCTGATCGAAAAGAAAAACCATCCTCTTATCCCATCACTGCTAAGTTTATCCCGGAGCCACCAGTGAGGGAATTTGTCAAAAGCTTTTTAGAAATCCAAGGATATAATGGCTTATATCCTAGCCACATGCTTGTTGACATTATGATCATGCTATTCTCGTTCAGGCCAACCTACCTCAGAAGGACAAAGGAGTTAAGAACTGCAAAGCAATTTGGTCTCTGAAGAGT
Source organism: Plestiodon gilberti rubricaudatus (assembly GCA_026170595.1). Lineage (NCBI taxonomy): Eukaryota > Metazoa > Chordata > Lepidosauria > Squamata > Scincidae > Plestiodon > Plestiodon gilberti. Next base: position 145,479,769 of record JANXHW010000003.1, read on the forward strand.
GCTATAGAAATCATCACAGTTTCAAAAGGCCTCTCTTGCCAACTGCAGGTCAACAAGTCTCCTATTTTCTTCCATTATAATTTTGCTTCAGAATGGAACTGGATAAAATGGGTCAAGTCGTCTACTCATGTATTATAGATAATGGACAGTCAGTATATTAACCAAACGTCCCCCTGTATTTTAGGTACTTTGACGGAACCAAAGAAGATATTAATTCATCTTAACATGAGGCAAATAGCAGCCTCCCAACCTGAATTAGCCTTCCTTGTTATCTGGTTAATATTTATTTTAAGACCTTGTTATGCATTCTGATCAAACTATAATTCTCAGAATGTGCAGCAGGCATCAAGTTAGAACAAAGGGTTTGGTGTGGTTTACCTAGATCAGTGTTGTCGAGAGTGGGTTTGGGCCCTAGTGAAAAAAATTGAGCCCCTCCCCCCCAGCAAGGGCAGACTGGCTAAAAATATGCAACGTCGTTGGGCATATTTCACCTTCCAGACCGCCGGACCACAGTAGTTTGTACTGGCTTCCCCCATCTTTTTGGATCTGTCAGTGATCCCCAAACTGTCGGTGGCTGAGGCACACCTGATCTAAGTGTCACAAAAAGTGCCAAAGTGTGGTTTGAGAAATGAAGTTAGGTGGATCTAGTCTTCTATGGGGGGGGGGGGGCTCTTTAGCACTGATTCTCCTTCTTTTAGCCAAATACTGTCAGTGGCATTGTCCAAATGCAGCACTGTTGCCCAGAAAGCTCAGAATCCTGCCTGTCTGGACAGAGAAGGTGGTGGGACACTAAAAGGCAAAATTTACCAGGCAGACTTGCAGTTGCCAGGAAAATGCCTGCTCTCTGTTTCTGAGAGTCAATTGAGAAAATATGTATGTGTATCTTTTTGAGCATAAAAGCTTTAAAAGACTGATTTATAAGGGTCTCTGATTGAAATCCAGAAAGAAAGAAAACGTTCAAAGTATCAGACATTTGGAAATACTGTACAGTATTTTACAGAAATACTGTACAGTACTGTACAACCTGCTTAAATTGTGAAGACAAAAAACAAGAGACACTATTCGATAATCGCCACAGGAGGTCACTACAGTCACTAGCAATGGATAGTTCGCAAGTTAAATCAACTGCAGCAGAAACATGTTTTTCTTTTTACTGAAGGGTGGCAGAGAATCATTTTCTGAAATCAATTACTTTACTAGGAGCACTGGTCTCACTTGCCTGTAATGATGAAATAAAGCTTTTTACACAGTTAAATTTACCATGAGAAGGTCTTGCATGCAAAAACATGCACAGGCAGGTCATCGTCCCTTCTAGTACAACGACCTTTGCAAAAGAAGACATTTTAATTAAAAGGATTTACAAGGGCACGCCTGCGGCTCAGCTGGCTACCACTGAGAAAATGCATATGAGTTAGAGATCATAACAGCCCACATTGCACAAAGCAATGGCCAAAATCAAAAGAAGGTGATGTATATTGTGAGTTATATGTCCCATATCTCTGTCCTGTTTTGGAATTGATTTGGCAGATACCTTTTGGATGTTAAACCACTGAAGGAGGCTGGAAGCTGAAATGAGCCTGGTATTTATATGGACATTATCTTCTAACATTTTAAAGATACAGACCCATTTTCAACAGATTACAAAATCAGTGTTTTTGAGATCTGCAGGATAAACCTGATGATGATGATTCTATATGGACTTGCATTTTGTCAAATGGACTGAGCTATTTATCTGTTGTGTAGATTTGTGGTTTGTATAGATCAATAGGTCTATAGATCAATAAGAGCTGCTGGACTTATTATTTTTGTTTGTTTTTAGCCCAACCTGGATAAAAGCACCACACCATACTGCACCGGACGACACACTCATGGGTGTGTGTGTGTGTGTGTGTGTGTGTGTGTGTGTGTGTGTGTGTGTGTGTGCGTGTGTGACACACTACTAGTGGCCAAATTTGTGCAAGCCTTGTATTTATGAATAATACCATCATGTCATATATCATTGGAAAGGTAACCGAATACAAAATGTAATTATGTAATTAAACAAACCTTTTTGAAATATCTGTATTCCATCAAAAGGTATGGCCAAATACCGGAAAAAAACACAACTGCCTTAAGTAACGAAAGTGGATTTTCTTAACTCACAACAGACCACTAAGATTGATTGTTCTGAGAACCAATGAGATGTTATTATGACACAGCATGGAACCAATAAGTGTTGGTATGAGTCAGCTCTCATTTCTATGTATTAAGTTAATACTAGAACTCTCTTATTCGGTTGTGTGAGTGTCATCAAGTTGGCCACTAGTTTTTTTTTTTTTTGGGGGGGGTGACCTGTACTGTTATATATTAAAACAAGTAAAGTTAATGGGGGTGACACCATGAGTTACTGCACCGGGTGACACCAACCCCAGTGACATCACTGGGGTGACTCGAACTCTCGCACTGGGTGATGCAAATCCTAGTGACGCTTCTGGAACTATTAGTATATCTCATGACCTGATTTGTGGCATGGCCTGCTAATGCAACCCAGGAATGATTTATTTATTTTGAATATGCATCGTACTGCTGGCTCATGTTCAGTTTGTGGTACATGAAGGCTGCAATCCTATATGCACTTACCCTGGAGTAAGTCCCATTAAATTCAATGGGACTTACTTCTGAGTAGACATGCATAGGATTGTACTGTAAAATACCTAGACCTTTTTCAAACATGCTGCTTGCCAGCCATGTCCCCCCCCCCCCGCCGCCATACTGTACTTGTGCATCTAATTTGTTTGTTTGGTTTTTGCTCCAATGTGCAGGGCTTTACATTGGTGTCCATTGAACTTCATCTTGTTGGTATTAGTCCAATCACTGAGCCTGTCAAGATCATTTTGAACCCTAATTCAGTCTTCCAAGATATTAGCGAAACCCCCCAGCTTTGTGTCATCTGCAAATTTGATAAGCAGTCCCTCTACCTCCTCTTATATCACCTCCTGCTTGTCATAGGATAAGTGATCATGTAAATAAGATCAAGGTTATCTCCTTGATAGGCAGGAATGAGTGGGAGGCAGAGTTTTTCTCATGAAAGCTTGAGACAGTGAATAACCGTGTCTGACCACCACATACTGGAAGCCCTTCTTTGTGTAGATTTATGTTGTTGATTTAGGTAAACAATCATGAATCAATGACCCAGATAGCCCTGATCATGTAAACAGGCCTGCATCATATATAGTGAGCCAAATACTGTTACCCTGTATTTCAGAGACATTTGTGCAGTTGGCTAAATAAAAACATAATAAATAATTCCAAATACATGCAAAAAATCCAAAGGAGGGTAGTATAAACAGTAGCATTTATTTTTTTATTATGCTGCCTTTGTGGGAACCTCAAGCAGGAACCTCAAGGCAGCTAACAGATGAAATTAAAAAGAACAATAATATCCATCACACTAGCACTTTCCAGAGTGATAAAATAGCAAAGGCTTCCCATGAAACTCATAGAGTTCAGTAAGTGTACGATTTGTCAAAAGATGGTAGCAGAAAAGATGCATTTGGATCTTTATTTAGAAAAGAGACAGTCTTGTATCCCTGAGGAGGATGTGGGATTATGACAAACTACAGCAATGAATATCTAGCTCTCTGCCGGCTTTTGAATGTCAGATTGTGCCCTTCAGACGGGCAAAACCAATGAGCTGGTCTTTGTGTCTGCAGGGAAGCACTTCGACCACAGCAAAGTCTAAAATCTGAAGTGATTTAGACAAGCATGACTCAGGCTTCATGCAAGGAAAATTCCAAGGCGATAAGAATGAAAAATGCACTTGAGCATATTTTAGTCGACACGTTAGATTATATAGCATGGGGGGAACAATATCTTTCAAATAAAGGATGGCAGACTATATTAGCAGCATCTGGTCCCACTGCACTGAATGACACTAACCCATGTAAACAGTAGCATATGCTATGGACAAACACCCATCACCTTTATTTTCTAGAAAGATTCATGCTTAGCAAAGTACAGTATGTTTGTGCATGTTCAGAAAGAGGTTAAAATATTTAAAAATATTCATCTTATGAAACGTTCTGAAAACACGATGCACTGTGAAACTCATGACTACTGTGGTTAAAAAAAACATACCTCTCAGATTTGGAGGATTATATTTTTCTACTACAATTTAGACTGCAACAAGTCTAAATGAAGACCAACTGGCACTTGTGATGGATTTGGTTATGTCCTTTTGGCCTTACAGACACCCTTTTGACTTCTAGGCTGAACTGAAATAACCCTACATAGAAGTAAGCCCAGTGAGTTCAGCAAGATTGACTTCCTCCTAAGTATGCTTGGGGTTACAGCTGTTGTCTTCTAGCATACCATTACCGTATGTATAAAACATGATGCCTCAAGTTTGTCTGGGGTTGGCCAAAGAGAGCATAGAACAGGGGTGGCCAAACTTGCTTAACGAAAAAGCCACATACAATAAACTTAAGGTGTCTGAGAGCCACAATATTTAAGAAGCATTTAAATTCTTAAATATATTTATTCTTCACCATGAACATTAAAGTTAAGACTCTCAGTTTATACCTGGTAATAAAGCTGGAAAATTTCTTTTTTACCTTTTATATTAATTGTGATGCAAAAAGCACCTTAGAGCCACACATTATATGTCAAAGAGCCTCATGTGGCTCATGAGCCACAGTTTGGCGACCCCATAGAACATATATTAGCTTATTTCATACATTAAGATAGAGCTTTTTAATATATATTCAGTCTTCACTACCTACCTATTCATTTCCAGGGTCAGTTCAAAATGATACCCAAGCTTAAAATAGGAAGAAGATACAGAGAACAACAAAAACATTTGACTCAGTTTTGGGTCAGTTACAAAGTTGTTGAAGAACTCAAAGCTTGTATGTTCCAGTCCACTTGTTCAATGTGTTTCCTCTCTATTTCCATCCACAATTTAGATATTTTTTTTCTATCTGTCTGCACATCAACCTCAACTCTTTTGAGCACAGGTTTCTAGTGAACAACTGCATCTGCTTTTTTTCCCTCTGGAATCACAATAGCAGCAAAATTAGAAGTATTCTATTAACTTTACATGGAATAATATAATATACTGCGTTCAGAACTTCCATGCATTGCACACGGAACAGGAATGAAGAGACAGAACACAAGGTGACGGGATTTAACTGAGTCATAACTATTGATTAGATAAGGATCTAGAACCGTTTAGCCAACTGAGTTACACAATGCAGATCATCTTACTTTGTGGACTGAAAGGTTGCAAGCCAGGCTCTGCCTTCCTTATTCCCGTACTGGTGACCCCAACATGGCTCAGAGTCCTAGAGTAAGTATCTATTCTGCTTGGCTCCTCACAACTCATACATCAAAGATGTAGCAAGGGAGGTTCATCCACGTTGTCACACCATTGAGCTGATCAGCTCCAAGAGTATGAGGCTGGCATGGCCCACGTGGGTTTTTGTCCTGGCTTCCCTAAACTGAACAGCAACAGCCTCAAGGAAACAGCGGTCTAGGAAAACACCTTCACTCTCAAAGAGATGCTTCGGGACGATCACCAATGTCCGTAACTTGAACTTATTCCCTTTAACCTGCACTGGCCCAGCCTAGCAGCAGTTCTGTTGGCTAATTGGCTTCATATTATACGAGAACAGAATAACCAAATGGACAGGTGATTGTGCATGGATTTCCCATTAATTCTGCAGACAGTTCCAGGACTTCTGCTGCTAACCTACATCCAGTATTGAGTCTCCCTGTGAATTAGGTGCCTTCTTAGGCAGTTCTGTTTGTGCTGCAGTTGGTGTGGATAATCCAGTGTATCTTGACCTTTTTGGCACTGGTGACTCCCCCTAAATTTAATAAACAGATTGTGGTCCTCTCCCTTAAGACTGGAAAATATAGCCATTCCCCTTTCTTAAATACTGTACCAGTAAGTAAATTTATGAATAATGGTGTTACCTTTCGTAGAGTAATATTTCAAACCAATGCAAAAATGCTGTGCAATATTCCTGACATAACTGTTTATGGAAGCAAAACAATGTTATTCTCCAAAGGTGCTATGTTATGCTCTTATCCACGGTTTCAAGTATCCACGGAGGGGCCTGGAACATATCCCCAGCGGATATGGGGGCCCACCTGTACTCTTTTACAGTTGCTGGGCAGGACTCTTGTGCACATGCTCAGTAGGAATCTGCTTATTCACTTCTTCAGTGTTTATTTGGCGTACAGGCACAAGTATAACCCAAACTTGCAACTGAAGCTTTGAAGGTTTAATTAAGTTTGCAATGTTCTAATTATGTAAATAGGGAGTCTCCTCCATGTTTACAATAAAACCAAATTATCTGTCGAGAATGACCTACTGCAAAGAGCTTCTTCAATTTGGTCCAGCGCAAAGAAATTGATGCCGAACACAACTGCCTCATTAAAGGGCCTTTTAAAGAATGAATTTTATAAATATTGTTTAGTAGCAGAGTGGCTTGAGTGAAAATAATGCTCTGGTACACAGTTTTTGTTTTTCCTTGTGCCCCCCCCCGGCAAACCCATCCTGCCACCCTTTTAACAGTCACAACTCCCCACTGCAGAAACACTGGAATAATCTGTTCGGTTTGGCCACTGAGTACCTTCTGTGTGCTTAAAGGATGCCATTTTCATTTTGGATCAGGGGGAAAAAAACTTTACATCTCAGCGAATGAGGTGTAAAACACACCTGACACACAAGTGAAAAATATCTATCTGTACTGCAGCTGAAGGTGTGAGCATTGACTCCTGTTTTGAAAAATTGAAGGATTGATTGGCATTCTTTAGCTCCTTTAGTTTAACGTCTTTACATTTCTGGATGTCTGATTTGTACTTAGAGACAGATATGCCAGTATAACATATGCATGTGTTAGAATGACAAATGCCCTTTGCTAGCTGGCCCACCATTCAAGGGTTCCCTATCATATGGACAAGGCCAGTGGGTGGCGCAGTGGGTTAAACCGCTGAACCATGAGATGTCGATCGAAAGGTCGGCAGTTCGAAGCCACAACGGGGTGAGCTCTCGTTGCTTGGCCAGCTCCTGCCAACCTAGCAGTTCCAAAGCATGTTAATGCGAGTAGATAAATAGGTACCGCTTGCGGGAAGGTAAACAGCGCTCCGTGTTCCAGCTGCATGCTATGTGCTGTGGCAAGGAGAGTCATGCTGGCCACATGACCACGGAGGCGTCTTCGGACAACGCTGGCTCTTTGGCTTTGAAATGGGGATGAGCACCACACCCTAGAGTCGGACACGACTGGACTTAATTGTCAGGGGTCACCTTTACCTTTTTATCATATGGACATAATTTTGTTTAAAGGTCAATATCCCAGCAAGGCCCATCACTGCTGACGCCTACAATGGTCCCTCCAAAATGTTTTCTTCCCAGACACTTCTCTTAGTGCCCGGGTGGCTGCAGCTGCCACTTCAATTCCCCATAATGTCGCTCACCAGTGTTACATTGGGGTCAGTCCACATGGGGGGGCACGTCACTCTGCCTAGAGCCCCCCATATATAGGGGGGGTTCTAGGCAGAGTGACGTGCCCCTATATATATATATATATATATATATATATATATATATATATATATATATATATATATATTCCAGAAAATGACTTAGAAGAACTTCCAAAGCTTCCTTAACTGGATGATTCATTTGCTTGCCCCTCTTCTACTGCAGCCTGCTCGGCACTGGCAGAGCAACCACAATATAGCCATTATTTCTTCATTGCAAGTTACACATTGCATTCAGCTTCTTATGGTTGCTCTCTAATACGTAGAGGTATTGGTAGGTACATGCACACATACTCCAATGTGAGTTACAAATAATGAAAAACATATACCAGTGCAAATGAGTGCTGCTGGGCAGAGTGTTGAATTTTGAATTACACAGGAAATGTACACTCCTGGGTGGTGGTGTTTTCTTAGGAATTACTGACTTGGCACAGTTTCCACAGCATAACAATGATGCTGCTATTATCTTTTCAGAACGGAGGCCACAAGAACTTGTTCAGTCCACAGCAAGAGTCCTTTATGGTCTCCACTAATGTCTTGGATCTCAGATAGGCTAGGAGTTGTTGGTGATCTGAATAGTAATCAGATTGGAGTATATTCTTTCTCTTAACTATGGATGTCAATGCCTCTGGGGAGCTGCTGTAGCTGCAATAATGAAAAGAGATACAGTCATGTGTGTACAACTCCATTTAACGTCACAAAAAGTGAAGGGTAGATAATGTGAACATATTAATCTTTTTCTTCTTAAAATGCAAAATGAAACATACATTTCCAGGGTACTTTAGACCACGAATTATTGACGTTCATATTAGGCACTGCATTATATTTTCCTTTTTTTTTTTTTTTTTGCACCTCCATAAATGAGCCACCTTTTACAATGCTTTGGAATTTAGGTTTACATTGGGTGCAAACCTCAGCCATTTTAATGTATTGGGAATTTTGCCTTTCAGCCCAATCCTACAGGCCACTGTGCCACCAGAACTCACATTCTGGCAGTGCAGCATGCTTTATGGCTGTCGCAAAAGGTGACATGCCATACAGTGCAGCCTGGCCTAAGCCGCAACAGTGAGTGGCCAGATCTGCACACCAGCAGCCTCCCAAAGAGCCTCGGCCCAGGTAAATCAGTGCAGGGGGCAGGCTGGAGGTGGGGGTGGGTATAACAGGTCGGGGAAGGGGAGAGGAGACTGGGGTGGGGAGGGGAGGGGAGCGGATCGAAGCTTTGAAGGGGTGGTATTGGTGGCAGTAGCGCCACTAATATCGTATCCCAAGCCTCAATCCCCCGACCCAGGTTCACTAGGACTTGTGCCAGCAAAGTAGCTGGCACAGGTCTGACTAGACCAAGAAGAGCTGCAAGGGCTTACCCTGGGGCAAGGGAATAAATGTCCCCTTACCTCAAGGAGGACTTCATGGATCAAAACTCCCCTGCGAGATGCAGCATGCACCCTGTTGGAGTGGCTGCATCAGGGCGCAGGGAGTTAGGTAGGATTGGGTTGCCAGTGTGGATTTCTGCACTGCCTCCTAAACCGCTAGTAGACAGGGTTGGCAGTCATCCAGATGTAAATGCATGTAAAGTGATGCATGCAGAGGCAAATAATCTCAATTTCACATACACACTTGTGATTAATCCCTGTGTTTTTGTGAGTTCCCTGTTTCTTTCTGTGTGTTTTCTGTATATTTTCCCATGTAGTATTTGGGGCCTTTTAATTCACCAGCAGCAGTCTGTGCCATTCAGTTCCTGGGATTCACAGGCAGCTGGATTGTCCCTTTGTTTTGTAAAATGTCATAATCCATGGGGGTGGGAAGCTTTTCTCTGGGAATCAGAATTCCTGCCAGAGATAGGAATGAACCTGCTGACTGGCTCATTATTCCTACCAGTTCTCCTCCAGGAGGGGAAAGACAGATACCCAGGTGAGCTCCCTCCTCCAATCAGGCAGACAGGAGCCGTCATTATCACCAGATGTAAAACTCTCCACCCACTGGAAGAGAGTGTTTCAGCTGCTGGAGCACTCACACCATGATGAGCAACCAAGAGAAGCACCTACTCACAGACTGTGAGTAAAATGAGCTGAAAATGCTGTTTACAGGTAACTCAGATAAGACAGGAAAAGTCTAGCAATGCATTAGGAAACTGTTGTTTTGGTCCTTTCTTCAGCTGAGTTACAAATGCTTCCCAAAATGGCAAATTGGTAGCTGTAGCTCCATCTGCAGGCCATCAGTGGTAATTTCACCCTATATCAATAAGTATTAACTCTTTGCATCCCTTGCATCCTTTTTTTTTTTACTTGCCTTGTCCTTTTGCTGTTTTGTTTATCCTATTGTTTAATCTTGTCAGTAAAACTGGGGTTTGCCCGGGAAATACAGTGGATTGTCACATCTCCTCGCTCTGCAGGTTCTACTGTGAGAGTGATTTTGATAGGAACACCTGCGGTTCAGTATTTTCCTGGGATGGTTTTTTTTGCCGAGACAGCCCCCTCTGCCTGGCCTGATCACCTGGGCTGGTGGCAGTGAATACATTCTACCAAGGTGTTTCCCTAATCAGCTGAATGTCCATGCAGGGAAGAGAGGGAGGCAGGAAGGAAGTGAGCGTGCTAACCACTATGTGCTACTGTCCTGGATCAGTCTGCAGATGCTGAGAGCCTTCTCCCTCTTCTTTGACAACACTGATGGGGTGCGAGGTGTCAGTGATGAACCAGGAAAGAGATCTTGATATAATGATGGATAGCTTCCCATTCTTTCCAATATGGACCACAGTCATATCAATTGTAAAGCCATTGCATGAACACTGGTGCCTTATGGTTTGTGTGTAAAACTGGAGAGGAGAAAATGTGCAAGACATATTTTGTCCAGAGTACCCAAACTAGCCCAAACTAGGGCTGGGCTGAACCTGGTAGCTGCTGGTGTTTCCATGCTAGCGTTGGATTTCCATGCATTTGGTTCTTTTCAGTTAAACCCATAGACTCCTTGCTGCATTAGCACCGTTGTTTGCCTAATTTATTTAAAGACTGAAAAATCAACATATGAAGCAAACAAAAGCATTTGACATTATTTCATCCTAAGATACCTCAGTGCTTGGGCAAGCGCTGACCTACATACTTCTTAATACAGAGTGTAAGATGTTTATTATCCTAGAAAATATTGTGACCCACTTTCGCACTGCATTAATACCAATATGATTTGTGCTTTGGTTTCACAGGCAATTTATTAGTGCACTTCTTGAGGGGTATAGGTTAAAAAACAGTTCAAAAATATTTTCCACTTCAATTATTTAAAACGTAATGATACTGTTTAGTATTAACTTGCTATTATTAAGACCTGGTTTTTCAATTTTATTTACTCTATTTCAGATATTTACTCTTGACATACTGTATTTTGCAAGAACAAGTCCCATGTTGCTTCAGTTGCAGAGGGGAACAATAATTCCAGAAGGGAGAAATCCAGAAAGCTTAAGATGCTACGTATCATGCAGGAGTAAGGTAAAGGAAGAGAATGAGGTTGCCAGGGCAATCATGATGTTTCTAGTGCTGCTGGTGTAACATCAGAAAAGGCAATATATACCTGCCCAAATTGCATGCAGGAAGAATTCTGCTGTATAAAAAGCTATGAAGGTGCTGGGAGCATGTTCACACAAAGTCTTTGTGTTTAAAACGGTGGTGCCAACCTTGCTTAACAACCCAACCCTATTTTTTAAAAAGCCCACTAATGCAGCTATGTCCCCAGAGTGTGCGCTGTATCCTGGGGGGGGGGGGGGGAGTCCTGGAGGTCTTCTTCAGGTAAGGGAACATTTGTTAGCCATTATGATCAGTAGCGTCACTAGGACGCGCGTCACCCTGGGGCAGGGGGCGCGCGTCACCCTAGTGACGCTCTGACATGGCGACGTGGGGGGGGACAACCCGGCTCCCCCCCCTGCGTCGCCCTCCGGACGCTCCGAGGCCGGCCCGGGTATTTTCCGGATTTTCCGTTCATCCGGGTATTTTCCGGATTTTTGCGCATGCTTTGAGGCTTTTTGCCCTCAAAACGGTGGAAAATACCCAGATGAATGCGCCGACAGGGTCGGACGCTCCAAGGCTGGCTCTCGGGCCGGTCTCGGAGCGTCCGAAGGGTGGCGCGCGTCACGGAGGTGACGCACACGGGGGTGCGCGCGTCACCCCCGGCGGCCCGCCCCCCCGCCACGCTCCAGTGACGCCAGTGATTATGATCTCTATATAGCACTCGCATCCCCAAAGTCAGGCCAGGAATCCCTAGTAACATACAATGAGAAAAGGGAATACTGTACAAATGTCCCCTTACCCCAAGGAGACCTCCAGCAGCCACAGATCACAGATCACCCATGGGATGCAGCATTGCCTGTACCGGTGCCACTGCATCACTGCACAGGGCTTTAGGTAGGATTGGGCTGTAAATTGCTCTTGTACTAATACCTTTGATCATGAACCCTGAAGGCACTGAGGAAGAAGTTACACCTCAGTGGAGAATAAAAACACCACCTTGCTAAATGGCCCTAGTTTTAGCCAAACAATCAAACTAGACCTACAAGAGTTCCTAGAGCACAAAGATTCCCCAGACACTGGTGCATCTTTTCAAAGGGACACAGCAAAGACCTATTTAACTGGCTGGATTATTTTGTTCACCTATAAAACAGGCAAAGGGCCAAACATTAAATGACCTGGAATTCAAATTATGCTCAGACATAGGAAAATATAGCAGTAGCTTCTCAGCCCCAAAATATAATGACACGTTCTAAATCTGATATGTACTGAATAAAATACATGCCCAGCAGGCAGACTTCCTATTAGCTTGTACCTGGCAGGCATACAGGGACTCAGGAGAGAAGACTGGCAGGTTCCTGACCCATAGACTTAAACAAATTAAAAATAGATCAAATATTTCCAGTATCAAAGACACACAAGGCCAGATTCACAGAAACATGAAATCCATTAACATTTTATTCCAGCATTTTTAGTCAGAATGTTCTAAAGGCACCGAGATCTCTCGGAGTGAGGCAATAAACACTTTTCTTCAGATTGACAGGATTCCAGCTCTTCCAGTAATGCAACAAGAGTACCTTTAGGCCCCACTCAGTGCAACTGATGGAGAACAAACCATACAATTAATGAAAGTGGGTAATGCCCCTGGTCCTGAAGGCTGCAATGCAGAGTGGTACCAGGGACCTGACACCACTCCTAGCAGCAAAACTGACACAGGAAATTATAGAACTGAAAACCTCACCTGCCAGCTTGTGTGAGGCTAACGTAAGATGTTACCAAAATCTGACCAATTCCTCCAAGTACCCAGGAATTATAGACCAATTATGTGCATTAATGTAGATGTTAAGATCCTTTTTCAACTCTAGCTAACCATCTTAATAAATGCCACACTACCATCCAGCATCCACCCCCAGTAGGATTTCGACCTAATGTCAAAGTGTCAGGGAAAGAGACTCCCGGGAAAAGGCAGGCTGCCCAAGGAGAGCGGCGTCTAGTGGTCAGCGCACCCACACCCCTTCCCACCCCTTGGACCTTGACAGAAAGGTTTGCTACCCAATGAGCAAGGTAGCTCTGTCGCTAAGCAGGATAGCTGCCCCAGACGGAAAGATGGATCCTGAATCCAGCCCATGGCCATCTTGGAATGGCATTTTTCAAACAAATACTCCCTGCAAGATGATTTCTCAGCAATTTTGAACTTCACAGGGACTTCTAGGGGGTTGAAAGTGTCCCGAAATGTAGAAAAATAGGCAAAAAATAGGAGGAAGGGACAGGGGATTCATCATACAAGGGAAGAACACTTTTTGCTTCTTTCTATAAAACCTTATACTGTATAGAGGTTTGAAAAATGAGGAGTTACTAAAATATGTTACTAAGAAGGCAAATTTAAAGGTTTTTAGTAACTGATAGTTTTAAGGTTTTTTAAGTTTTAAGTTTTTTAAGGTTAAAAAATGTAATTTATAAATCAGGAGATGGCTTATGTTGGAGGGATTTTTTTCACATGTCTGGCGGAGCTACCCAGGGATTCAAAATTCATGACAGCAAACATGTGAACAATTATAACAATGCAAAACAACCCTGGTCATCAACTACTAAAATTTGGAGATCACAAGTATGGCAAAATAGTTATAGTTCAATTTATTACATGGCCATTAAATGGCATGGCCGTGCCATAAGGCACATTTTCGACACCCGGAGAGTAAGCGGTGTTGGCAGAGGGGCCGGCACCGTTCACTCTCCGCCAGACCTGGAGCTGCGCCTGCTGGGGAAAGTAAGTTTTCCGCTGGTTGGGGCAGGGATGGGGGAAGGATGGAGTGGGGTGTTCTGGGGGGGGCAGATTGACCCACTGGGCCTGGGAAGGGAGAGGGATCCTCGGTGGCATACTCTGCTGAATCCTATCCCCCATCCCGGGCCTGGCCAGTCTTGCACCGGCTCCTAGGATTTACACTGGCCATTTTGCTGACACACAGCCAAGGAAGCCCATTGGGCCTTCTGGAGCTCTACCCAGGGGAAAGGGACAAATGTCCCTTTCTTTCGAGGAGTGCTCCAGCTGCTGCACCGGTGCAGGCCCAATCTGTCTAAGAAAGATGCAACAGCCGCCTTAGGTACGCCATCGCTGAATTCTAGACAGGATTGTGCTGTGAGATTACCTATTTGTTAAGTGTCAGGTCTGCCCTTTGGGTAGGGCAACTGGGGCAGCCATCCTGGGCCCTGCGCTTGAGGGGCCATGGGGCACTGCACCTTACTCCTCTTTTCTGAACATCATTAAAATTAAGTTCTCCCCTTCTTTATTCCCTTCGAGGATAACACAGACATCTTTGTTGAGGGAAGACATTTGCTGTCTGTTTTAGCTGTAGGGACAGATAGGGAAGGTTCACTGCGGCCGCCATCTTGGATAGGAATCGACATGACCAGGAGAGGGATGGGGATCAAGCACTTATTTTTTACGACTTATATATATATATATATATATATATATATATATATATATATATATATATACCGTATTGTCCCGAGTATAAGACGCACCTGATTATAAGACGCACCCTTAAAGTTTGGTGCTATTAAAAAAATTCAATTAAATCACTGGCATTAAATTGCAACAGCCTGATTATAAGACGCACCCCTAGTTTAAAAACTTAAATTAGGAGAAAAAAGTGAGTCTTATACTCAGACCAATACGGTGTATGTGTGTGTGTGTGTGTGTGTGTGTGTGTGTGTGTGTGTGTGTGTGTGTGTGTGTGTGTGTGTGTATATATATATATATATATATATATATATATATATATATATATATATATATATATATATATATATATATATATAAAGTTGCACTGCTTGAGTTGCCTTGGGCCCCACACCCTTGCAGGCAGAGGTGAAACTAGACTGGAGCCGAGGCAAGTAGTTCTGCAAGACTCCGTTACACAGGAGTCAGCGGCCCCCTCCCCTTTGCTGTTGGAGCCATTCCGGCAGCGACAGGGGAGTGTCCTGCGTGTTGCCATTGCTGCCAGAATGGCTCCAACAGCAAGGGGGAGGAGCTGTTGACTCCGGTGTAACGGAGTCTTGCAGAACTACTTGCCTCCGCTCCAGTCTAGCTACGCCACTGCTTGCAGGGATGGCCCGTTAAGCGTTATAACTGCCTTGGGAGTATGGAACTGGCAACACTGCCCTCACAATACTATCACCGTAATAGACTATGTTACAGGATGTGATTTTCTTTACCAAAACCACTCCTATCCTAGCCTGCACTTGTGCACAGTGACAGACCAGCCTGACAACTGGTCAGTCTTTGAGTCTTTGTAATTTGTCTCCACGCAGCCCCAAGTGAGCTAAAACTCTCCCACTCCCTCTCCAGCTAAAAACACCAATTCTCCCAACACCACCCACCACCTCTTTCAGATACAGTTCAACTGTCCTTGTTTTCCTGTCCTCCCCCCTCCCTTCATCTCAGAGCTTTGAAAGCACCTCTTTGCTTGGCTACTCTAAAGCCCTGTGCATTACATCTCTGTGTGGAAGGCGATTGGATTAAACATTCTGGACAGGTGGGACATTGCCCTGACCATCACAATCCACCCACTTTGTAAAGTTGCTATTTGTTCTGAGAGGGAAGGTGCTATTTCCCAAGACAAATAGGAGCTTGGGGGACATTTTTTTTCATGCAAATGAAACTGGGGCAGGGGTTTTACCCTCCCCTTCCATGCCATGGTCCCAATCTGGATCAGACCCACACATCCACAATTTAAAAAAGAAAACTGGAACTACTACATGTTTTGCTGATCCTTAATAAGGAAGGTAGGGGACTATTACAGTCCAATCCAACCTAAATCCCATCATGCTGATGCAGGAGCACCAAGGAGGCATTGCGCTGTATCCCAGGAGAGGTCTCCTTGGGGTAAGTGATCTTTTGTTCACTTGCCCTGGGGAAAACTCCTACAGCCCTTATGAGCAGGCTTACCAGATCGCCGCCGGGACGGGTAGACCGCTCCCATCCCGGCGGCGATCTGGTAAGCCTGCTTATGAGACTCCTTAATCCTGCACCAGCTATTTTGTTGGCACAGGACTGAGGCATGTAAAGGCAGCGGTAAGGGAGATGATTTGGCTACACGCTCGTGCTGCCGAACCTGCCCTCTCCTTCCCTTGTTCCACCTCCCTCCCCACCCCTCCCCACCCAGAAAATCCCCATTCCTCCCCCTCCCCACCCCACATTTTAGTCATGCTAAGGTTGGACAGATCGCTGATACATCAGTTTTGCATGTGTGTGTGTGCATGAGCACACATGTACATATTTTACTATCACTAAAGGATACAGTCCTAGTAGACGCAGTGTTACAGCTCTGCTTCTTTTGCTAGACAGAGGATGGCATTGTAGCTCTGCTACACACTTTAAACCCAGTGAAGGCACTCCCAGAGTGAGATCTTCATTTGATTGTTCTGGGCGCGCTTTAACAGCTTGAGGTTTTGCATTTGGCGTTTCATGTCTTCAGTGAAACAGATGAATGGTATAATGGCAGTGCTTTCTAAGAGGAAGACATGAAATCCTTACATTTATAACAAAAAAGTGTCATAAACCTCATTGTAATTCAAGCTTGAACTGTTCACCCTGTGCATGTCCAGAAACTCATTCTCTAATACTAGATGCAATGATCTCTGGAGGAAGATTTTCCATCTGTTTCCTTATGATGTTAAGCTGTTAGCGCTGTTCATTATTTATTACATCTACTGGTTTATGTTAAGCTATGATTTTTCTTCTTCGCCAGCATTAAGAATTCATCTGGGTACAAATGGGATGTGCATATTAATGTAGATTGGCTTTTTGCTAAAAGTATATTTTGGGTTGTTTCTTTTATTTCATATCTGAAGCTGGCTGAAACTTGCAATCATAAGCATCAGAGGAATGATTTAGGAGCAAGTGGCTTGAGGATTTCCTCCAAGTTTAATAATTAAGCTCATACTTTAATGAGACTTAAATTAATCATAATGGTGACTCGTGTGGTAATAAAGCAACAGAGCCTGAATTTGCAAAGTTTACACAGATGTTCTCAGTCTCTGCCCAATCCTATCCCCTGCCATGTTATAGTATGCAGCCGTGCCAACAGTGGCTGTGCTGCATGCTATGGTGGGGGAAGGGTGATCGGACAGGTTGCAGGAGGTAATTTTTATTTACCCCTCAGTAGGCTGCCTGATCGCCTATAGGTCTCCTCGGACCTAAACCAGCCATTTTGCTGGTGTATGGTTGAGGAGAGAATGGGGATGGGCAGCTTAAGAAACAGGGAATAGGATCTGGTGCACACTGGTGCCACCAAGATCCACCCCCTGCCCTCCCCGATCCTCCCTGAAACTCTACCTGCTCTCCCTCTCCCTGCCCATGACATGCCTACACCACTAACTTACTGGTGCTGATGGAGTGAAGCTGCTGCTGTGTACACTGCGCTGCTGCCCGTTTGCAGAAGTGACCCAGAAGCGCACAACAGCGCCCCAGCTTTTGTGCCGCCAGAAAGCGCCTTGCATTGCCAGAATGCTAGTTCTGGCAGTGCAAGTCCTCAACAGGACTGGAACCTAAGTATCTCTATTATTTTCAAAAATGTTACATGTGTAATAAATTGTCCATCTAGGAGAAAAGCATATTTTTTCATATGTCTTTTGCATTTGTTTCATTTATGTAGAGCTCCTTTCTGTTCTCTTTCGGCTTTCACTCTGTCCCCATTAGAAAGTCATATATACGCTCTGGAGAGAGCATTCTGAAGGTGAGGTGCAACAACAGAGAAGGCCCTATCCCCAGTTACCACCCCACCTCACATCACAGATGGCAGGGGCACCTGGAGGGAGTCTTCCCATGGTGATCTTGGTGCGTGGGCAGATTGATGGGAGAGAAGATGGTCCTTCAAGTATCCAGGTCCCAAGTTAGGTAGGTAGTTTAAAGGCCATGACAGACCGCACGCCGAGGCGAGAGAGGCTGGCCGCTCTCCTCTGCACTCTGAGCTTGTCTGTAGGAGTGTCTTCCCGCAAATAGTCCCTCCTTTTGTCCCGCCTTCTTGGAAGAAACCTCCACGGTGATTGGCTAACACTCCTCCCCCTCTCATCTGATTGGTGGCTGCAGCAGCTCCACGAAGCAGCCCCCTCAAACATGGGCCAGGAACATTTTCGATCGTGCCGGAAATTGGGAGATCGCATCTCCTCCGCCGCTTCCGCTATGGTAACCAGACACCTCAGCACTGCTCGACAAAGCTCCTCGGGCGTCCGGGACGCACCGAAATTCGTGTGCGGTCTGCAGCGGCCCCAGCCTTAAAGATAAGCACCAAAACTTTGTGCTCAGAAATAATCCAAGAACCACTGCAGCTGTTTAAGCATTTGCTTAGAAACACAACCTTAATGAACAGTGATATACAAATATATTCTGGAATGGGTACATGTAATCCTTTATTTAAGAGACAGAGAATCAGAATCCCCTTTGGACTGATAAACTTTCAGTTTTTCAATTGCTGCTTTTCTGTTCTGTTCTCCTATGGCTTAAAAAAGCTGGGGTCCAAGAGGCTATTGTCTCACCACTCACCAAGAACAAATTATATTATATTTTGGGGCACAGAGCTCTGCAAGCTGCCTTTCCCCATCTTCCCATTTTCCTCTTGTAAAACAGAATTCTTGTTCTTGACTTAATATTTCTGCACTAGTGGAATTCAGTGTTAACAACAGTTTAGGTGTCATGAGCTAGCGGCAAAGGCTGCTTAAATTATTCTATAAGGAAATAACCAGGAAGAATTCTAAGAAAGGGATTACTTAGGAGGTGTGGATTTGCATGACCCATCTCATTTGATAGATTTGAAGGAAGCTGAATCCAAATTTCAACATGAATTGGCCACCTGAGCTGGATTTTTTTGGTAAAAAAAAAAAACCATCATTAACATAATATTAACATAATGCTCTCCCAAGGTGGCTCCAGTTCTGGTCCTCAGCTATTCTAAAAAGCTCTTAATAGGCATCAGCATTCGCTTTACTATAGTGAAACATACAAAATGAGAGATTGGCATCTCATGGCACTGTAACTAAAATATCAATTTTATCTAAATTAACCATATCAAGTGTTCTAAGCATCACTGATTGGATGCTGTTTGCAAAATAAAAATATTTGTAACAGAACATTCCATCTTTATTTTTGCTTGTTGTAGCTTTTGATGTGATGGAGAATTTCAGATTAAACTCAGTTGATATTGTTGATGCTGTAGCTTTGTTTTAATGGAAATGTTGTTAAGATTAAAATCTGTCCATATTGCAGTAGTATGAAAGTCACAATGATCAAAGTTTGATGAAGAACTAAGATAATTCTGGTCTTTAAGCTAGACAAATTCAAAATCTTTATCAGTAGATAACACAAAGAAAACAAATAATCTTTGTTATGAACAACTAACAAGGTGGAAAGGGTGCTGAAAATCACCCAGACCTATACTTTTACGACCTGCGGTTCCCTTGACCATTGGTGACGACTCCCCATTACATTGTTGATGCCTGCCAATTGTCATTGCACTGTTTTCCCAGAGGATTCCATGGCACTCCGCAGCTCCCCTGGCTGGTTTCCGTGGCTCCCTTTGGAGTCACGCCTCCAAGTTTGGGAACCACTAACCTAGACCATAGTCCTTCACCCAACTGAATGCTACACACAGCAACTACTTCCACACTGTAGGGACTTCAGAAGGTATAAATATTTTAGACATCAGAAAATGATATGACCAGTATATGAGAACAGGCCTCTCTTATGACACAGTGGACAGGTATTAGCCACCTGATTTTCATCCTAGCCAAGACATTCAAGTGAAATGTCTTATTCACTTGACTGCCAAATTAAAATGTTCCAGTGGGGGGGGGGGGTTCCATCCTCTAGGAGACCTAAAGTGCTCCATTAGCACTTTCTGATTGTAAAGGCGCTGGGGCCCAGTTTTGATTACAACTAAGATCATTACATCAAAATGTTAAGATGCAGGGTTTAGTAGAAGTAATGGATTTAGAAATAACACAGACACCCTTTAGAGCATGATATAACTAGCAGCTGTGAATCTATGTTCTGCCGGAAAGGGAGAGAGGGAGAGAGGGAGAGAACAATCTGGTATAAACATAAATGTCTAAATAAATAAATAAATAAATAAATATTGAAAACATTTAAAATAAGTCATATTAGCAGTTATTAGTCCTGCTAATTTTGTATAGCATCTTTTGTATAGCATCTACAGTAGATGCTTTTGTATAGCATCTACAGTACTCTGTTTCCTGCAAGAGAAAAGAATACATAGGCTGATGAAGTTGCTTGCTACATAGCAGATGACTGGCATGAAACCGATGGATTTTCCTCAGTCATAGTTAACAAAACTTTGTCAGTTTGTATATACAGGTGGGCCCCCATATCCACTGATTCGCTATCCACGGTTTCAGTTATCCACGGATCGTGGGGACCCTCCCCCCCCCCAGGCTTTTCCTTTTTTCCCAGTAAGCTTTGTTTCTTCCTTAAAGAAACAGGAGAAGCAGCCTCTGGCTGCTTATTACAAGCAAGTAGAATGAGACTAAGTACTAGAGAGGCTCTGCAAGGTTAACAGAAACCTTGCAGAGCCTCTCTAGGACTTACTAGTTCTACTTGCCTGCAATGGAGGCTGCTTCTCTGTTTTAAGGAAGAAACAAAGCTTGCTGAAAAAAAAATAAGAGCTGGGTGGGGGGCAAGCATGCCTGCCTGCAGGGGAGGCAGGGTGGGGGGCCCTCAGGAAAGCATGGAGGGGGTGTTCGCTCTTATCCATGGTTTCAAGTATCCACGGAGGGGCCTGGAACATATCCCCAGCGGATATGGGGGCCCACCTGTACTAGGTAGCTGAAGGGAGTAACATCGCAACTAGTCAGATCTCAACTTGGCAAACAACACTACATTCTATGGGTCTGCCTTCACCCCCCCTTTTTTTTTTTTGCAGCCTAGACATAGTACAACATGGAGACTTGTGAAGGTAAAGTATATGCATTTTTAGAAGAAGGCATGTACACATAGGAAGAGACATGAATTGTTGTACTACGTTAAATCATACCTCATTGGGTATGCAGTCGGTAGCTGCATTCTCTCTGGAAAAATCAGCAGTGAAAAACCAGCCATCTTATGTGTATTATGAATCAGCTATTTATTACTCACAAATTAGTCCCAAGAAACCTTCCATCTTTTCCTCCACACAATGGGCATCTGCTGGTCTGGTGATCAGGTGACAAGATTATCATGGCTTAGTATGGCGTCCATTGACAGGTCATTAATACATAACATTGTCAGGTAGTAGTTAGTAGTGAAAAATACGGTTGTACAGATGAGTGGATAATTTCTCTGTCGCCTATACACACACAGACACATTTATCCTTGTGTACTACAAATATAGTTTTTTTCTAATGTGTCATATAAATGAAGCTCCCCAATATTATATGTTCAAATCCAAAATGACAGTATTTACCAGAACTGCTACATGTGGTACCAAAGCAAAAAAAGCTGCAATTCTATTAACTGAGTAGGTACATAGAGTATTTTAGAGTACCTAAAAAAAAATAGTGTACATTAGAGGGGCCGAGGGGTCTGGCTCAGTCGGGAGAGCCACCGCCTTGCGAGCCCGAAGATCGGTGAATGACAAATTCGAGACACGCCGCCAACAAAAAGCTATGAAAGCCTTCGTGAGGAGAGATAAGAGCTCCCAGCTGCGTTGGTCGAGTGTGGGAGGCGACGGCCAATGGAAAAAAGCCAGACTGCAAAAGGATACCACCTGGAGTGTAGTTGTTCATGAAAGATTTGACATTTATATATTGTAAAAAAAACCCAACAACATTAGGGGGATTAGGAAAGCCTGCCCATGTACACCGCCTTGGATTAAAGTCAGAGGAGAAATCCAATGACCAAGAAAGGTGGTATATAAACACTGTATATTACCGGTATATTATATTATATTATTATATAGGCAGTTAATCAGCAAATGTAGCTATTTAAAAGGTACACTTATATGTACATAGCTGCATTTATTGTTGAGTGGACTGTACGTGAACAACTACATGAAATTGAAGCATTCACACTCAAGGGATGTGGACATAAATTGGTTGTTCACTACAGAATGAATATAGAACAATCAAAGCAAAAGCCCAAATGGATACTGAGTCAAAACAGAAGTACATTTATAAACGTTTTTGCAAAATTTCTGCAAAATTTCAGCCCCCCTCCCTGGCAACGTTTTGCACCCCTTGATGAAAGGGTGCAAACCTGCTTGCAAGGGGATGGTGTCAAGGGGAATGCATCCTGCTGCCAAGGCACCTGGGCTGACCTGACACTCTGATATAACCCTGTTCTAGCCACAATCACAGCCCAATCCTATGCCGTTTGGGCGCCAGCGTAATGCGCATTGCACTGGTGGAGACGGCTTTATGGCAGATGCAAAGCAGCCTCCGCCAGCATGTGCTGCTGGGCTGCTGGCAGGAAGGTCAAAGCAGTGGGCTGAAGACCCACTGGAGCAGTTAAGGCTGTGCAGGGGGGTGGAACGGTGTGGGGGGGAGGGCAGAATGGGGGTGGGTGGGCAGAATGAAGTGGTGATGGGTGTGGGGAGGAGGGTGGATCAGGCCTGGGAAGGGGTGGGTTTGGCAGCGACAGTGCATGCCGAATCCTGAACCTCTTCCTGGGCCTGATCATCCGCCTCCCCAGGTCAATGTGGACTTGCACCAGCTATTGGCCCACTGGGTTCGCAGGGGCTTTCCCTGGGGCAAGGGAACAAAAGTTCCCTTACCCCGAGGAAGCCTCCCGAGGTTGAAACTCCCCCACTGGGTTCAGCAGAGCCTGCACTGGTGGCACTGCATTGTTGCACGGGCAGTTGCAGTGGATTGGGCTGCCCATTGACTACTTGGGATCAAGTGTGAATCCATACATGTTTGGATGCACACCTAAATGTACATCCCATTGAAAGTATGCAATACAGATGGCCAACCTCTATGTACAGATGCAGCTCCAAATGTTGGTGGTGTGTCATATAGTCATACTGCATCACTTTCAATGGGATGTGCATTTGGGTGCACATCAGACTGTGTGTCCCCCTTCCATATCTCCCCCCTATTAGTCATGCACAACTACATGCAACTAGAAACAGATCAGAGCAAAAGTTTTGTTGTGCAGCACCGGCAAGCAATGACTGTTCATTATTTCGTTCTTTGTTCGTTGTTTCCAGTAGTCTCTTCCCTGTGGTTTTAGTGGTTTCCTCAGAGAAGAGGTTCAGGATGTTCAAATTATACAAGGTGACCATTTTTTATCACACACACACACCCAATCTTCACATTACAATGTGTAATTGATTGGTGCTTCTTCATTTTTCTCATGTTGGCATAATTGCTATTTCCTTCTCATTTCCAACTGTCTCTTTCCACCAGTTATGATGAATGTAACACAGACAATATTTGCACAGTATATTGTTAGCACTCAGCTTCTCTCTCTATGATGATCCCTAAAACTAGTAACTAGCTGATGATTGCAGAGGAAGCAAATGTACCAGAACAATGAACACCAGGTTTGGAAATAAGGGTTTGGCTCTTATAACAAAGATAGTGATTGTGAGAGTTAATTACCAAAATGGAATCTAACTGTGTACTGAGCTGTACACCAGTTTGATATCTTGAAATTGAACTAATCAATTTTCTTGCGGAACACCGGCTTTGAAATTGCAACCCTTAATATTACTGAAATGGAAAGAAAACAAAAACTTCAGAATTTAAAATTGGATTATATTGTGTTTGATAGAATTCATACTACTATTTTTACTAATGGGCACTTGCATGACTCACACATTGCATTAGAAGATCATATGCACTCAACTTCTACAGTGTAAACGTACCATGCATAGTTCTCTGGTCATAGAAGCTAAAAGGGTATCTTATGGCAATTTGCGTTCATAACATTTTTTTCTAACTAATCGATATTTGTGAATAAATCTTGTTATTCATTATTAAACATCATGTCTAGAAGTCTCATCCGAAATATTTATGCAAGCATACTGCCTGCTCTGGCAGAACAAGTTCCTTTTCACCCACCAATATATGCCCAAATAATAAATTTATTGGTTGGTACAGAGGGTTTTAAGCCGCGGCGGCTTAGTGATAAAGACGCTGAACTGCAGACCGGAAGGTAAGCAGGACAGCAGTTTGAGACCTGATTGCTGCATGACGGTCTTTGGCCCCAGCTCCTGCCAACCTAGTAGTTCGAAAGCATGTTAATGCAAGTAGATAAATAGGTACCGCCTCGGCGGGAAGGTAACAGCGTTCCGTGTATCTCAGCATTGAGTCATGCCGGCTGCATGACCACGGAAGCGTCTTCGGACAGCGCTGGCTCCTCAGCTTTGAAACGGAGATGAGCACCCCCCCCTAGAGTCAGTAACGACTAGCTCTCAAGCGAGGGGAACCTTTACCTTTACCTTACAGAGGGTTTTAGGCTTAGATGCACAGTAACACCTAAATGAAATCAACCCTGACTGTTCCCTGGAAGGACAGGTACTGAGGCTGAAGCTCAAATATTTTGGCCACCTAATGCGAAGAGAGGACTCTCTGGAGAAAACTCTGATGCTGGGACTGAAAGACTGAAGGCAAAAGGAGAAGGGGAAGGCAAAGGATGAGATGGTTAGACAGCATCACCGATGCAACAAACATGAAAATGAGCGAACTCAGGAAGATAGTGGAGGACAGGAAGGCCTGGCAGGATGTGGTTCATGGGATCACGAAGGGTCGGACACGACTTAACGACTGAACAACAACAAAAACACTAGAGGGCAAAAAATAGTTGTCAGAAAGCACCTAAAGAACAAAAAGGTAGCTGCACAGATCAATAGTTTTCCAGTATGTTTTAAGAACGTTTATTTACCAAAGGAAAATCTTAGAATTTTGCTTGTTTTGAACCTGGAAAATAAGTAGTCAACAGACATTTATATGCATGTTCACACAGTGGCCCCAATCCAACAGAGTATTGCCAAGGCTATATATCTGGAAGAGACAACAATATATTGACAAAGACATTGAACAGCAGAGTAGGATTCAATTTTTATTTTGCAGAACAGTCATAACATCTGACTAAAACTACAAAAGGTCTTTGGCTTGATTTTTACAAAGCCCTATTTGCATTATGAAACTGCTTTAGAAATCCATGGCCAAGTTTTAATATGGATTGGCCATATTTTCAGGCAGCACTTAATATTCACTATTGGAAAACAATGGAAACTGTCATATGGGGTATGCTTGATGGGCATAAATATGGCATTACTATTATTGCACAGAGTACTTTATTTTTTCAAAACATAAAAACAGGTATTTAATTTTTTAAAAAAATATTAGCAGCTAAAAAATCTGTTCATTTTTTCATATTAATTTTTTTAACTGATCTTAAATCTAAGCTATTGCATTGCTCACTTTTTAATATACAGACGTTCCCCTAGTTACAAATACATTCAGTTCCAGGGGTGTGTTTTTAAGTCATTTTGTTCATAAGTCGAACATCACTATTTTCAGTAGCAGACCTACGATTGCGTTGCAACATCTCTCTACTTGGCCATACTGCCTGGCTTTAAAGTTCCTCACTCCTGGTATCCGCCCGATAAGAACATATGAAGAGCCTTTATCAGGTCAAGGTATGAAATGCATGTGCAATGTTGATTTCTTTCCCCAATGTGCATCACTTTACGCTTACTTGTATTGAAGTGCATCTGCCACTTTACTGTTTATTCTCCCAGTTTGGAGAGAGTTTCTGGAGTTTGTTAACAATCCATTGTAGACTTCACCACCCAGAAATGTTGGGTGATCGATCCTTGGGACATACTGCTTTTCCCCTCTCTCCATTGTGAAATTTGCCCATTTTCACCCACTCTCTGTTTCCTGTTCTTCAACCAGTTCCTAATCCATAAGAGGACCTGCCCTCTTAAGGCGGTGACAGACCAAGCACGGCTTCCGTCCGGTGCGCAAGTCGCTCCGGCTGCGTTGCCGCACCGGACGCACGCTAGGGGGCTGGATGGGACGTTTGCATGTCACACCAGATCGGAGCCTGCCGTGAGGGAAGCAGCCGAGGATCGAGCGAGGGAGAGGGGGGAGAGAAGAGAGAATATGTGTGTGTGTGTGTATGTGTGTGTGTGTGTTTAAAAGCCACCATATAAATGGCAGCAGCAACTATTGCAAGCCGTGCCGTTTGTTGCAGGAGGCACCGAGGCGGCGGAGGAACGAGTGAGCGGGGGGGAGGGGAGGGGAGAGAAGAGGCTAGGACTAGTGAGGGGACCTGCACAGAAGAGAAACGATCTGTGTTTGTTCACTACTAAGCCACAATATTAAACGGCCATAACTACAAAATAAAACCAGCAGGGGGGGGGGGGAGGGATCACCGAATCAGCAAATGACAGGAAACACCGCTAGACGCATTGGAGAAAAGGATGGAGCTTGCTGGCTGCCCCAGGCACATGTTTCAACACTGTATTTCTGGATTGTCATTTGTCAAAAACTCTTCCAAGTGACAAAGGTTTGAAAACAGCGCGCTCCTCACAGTTACTCCAAGCGAGGAGAAAAATGGCTGCTTTTCCACAACATTCTGCCCCTCTTTCTCTTTGATTGACTTTGGCTTCCTTCCCTTTGATTGGCCCTGACTGCTCTGTGTCCTGCCCCCAGGGGGCTGGGACACGGACCGAACGCGACGAACGTTGCCTGAGCTGGGATTCGGGCAGCTGAGCCGTCAACGTGCCTGTGGCTGACGACGTCTGCCGGCGGATGCCAGGAGCAGAAACGAAGGCATGTCAGACTAACAAAACGCGCGCACGGCACAGACGCACCTCCGTGCCGGACGGAAGACGTGCTTGGTCTGTCACCGTCTTTATTCCCTGACGAGTTGAGTTTTCTCAGGAGCCTTTGTTGAGGGACTGCGTCAAACACCTTCTGAAAGTCCATATATGTATAATATCAATAGGTTCACTCACATCCACATTCTCGTTCACCTTTTCAAAGAACTCTAAGAGATTTGTGAGGCAAGATGTACCCTTGAAGAAGCCATGCTGATTCTCCCTCAGCAAAGCTTCTTCTTCTATCTTTATTTATTTATTTATTTATTTTATTTACAATATTTTTATCCCGCCTTTCTCCCCAAAGGGACCTATATGTTCTACCCTTTCCACCAACATACCTGGAACAGACATTAAGCTGATTGATCTGTAATTTCCCGGGTCCCCTCTCCCTCCTTCTTAAAGATTGGCATTATATTAGCTATCCTCCAGTCCTCTGGCATTGGAGGATAGCTAATGTAATGCCGAATCAGCGAGACTGCTGGCCAGCTGAATTTGCAATACTTTGTTGCCCACCTTGCCAGACAAAGAAGACAGAAGCCTCGACCATCACAGCTTTCCCCACAAATCACAGTCACATGCTCCACAGGTAATGGACATATGGCCAAGCATGCTTGTATCTTTAAAAGTTTGTAAGTTGAATGTTCATAAGTAGGGGAACTTCTGTATAGCACTAGCATTTGAAATTGGTCTGATTAATTTCAAAGATGTTGAAATTAACATATTTGGCCCCCTTGTGCCAGCTCTTATGAATGTTGATGGATAGAACCTTATTCAAACTTTTGCTTTTTAATACGAAACCGCCGTTTTTGCACTTACCGGGGCTTGGGGAGGCTTCGGGGAGCCCTATGTGACCCTCTGCAGGCCTCCCTGATGCTGCCACGTTCAGCAGCACCTGCATGAGCCTAGCAACAAGCGGCCGGCCAAGACTTGCGACGTGTCTCGACCGGCCGCACACGAAACTCGCATAGGTGCTGCTGAATGAGGCGGTGATTGCTGCAAGCTCTTCCTTCGTGAAACCCAGAAGTCGCAGGTGCACAACGAGGCTGGAAGCACTCCGAAAACGTCAGAGTGAAGTCGGACGTTTTCGGAGTGCTTCCAGCCTTGCGTAGGCACGTGAAGAGTCCAGGCCTGGACAAAGACACAGCACATTAGCGCTGCAGCAGGGGCAGTCCCAGCCGGCCGGGACGAAGAGGAGACTGGTCAGGAGCCTGGGATTTGGGCTCCCGAATCGGGATTGTCCCGGCCGGATCCGGGACTATGGTAAGCCTAAGCCTAAAGTATTGGTTTACAATTCACACAACTTTAATGTTTTCTCTTTGTGAGTTTTCTCAATCAGTGTGTTGATCTATTCATGCAGAAAGTAGATCTCTGGATTTGTTCTTTTTTCCTGTGCACAAAGAGCTAATACAACTGTGTATTTTTTGGAACAGATATTCTATGTGTTCAAGACTCCTATTGGCAGAGGCGTCGCTCCGGTAGGGGCGGGGCCGTAAGTATCGCTCCGTCCTAGACCCTTTACCGAGCGAGCAGGAGACGGCCCCGCCCCCTCACTGTCAGAGCGGCTCCCAGGGGAGCTGTGGAAACCAGCCAGGGGAGCCGTGGAGTGCCACAGAATCTTTTCGGAATACAGTGCAATGCCAATTGGTAGGCATCAACATAATGTAATGGGGAGCCGAGGCCAATGGTTACTAATGGTCAAGGGAGCCACAGGTCGAAAAGGTTTGGGAAACACTGCACTGTACCATTTGTATGCAAATCCACTTGTACCATTTGTATGCAAATCAGCTTCTTCTTTGGCTAGTACTACTAACATAGCATCCCACCTAACTGTAATTTTGTGTATGTCTGTGGGCAGTCTTATTACTTCATATTAACACTGTCTTGTTGCAATGAGCATATTATTTTATATCAGGTTCATATAGTGGTGAAAGAAACATTTAAACACCCTTCTTTTCTAAAATCATAGCTAATGGCATGGCTCCATTACCACCAGCGTAAGAACAATTTATAAACTATAATTTTAACATCCATGGGATTCCTATCATTGATTGCTCATTTTTTCTGCACAGTAATGTCCATTGCTTCAGCTTCTTTTCCTTTCTGTAATTTGCATACTATCACCCATTAGAAAAAAAAAAGAGCTTCATTGTGAACAAACTAAAGAGGAGAATCTGAAGGGAACGTCTCCAATTTCACTAATTTAATTTATAACGTGCAGAATGAAGCAAGCATAATGAAATGTCTTGGTAAGCCACTCATCTCCAAAAGAAGCACATATTGGTGCTCCAAAACCAGTTTTCACATTAGTGCATGAATTCAGGCCAGCTACAAGTAATATCCAACCTCCTAAAGCAGATTATTCCCACCAGGAGCATAAATAAATCTTAGTGTGTGTGCTTTGTAAGGGTCATTGCTGGGTTAGGGGGAGAACACAAAAAAAAATACTGACTTTGCTGGCAGATTTATAGGGCCCCCTGGAACTTCTTTCCATGGTATGCGCATTGGCCCCTCCACAGGTTTTGGAATCATCCAAGCAGGCAAGATCCGTACTTTTTAGAAGATAGTCATGGCCTCCCTCTTCATTTTAATTTTTAACACTACTAGAAAAGATAATATTGGACACAGTCTGAAAATTTCCAAAATAATATTTGAAAACTGCACGATATGTGGGAAATTGGCATAACTATAGCTATAATGGGTAAATGAATTGCATAGATAGATTGATATAGGTAGGTTGAGGATATGAAAAGTTTTAACTCTTTCATGTTTTTGATCTCTGTAAACATACTTGCTGCACAACCCTAAGTATCTTGCTCAGAAGTAAGCTCCACTGTATTCAGTAGGGCTTACTCCCAGGTAAGTGTGTTTAGGATTACAGTCCTAAATTGTTGCATGGCGGGCTGTCTTAATGATACTGCTGTCTTAATGAGCAAAAGAATGTACAAATCCACCAAAAACTTTGCTTTTCCAAACTCCGTTAAAATGAATGTGTGAGTGAATACTCCTGGATTGTGTTCCTTGTCCACTTTAGTAAAACTTACCTATCAGGTATACAAAGAAGAGAGTCACTGGGGACCAATATACTAAGGGTGTGTATGTGTGTGTGTGTGTGTGTGTGTGTGTGTGTGTGTGTGTGTGTGTTTTAAAGGGTGCTTGCAAATGGGGTGAATGACAATCATGATTAGTCCAACATCTTAAAAGATAGGCTATGCTTTGAGGATGCAACCCCTAGCTCAATTAGTTTCTAAAGAGAGGAACAGCATAATTAAACGCTGAAATCAAATAAGAAGGATGAGCTAATTTTACATGGTAGATTAGGTACAGTACAGTGAACTGGAAATGTTGCTAGAAATTTTGCATCATGTAGAACTTCCTGCTGTGAATTTTATCAGTTGTCTTTATCGCATCTGTAATCTTGTGATTGAGTATTAAGTGGATACTTTACAAAGTGTTCAGCAACCTTTGTTTAGAAAATGCAGTGCAGCACTGTTAACCCTGGTGAATTGAAAATAAATGTATTCCTCCTTTGCCCCTCTGTCATCATCCCTGTCATTGTTTGCTGAAGAGCTTTTCACCATGCTATTTATGCCAGTTGGTCTGATGGAATAAAACTGCTGTGTTCCAGTAAGTTGTTGCAGTTTGAAATGTTATTATTAGGCATTAGTCTTTGGATATATTCCTTCTTTTTACTTCAAAATCATAAGCTTCAAAGCTCCTTGTCATAGAGAGGAACTGAAATCCAAAAGAAACAGTAATTTTGCCCTTGTAATACCAATATCCCTCTGATTGCAGAGTACAACACACATCTGGCATCTATTATTTCTGCAACAATCCAACCATTTACAAGGTATTTGAATAGAGGTCCAAAGAAGCAGGCTGTTGCTGGCCACAGATAGCAAGTTCAAACAGGCTGTATTTAGACAATATACTTGATCATTAGCTAAGGCAGAAGCAAATTATTATGTATTCAGAAAAGATCATGCATGCAGTGCTTCCACAAATCAGGTGTTTCAAGCATAAGTAAGCTGCTTCTACCATGAAAAAAGCACTCATATGTATTTGTACTGGGTCAAGCTGTTTCTGCAAAGCTAAATCTAAACAATATGCTCCCAAGACTACTGTTTCAGATTTTTATACATGACATGGGGCATCAAGTAAAGAAACCAACAGCCCAATCCTATCTTCCCTGAACCATGCAGCGTGACCCACTCTGAATCCTATGTGGGGAAGGTGCCAGCTGCTGAGGTCTACTCGTGCTAAGGGGACGCTTGTCCCCTTAGCCAGGGTAAACCCCCAGGCGCCACAATGAGCTTATTTGGTTCTCTGCCAGGCAGTGCCAGCTCTTTAGCTGGTGTAGAACCAAGAAGTTCAGTGTAGGCAGAAAAGGACTGGGAGGGGGTATAGGATATGGCATACGACGTGACCACTGATACCACCCCCTCCCAGACCTGATCAGTCCACTCCGCCCTCACCCCACTCTCCCACAGCCCCCATGCCATTCAGAGCAGTACTCACCCACTCTGTGGTGCAACCCGCTGGGTCCAGCACCAGGGGGAAGGTGCAGGCCTTCCTGCTGGCGTTGGCAACTCTCTGGGTGTTGCAGTGCGCTTTACGGCACGTTTGCGGCACCCAGTGTCAGTGCTGAGGTCACAGTGCTAGTGCCAACAATCGATAGGATTGCACTGCAAATAAGACAGACTTGGCCTGCAATCCTATGCATGCTTATCTGGGTGCAAGTCCCATTGAACACAGTGGGACTTACTTCTGAGTAATCATACATTTAGATAGCATACTACAAAGCATAATAAAAAGCAGAGATATCACCATGCCAACAAAAGTTCGCATAGTCAGGGCGATGGTGTTCCCAGTAGCAATGTATGGTTGCGAGAGTTGGACCATAAGGAAGGCTGAGCGCCTAAGAATAGATGCTTTTGAACTGTGGTGCTGGAGAAGACTCCTGAGAGTCCCTTGGACTGCTAGGAGATCAAATCAGTCAATCCTAAATGAAATCAACCCTGACTGTTCCCTGGAAGGACAGGTACTGAGGCTGAAACTCAAATATTTTGGCCACCTAATGCGAAGAGAAGACTCTCTGGAGAAGACTCTGATGCTGGGAAAGATTGAAGGCAAAAGGAGAAGGGGAAGGCAAAGGATGAGATGGTTAGACAGCATCACCGATGCAACGAACATGAAAATGAGCGAACTCAGGAAGATAGTGGAGGACAGGAAGGCCTGGCGGGATATGGTTCATGGGATCACGAAGGGTCGGACACGACTTAACGACTGAACAACAACAACAATCATACATAGAATTGTGCTATAGGAGACCACTTGAAATGGGAACAGGGCTTATCATCAACTGGACCCATCCAAGGTCTGAAATGAAGGTTTCAGTAATGCATTTCACTTTTAGACATTATCTGTGAAACCAATTTAATTTCACATATCTTGACAAAAAGAATTAAACCGAATTATCTATAGGTGTGAGACGGTGTGTAAAAGAACAGCATCAGCTATTTCCCAGACAATATTTCTCTTGTCTTCCCTAATTTGAACAGTCATATTTAACATTATAGTACATTCATCTCATTGAAGCAAATCTATATGCAGGCACACTATTTTAATCTTAGATTTAAAATAATCCTAATTAATTTCTTCCCTTTCCATCTGTCAGAGTCTCAACCTCTTGCCTTTTTAAAAATTAAAGTAAATATCAAAATAAAAAATGAATAATTACATTGCAACTAGAGCTAGGAGTTACCAACTCCGACTGAAGCTATTCCTGGAGATTTTTTTTGCCAACATGATATAATGCTGGAAATTCCTGGAGGCCCTGTCTCCAGGATTGCTTTCAGTAGTCACCAGGACATGGATGCAGATTTTTGGAGACTCCAGGACAATCCCAAAGGGTTGGCAACCCTACCAACAGCAGCAGGGAATTCTTAGTCATGGCTGACATGCCACCGGCTGCATGGACAGTGCTCTGCAGTCTCAATCAAAGCACCTCCTGACAGTGCTGCAAAAACCCCCACAACTTTATGTTTTTCTTTCTTTTCTTATATATATGCTGTTATATATATAGGCCAGCGGGTGGTGCAG
Source organism: Plestiodon gilberti rubricaudatus (assembly GCA_026170595.1). Classification (NCBI taxonomy): domain Eukaryota; kingdom Metazoa; phylum Chordata; class Lepidosauria; order Squamata; family Scincidae; genus Plestiodon; species Plestiodon gilberti. The sequence goes on from JANXHW010000003.1 coordinate 145,512,710, forward strand.
TGGGTTAAACCGCTGAACCATGAGCTGTCGATCGAAAGGTCGGCAGTTCGAATCTGCGATGGGGTGAGCTCTCGTTGCTTGGCCAGCTCCTGCCAACCTAGCAGTTCCAAAGCATGTTAATGTGAGTAGATAAATACAGTAGGTACCGCTTGCGGGAAGGTAAACAACGCTCCGTGTTCCAGCTGCATACTACGCGCTGCGGCAAGGGGAGTCACGCCGGCCACATGACCACGGAGGCATCTTCGGACAACGCTGGCTCTTCGGCTTTGAAATGGAGATGAGCACCACACCCTAGAGTCAGACACGACTGGACTTAATTGTCAGGGGTCACCTTTACTATATATATAGTATATACATATACTATATGTATATGTATGACTGGCGATGACATCAATACTTCTGGGTTTTCAGAGGCCAGAAAATGCAGGGAGGAGGCTCTGGGCAGGTGGGAGGGCCCTTCTCAGCCTTCCTGAGAGGCTCGGCCAAAGGCAGGAGCTTTTTGGCAGCAAAACCGCACCACCCAAAGTGCCACGTTGGAGTGGGGTTCCAGTGGTTCAGCGGTCCAAGTACCACCAGCAGTCGGCCGAAGTACCACAGGTTGGGAACCCCTGGCCTAAATCATTGCTAAATGATCTGGACCCTGAGTATCAGAACCTTCCTGAATGGTCTGAATTCCAAAGCTTCATTTTGGAACTTGGAAGCAGAACAAATCATACAAAATAAGCATATACTGTACATTTAATTAAATTGCATACTTTAATTCTGGGCAAAGCCCAGACTATTACCAAATATGGAAATAGTACAAGGCATTTGCAATATAGTTAAAATACTGAAACCCGAGTCTTATTTCTGTCAGTAATTGTTGTGCTGGGTTACAACCTAGAATGTAGTCAGTCCCATGTTGCTACTCAGCTGCAGAAAAACAATATTCCCAGATATAACCCCAGAAGCAGTTTCTGACAATTGCAGGGCATGCTGGGATACTTATTTCCTTAGGAATGAAGAACGAGCAAAGCAATCTCAGTGGAACAAGCATCTCCATGACCAAATCCCTTAATTACATCCAGTAGAATAGCACCTGTGGCAATTAACTCATGTAACTCCAGCACAGTAATTTTAATTGGCTGTGGAGGAAATTAACTAGTCTGAATATGTTTTACATGGTCATCAGAAAGGAAAACAAAAACATTGTGTTTTATTATATGGATGGAAAGGTGCAAACAAACTTGCTTAAATTCTAATATCTATTGTCTTCCTTAGTAAAGTTATCACAAAAGTTGAGTTGACTCCTAATTTACAACCTATTTAAGTGCATTTTACTTTCCCTTTGCTTAGGTAAAGTTTATCTAATTCCATTTTTCCAATTTGCCTTGGTGTGTATTCATGAATTTCAAATACTAGTTTCTACTCCTTTCAAAAGAATCCTTTGCAAGTGCTTAAGGAGTGAATAATTTAAATTGGCTATACAAACATGACACACAAAGAGCAGTATAGCACTATGCAAATGTTAAATGTAACACCTTGGTGCCTTTTGCCACACTTCTTTGGGTAACAAACATCCTTCTGGGACCAGTTTATATTAGCACATTGATGAATGTTTTCATCCCTTGTGAGCTTTTTCTTTTGAAACTGAAGAGAATTTAGAAATCAGCATGAACTATTATTTTATCACGTGCATCTCTCTCTAATAAACCAGATCCCACATTCTATCTCAGTCCCTCAATGGTCCATCACCCTCTAACAAGACCAAGAAATGGAGCCCAAGGTACAGTTATGTAGGATAAGGTCTGGCTTAGTTCTCAAAGGTTCCCATCAGGTTCTATGGGACAAAGTAAACAAGTTGCAGTCTGGGTCACAGCTGAAAAGGGAAGTACCTGTGGAAGCTGCTTCTGTGGGCAGGCACTTCTACCACCAACTTGACCCTGAGTCCACTGAAATCCCCTTGCCCCTCCCACTGAAAGGAGGAGGGGAACATGGCCTGTGATGCCATAGAGAGTACAGAAGACCAAAAGAGACTCCCATAATCACCTCTCTCTTCTAATATATATGTTTCTATCCTGCCCTTCTTCCAAGAAGCTCAGGGTGACATACAAGGTTCTTCTCCCGTTTTATCCTCACAACAACCCTCTGAGTAGGTTAGTCTAAGAAACAATGATTGGCCCAGAGTCACCCCAAAAGCTTCCTATCATATCTGAATAGCAATTTAAACCCAGGTCTTCCCATTCCTAGTCCAATATTCTAACCACTACATCACATTAGCTCTCACTAATCCATGCTACACACAGATGTTCATATCTGCATGCATCAGTATGGAGTACCAGCTTTGATTACATACAAAAAAACAGATGTGTGTTCAGTTGTGTACTTTCCCCCTTTGTTTGGAGTTTAGATGTAGCCTGATTCTCTTGTTATAACTGCCTCTGGCAGACCTGGACAGAATGAAACAACAGTGTCGGATATTGTGTAGGAATACACAGGAGACTAATAATAATAAAAAAGGATGTACAGACACTGTTGCCTAAAAGGGCCCTCAAGCACATGACAAGTTAAAGCTAATAAAGAAGTCATATGCGCATTCATTTTACTCATTACTGAAAGGTTCCATTGTGATATGACATGACAAGTTAGGGAAGGGATACCACCTAGTTAAAAGTGTGCTTGATAAATTATGTTGCATTTATGCTTGTTAGCAGCACTGAATAGTAACACACTGGCTCACACTAAGATAAATGGAAGCACTGCATATCAATGTAAGTGTTAATGCTTTTATTATGATACAGTCAAGATAACGACTTTAGAGATTCTTTCACAACTGAAGCACCTCTAAGATGTTAATTCTTATACTGCAACTGTCAGTAATGGCAAATAGTATCATGGAACTAACTGGGACTGCATTTGTAAATGAACATGAAAGCAGTGAGAGGAAATTTGTATAAAATCAACATCTAAGCAATTTAATTATGAAGAGGTGCTTATTCTAACAACTCCCTTTTCTGCAATCACATTATTGCTAGCCCTCAGAAACAGACTATTACTTCTCCATATTTTGCATGACATCTTCTGTCTTTGTAGAATATATATGATGGGCAAACTGTGAGGCATCTGGGCATGGCTAAAGGGAGTGAATTGACTTTTGGAAGACATATGGACTTGAATAGAGATGGGACACTTGGAGGTCAGTTGGCTTGCTAAGTTTGTAACTTACGGTGCAATACTGTTGGGCTCTGCCAGCCACTCCTGGGTGTTGCAAATGTGCCATAAGGCACATTTCCGACACCTGGAGAGTAAGCAGTGCCAATGCTGAGGCCAGCACCACTCACTCTCTGCCAGACAGAAGATGCAGCCGATGGACACAGGTAAGTCCTGCATATGCTGGGTGGTGGTAGTGGCATGGGGAGGGTGTGGGACGGGGCGGAACAGGAGGGGGGATTGGCCTGCCGGACCCGGGAGGGGGGATCCTTGGCGGCAGGCACACTCTGCCAAATTGTATCCCCCGTCCTGGGCCTGGCAAGCCCTTACATGGGCTCCTCGGATTTGCGCTGGCCATTTTGCCAGCGCACATCCAAGGAGACCCATCCATAGGGGCAGCTCGGTCATTACCCTGGATGAATGTCCCTTTCCCCTGAGGAGGCCTCCAGCTGCACCGGTGCTGGCCCAAGCCTAGATAGGATCTGATGCAGTGTGCTTTTGAATGCTGCAACAGTCCTAGACAGAATTGGGCTGTCTATGTTATATGGTTTTTAATGTGTGTGTTGCAACTTATTTTACTCTTTAATCAATAGGATTTTGGTTTAATGTCAGTTTTTCTTATGACTCTTCCCTCAGTACAGGTTTGCATAGTTGGAAGCATAGGCAATTGCAAAGTAACCAACTTGACCCCAAATTACTGCAACAGTCACCCTCAGGGCTAGTTTAGTTTGTACTGGTTACTTCCTTCTACTCCCTTTTTTTACTTATAATAACCATTTCACCAGCCATTGTTTAATGAATGTACCACATTATAACTTGACTGGCTGCTACCTGACAATGTTTCTCGAAGTTCTGAATGGCTAAGTATAAAAGGGCTCCTCAGTTCTCTGTATGCCTGTTGTGTATCAGGTACCTGTATCTTCTTTCTAAAAACCTATTGCCCATTTTTATTTTTAAGAAAAGGACATTTTACTGTTAAGGAGCCAATTCCTCTTTCTCGAAGCAGATTGTGCAAAACTGCGAAAATATTTGAGCGAGGTATCTAAGTAACTCTTGACTTGTGCCTTGTTCACAACTTGCCCCACCTTTGTGGAAAGAGACCCTCCAAAGGCCCCTCTTTTCTGACATAATCCTACAAAGAGACAAGGGTTGGAGTGCGTTTGAAAAATGTGGTTAAAAATTCTAAGTGATTTCGGGACATGTCACATGGGGGGAATCGTACAGCAGTTGTGATCTTCTGGACATTCACGGCTGTGTATTTAAATATCTCTCTGAGCGTCGTTTTGCAAGGACTTGCCTTTTAAAACAAACAAACAAACCGACCTAGGATTTCAGGGATACTCAGCCTCCACAAAAATACCGAAATACAATAGAAGCGCCAAGGGAGACTAAAGCGCGGTAAGGATTGGGAAGGAGACAAAGCAGCGGGAAGGGGCTGGGAAACGGGAGCAGAAAGCTGGCTTCTCTGTTTTAACCACATGGCTCCACTGAGGAGCCGCGGAGAGCTCTGCTGCAGCGTTCGTTCGCGGCGAGGGTGCCCGCCTGAGCGAGTCGCACTCGACATATATACAGACCCACGCGCGAGGGAGGGGAGAGAAGGGAAGGCGAGAGGCGGCTGAGGGAAAAGGCGTTCAGAGGAAGGGGAGCCGCCTGTGGGCGAGCGGTGGAGCTTCACCAAGGAAGAGAGAGAGAGCGCGCGCGACGGGGGGGGGGAAGGTTGTGTCTCAGCCGCCGCATCTCTCTCCCTCTCCCTTTCTCTCGGTTCAGGGAACGAGGAGGACGCACAGCAGTCTCTCCCCCCCCCCCCCGCTTCTCCCGCCTTTCGCCCACCCGCGGCGCTGCTAAGATGCACCTTGGCCGCTGCGTGGTTGCAGCCGAGCAGCTCTTCTGACACATCCCTCCGCCGAGCTCAGTCACCACCATGGACAGCTTCGACTTAGCGCTCCTGCAGGAATGGGACCTGGACTCTCTCTGGTGAGGCTGGCTGGCTGCTGGTCGCCTTTCAAACTTGGGGTGTGTGGATATGTGCGCGCGGGGGGGGGGAGTCGTTGCCACTTCTGCCCCAGAGTTTGGGAGAGGGCAGCAGCAAAGGACTGTTTCCCCCTCCCCCCCCGCCTTGTACAACGCCACATTCTCAGGCAAAACGTGTGCGTGTTTGAAGAGGGAAGGGCACTGTTTGTCTTGCTAATAATTTCTTCTTGCCTTCTCGCTTGCACAGACATTTTTCATTCTGTCCCTCAAGCTACCCTCTCCCGGGGCTGCATCCCCTTGTTAGCTTTCCTTTTCCCTCCCTGCACCCCACAGCTGCCTCCTTCCCTGTATACCGCTCCTTCCCTTTTCCTGCCCTTCAGTTTTGCTCTCCTCTTCCCTGCGTCACCGCAACCCCAACTCCACTTGCCTCCAGCTGCCCCATCACCCCCTTTCCTCATTGCTGCTTGCACCCCTTATTCCTTTTCACCTCCTTTCTTTTGCGCACCTCAGCGTCGTCGCTCTTCCCTTCACCTTCTCATCTGCCCATAGCCCCCTCAGGGCATTGCCCTTGACTTTCTCTCTGCTCCTGTCCTGCTCTCCAACCCTTTCCTTTCACTCTGGGCTGCTCCTGGTGCCTATTACTGTAGAAATCTTACTGCATTTCCAAGAAGCTTCTGGCAGCAGTCAGAAACCATTCTAGAAATATCATTAATGACTCCAGGTGGAAATCGCTTCCTTTACCACCATCCAAAGTGCTCACAGGTCAAGGCCCAGAGTGGGTCCAGTAGTTGTGGTTGAAGGCACCTAGCACATGGGCACCTTTTCTATTTCCCCCTTCCCCCTCTCATTCGTTTCCCCTCCAGTAGTATAATAGTAGTACCAGTGCCATTGGGGGGGGGGGGAGAGCTCTGCTTTTGAATCACCGGTACTTTGTGTCAGTACAGTACTGGCTGTCTCTGTTACGTCAGCCTTTGCCAGTTTTCCTGTTTATGGCCAAGATGAAAACTTATTGTTTGTCAGTGTGTGCTTCAACAGGCAATAAGTGCATTGGCATGTGTTTAAACAAACAATAATTGTATATCTTTGTTCTGTGTAAGAAGCACAATGTGTGATAGTTCAATTCTGCTTACATGTATCTTAAGTCTCCAATTGGTTGCTGCATAACAACACCATTCTCTCCACCTCACCCTTCCTTTCCAAGGGAGGTATTCAGGTAGTACTACTGTACTGTTCTTTAAGCATAGGAATTTGGGGTGATGTCTAGTGTATTTTGGATGATGAGGCTGGTTTGCTGGCATAGGGAAAAATATGTAGTTTTGTCTCTTGTTTGTTATAATGGTATGTTTTAGGGAGGTTAGGTTGCAGCTCTATCCAATTAGTAATTGCAGTGAATATATATTTTGCTTTCTGTCTACATAGTACGCGTTTGTTGACTACAGGACTTCTTTCCATGAAAAGTACACCGAATAAACTGGACAAACAAGCATGTTAGTGTTTTTCCTTTAAAAAAGATCTTTCAGTTATGCGCTGCAAGCTGTTCTAATGGTGGCTCTTCTAAACCTAGACACAATGGCTGTAATCCTGTATCCAGTTAGATAGGGCTTAAGCCCTCCATTTAAAAGAGGCACTCACTGCAATCTTATGCACACTTATTTGGAAGAAAGCCCATTGAATTTAATGGGATGCGACTTCCAACTAAAAATGCACAGAATTCTACATGGATAATTAATGACTGAAGGATTGCTACCATTGATGACAGCTAAAATAAACTATCTACATTGCCCTCTAAGTTTTAATCAAAAAATGTAATACAAAATGTGTTACCAGCCTGTAAAGTTGGTTGCTATATCTTTTCTGATTGGATACTATGGTGAAGATTATGTCTGTTTTTTACTGATAAGTACTAATTCTTGATTTATACTTCAGCCATAACATAACTGTCTTTTACACTCTTAGGTCCTTATAGTCCTAAATATTCCACATTTTTTAACTCAACAAGAGGTGGTGGATATGGTAATAATGTGGCTTTTTAGAGTTATTTACTTCAAACAAAGGAAAGCTTAAAGCTTAATTTCCTTTACAGTGGAAATCCTCCAATTTGTAGGCTATATATAATATTTAATGTAAAATATACTGGTACTTTAAAAAGTTTAATTTAAAATAATTTTAAATAGGCTTGAGTATTGTGAGGTCAGTCTGCAGTTCAAGTTGATTGGTTGATTATACTGATCTAAAATTGCACTTGTAGCGTTTATTATGTGAATAGCACATATTTGCCTAGGCTGCAATCCTAAGGACACTTATTGAGAATACGTTTTAGTGAATTAACTAGACTCCCTTCTGCATAAATGTGCTTAAGACTGAGTTGTAAGTCTTTTTTAATATCCTATTATTATTATTATTATTATTATTATTATTATTATTATTATTATTATTATTATTAAGAATACTGCTTTTCAACAAAAAGTACGGTAGTTCACATAGCAGTATACATAGCAAAACAAATCAATAAATGGTTCCCTGGCCCAAAGGGCTTACAGTCTAAAAAAAGGTGCAGAAGAGATACCAGCAACAGCCACTGGAAAAGACACCATGCTAAGGTGAAGAGGGAGAGTTGCTCTCCCCCTGCTAAACATAAGAGGATACCACTTTAAAAAGGTGCCTTTTCCTCATTAGCAGGGGCAAGTGACTGATGTCACTGATTTTTCATGTCTTATACTTCTGTTGTTTCTATTGCATTCTGGTAAAACTGAAAGCATAAAGCAGGGGTGGCCAACCTTCCACCATTAGGGCCTCTGCGTTCTTAAGAGTTGTGTAGAAGACAGAATCTTGGCAGCTGCAATTGCTGATGGTGCTGCTAAAGCAGCTGCACTTGCTGAAATGCTCTCACCTATACAACCATTAAAGGTCCAGGAGCATTCATGTTGAAAGGTTGGCAACCCCTGGTAAAGGAATTAAAGGCTGTGCTAAGACTTGGTTCACATATTGCTGTATATACCACAAAATATCTATTCTTTTAACTTCATGATAAGCCATGAGTTTGTAGGCTACTTCATTGAATTGTCCGACCTAAACTAAGCGTCTTGTCTTATCTTTTACTATGTAAGAAATTTAGTCTGCAGTCCTGAACCCATTTATTAGGGAGCAAGTCCCATTGAATACAATGAGATGTACTTCTGAATAGACCTGGATAGGACTGCATTTTAAGTTCATCCTGATATGGCATGATACAGCATTAACAAGGTATAGCATGACCAGTTTGGTTTCACACGTAGGTGGCAAGGCCTAAAAAGCAGTAATAGTTTACATTCACCATTTGTTCACATTCTAAAAACTCATCTCTCTATTTTTGATGGGCAGATGTAATTTCTGTTTTATTGGCAATCAAGCCAAGGCCTTGGCTTGATTGCTGGAAGTATATACTGTAAGTAGAATTTTACCTCAAAACAGGTGTCCTGGTAAAGAAGAGCTTTAAGAATGATGAACTGTGAATAGAAACACAGTAGAAATAGGCATACTACATACTGCAAGTGCAACCTTAAGTCTGAATACTGATAACATCACAGCCACGTCACAGGGTGACCTGCATGAAGAAGCACTGGGTTGCAGACTTGATTGCAGGAAGTGCATGCATGTCACACTGTCCTTCCTCTGTTGTCCTAGTTCCTACTAGTTTATTGAGTAACCAGGTTATTGAATTTACAGGATTCCTGCCTTCCAAGATGTGCTCACTCACCAAAATAAACCTCACAGATCTAATTTTAGCCTCAATAGCCTTGACAAAATCCTTTTTTATAAAAAGAAAAGCACAGTTATTACCCAAATAAAAGGAAAAATGTGCACTTAGGTGAAAGTCATTTTGTGGCAAAGGGCAATACTCAGTAGAGAATTTTCTGTGCGGCAAAGTCTTCTTATTGTCCTTTGGAATATATTTATGATGATTTAGGTACTCGCCTAATGACGGAAAAACTATTTCTTGGAGCACTTGATGACTGTTTACTCAAAAGTGGAAGCTGTCTAATTGCAACTGTTTATGATGATGCTCTATTTTTATGCTTTTATAGAATTAGTCTTTAAACATTCTCAATAACACTAAATAGTAAAAATGTCTTGAAGAAATGAATGACATGAGAATTGTCAGTGTTGATGCACACAGTACACGGACCAATAGTATTGGTACCTCTTTCTGTAGGCTATATCCGTATTATTGAGTATATTCACTGCAGGCATATTCCATACACTCTTCTGTAGAATGTTGGTGATGCTGTAGCTAGACTATTACGGTACATGATATGATATTTCCCTAGTAGGTTTGCCTCAGAATATTACATAAAAATGAACTGATGCTGAAATTGTAATGTTTTCCAGATTCTGTACAATGCGCAACAGAAGTATTATATCCCCAGATGTACTGTAAAGATTTCACTAGCATAATCCTTTAAGAAGATCTATACTCATAGTTCACCACTGGGTAATGATGTAGTTAACTCTAAGTAATTGTTACAGGAATAAAGTATACCCCATGCATTTCCTGTATACATTAAAAAGGTGTTAGAGTTTGTTTACCATCAATTCACCACATTTCACATTGTCTGGCAGCTAATATGTTGGTTGAAAAAGCAGCTTTTATTATTGGTTGCACTTTAAATGCACTTTACTACAGTTGTAAGTATGTTTATGCAAGCCAAAACAAGCTAAGAGCCTTGCAGAATTATTGTAAATCAGGCTGAAATGCCAGGCTTGTAATGGAAGCATCTCTGTTTGTGGCTTTATAGTACCCTGTTGAAAAATGCTATGGTCAAATTCATCAACAGACAGCCAGTTCACACGATAACATTAAAAACCTTTTATAATATCCTGGCTACTAAAGTTAAGCCAGGTTGTTCAGGAACTGCATTTTACCATATCTTTTTGTCCCATTTTAATTGTTACTTTAGATATGCTACTTAAGAGCACTTGGAATTAGGAATACAAGTACTAGAATACTAGACAGTGGAACATATAATTATTTACTATAAATTGCGGCAATTATAAAAGCAAGATAAGGAAACATTAATGAGCAAGGATTTGAACCCAGCTCTCCCTTGTTCAAATCCATGTGTAGTCTAATCACTACAATGCCCTGGCTCTCATCCCAGCTTTTTGCTTTTTACAATCGTCCTAGTTAAAAAGTATCCTCGGACCTGAAAGTCATGACCATCACATTGAATCCTTTTATTCAACTTAATACCTTCACTATAGTCCTTATTAATAAGTTACATTAGTAACCACTGGTGTCGCTGCAGGGGGAGCGGAGCTCTAAGTTCCGCCGTGGCTCTGACCCTCCATTACACCAGAGCACGAAGCGGCCCCGCCCCCTCGCCTTCGGAACCATTCAAGGCGGTGAAAGCAGCCCCCCCTGCAGCGACGCCAGTGTTAGTAACTAATAAGTAACATATTTTAGTTACTAGTAAGAAAGAGTGCAAGCCTATATACATGTCTACTCAGAAGTAAGTCCCATCGTGTTCAATGGAGCTTACTCCCAGGAAAGTGTATAGCAGTGGTTCTCAAACCTTTTAACACCGGGACTCACTTTCTAAAATGCCACTGAAAAATCCACCTAGCTTTACAAGACTTAAAAAAATAAGTGATCTAGAAAGTAATAATATTTATTTATTTATTTATTTAAGGGTAATATTTTATTTTATTTATTTATTTGCAAAAAACTCAATCCATTTCTCATAATGAGACAGCCCTAATGAATAGCCTCAAGGCTTGAGGGGCTTAGTTATGTGGCCCAGCCTTCACCTGCTCCCACTACCTGTCATTGACAGACTAGGAAAAACACATACACCATAAAAAGACGCTCAGACATTTATTTCCCTATATTTACACAAGCTTGCAAACTGCAGGAGTTCAGCATCTTGCAAACTGCAGGGGCTCAGCTCTTTGAAGGGCAATTAGCAGCTATCTGATTTTTGAATTGCCTTAGGGCTTGAGGCAATTAGGGACCCACCAGAAATCATGTCGCGACCCACCAAGTGGGTTGCAACCCACAGTTTGAGAAACACTGGGATTGTAGCCTAACAGCCCAATCCTATTCCCCCCACCCCCGCCAATGCAGCAACACCAAAATGGCCACTGCTTCATGCGGGTGGCGGAAGTTGCAGAGGTCTCCTTTGGGTAAGCCTTCACAGCGCAGAGGGGTCTATTTCAACCTGCGCTAGTGAATTCAGGTCTGGGAAGGGGGCTTCTTCCCGGACCTGTTGTGCACTCTCCTCACTCCTGTTTGTTACCCTGTCCCACCCTCCCCCGCCCCTGTTTGGTTGCCACTAAGTAAAAAGCTTCCTGCATGCTGTAAGCTAGCACATCAGGGTAAGGGTGACCTTTCTGTCTCATTTAACACATGGAAAGTTTTCTCCCGAGGAGAGAAAAGGGATGGAATGGCCTGGGGAAGGGGATAGGGTCTGATGCACGCTGGTGACACCAAGATTCACCCCCTCCCTCCCCACCCCCTGCGTTCCCCCAATCTGCCCCGAAACTCCCCCTGTCCTTCCCCTACCCGCCCATGACATGCCTCTGCCCCCAGCTTACCAGGACCAACAGGGGTTTCTGGAGTTGCTGCCTGTTTGCAGCTGTGGCCCAGAAGTGCACAACTGCTACCTGGCTTTCACGCTGTTGTAAGTAGGGTTGAGGCCTGAGAGTCTTTGAAATCAGTGCCATTGCAGAAAGACTGCATGACTAGTCAGACATGTCATTTTGTGTATTCCGTATATTCTTCATATCTTGGTTTCCCAAGAACAATAGGTCCTAGCCATCCCACCTGCTGGGATTAAAATGCACCAGCTGTTTGGACATTCAGGACCACTTGACCAGGTCGGAAGGCCCAGGTGGTCAGAAGATTGTGAACCCCTTTGGGACAGGCATAGACACCCATTTTACTTATTTCAACGATTTATATACTGCTTTTCTGGTACCCCAAACGGTGTACAACATAGGGGTGATGCACGGCGCCCCTCACTTACATTTTTGTGGTGGAGGTGGGCCCGCCCTCCCTCCCCTGGGTCCGTTTGGCTCCAAAATGAGCCAAAAACGGAGCGGGGAGGGCGCTCCGCTCCTGCGTGTGACGTCACGCGCGGGGGCGGAGCCTCCCCCTTAAGGGTGACGCGCGCCCCCGCTCAGGGGTGTCGCGCGTCGTCGCGACGCCCCTGTTGTGAACTTTTTGTTGAAAAATGATACAGTCCAGCCTTTTTCCTTGCTGAATAGCCTTCTGGGGAATTGTCTCAATGTGGATGGCTACCCCGGAAATAAAAGATCGACTGGGGCTCATAGCACCTTATTTTAGCAGTTCGCCAACCTGCCACCCACTCCTGGAGTCCCGCGCAGCTTCCAAGTACTTCAAACGGCTGTAAAAAGTAAACAACAACATCCCCCGATTCACAGCGACTTCCGGTTTTGTATTACAACTGAAAGTCGCTGTAAACTGGTTTTTTTAAAAAACTCTTTACAGTCGTTTGAAGTACTTGGAAGCCACTTGGGAGTACAGGAGTAGGCATCGTGCTGGCTTGCTACTAAAATAAGGTTCTGTAACGCTGCCCGGTCCCCACCTCACCTCCAACTGATTTTGTTTAAGGTTTTTTTTTTTGCATCCTCTGGGGGTTCAGGAACTGAACCCCTGCGGATACAAACGTCTGACATACAATGCATCCTGAATAGAATGCATCCTGCGGCAAAGCTGGGAGGCAGAAAGAGCCTTCGTGTGACCCGAAAGTGGGTCGTTACGCTTGCAGAAGCTCTGCAGAGGCTTGAAAATGGCGCGGTTTGCTTCTAAAAGGTGCTTCTAACTCCCCCTCTGCCTCATTTTTTAAACTTTTTTTAAACAGCATTTTGAACGTGGACCCTGCAGATCTGGGACTCACGGTAAGTCAAATCCGTGGATCTCAAATCTGTGGATAGAAAGGGTCCATCATATATGTATAAGCACATGTGAGCTTTTGAGTGCAGTTTCTTGTTTACAAGTGCATTATGGCAGTCTTGGAAGACTTCTGCAGAAGCAGCCTTCTTCTTGCAGCAAACTACCACTATGAGTTGTATGTAAATAAAAATGGCAAATATTGGCCATTAGAAATTCCATGCAAGGTAAGTACTACATGATAGTCCATGATTTGTAGTATACCAAATTCCTTCAATTATGTTGTAGCCACAATATATCCTCTTACAGCACAATCAGTTCATCACAGGTTACAAGCCATGATGGGGATAAGCAACCTCCTGGTCTTAGTAATAGGCTATCTCTTAATGCTAGATGCAAGGGAGTGGTGACAGGATACAGGTATCTTGTTGTCTTGTGTGCTCCCTGAGGCATCTGGTCGGGCCAGTGTGAGATACAGGAAGCTGGACTAGATGGGCCTTTGACCTGATCCAGCAGGGCTCTTTTTATGTTCTTATGTTCAGAAGTAAGTCTCACTGTGTTCAGTGGGACTTACTACCTAGTAGGTGTTACAATTGCAGCCTCACATTATTGTGAGGCAAGGCAAAGTCTGCTGCCTTAGGACCTCTAGATTTATTTTTTAAAAATACTGTATTGTAAACTATGTTATCTACCTCTTCTTGTAGCTTTCAAATGAAAATTATTTTAGGGTACATAATTGCACATGGACAATTCCCTGGATGGTGTAGTTGAGGACATTCCTGATTTGGTTTTGTGAAGGTTTCCAATTTGTTGGACAGCTCTTAATTTAGCATTGGCAGATGGAGACTACTGCTGTCAGAATGTATTTTATTGACACTTTGTTAGTTGTGCTGTGTGCTGACCTTTGACAAAAAACCACAGCTGCCATATCTCCTCCAACTCTTCTGAAAGAAAGGAAAGAAGGTATGCTTTTATCTTGCTCTTGAAGGGAAAATAAAGCAAATCAAGGAAGACCTCATTGAACAGAAATTTACGGTAAAGAAGAAACTTAGAATAAATGACCCCCCGTAATAATTTTACACTCTCCCAACATTGTTACATCAATGTTACAACATTGTTACATCAGAATTGGTTTAAGGCTCTGGATAATATTCTGCTACCATATTCTCCAGCAGAATATTATCCAGAGCCTTAAACCAATTCTGAAGATGTAATGGGGGAAAAATGTCAATGGCTGCAAAATATTTGCATTTATGAAAATAACTAGAAAAGTAATATTGGTAAATACTTTATTTGCTTCGATCTTGGTAAATAATTTATGTATATCAAAGTACTATACCCTGGAAGTGAAAGTAAACAAAAGAGTAAGTAAAATCACTCAGAAGTAAACAGAGCAAAATGAAGCTACAATTTAATGTAAATGACAGAATATTTACTTTGATGTGGTTTCCCAACCTATATGCCAAGGATTATGGGAAAGTTGCAACACTCTATTATTGGCTGACTACTTTCTTTGTTAGGAAGATTGTTTGTTGATAGCCAATGATGGCTGGTTGATGCTTCCTCAGTGTGATCTAATGCTTGGGAGAAAGAAGGCAATATTTTTGTGTTTGTGGGAAAGCAGTTGGGGCTAGGAGAAGGTGACATACCCCACCCCTAAAGGTGTGTGTGTGTGTGTGTGTGTGTGTGTGTGTGTGTGTGTGTGTTAGACATTCAGAAGGAGACAGATCATTGAAGACTCTTTTAGGTACACAGGTCTCTCTCTCAAGGGATCTGATGTAGGGTAACAGATCTGCTCCCTGGTAGGAGTGTGTGCTATTGGCCTCCACTTAAACTCTAGATGTAAATAAAGCAAATGTTATGAAAAGACTATGTTTCTAGAGCTCTCTATTCCAAAAAGACCAAAGCTGGGTAGCACTGCAAGTCAGATTTCTCAAAGCTGGGGGGTAAGTGGGAAGCATGCATATTTTCTCTATTTGCATATTAAGTGTGGGGGAGCTAGTTGCTACATTGAAAGAGCCTTTCAAGTGAGGGGTTCTACCCACCTCCTCTGCTTTGCTCAGTTGATATATACCCGTATTGTCCCGAGTATAAGACACACCTGATTATAAGAAGCAACCTTAAAGTTTGGTGCTATTACATTTTTTTTAATTAAATCAGTGGCATTAAATTGCAACAGCCTGATTATAAGACGCACCCCTAGTTAAAAAACTTAAATTAGGAGAAAAAGTGAGTCTTATACTCAGACCAATACGGTATATAGGCTGTGAGAAAAGTGATTGATTGATGGTTGGGAGGTCAGGTGGGAGAGGGTTTAGTGTCTTCACCTGTGCACTTCTATCTGTGTAAAAGTTAAAACCACCATTGCCCAGCTTTATATGTGAGGGGCAGCACAATCCTGCGTAACATCTGTTGCAGTGCACAAAGCACGCTATGCCAGATCCTGCGTGGGATCAGGGCTGCGCCGGTGGCATTGGGGCATACCTCAGGGGAAAGGGACATTTGTCCCTTTACCCCAGTGTCAGCCCCAGTGGCCCCAATGGGCCTCCTTGAATGTGCACAAGTAAAATGATTGGCACAAATCCAGTGAGGCTGTGTAAGGCTGCACTGACCCGGGAAGGGGCTTTGGATATCGGCAGAGTGCATCGCCGATGTCCCTGCCCCCTTCCCAGGCCTGGTGGTCCAATCACCCCTCCCCCGTCACCCTGGCCCGCCCTCCCCACACACATCCCACCCGCTGCCCAGGACATACCTGTGTCCGGGTAAGTCCTTACCAGGCACAGGACTTACCTGTGTCCGGTGGTGTGACCTCTGGGCATTGGCAGAGTAAGCAGCGCCGGCCTCGCGCTGCTTACTCATGCGGTGCCACAAACGTGACTTATGACACGTTTGCGACACCTAATGCTGGCAGAGCAGTTGCTCCACCGGCATGGAACTGCACCAGATTGCACTGTAAAACACATAAAACAAATGCATGCTTTGTGGAACAGAATATGTTTAAAGACTAAAATGTTGCATTTCTTAGGAAAAATTCCAAACACACAATTTTAGCACATGTGCCTGGAACATGGGAATCAGCCTTTACATTGTGAAGTTCAGGGCACTTATATTTTTTTATTAGAATTCTTTAATCAGTTAATTGTTTTACTTTCAAATTATATTTAAACATTTAAGATAAGCATCACTGATTTAGTGCACATTACATGTGAAGCATATTTAATAAAGATAATTCCTCTCATCTAATTAACTCAAACACAGTATTTATTGTATCAAAATAATCTTAAATATGTTGCCTGATCAAAAGATGTGTGAATTGTTTACATTAGTGCCATCATCAGTGAAATCCCTCACACAGGTGTCAAGTCTGATTAAAATCCAATTAAAATCCACATTTACAATTAATGAATTGCTTGATTAATAGATTAATTTAAACCTATTATTACTTTCACTGATGGTTTGAACATAGCCTGAAACACGACATTCAAGGACCTTTGACAGTGAGGGAGGAAATGGAGTCTGGTATTGTGAATAAAAACTCCACTGCTTTATGAGGCTAGAACAATGTCGTTTCCTCTGGGAAATTAGTTTTCTCCCACATCTTGAAGCAAGATGAACAGAAAATTAAGGAAGGAGGTATATTGAATCAGAAATCACCTTCTTCTACACTACTGTTCACAAAAGACCAAGTTGAAGATTTAGCCAGTTTAAATTATTTCCAATAAACCAATAAGGGCATGTAATGTAACTAGGTATACTTGATTTTTAAATATACTGTGTGTGTGTGTGTGTGTGTGTGTGTGTGTGTGTGTGTGTGTGTGTGTATATATATATATATATATATATATATATATATATATATATATATATATATATATATATATATATATATATCACCAATAAGATTCTTAAAATGATCATGACAATTTAGAGTTGAAATGGGAAGTGCCTTCTCAAGTATCTATCTGCATTCAAAATCTCTGTCTCAGGTTGTCATATTCTTCACTTTCAGAATGACACCTAAGATGTTTTTGTACTATATGGCAATATTTCAATAGACACCTTAGTTTGAATAGCTATAAAACTAATGACAGAAGCTTTCCCAGGAAGGGAGCTACATAACCGTGCGTTGTATCTCCTTTCCCATATTCAAAACAGCACCAGTCTGTTGTACCGCATAGCCGGCCATTCACAGATGATAAACCTAAGAACCCCTATATTTCCAGCTGTAGAGAACATCACTGAGGATCAGTTCAAACACTCGGAGCCCAATCCTATCCTCCCCCCCCCCCACTGGAGCAGTCACACCCAAAATGGGTGTGCTGTATCCAGCAGGGGAAGGGCAAATCAGAAGACTTCAGCAGGGAAAGGGACTTTAAATCCGCTTACCCCTGTGTAAGCCTCCCGATCCTCAGTGGGTCTCTTCAGACCTGCACTTGTGATTTCACTAGTACAAGTCCGAGGAGAGAAAGGGGACAGGGAGGCAGTGAAAATTGAGGTTAGGATCCGGCGCTTGCCATTGCCGCTGGATCCACCTGTCCCACAGCCTCCATCTCCTGTCATGCCCCCGTCCCCCTCCTAGTTTCACCCCTACCCACCCCTATTCTGCTCTCTTCTGCCCCCTCCCACCTTCCGCAGTGACTTACCTGCTCCCGCGGGTGGTTGGAGCTCCGGCGACGTGGGCAAGAAGGCTCCAGCTTTCCCGCTGGCATCTGGGCAGCGTGCTTCTGAGCATGTTGCCGGAAAGTGGTTTCCGGCACTTTTTCAGCAGTGGCCAGCAGTGGAATGCGCGTTCTGCTGCCGGCTAGAGCATATAGGGTTGGGCTGTCAGTTGCTGAGCTGATACAATCCCTTGTGTAACCACTCTGCTTCCTTGGATTCTACTAAGGGGGTTGCTTGTTAAAAGCTGTCAAAATCATGTCCCTTCTCTATGATATCTGAGTTCTCAGTGTGGCGTATTTTTAAGCCAACAATTCCTCCATGTGAAATCTGAGGAGGTACAATTGCATGACAGGACACTATCAGCAGGGTCAGTCAGCCCATGAAGCAGACTGAAGTGGTTTCTTTAAACAGCCAATTGGGGAGAGAGGGCAAGCACACTCTTTGCCAAGGGAACAACTATCCTAGCATTGCCCTTGCTCTCCTTGCAAAGTCTGCAAGGGACTGATTGGGAGCTTCCAGTCTGTTTCTAGGTTTTGCAACAGGTTTGGGACTGGTGAGTGAGCTGCCGCCTGCCGGTAACCTCACGTTTGTCCAGTGTCCTGAAACCTGCAAAGGTCAGATCACGTTGCTCCTAATCGGCCCCTTGCAGGCTTTGCAAGGCAAGCAAGGGAGGCGCTAGGGCAGTCAGTCTCTTAGCAGCAAGGGTGGGGGTGCTCGCTGTCTCCCAGTCTGCCATTCAAAGTGATTGCTGGGCCGCCCGATCCTGCCCAACTTTAAGCCAGCGAAGCTCTCACTCTGCTGGCCTAAGGAGTTGCAAAAATGACGTACAGCACTTTTGCGGCTCCTCTAGTGTAAGCGGTGCCAGCGCAGAGGACGGCGTTGCTCACACCGTCGCCAGATGGACTCCGTGCCACCGGACATAGGTGAGTGACTCACCAGGCAGCAGGAAAGCGGGCAGGGGTGGCGAGGGAGGGGGTCATTGGATGGCATGGCCTGGGAGGGGAGGGGAGGGGAGGGGATATTGGCACTGAGTTGAGCCAATATCCAACGCCCTTTCCCAGGTTGGGCCAGTCTTACATTGCCTCCCCGGATGCGTGCCAGCTAAAGAGCTGGCGTGCATCCAAGGAGGTCCATTGGGGCCTCTGGCATTTACACTGGGGGAAGGGGACAAACATCCCTTTCCCCCGAAGTGAGCCCAGGCCGCACCACGCATCCTGTGCAGGATGCAGCAGCTGGCCACTTAGGTCGACTGCCACAACTTGCGCAGGATTATGCTGTCAGTCTGTCTTATGGGCTGGCCAGTCCTGATGGTACTGTGTGCTGTCATGCACCTATATCCCTTCAGATTTAATACTTGTGTGAGAGGGGATGTGGTACAAGCAAAGAAACTGTTAGGAGACTTATTCCCTCTTCCCTTGTTCTGCATCCCCTGAGGAGGGGGAAGAGGCGCTATGTCTCTTTGTGGAGGGTATATGCTATTATGGGCTTCCCAGGCAGCAAGAAGATACCTCCCACCTTGGGGCAGGGGAGTTGGGCAAAGGTATAGTACAACATAAATAATTGAACTTTTAAATAGGTTGTGTAAAGAACAATTACATGCGGACTTCTTGGGCACAAAACTGAAAGAGATGGGTGACTGCCTATGCAGTACTTGAAATATAATACAGTATTAGACTCCTCTGCTGTTCTATCCTAAGGCTTTGGGACAGAATTCACTATGTTCTTTATTCTCAACAATGCTAATGTAGGTTAGACTGAGAGACAGATGCTTGCTAGAGTGCTACTCGAAGGGAGAGAGAGAGAGAGAGAGAGAGAGAGAGAGAGAGAGAGAGAGAGAGAGAGAGAGAGAGCGCTATAGAACTGTGGATTGCACCTCCTTTCTCAGGTTCAAAAGTAGTATGTAGTTGGTAATGACATCAATCTGGAGAAATGGCCACCCATGGGGTATTCTTGTTATGATTCTTGCTCACATCACTCTTATGAGAATCGTGTTCCTTCGTTCCTTCCTTCGTTCCTGCCTGCCTGCCTGCCTGCCTGAACAGCAAAGATGTAGAATCAAGATCTCATATAGTTGCCTAGATAAAGCATTCCTGGCCTCACACCACTTAAGATAATAAGAGATGAATGGTAAGCTATTTTGTGCAGCACATATGAACCTTTGTACTGGAGTATATAGCATGAGACTGAAGAACTCCAGTAGTGACTGCGTAAGCCGCAATTACTCAAGCCCTACAAATGTTGAATTTCTTAGTCAGATGAGAAACTTAATGAAACCATCAAATTTCCCTGTTGTTCTCCAGCACCTGGCATGTTACATATTGTCTCTCACTTGTTCAGGGGACAAAGAGCCCTCCACCCATAAAAGAAAATGTATGTAACAATACATTCTCATTCCACCTTGGAGTGGAGCAGCTTGCTAGCTTGGCAGGCAAGAATTCCAGCTGCCTGTTGTGCAGAGGATATAGATTCCCAACATACTAGAAAACGGAAATGCATTCGATAATATATTTTTATCCCTGGAGCATTAGTTGCTCCCTTGCCATTGGTCTGCTGCTCCTTTGTCATTGTGCAGGGACTTCCAGTGAACTTTTTCATATGATAAATTGTCATCTCAAGGTAACATAGGAAAGAAAAAACACTTGATTATTCAGGGAGTCTATTCCATGATTCTTAACACACACCAGTGTTTTCAGTTGGCTACTCAAAGTGCTAATATATGAAGTAACAACAGTTTGGATGCAAACTCTCAATATTGAGATGTTGTCAAATTGTTGTGATCCAATGATCCTCTTAATTATCTTGAAGAGTTTTTCATCCACCTCCCTTTATGGAGTCTTAGCTTTTTCTGAGGCGTTTGACAGAAGAGTGATGCATATGCTTGCTTATGCAGAACTGAAGGACACCTGAAGATAATATATTTTTAACTTTAAAAATCTAAATCTTTTATGTTTCTTACGGTGCAATCCTGCGTAAAGTAACGCCTGCAGAGCGTGCCATAAACGTGCCGTAAAACATGTTTTCGGCACCCCCGGAATAAGGCCCGCCGGCGCGTAGGCCGGGAGGCCTCACTCCGCCATGGAACCATCCCGCAGCCACTGGAGCAAGCTAAGTGTTACTCCAGTTGGAGCAGGGGTGGGGGGAGGGCAGCTGTTGGCCGAACCAGCTCCAGAGGGGGCAGGGATGTCGCTCGCAATATCCCTGTCTCCATTCTCAGGCTCAGCGGCCCTTGCTCCACCACCCCGAATGTACGTCAGCTCGAGAGCCGGCATACATTCGAAGAGGCCTGTAGGCCCCAGGCAGTCCTACACTGGGGAAAGGGGATGATGTCCCCTTCCCCCAAGGAAACCCTGGGCCACATCGGAGCAGCCCGGGAAGGGTGTAGGATCCTGCGGCCAGACCTATGGGCCGGCAGCGGATCGTTACACAGGATTAGGCTGTTAATTAGTTGTTCTTCAAATACTTCCTCTGCCATCCTGTATAGTTTACATCAATTTTCCATTTAATCATATTGTTTACACTTCTATTTGCAACCAAGACTGGAAAATTTCTGCATTGTGTGAATGGAAAGGGTATGACTAAACATCCTGCTATGTTCACTTTGAGGAAAATCCCACTTTATTCAAGGGGGCTTACACTCATGTAAGTGTGAGTAGGATTGCGTACAGGTTCTCATACCATTTAATCATTTTCTCCAGTTGTATAAGACCTCTCATGAGGAGGCAGCAGTTAACAATGACCTATGAGTTATGAGCAACAAGAACCATTATATAAAGTTATAACATTTAACCTCTCAGGTATATAACTTAATAGGGGCTAGTGTGTTATTGACCTGTCTCTAAAATGTATTTCATTGTGTTAAGGATTATCTGTCTTTTGCTGAATTGATGTAGGTACAATATAGTATGTGAAACAGCTGAATTTCCAGGAACAGTAAGTATGAAGAAAGTACTGTATCTGAAAAATTCTAGCTTTCCAGCGAAATACTTATTTCAGACATTCTGAAAAATTATGATTTAAGCCATTTTAATGCCATTCTATTAAAATGTTATAATTCTGGGAGAAAAGTAGATGTTCTTCAATATAAAGGTAATAGCATATATTATCAGACACTCAGCAGGTACTGAATCATCTGCCCACTCTGAATGGGGTTGCATTCCTCCGGCAGGAACGGGTGTGCAGTTTGGGAGTGCTCATGGACTCACAGCTCTCCCTGGAGAGCCAGGTGGCAGCCGTGGCTAGGGATGCATTTGCGCAGCTTCGTCTGGTGCATCAGCTGCGGCCGTGGTTGAGTTGATCGGACCTGACCACAGTGGTCCAAGCTTTAGTGACGTCAAGACTGGATTACTGTAACACTGGATTACTGGGTTAACACTGGAAGACTGGATTACTGGGGCTGCCCTTGAAGATGCAATTAGTGAAGAATGCGGCAGCTCAGGTGGTTACTGGAGCCAGCAGCGTTTCTGCGGTAGGGGCGGAGCTGTAAGTCGCGCCGTGTCCTAGTACCATGTGTATGAACGGGAACGAGGAGGCGCCGCCCCCTCGCCGTTGGAAACTAGGACGCGGCGCGACTTACAGCTCCGCCCCTACCTCAGAAACGCCGCTGACTGGAGCAAGGCGGTTTGATTCTGTTGGACCACTGCTTTGGCAACTGATCTGGCTGATCATTCGTTACCAGTCCCAATTTAAGATGCTGGTATTGACCTTTAAAGCCTTTAACGGTTTGGGTCCAGGTTATCTGAGGGACTGCCTTCTCCCATACATTCCGGCCCACCCTCCTTGATAATCTGAGGGGGCTGTTCTACAAGTGCTACCTTTGTCCCAAGGTAGAGGGATGGCAGCACGAGGGTGACCCTTCTCTGTAGTGGCGCCACAATTATGGAATTCCTTACAGGGGGAATTAAGAACTACCCCCTCTCTCATGGCTTTTCAGCGAGGGCTCAAAACGTTGCTGTTTCGTCTGGTGATGGGTTGATGTCTGCCCTCTGTGCCTCTGTAATAGTGCTTTGGTTTGGCTGCTTCTTTCTGATCCAAAGAGTTGCCCCCCCCAATGGTTTTATTGTTTTTATTAATTATTTTATTTATTGCTTTTATACATTGTACATTTTATTGTGGAACTTTGTAAGCCGCCTTGGGCATTTGCTTTGGCATAGGAAAGGTGGAATATATATTTTTAAATCAATAAATGTATCAAGGCTTGACAAATTTGCTTCAGTTCTAAGAGCCAACCCTCCCCCCCCCCAAATGAGGAGAATGAAAAAGAAAAAAAGTAATATTTTAGCTTTATGTTTTAATGATGACCCAATAAATAAATAATCACATGCAATCAGTCAATGGGGTAAATTAAATTTTACATATAAGCACACGTACGGAAAAACTTCATGAACATCTATATTGTATAAAATAACATATTCTGATGTGAAGTGATACATGTGCTATTTCCACTATTGCTTTGCAGTTTCTTGTCTCCCAGCTGTTGCTGCACACTTCCTTTTTATGGTATCCACTAATAAAAATTAATACTACAACACACAAGACTAACAGCCCAATCCTAATCAACTTTCCTGTGTTGATGCAGCCATGATCAAGCCTCGAAGTAAGGGAACAAACATTCCCTTACCTTGAAGAGGCCTCCATGATTGCTTCCCCACCCCAGGATGCAGTAGGTGCCCTGTTGGCATGGCTGTATCGACGCTGGAAACTTAGTTAGGATTGAGATCTTACACACCTACGAACGTATAAAGTGTCTGTTGTGCATCTACTGTTTATGCTCAACAGACACTTTGTATGTTCGTAGGTGTGTAAGATCTCAATCCTAACTAAGTTTCCAGCGTCGATACAGCCATGCCAACAGGGCACCTACTGCATCCTGGGGTGGGGAAGCAATCATGGAGGCCTCTTCAAGGTAAGGGAATGTTTGTTCCCTTACTTTGAGGCTTGATCATGCTTGATCATGGCACCCAAGCCAATCATTGTGCTTCTTGCTTTATGTCATGCACAGACAAAATATCCACCAACAATACACTGTGGTATATACACAATCACATACATCACTAAACAAAAAAATTGATACTTTGGTTTTATTGCCAAAGATGAGCAGTTGACAGCACAATCCAGTCTGTGGTTGCTGGCCATTCTGCTGCTCCTGAGTGTCATAAATGTGCCATAAGGCACGTTTCTGACACCTGGAGAGTAAGCGGTGCCGGTGGCGAAGCCAGCACCGCTCACTCTCCGCTGGAGAGAGGATGCTGCTGGCGGACGCAGGTAAGTCCTGTGCCAAGCAGTGGTGGGGGCAGAACAGGAGGGGGTGATTGGCCCACCGGACCCAAGAGGGGGGAGGGATCCTCAGCGGTGCACTCTGTCAGATATTATCCCCTGTTCTGGACTTGGCCAGTATTACATGGGCTCCTCGGATTTGCACTGGCCATTTTGCCGGTCCACATCCGAGGAGACCCATAGCGGTGGCTGGGGCATTACCCAGAGGAAAGGGACAAACGTCCCTTTCCCCTGAGGCAGCCTCCCACTGTGCCGACGCTGGCCTGATCTTGCCCAAGATCCAGCGCAGTGTGCTTTCGCATGCTGCGGAGACCCTGGACTGGACTGGGCTGCCCATGATGCAATTGTTGCTGTTCACATTTTACTGTCACAATAACTTGAAAAGAAATGAATTATTATTATTGGTAGTAGTCTGTGCCACAATGAAATTTCAAGGTGCCGGTGAACCCTGGCATATATAGCATGGCTTGCATGTGACACAGGAAAGGATCTGAACTGATATTAATCGGCATATACAAATTACCATTTTCCCTGTGGTATTTTACCACAGTGCGCATAATGACTTGGCAACATCTGGGACCAAGCTGTGAGAGTAGTAAAATTCTCCTCATCATTTGACAGGGGTATTTACAGACCAGCTTACCAAGTGGTGGTATGCACACACTGGTAAAAAACCACTTGGTCATCCATTTTCACCCAGTGTTGCATGAACAAGGTAGACCACCTTGATTATTCCTGAGATTATCATACGTAGACTTATTTCATTTGAAAAAGCCTAAAGAAGCTATTCTTCAAAGCCCTAAGGACATTTTAACACTTGGAGGTCTTTATACTGTTATTGTCAGTGGTTTTACAGAATTGCTACCATAATTACTACTGCATAGAATTAGGTGCTATTAAAATATGGTGTGTATTTTTATGTGTTCCTGCATCTCCTTGCTCTCATATTTGAGTCAGTTCTTTCCCATATCTTACCTACATTTTTTAATGTGTAAAAAGCCTTCTTTCAAGGAGTTCTGATAAGTGCTTATTCTCAAGGGTGACTTAATGGATGCAGGGTGGATAAATCCACATGACAATCTACTTTACAATATATGGCATTGCTGGTATTCTCTGCTCAGATTCATTGGGAGCACAGAAATATAGCAGCTGAACTAAGGGTTCAGGTCAGTGCACTGCACACAGCTTCACTGTGTCCTGAAAATGACCCTCTTATTGACAATCAAGATGTGCTTCCTTGCACATTGCCTCCTTAGTTCATGGCATGGCCCTGAAGAATCTTAGCAGTATTTGGCAGTTCTGCAAGTACATTTTTCAAATGAAATAGTGGCATATTTTGTGCATGTGTAATAGACATGAGAGTAGCCCTGCAATTGGGGGAGTACAGAGAGTGGCTTTAGTATTTCACATTCTAGTAATTACAGTTTCTGTGAATAAATGCTTGATTTGTTGGTAAACCCTGAAAATTGCCTCTTTGGTGGCCTCTCATATCACACTGTCCAGACTTAACAGTACTTGCTACTAGGCTTATAGCAGAATTTATATTTCTATTGAGTCTACATAAATGACAGGTTTTAGTGATTATATTTGAAGCCTATGTGAATTTTTTTTTAAAAATCATTTTTGCGTATCTTCTATACCGCTATTAAAAGCCAGTTTCAGTAACCACATTTAATACATGTCTGACATATTAGAAATTAATTTAATAATAATCCAAAACTTCCTGTTACATCTAATAACCTTTGCACTGAAACCAGTTGAGCAATTTTGATGCCTTGAAATATAATTTTTTATGAAAGGCAGTGGTTTTTATCGCAGCCGTGAACAAGCAAGTGACCTGGGGCATAAAATTGCTGCTCAGAAGAAAAGATATATTACCACAGAATGCCAATATCTCTACTTGCAACAATTACAACAATGATCATTTCACATCTTTTATGCAGACAGTTTTAATCTGCAAAAGGTTAAGCATGTGACAGTTTCTTCTTCCAACGTATAGATTAGCTGAAATAAGGTTTAACCTTTAGAGGTGCTTAAGCATCCACTGTTCAAAATTTATTGTATTAAAACCACCAAATACAAATGGTCTAATGTTTTATATGAGGTTTTAACTGTGGATACTAAAATCTTTGAGATTTCACTTTTGCATGAAAATCACCATACTTGGGTTACCTTTTTTCTTCCCTTTCGATGTAAGGCTCATACTACAGGTTAAGTGGGCTTCTGTGATACTTTCTTCCTTATTTTTTTCAGGCTACATCTGAGCAAACAAAAGCTGCATAACCCTTTCCTTTCTGGTACTTTTCCAGCTCAACATTACCTTCCCCAATCTGCTTTTTCACCCACAGGGACAACTACTGTATACAGAATAGCAGTATCTTCTCCATATCTTTCCCCCATCCATGAAAAAGCAACACAATAAACTGAAAAACCACAGAGGAGGAAAGGATTAGGTAGCCTCTCCCTGCCCATTCTTCTAGCTGTTTTGGGCTTTTAAAAAATGTAGTTTGAGCCTTAGAATCATGGAGCTTCATGTTTTTCCCCTTGATTTTTTTTTTAAAGTGAAACTCAGTTTCAGAAGCAGTAAGCCACCTTGGGGGAGGTAGAAAGGTGGGCTATAAATATCTGTATAAATAATGCATGGACAAATTTGTAGTGTGCTTATGCACCTAGGACTGAGGGCAAGTGCTGAAAGCATGTTAGTTGCCTCTATGCTGGTGGGGTCCAACAATCACTCTAACACAGGGCTAATAAGAATTTACACTCTTCCCTCTTCATCAGTACATTCACTATAAGGATTTTCACTTATCCATACTGCGCATATTAAGACCATCCCTCTTTATTTATACCAAGATTTTCAATATAAGGTCCAGAAAAGGGGGGAGGGAGAAAGGATTTGTGGAAAGAGGGGAGTCGTTTGTGGAGGCAAGGTCTACCTCCCATTTTACCCAGTGGGTAGACCTTCCCTCTACTTTAAGCTCTAGCAACAGAGAAGGGGACAAATTTGCCTTGCATGGCCAGGAAGGAAATCCAGGAGCTCAGATCAAATTTTCCCCCCAGTAGGACAGAGGTCCAGAAGGGCCTCCTTTTTTGTGTATGTTCATGCAGGCTTTAGGGGAAATGCTCTTCAGGATACTCAGAGGAGAGGAGCCCTCTTTCATGTGAGATGCACTGCCTGATGGGTAGCACTTTCAAGGCACGTGCGTTACACACTCCCTTTTACGATGTATTGTATCTGTTTTTGTGTTGGGTTTCTACAAATGACTGTGAATATGGGCCCTAAAGAACAGAAGAAGAAACTCGTGGGAAAGGTGAAAAAACAGGTGAAATGTAAGAGAGTTGCTCATAGTTTTTAACTAAAGTTTGAGGTACTAAACCTCATTATGTGATGCTAGAACTTCTAAAAAATGATCGTCGACTTCAACATTTTAGGGGGCACTCTGTACATGCACAGAGACACTTCGCTGTCCCATTACTGCTAAGGCTGAAAAACAGCTTCCTAGATTTAAAGCTTCACTTGCTCAAAATAAGCAGCCTCAAAGCAGATTTGCCTTGCATGTTGTGCCCAGAAGTGCACACAGCAGCCCAGCTTTCGCGCTACCAGAAAGTTCCCTGCACTGTCAGAACGCAAGTTCCAGCAGCGTAAGATGACCACAGGATTGGGCCCAACAGCAGCTAACATGTTCATGTATCTTGGGGTAAGTTCAAATGAACACTGTGAAACTTACTTCTGAGCAAACATGTAGTATTGTGCTGTTAGTATCTTGTGATACTTTAAACCAGTGTTTCTCAAAGTCCTACAGGGGAGTTTACAGTGGGGCGATGTTGGAGGCAGTGCTCCAGGATTGCACCCGCCCCCGGCAGAGAAACACTTTTTGAAACATACCTGGTTGTCCTGCTAGCTCCCCAACAGTCCGGGGGGGGGGGGGCTGCTGCTGCCACTGCAAGCCTCCCCAAGGCTCTAAACAGCGCTGATCATGCTCCAAAACACACTTCCGGTTTTCTGTGAAAACTGGAAGTTGGTTTCGGAGCACAATTGGCGCTGTTTAGAGCCTTGGGGAGGCGTGCAGAGGCGGCGGCAGGCCCCCCCCCCGACTGTTGGGGAGCTGGCAGGACAACCAGGTATGTTTCAAAAAGTGTTGCTCCATTTCTTCAGGATCGTGCCCATCCCCAACGTTCCACAAGGCCACCCCATCTCGTAAGCATCCGGGGAAAATGGGAGGTTGAGACCCACTACTTTGAGAACACCTGCTTTAAAGAATAGCATATTTTTTGTGGCATAAGCTGTCAGAGCTCTCTACATGTCATACCAAAGGTATTTTTTGAGCCATGGAGCTACACACTAGTGTCTACACACTAGTGACTAGTAGAAGCTTGTTACAATTATATTGGAATTTAGAGGCAGCTGTACTTGCTTCACAAAGAAAGCTGCCACAGCTATATTGGTTCAAGCCTATTCTGTGGACATCCTTAGCAACATATATCTATGAAGGAAAATATAATTACATACATAGGTAAAAAAGGTGACCCCTGACAATTAAGTCCAGTCGTGTCCGACTCTAGGGTGTGGTGCTCATCCCCATTTCAAAGCCGAAGAGCCAGCGTTGTCCGAAGACGCCTCCGTGTTCATGTGGCCGGCGTGACTCTCCTTGCCGCAGCGTGTAGCAAATTACATACATAGTTGCTGCTTTTCTTATCATATGTTAATAATAATTTACATATGTAAAACGTGTTTAAAATATAATATATAATAAACATTTTACATAAGGAAAACATGACAGAAGCATAATATAAATATTTTTCTCTCTTGCCTTAGATGCCTGTAACTGCATAGAAATAATTAATCCCTTTATTAACTGTAATTGTCTGCTACAATATATTATACATAACTGAATGTAGATAAATATTTGTATATTAAATGAAACAAGTTTATGTCATAAAAATAGGCCATTTTATTCATGGCCCTTGCTTGGATTTTTCCATATAGATAATGATCTTTCAATCCTTGTTTCATAAAAATGCATGTCATGTTCAAGATCCATTTAAATGCATGCATGAGTAAGAAGCACTGAATTTGATTAACTTTATTAGCAATAAATAATGAAGTGTATTTTATGTTAACCCCTATCTAAGGGCAAAATACAGCAAACTCTTACATGTGTGTGACTTGTGATTAGTTCTACTGATGCTAATGCCGTTATCTGTATAAGTAAAGCTGTTTTAAATGTGTGTTAGCAAGCAGCACCTGTATTATGGTGCAGCTTTCAATGCTTTTGCTATCTGGACAGGCAATCATTTATACCCTTTTAAAAATGTATTTATAGCTTTGACTAATTGCTTCTTAGGATATGGAGCCGTTTGCATTCACACAATTTGTTAAAACACATCCAGAGGCAGGCTGAGTAGAATAATTTTTCAACTTTTTAGTGTCACTTTTATAGACAAATAACACTTGTAAATGATGGATAATAGCCAGCAGAATGCTGTGTTGTATTAAATGTGCATGAATTATGTTTCCTGGGAGATACAAGGTTAACTTGTCTATGAACTAATTGGAGTGCTTTATGGTAAATGCATACTGGTGTATGCACATTGTAAACTAGACTTAGACCAGCTGAAAAAGAATGTTTCCTTCTCCTGGGAATTATTCATTATCTCATCCTTTTCTTCACTGCCTCGTCCACAGGAAAAAGAAAAGTCTAATCATAATGTATCTCTCATGATGAGAGCCAGGATGGTGTAGATGAGAGACAGGATGGTATAGTGGTTTGGGAGTTGGACTTAGACCTGGAAGATCCAGGTTCAAATCCCCGCTCAGCCACGAAGCTTCCTGGGTGACCTTGGGCCAGTCACTATCTCTCAGCCCCACCTACCTCACAGGGTTGTTGTGAGGACAAAAAGGAGGGAAGGAAATATGTACACCACTCTGAGCTCCTTGGAGGAAGGGTGGTATAAAAATGTGGAAAATAAATAAATGTGGACAATAAATATCTATAGGAATTACAACAGAGAAGAGAACAGATGGTGCTTAATAATGTCACAAATCAACACAACAAATGTGTGACCTATTTCTATGGGTACTGTGACTGCAGAACTCTTGCAGACTTCAGTTTCTGCACAAGACACAACACACACGCGCGCGCGATTGGCGTACATACCCCAGGATTTGAAGAAGTGGCTCCTAATTTTCATATACTGGCATGGAGAAGACTTATCAATATGCCATTATTTGGAAAAAAAAATAACATATGTTATTATCTATAAATGCGTAATCACCAAGTGTTGAACATTTTGCCCAGAGGCAAGAAGTAAAGACTGGTTACATGTACCTAAAGCAAGGGCTTAGGTTTTATGTATAGCCTATACGTAAACAAAAAAATAGAACTGTTGCCTCAAAGTACCCCAGATGTGATGGGTAGAAAGTTTTTGAATAATTCCCCCCCCTCCCAAAAAAAGCCCTCTCCTATCCTGGGCTGGCCCAGAGTGTGCAGCAGTGCTGATGCAGCTTACCCTTTTTTTTTACTAGTAAAACTTTTTACTACTTTTTTTTACTACTAGTAAAAATCTTCTTACCTCTCTGCCACCAGTTCTTTGGCTAGCATGAATGCAAATAGGTTCAAAGGGGCATGTCAAGTCCAGGCCAGGAGCATAGGATATTGGCACCAGCATTGCCACTGATATCCTCCCCAGCCCACTCTTGACATGCCTCCAACCAGCCCCGATTCCCACCTCGAACTTTCCCCAGAATGCCCCGGAACTCCCCCTCTGCTGACTTACCTGCTCTAGCAGGGGCTCTGGGGGGGGGGGTTGTTGGCATGTGCTCTCGCGGCTGCCAGCTGATTGTGTTGGCAGCCCGGCCTGTGCACTGTTGCAGCGGCTGCTTCACCAGTGGCCTGGGCCTTGCACTGACGGAATACAACACAACAACAAGGGTTAGAAATTTGCAGTTTTGAAAAAAAAGCTAGGAGACAGTTGAATTTTGCAACCAATAGTTTATACCTTTTCTCTACTTGCAGGATTATGGCATACATGCACACAGACTCGATAATTGGGTCCAATTACATTGTCATCACAATAAAACAGAATAAGCTTGCTTCAAGCCAGGAGTGTATTATGATGATATTCTTTGTTTGATACTTGTTGATCAAAGGAGCTAGCACTTGGTTAGTATGGAGATCTACTCAGGGCTGAATCACTGGAGAAAAGGTATGATTTTTGACAAAAGTTGTACATAATGCAAGCAAAACGAAGCAACAACCTTGAAACAAACAAGACACTCAATACATGTGCATAAGAAAATCCCACTTTGTTTTCCACTGTTTTCTAGTTGCCCATTTGAACATGTTGTCTCCTCTACTACTAGCAATGTTTTTTTGGGGGGTCATGATAACATTTTGACTTGTACATAAGGTTTTTAAAAATATATATAATTTAAAAAGCGAATAGTTTTAGATATCATAAGACACTGTACATAAGATTTACCTAAAGGACAGTGGTTTTGGCTGCAGTCCTATACACCACTGTTTCTAAAACGTTTTCAACTTGCGGCTCCCTTGACCATTGGCGACCATTGGCCACGCGGCTCCCCATTACATTATGTTAATGCCTGCCAATTGGCATTGCACTGTTTTTCGAGAGGATTCTGTGGCACTCCGCGGCTTCCCTGACTGGTTTCTGCGGCTCTCCTGAGAATCACTGCTATACACACTTACTGGGAGTAAGCCCCGTTGAACATAGTGGAGCTTACTTCTGAGTAATTGCCTGCGAGATTGCCCTGTTTCTGTCCTTTTCATCCTCAGATGAACAAGGTTGCTTAGGACTATGGTAGTTTCAAATCTCTGTTTACAAAATGTTGTCCTGCTCTTAAGAAATATTTTTAATTCACATTCATTCTCTCTCTCATTCATACACATGCATTTTGTCCACAATCCAGCGATCTATTTTAGGCATGGCCAAGGTCTTGTGTTTTCCTAATTAAAATGTCATTCTTTTTTCCTTTTGTGGAATCACAGCCCTTCCCCCCCAGACCCGTATCACAAACTGCTAAGTTTCAAAAGCAGGTTTCCATGAGTTGTCTAAGGGATGAGGTGGGGGTTGTGAACCTCATCAAACAGTTGTCTGGATTGCAGCTTTTTCTGTTATTGCCAAACAAAAATTATTTTGCATTGGATTAGATTCAAAGAGCCCTTATAATCCAACAAAAGGCACTGGTGTTTACACAAGGAGAGGGGAACTATCCCATTTCTACCAATTCTTCCCCCCGCCAGCTGAAAATTCCCTATTCCTCAATGTGTGTTGTACAAGAGGTGCCACTGACCTTAGGAATGCCTTTTCAGTAAGCATAACAGGTTGCAGCAGTGTCGGGACTGGCCCTCAGCTAGAATCAAAATTAGATAATATCTGTTCTTTGGAGAAGGGCCTCACTGCTGCCCTCAGTTCTTAATGAGAACAGGGGAGTCAGTATACCCTGACCTAGGAGGTATGACCTATGAAGATGCCAAGTAGGGAACCTAAGAATTAGGAGACTTGATTAATTTGGGGGGAACCTTGCCCCCCTCCAAACTCAGGTGCCATAGGGGCTTTGCACAGGACTGTACAAAGCCTTCTGGCATCCTATCCTCTGTCCTTTAGCACTCAGATCTCCAGATTCCAACCCATTATGTCTCCTGCAGACGCTGGTTGGAGAGCTCCTCAGTCTTCAAGCTTTCTGGCCTCATGGCCTCTGACCCTTGATAAACCTAACTAGCTTGGCTGGACTGCTCCCTTGCCTAGCCCAAAAAGAATGGGACAAGTGAGACAAGTGGGATGAGAAAGTCTGGTTGTGTGATAAACCAGCTAGGTTTATCACGGGTCAAAGGCCATGAGGCCAGAAAGCTTAAAGACTGAGGAGCTCTCCACCAAGCAGCATGTGCAGGAGTCATCTTACAGATAAGTGTGTATAGGATTGAGTTCAACATGTGTTCACACAGTTCGATATGCAATAAACATGTGAATTAACAAAAGTAAACAAAGTGTGGATCCTAACCCTCTCTTCTGCGAACAGAAGGCACTTCCATTTGTGCAGGATAGGGGAGAGTGATCAGTGCTTATGTCCAGATAACATTGGAACCTTCCACACTCCACATAATCAGTTTTCCGGGAGGGGGGGGTTACAGAGAGTTGTTAGGTCCAATCCCCCCCACTGCATTATGCCATGGCTCTGACAACACTGGGGAGGAACTCACTGTCCAGCAACCCCCCACCCTGCCGTTTCAGCATCGCCAAGTCAAACACATTAAGAAGCAAGAATAGCCAACCAACACTGTATCCAGTTACATAGTAAAAACATCTGCCCACCCACTCAAACGCTAAAACCCTGAAAACAGTAAAAGGGGGACATAATGGGAATAAAAACAGAGCATCACGGACCATAAACTGGGGTGGGATAAAATGAGAAAGGGAATGATATAACAGCTAAAATGTCTGGGATGACAATAACAACGTGGGGTGAAATAGGATTAAAATGATGCAGATGGGATGAATGGAATTAAAATGATGCAGTAAAAATAAAATAGAGCGTCATGAATCCATGCAGTAGCAGTCAGGCACCATACACCCACGAAGTCAAAGGAACACTATATGACCCCCTCATGCACACACACATATACACATGCCGAGACAATAAGATCAAACCATCAATAGGCGAGAATACATTTAACAAAACCGGAGCACATATAAAACATGAAGAACTAAAACTGCCTATATATGAAGGTGACAGCGATATAAAAATTATAAAAATATATAAATTTATAAATCACTGTTGCTGGACAGTGAGTTCCTCCCCAGTGTTGTCAGAGCCATGGCATAATGCAGTGGGGGGATGCCACTTTAAGTTTTAAGTACTGACTGGCCCCATGCATGGGGAGTGTTAACGTTACTGCTGTAGTTCCTGCCGGAACTTTTCAATTAGAGGGAGTCGACTCTCCTCCAGAACACATTAATTAGGTCGGAGGCAGCGCTGCCGGCTGAGCGCGGGAGCCAGTTACATCCGGGTTCCTGGGGCTCTGAGTATAACTAGGTGTTCCTCATCAGTCTGTTTAACTTCTGAGGATGCCCCAGATGTTTGGGGTGAAACGTAAAGTTTGTATAACATCTTGTTTATTTTGAATAACAATTTTAAACGACGGAGTTTGCCCGGCAAGATGCTGATCTTTAATTCGGAAATTTGGTCACGTTGTGACAACCTGCGAACGTATTCTCTTATGTTTTATTTAATGCAGCGGTTTTCAACCTGTGGTACGCGTACCCCTAGGGGTATGCGGACTGCAGGTTGGGGGTACACGAGATGCTCCCCATTATCAGCTGCTGCGATCAGCAGCTGGTAACGGGCAGTGGAAAAATGCAGGAAAGTGCCATTTTACCGGTTTTTCCGGCCGCGCCACAGGCCGGAAAAATGGGTAAAATGGGGGGAAAGTGCTTTTTTCCGGCCTGCAGCGCAGCCGAGCGGGTCGCTCTTGGATCTCGCGAGATTTCGGGAGATCCAACATGGCGGCTGTGAAGAAAGGTAGGGAGAGCTATGGGGGATAATTTACCCATTTTTCTGGCCTGCGGCGCGGCTGAACGGGTCCTCCGGCTCGCGCTGCAAGCCAGAGGGAAAGGCTACAGCCCTGCATTCGGCATGGCTGTAGCCTTTCCCTCCAGCTTGTGGCACGAGCTGGAGAACCTGTTCGGCCGCACCGCAGGCCAGGAAAAACACTTTTGGGGGGTGCACTTTTGGGGGATACGTGGGTGTATGCGGGACTTGGGGGGCCCATGGGTACACCAACCTTTGGGGGCCCGCCTAGGGGGTATGCAGACCCCCAAAGGTTGAGAAATCCTGATTTAATGAATTCACATTTTCATGTTCAAATCCTACTAGCCTCAAATTCCATCACACAAATACAGTGGAATTAGTCATGGATAACTAGAGCTAACAACTTCCAGTAAGTAATGAGATTAAGGAAGTAAATATTGTTGTTGATTTATCAATTGATAAATCCCATTGGAAGATAGATTTATTTGACTTTACAAAATGGTGTGCTTGTAGAGCCAAGTTTGTAAGTTATTAAGTAAATGTCATACAACATAGTACTTATATCTGCAAGCATTTAGCTTATTATTGATTTTAAATTTATAAATGGTAGAGATCAATCTCTGTCATTGACTTAAAACTCTTTTATTGAAACTACTATTGAAGGTGAAAAATATATAATGCTACGAACAAGTAATTTATGCAAGAAGTGTGGAGGAAAGAAGGCATTGTGGATTGTATCCAGTCAGCATAGGTATTTATTAATGTCATGCGAGGAATTTTATGTAGCGAAGTGGCACTGAAGTGTAATCTATTGTCTTTTTGAAAGCAGTGCACATTTGATGTTACGTAAGATAAATGGGTCTTGCTAATTGGATCAAAGTGTACAATTCTATACAACATAAAATTGTAAAACAAGACTAGAAAATAAATATAATTAAGGGTGCTTTCTAATTAGTAATTGTTTTCTCTGTTAAACAAATTTTCAGTGGCAGAAAAGATCTTTTCCATTATAAACTCAATAATGGAGAATGTAATAATAGGTGTAAATTAACATGGTGGGAAAACATTTACAATGTAACATTCTAAATTAAATATGACATTAACAAGTCTGTTTAAATACTGTATAATTAACGTTTGCTCAAGTCCTGACAAATTATAGCAATATAGACATTAGATAATTTGTTTTGTAGCTTAAGATATTATTCATGTCTTCCTTCAGTAAACATTAAATAAGGCACGTTTCCTTTTATTTCATTCCATACTGTAGTAAGACATGAGCCACACTGACAAAGGGAAAATCAAAATGCAGGAGAACTTAAATATTAACCAGAGGCATTTATTTTGCAAGTAGTATACCATGATTTTTAAAAGATTTAGTGGCATCATCTCAGTTGCCGTTCAGCGGTATTACAAATAAAATACGGAGAATAGTTTATGCATAGCAGGTACAGAGCTGATAATATCCACTGTGCAATAAAATATTTGAATCCCCTGTGTGTCTCCTCAACATTGCTCCACTAAGTGCTTTGCATTGATGTTTGCGTCTGCAAATAAATATTGCCAAAAGTGCTTTCTTTTTATAACAGCAGCTAATAGAAGATTGAAAGCCAGGCACAGAAGCAATGAAAATACCAAAATAAACAAGAAGCAGCCTATTGATTTAATATATGACAAAATATATAAAATTTTGCACATGAGAGTCACAGCAGAATCCAAGCCAGTCAAGAGGGCTTGACAGAGGAAGAGTCAAAAGCAGTCAACTATGTAGCATTTTTAATAAATGGAATACAGATGGTAACTTATACTACAACAGAACTCCTGGCAGAGCTGTCTTCAGACTCTTTGGATATAGTCTTAGGTTTGTCCTCTTGCCTTCCAATGCATGTGAACAGACAGAGAGAAGAAGCCCAATTCAAGCTGTCAAAGTTAAGCCTGCATTTTGCAAATGTCTTGGAATATTGTGTTCTCCATTCTGTCTGGTTCCCTTTTGCCACAGGCACTAGGTAAAATGATCAACTATTAAGCCATGACATTTCCATGTATGGACTGTTCATGTATGGACTGTTTTAAAAATCAAGTGGTAGGATTTTGGAGTAGAAAAGTGCCCCAATCCTATTGGGGATTTTTGGCAGCAGATCTGGCGATCCGCAACCATAAGTCCCCTTGCAATGGTGCAGACATCTCACCACCATCATGCGCTGTAGAGCTGCTGACAGAAACGGCCAGAGGCTCCGTGCACATATTAGAACTGCCCAGATGAGTTGGTGACTCTGTGACTGCCCCCCAAACACACACACACTGCAGGATGCAGTGCACGTCCTCTTGGCACGGCTGCATCAGTGCTGGAAAGTTGGAAAGGATTGGACTCCCTGTCTGTCAAGGCAATTATATTAGATTCCGACATTCTGGTTGATGTTTCAAGCTGGTTCCTCTGATAATACCCAAGGTTTCGGCCCGGGGACAGTGGATACTGCTGGTGTTTATCCATTTAAAGTACAATGAACATTATGTTGCTCAAGATTTTGGGCATATTCTGACTCATCTAATAGGATGTTTGTTCTTCTGGAACTGTACCTGGAAGAACACAGATGGGACATTGCATGTGCAAATGTTCCCTGTCAAACGATTACGGTATCCCACTTTCCCCCCCAAAGTGGGTAACATTATTAAAACATTATTAATAAAACATTATTAAAATACAGCATTATACACAATTATTTTTATAATTATGAAGAAACAGCAGATTGGCAGAGTCAGAGAGAGAGTCAGAGAGAGAGAGAGAGAGAGACCTTTCCCTCCAAATATATAGCCTTGCAAGACCATCATAACCCCCACAGCACAAAAGATTTAAAACAACTAAATTGATTTATTGGCCTGTTTTATTGTAGGAAGGTGACTTTTAAATTAATATATAAAAATCCTCAAAAGGTTATTTGTGTTCCCAGTATAGGCTAAAACTAAGGTCATTTGAAGTTGGTCTGATATTCTTTTATAAGCAGCATCTGGCTTTTTGGCGTAATCTCTGTTCAGTTTATTCTGTTGGCTTTGGAGTACTTTGTGCATCTGTTGGATAGCCTCCTGCCATTTTATTTATATGTGTTCAAATCTGGCAGCATTTAAAGAACATGAGATCAGATTGAAACTGAAGCAGTTCAACATAATATTTCAATATAAAACAGTTCAGTCTGTAGTGGGCACAGGATTTATGCATAGTGGAATCTCCTTAGGGCTAAACACGCCTTCATTTCCCCCCCCCCCTTGCACAAGCCATTTTAGGGAAAGGGAAACTTGAGTGTGCAGCTCACATTCTGATGTTGACTAGGAACAGGAGGTGGATAGGGGGTCATCGATCATTGATCTTCGGATTGTGCCTCTGAAAATGGTCCAGGATTGGACCGAAACGTTGGTTTCTCTACCTTCTCACGTTGGATTTTAAATGTATATTGCCTGACAAACGGATACCGGGTTCACGGGACTCTTTTTGCCAGTACTGGATATCGTTTTAATTCTGTGGAGCTGAGTAGCAATAAATTTACATGGCATCTTCACCCGTATTCTGTAAGTCTTGTTGGATAGGGGGGTGTTGCTTTGACCACTGTCACACTGTAGCACCTAGAGAACCGTGAACAAGCAGCGGCCAAACAAGCCACCACCACCCCATGATTCCCATTCGTGGGAGGCATGTGGGAGGAGGAGACTGTAGTGAGCAGCCCCCCTCCAGACATACACTGGCAGGTCGGCTACTCACTCTCCCAGGTACTCTGCACCCCTCTGGAGTGGCTCAAGACACTGCCACGCCACCAGAAAGGCTGCAGGTTCCTGTGCACTCCTAAACCAGGAGAAGAAATACAACTGCTCTGAACCAGAGACAGTAAAGGTAGGTGCCACCAGGCTGAGAAAAACCTCTTGACTTCTCCAGGTCTCAGCCCCCCTGGAGAGCCTCAGAGTTAATACAGAAATGGTAGCGTTTATGGCTTCAGGCGAGGCAGTCTGGACTTAGTCCCCTCACGTTCCCAAGAACCACACCAGGTTAAAATAGAATGATGGTTTATTTTAGACTATGCAAAATAAGCATGGAAAGAACTGCTAGCATATTAGGCATAACGAACCAGATTGAAAACATAAGCACAAAACAAGAAAGGATAAATCCTGCACTATACATTGGGTATCCTAACACTCACCAAGATGTAAAAGAATGTTGCAAGGCCCTCAGCCACAGCCTGGGCTGAGGGATGGCATCCGCAAGGACAGGGAGACTAGCCCCAACCAAACGTTAGAGAGAAGCAAGAGAGAAAAAACGGTTCCCCCCAAGGGTCAGTTAAATAGAATATTTGAAAGCATTTGATGGACACAGGTAAGATGACCAATCAGGTACGGCCGGGTGGGTCATCCCATGACCGATGACTTCACTCTTCCTTCCTCGTGATCGGCTAACAGGTGCAGAAAATAATGAGGGAAGAAAAAAGCATTATCATATTCCCATGCAGATAAAGGGACTAACAAGCAGTAGTCCCAGGGATGGTACGACTCCCCAAGGTTGCTGGCGAGCTGCCAATCACCAGGGCTCTGCACTCAGCAGACTAGAGGGTGGGAAAGGAAGCTGCAAAGAAAATCCAAGATGGAGACAGAACCAAAGTTTACAACCCAGACCAACTCTACAGAGACACTTGATGGGCCACCACCAATTTGGCTTGGTGTCCAGTGCCAAGCCCAAACAGTGGACCCAGGTTGGTCACAGAAGCACCTCATCCTGTGGCAGTGAGCTAAAAGTCAACAGAATCTGACCCACCTGAAGTGTCCACAGTTTGAGGCAGCTACGTTAATGGG
This sequence comes from Plestiodon gilberti rubricaudatus, assembly GCA_026170595.1. Lineage (NCBI taxonomy): Eukaryota > Metazoa > Chordata > Lepidosauria > Squamata > Scincidae > Plestiodon > Plestiodon gilberti. The sequence goes on from JANXHW010000003.1 coordinate 145,552,072, forward strand.
CCTGACCTCTTTTGAAATCCTACCTTCAGATCTGAAGTTTACCGAGATAGTTGGAAACACATTGTGCAATTGTTTAGCAAAATGCCTACCAAAGGAGAAGGATAGGGGCGAAAGCTGTGTCATATTGATAGTAAGACGTAGGCCTGTAGGGCAGTAGAGTTCATGTCATCAAGGTAGATGGATCATTCTACTACCAGTACTGTATTTCTTCTTCTGTTTGATTTTGCAGAAACCATTATTTATTTATTTATCGAACAGCTGTTACGCCGCCAGAGTGTGCATTCCGGCAGTGTAATGCGCTTTTCAGCTGTCGCAAACGCGACAATACTGGAGAGCGTGGCTTGGCCACTGCTGCAAGCAGCGAGCAGCTGGTTTCATGCAGCAATGGACACGGAATGCCCACTGCCTGAGGTAAGGCTGTGCAGGGGGCAAGAGGAAGGTGGGGAGGGAATGAAACGGAGTGGGGAGGAGGGCGGATTGCATCCGGGAAGGGGGAGGGTTCAGCAGCGGGGGCGCCCATTGAATCATGACACCTTCCAGGACCCAATCCGCCTTCACCAGTCCACGTGGACTTGCACCAGCAATATTGCTGGTGCAGGTCCAAGTAGACCTGGTGGCCGGGCATGGATTTACCTTGGGGGCAAGGGAGCAAATGTTCCCATACCCCAAAGAGGTCTCCCGAGGCTGAAACTCTCCCACGGGATTCAGCAGGCACCTCATTGGCACCACTGCATTACTGTGCAGGGAGTTAGGTAGGATTGGGCTGTAAATGATTTGTATCCCACCTTTCCCTCCAAATAAACTGAGCTATTTATAATAATAATCAAGATTGCATGTTTTCTGTTGGTGAGCAGCTTCAGACTTTGGATATCTAGAATTTAGGTACGTTAGATTGCCTTTAGTTAGATTTAAAAATAATAATAATAAACCCTTCTCCCGTCCTTTTTCTCTTCCTCAAAAAGAAAATGCACAGGGTGCTATTTCCCTCCACCCTCAGCCATCCCAGGCTGGATAGGCATAAATAATTCTTTAAAAGTTCTATTTCTCTCTCCCCTCTCTCTGTATTAAAATCAAAGACACATTTCTTTTCCCTCATTCTCCTCCAGCTGGAAAGCACAAAACCTTTCCCCCCCCCCATATTTTTCTTTTTACTCTTAAAAAAACCCATTTAAATATGTACATTCAAAAGAAACACTCAAGTGAGTTTTGTTTTTTTCATTGTGAAAAACTGTGTGGTGTTTTATGAGTTGAATGACCACCACTGTTCATCACCGTTTGGTAATTTTATCAAATTTCTGTCATACTACATTGTGGTACCAACCCTTGAAGCAGTACTTGAGGTACCCAGCTTTAAAAAGTATTTTACTGATCATTTTGAAAGATAAAGTATTTTATTAGAGACATGTCCTTCCCAATTTTCCACATTAACCCCATGGGTTTCCTGAATTTTTCTAGCTTTTTTCAGGCCTTCAGTTCTGTAGGCAAACCTATAAAGTAAAACGTCAATGTCTAAATAACTCTGTGTGCCTTCATTTTAACAGTGGGCACAACCTTCTGCATAATTAAGCATCCTAAGTGCACAGAAACTTAAGTGCACTTAATTGTGCATGGTATTGAACCCTACTGTGTGACCTAACACTTAACACCCACGCTCAGTGTTTGTTTTGCTACCCAGCATTTATATGTGTTATATAATACGGTAAATCATAACTGAACATACACACACACAGAGTCTGCTACACCAGGACCTTTTCAAGCCAAGCGAAACATAACACAGCATAACATGAACATCATTTTCTTGATTAACTTTGATGAACCTCTAGTCATTATCCATTATAGTAACAGTAAATTGGAAATGCTGCTTTGTTATTATAATATATATAGGCAGTTTTCATGAGTCATAGAATTTATGACTGCTGGTACTTGACACTGATAATGAAATACCATATTTTGCCTTTCCTTGGAAATAAAATATAACGCACAGCTGCAACTATGCATCCTTTGCTTTATGCAGGAAGACAGAGAGTTCTGTATTTTTCTTAGCTTTATGCATTTTTATTCTAGATTGCCCAATCCTATACTTGCGATATGCAAGCATATGTCTAAATACACCAGAGTAACGAAAAGCCCCACCAGCATAGAATTCCATCAGCCAATGGATGTGCCATGGACACAGGTGCAACACTGGAGAAATGCTGTTGGTGGAGAGACCAAAATAGGGAGGAGATTGGGGAATAACGTGGGAGGGACGAGGGGGAGTTCATGTACACCATATCCTAATGCCACTTGAGATGACGGACATGCTCCCATCACTGGAAAAATGCTACACCAATAACAGAGCTGGTGTAGGAAGGAGTAAACTCATAGGGAACAATGGGGAAGAGAAAAACCAGAAAATTATACCTCCTGCCACCCCTCCACCCCACACTCACTTTCCTATGACAGCGCATAGGATATAGGCTACATTTGGAAGCCAATCAGATCACACCAACCCTATGATATAAGCCTCTGCCAAGGAGACTACAGCTCAGATGATAAGATGCACAGCATGGGGCTATACCTCTCTAGCCTCTCAAAGGAGAACTTTGCTGATGGGAATTATGGTGAAAGGGCACTTGGCACACAAAGGAAGCACCTCTTGTCCCTCACAACACATATGGCAAGATGTTTTGTTCACACTTGTCTTCTCAGAATTCTTATTGCAGGTATTCTGCCCAGGAAGGACTCCACATACTAACGCCAAGTGGCACCTCTACCTCACCAGCCCAACAGGGGAAGCAAGCACAATGCACCCCACACAGGTAAGCAAAGCAGAGGCGTAGCAGGGCCAGGGGGATACAATGCCCCCAGGTGACAACGGTAGTCTCCTCATGAGGAGGAGCTGCAGCAGGTGTTTTGTGCTCTGCAGCTGCTTTTTTGCAGCCAAAGGGCTGCATTTTGCAGCCGTGGAGCATAATCACGCTGAAAGCATCGCATTTTTCTGGCCCTCCCACCCGTTCCAGGTCCTGGAAGGCTTGAAATGAATCCTTCCGGGAGCGCAGGGGGCGAGAGCGATGACGTGAAACGCGTCATCACCCCCCCCCCCTTTCCGGGCAGGCCAGCAACACTACTGAAGCAAAGGAGAGGAGAGAATTCTATCCTGCGATGTATTGATGCTGTACCTCTGCTCCCTGTCTCTATCCCACCCATTGATACTGACCATTCAGGATTATCAAATGTGACTTTACTACAAATTGTGTTGCCTAACCATCCAGTTCTTTTGCAACAGCTAAGAGCTGGGAGTGTCTGCTCTCCCTTGTGTATGCCGCAGACTCCAACTATTGGTACTGCTGGCCAAACACTCATCTAAATTCCTTTTGTTTTTCAGGACTGCATTGCCACATAGGGTGGAACAGTCATGTTCCACAGAGTTCTACTGCAGCTCACCCAGGAGACAGAATGGTGCTTGCCCCCTACAGGGCAATACTGCATGTAAATGTTGATGGCACCACTCTTCCTCACTAACACCGAGTATGCATCTCAGTCAAGAGAACAGGTGTGACGATGTTGTCAAGTCCTTCTCTTCCCCCCCCCACAGACAGCTGTTCCACAGGCAAAGACACCGTGCAGACCCCAAGGGAAGCCTACAGCCTGCCTGCGGTAAGCCCAGTTGCTGCTTGGGGAGGTTGCTGACCTACTTGTTCCATTCAGGCTGCTGTGGCTTTGCAAACTACATTACAGACAGTAAGCCAACTGGCACAGCCAGACCTCACTGACATCTGTTACTTGGCTGTCTTGCCAGTTAACTTCTTGCCAGATAACTTGTGATGGTAGAACAGCCCTGCTAGGAGGAGATGGCAACCTCATGTGTCTTTCTCTTTCAGATGCTGCTCTATCACTGATGCAGTTCAATAAAAAAACTTTTACTTGATCACACTTGTTGTCACTTTGTCAGGAGATAGGGATCTCTTCATCCCACATCCTTGTTTCTTACCTCTGCTGGCTTCACAGTGGGACTCTGAGTGTGTGTGTGTGTGTGTGTGTGTGTGTGTGTGTGTGTGTGTGTGTGTGTGTGTGTGTGTGTGTGTGCGCGCGCGCGCACTCTCTGCTCTCAGGGTCTGCAGCATCCTCTCTCAATCTTTTATGGTAATGGGCTCCCTTGTTCTCTGCTGCCATGGTGTATGGCAGAAAGTTGCAGGAGGATTGGGAAGGCAGCATATCGATAGCCACGCTGGCAGGTTCCAGCAATGAAGCAAGGACATGCAGTGTGTGTGGATGTGGTTAGATGGGCAAGCCACTGCAGTAGACACCCTATGTCACAAGCCAGTCCAATGATTGGCCCAGGCAATGTTCCCTCTGATAGGTTCATGTGATGTGAGGTGTTAAATGCTGGAAGAGGTGCTCTTCGTTTGTCTCCTGCTGCGACTGAGAACAGCTGTGTACTGCTCTCAGTCGCTCTCTCAGGGAAGGCAAAAGTCGCTGCTCAGTCACTGCTCTCAGGGAAGGCAAAAGTATATACAGGTGGGCCCCCATATCCACTGATTCGCTGTCCACGGTTTCAGTTATCCACGGATCGTGGGGACCCCCCCCCCAGGCTTTTACTTTTTCCCAGTAAGCTTCATTTCTTCCTTAAAGAAACAGGAGAAGCTTATTACAGGCAAGTAGATTAACAGAAACCTTGCAGAGCCTCTCTAGGACTTAGTCTCGTTCTACTTGCCTGCAATGGTGGCTGCTTCTCTGTTTGTTTTGAGGAAGAAACAAAGCTTGCTGAAAGAAAAATAAGAGCTGGGGGGCAAGCATGCCTGCCTGCAGGGGAGGCAGGGTGGGGGGGCCCTCAGGAAACCCTGGAGGGGGTGTTTGCTCTTATCCACGGTTTCAAGTATCCACGGAGGGGCCTGGAACATATCCCCAGCGGATATGGGGGCCCACCTGTATATACTTTTGCCTTCCCTTGGCAAAAATCTCATTTCCAGCTGGTGAGTGCATCACAGCAACTCTGTCCCAAACAGAGAGACTTGAGTGTTTGTTTCCCATGGCTTTCTGTTTCTGAGGAAGCTGTCTTTCCACCCTTGCTCTGCTCAAAAAGGTATTCCTTGGATGTACAGTCAAGACCTTTTTATCCACTGGGGTTTTGTTCCCGGAACCCCAGTGAATAATAATAATAAAAATCAGTGTTGTATGAAAACATGGGGGTGGGGAGCAGTGCCACATTACCTTTTTTCCAGCATCTTCAGCGCTTCCCTCCTCCTGAGTTTGTTTAAACTGACTGGAAAAAAAAGAAAAATCTCCTGGTTGCATTTTCTCTTTTTTTCAACAGTTTAAACACACCGGGAAGCGGCTGGCAGGCCCCCGGCAACGCTGAAAAATAAGTAATGTGGCACGGTTGGACTCCCTCTTCCACAGTTTTGCCACCCATGCTGAGTCAAATCCGTGGATTAAAAAACATGGATAAAAAAGGTCCGACTGTATGTGTTTGTGTGAATGGAATAAGGGGCTTGAACCCTGGGTGGGAAAGCAGCAGTTCTTTGCTTTTGCCCCTTTACTCTTAATGCCACTGTAGCTTCCATAGGGAGTGCTGAGGCATCCTTGTGCTCTGTTGTGTGGGTGATGTCCTTGGGGCATCTCCCCATGGTTGGCAGTGGTGCCTGTTGCTGTGTTGCTTATTCTGAGTGGCTAGTTGGGGGCGACATATCCTGAGTGATAGCCACTCATTGGTCTTGTGCCTACCCCGCCCCCTGCTCGATTCACCCTTGTAGTGCTTCTCTGGCTGCCAGTGTTGGGGCTGGGTGGATGCGGTGATTGGATCCGTGGATGGCACACTGACGAAGCACATTGCACTGATGATGCACCAATGTCACACCAGTGATACACCCCTTTTGGGACTGGGAACCATTTAGTTATTTAATCTTCTCTATAAGGAAGGCTGAGCACCGAAGAATAGATGCTTTCGAACTGTGGTGCTGGAGAAGACTCCTGAGAGTCCCTTGGACTGCTAGGAGATCAAACCAGTCAATCCTAAATGAAATCAACCCTGACTGTTCCCTGGAAGGACAAGTACTGAGGCTGAAGCTCAAATATTTTGGCCACCTAATGCGAAGAGAGGAGTCTCTGGAGAAGACTCTGATGCTGGGAAAGATTGAAGGCAAAAGGAGAAGGGGAAGGCAAAGGATGAGATGGTTAGACAGCATCACCGATGCAACGAATATGAAAATGAGCGAACTCAGGAAGATAGTGGAGGACAGGAAGGCTTGGCGGGATATGGTTCATGGGATCACGAAGGGTCGGACACGACTTAACGACTGAACAACAACAACAAAAATAAACCACTTTGTGAACTTTTTTTGTTGAAAAGCAGTATCTAAGTATTCACAATAATAATAACAATGTGCTGACATCAGGATGCCACTTCATGGATGAAGGGCTGTGTCGGAGTTGCCATGGACATTGTCAGTGTTACTGGGAGGGCTGAGCCAGCATGGCGTTGCTTGGATGGGCTTAGGATGGATAAGGCATTGGCATGGTGTCCTAATTGGGATTGAGCTGCAAGTGAACTGAGTCACACCAATAATTCTGACTGTTCAGACATTTGTGAACGTATGAGATTTCATGCTAATATTCAAATATTGCATAAAATGAAGAATTTGTGTTTTGTTTGTCTCTTCTCCGAGGAGTGTGGTGTTCAGGACAATGTTTGATTAGCCTTTTGCCCTTAAAGGAGAGAGCACTAGAAACTTAGACTTTTTTTTATAATGTATGTGTGTGCATATTTATGGGTTGAAAGGGAGTGATAGTGTGGTCATTGCATTAATGAATCCTGGAAGAATGTTCAGGGGAGCATCATCTTTGACTTTCGAGTAAGCAACTACATTGAACAGCTTTAAAGGAGGAGGTGGGTGGGTGGGATAGGCTGAGGATTACCAAACTTGTTAATGGAATCTTATAAAAGAAAATTTCAAAATGGCCGTATGAAGTTTGATAAATGGGAAAAGAAATTTTCCTTTTAGTAGCTCTATTCTATTCAGATATTATATGAACACAGAAAGGAGGAGTGCACCCAGCCTCCATTCATTCATTTTAAGATCTGAAAGAGCTGCAGCATCTACAGCTGTACCCAAGGAGGGCTCTTGCTATGTGATCAAGAATGCTGAAAATAAAGGGTTACTGATGGCATGGAGGGAATGCTCCACACGTTAAGTTGTGCACATGGAAGCTCTTGCTGACCGTTGTAATGAACATCAGGGATAGGCACCACCATCTTGCATGATGGGCATGTGACAAATTGCCAGAATTAAGTGATGGACAATTGGTGTGCAGGGGGATTGTCATTCATTCAGTGTTGTTTCATGGATTATTTTATGTGTAGTTTTGTGTGTGTTTGTGTGTGTGTGTGTTTTCAAGATTATTGTCCTCTCTCTCTCTCTCTCTCTCTCTCTCTCTCTCTCTCTCTCTCATATTATATATATATATAACGTCAACGTCATCGCCAGTCACTTCCGGTCATATATATATATGACATTGCGATGTGACTGGCGATGTGACTGGAAGTGACTGGCGATGACGTTGTCGTCAGTTTCACCAGGGTTTTCATGTTTTTGGAGCCAGAAAACACTGGTAGGGCGGTCAAGGCGGATGGGAGGGCGGTCAGGGCGGATGGGAGGGCCCTTCCCAGCGCTCCCAAGAAGCTCGGCTAAAGGCAGGAGAGTCTCGGGACCGAAAATGCGGTGCAAACATGCGGTGCAAACATGCGATGTCAGAGTGGGGTTCTGGTGGACCAGTAGTCCGCATTCCACCTCCAGTCGGCCAGAGTACCACTGGTAGTATGCGCACTGCTGGTTGAGAACCCCTGCTCTAGATCAGGGGTTCTTAACCTTTTTATGATTACAGACCCCCAATGGATTGCCCAGTATGTCCCCATACCCCCTTCGCCAGATTGTCAAAATGATCATCACCATGAGTCCTGTTAGGTACCAGTATATGACTTCAAAAGATGTCAATAGCTTGATTTTACTTTACATATGGATAGCTAGAAACAGAGCGCCTCAATCAGAACAACATGCTTGGCAATTTTGAAAAGTTTGAAAGCTGACAGGGGGCTCAGTGGCTTCTTCCAAACACCTTCTGGTCAATGGGCAGCAGCAGCAGCAGCCCTGCTTAACAAGGAGAGACTCCACCAAGATCCAGGTTGTGTGGGAGACTAAATGTATTGAAATGGTGAGACTAGGATGCAGGGTCGGGCAGCGGAAAGAGAAACAATGCAAGAGAAAATAGGAGAGATGAAGGGATAAGAAAGAAAACAAAGGAAGGAGGAACCAAGAGCTGGAAGTGGAGATGGACATATTTGCAAGCAGAAGAAATGCAAAGGCATTTCATCTCTGGTTGTCCTCCCTGCTGCTCACAGTTACTTCACACCGAAAACAGAGAGATTCTTCCTTTGCTGCAAACGACTGGGCTGGAACAACCAAGGGGTACAGCAGGAACAGTGCACCAGTCCGCCCACCCATTCTGGTCTCCTCTAGCTACTCTGGGGGAAGGGATGAGAAAGAGAAAAAGACAGCCAGGAAAAGAGCGAGAGCAACTTTCTCTTCTGGGTTCTCCTTGTAGAGTCAGGGTCAGGGACCTTAATATTTTTTACCATAGACACCTTACATGTTGCCTATCATGGATATGTTGCCTATCCTTGATGAACAGGTGAAAGTTGGGCATATGCAGCCCCCCATGAATAGGGATTTTGTTCTGAATTGGAACTCCAACCTAAATAAGTTAGAACCCCTGAATGCTTTTTTTGTCCTCTTGTGATTTGTTGAGAATCAATTAACTTGCTTCTGAACATGCTTACAAATTTTATACACTGGTTATTTAGATTGCTGGGTTTGGATGAGGGTTTATTTCCATTCAGGGGTTTTCACGAAAGCAATTAAATCTCTCACCTTCAAACTGGCTTCTGTCAGTGCATAAGTGGCTGTTATCTGAAGACTCTGCATGATTGTATTGATGTTTGTATAGCAAGATTTCATGGTTAGTACAAATCATAAACGCTATGAAGGATGAAGCATCAATGAATCCAGCTTTAAAATTGCTGGGAGCTAAAGTTTTAAAACTCATGCTGCAAAGTGAAAAATGAAATTTAACCAGGCATTTTGGCGAAGGAGAAGTAATTTATTGAATGTAAGATGAAAAGCTGTGAGAGTAAACATCAATCTCATCTTAGACACATGTCACTGATTGATGTTTGCTCTGCACTGCTGCCTGGAGGTAAACTCTTTGAAATAGCATAGTAGGTACTTTATCTGTCTGAGAGAAAGAGCACAGTTTGTTAAGTTGCTGCTTTTTTGAGACCCTGCTGCATCTTCATGTTCAATCAAAGGGAAAACAGTAAATCAGAGTAATTGCTTTGCCCTGTGGCATTTCTGTTTGTAAATGGAGGAAAAAATACTGTAGAATCCTCAAATTAACTTCTGTTTAAACTAGGTGAAAAGTCCAAAAAGTCACTTGCAGCCTAAGTATAGCATTTTTTTTATTAATCATGTCACCACCAGTCCATCAGAAGCAGATACTTCATTTCTAATTGCACTATGGCTTACAATTTCATTTCAAAATGCTCTTAAACACTAACAAATGTAAAATTGTTGCTTCTGGAAAATCACCACAAGCCATTTGCAACACAGGGTTTAGAAGTAGTCATCATTTTGATTTAGCTGAAAATGAAATTGATGTCAATAAATTGGCCAGTGAAAGAGTTGGATACACAACTGATAAAATGCAAAGCAAAAGTAATATATGCCTATTAGATGGACATGTTATTGAACAATATGATTCAACATTACTTTTTAATTAAAATGATTATTCATATAAATATGTGAACTTACCTTATGTTAGCCAGATTATTAGTCCATTTAGCCCAAGATTGTCCACTCTGATAGGTAAGCGGTCCTAGGCCGATGTCTTTCTTAGCCTTGTTACTTGATGGCCAAACTGGATGTTCAGTGGAAGAGATGGATCTTCACCAAACATGTAAAAAATAGAGTGAAAGCACAGGTCTTAAAAGGAGTAATGTGGGCAGGGAGAAGTATTTAACCCTTTCCTCACCTACTACTTATCCCTTCACACATCTCTCAGCTTGCTAGGAGATTGCTAGGAGCAGGTAGCAGGGCTGTTGCCTTCATGCCATGCTTGGAGGCTTGCCAAAAGCATCTGTCTAGCCATTGTTGGAAGCAAGATGTTGGATTAGATCAGTGGTTTGTGACCCCCCCCCCCGCATTACGCACCTGGGAATTACTAGACTTTTAAGGAGGGTGGCTAACCCGTCGGCAACGTCTGCGCATTGCTTCCAGGTCTCCCCACTGCTGCCACCACTGCCAAAGCCAGGTAAGACAAAATGGTGTTGTTGTTTTTTCCTTACTGAGATTCGGCAGCAGTGGGGAGACCTGGAAGCGACATGCAGACATCGCCTACGGGTCCCTCGTTGGGTCCCAACCTCCCCTTAAAAGGGTAGATGGTTAGGAACCATTGGATTAGATGGACCCTTGGTCTGATCCAGCAGCATTGGTATGTTGGTATAGCTTCGTGGCTAACAGCACAATCCAATGCGTATCTACTTAGGTGTATGTACCATTACCCTGAGATGTGTGCAATTAGGGTAAAGGGTGTACTAGTGAGTCTGACTACTGCCAACTTGAACTTGAGCTACATCATCCTGAGTGGAGTTTGAAAAGGAGGAACTTGGAGGAACCTGAAAAGGAGGAACTTATTTAAAAGTTTTAAAGCAAGATTCCTGGTTTGTAATGATTGTAAAACCCCACAAAAATCAGTATGACTTGCTCGCGGGCAGGTGCTCTTAGGATTGCAGCCTAAATCTCACTATTTCTGACTGAAGCCATTTCATTTCCTTCTAACTCATGCACAACTTTACAAGTTGTTTGTTTATTCAACTGCGAAGGGTTCAAGAGTTAGAAGGAAAACAATACTTGAAATTAATTTTTTCATATTCTGCATTTGAGAAAAATGTGCACAGCCAGGTATTTGAGCAGCAGAAGCAGAAACAGTAATATTTAGGTACCTGCTCCATCTCTTCCAAACATTCTTTGTTGTACTCTCGTACTCAGAGAAGAAAGGCAGGCAGTATTTTATGAGAGAGGCCATTCTTTCATGGCATGAATAAATAAGTATCTTCTCACTGCTCCTTTTCCAACTTTTGTGGCCTATGCCAGCAGCAAACATGAAGCAAGCAGTAGAAAATACCTAAATTATTGTGATTGACATGCATAATATGCAAATTAGGCCGCACAGATTTAGGGAACTGGGATAAGACAAGCCCTGCCTTGGAAGGACACACGTCGTCCTTCACCTTATTGCATTTATTATTTGTTGGAGGATGGTGTTTTGGGGAGAAGGAAGATCTTTCTGTACAAATTTAATTCAGTTCTTTGGCCACCCCTCCAAGCATATTTATTTATTCTCAGACGTTGTGACAGTGTCATATCAGTCATACAGAAGAACTGTTTTCAGTTGTCATTTCATGACTGTGGCTGATTAGCAGACTTCAGAAGACGGTGCATTATTGTGAAAATCTCTGCAGCACGTAGTTTTTAACAGCCCTTTAGGGAGCTTGCTAATGAAAAAGCACTACAGAACCTAGTTAGTAGGATTTGTTTGTTTGTTTTTGTTGTTGAACGCAGCATTCTCACATAACACTCTCAGGAACTGGCATAAGAGGAAATGTGTTCATAGTTGCTATTTACACAGAACTTTAATTACTGTCTGCTTTTAAAAGTAACCAGTCTTTTCTTCTCAAAATGCTTCACCAGTGCCTCTGTCTCAATTCATCACTGAAATGTGTTCAGTGCAGGCTAGAGCCTGCCTGCCTCCAGAATCTTCTAATTTAATTAGTATGTGTGTGCATGTGTGCACCCGCATACAAGTGAGAGAGAGAGAGAGAGAGAGAGAGAGAGAGAGAGAGAGAGAGAGAGAGAGAAGGTGGCACAGATGTATCTCAAGACTTCAGCTTCCCTGCCTTACTGGACTGGTATTAAACTGATCCATGTATTTGTTATCTTCGCCATCTGTCTGCTAACCATACATTTTTACATAGATATCACCCTAGCTCATTTGATTAATTCTACTTTTCTTCATTTCTTTTGCTGTAGTGTTTATGATCCTGACAGAAATATGCTGCGGAGGAAAGAATGGGAAAGGAGAAATCAGGAGACCCAACTTGAAGATGGCATATTTAATACCAGTTACTCCCTCTTCAGTGAACCCTACAAGGTATATCTTTTCTCAGTACTGTATTCCCCATTGTTAAAGAAGTGATGACACACTGCACTCACAAAAGTGGTAAAATTGGTAGGACAATACCTCTTAGTGGGCAAATGTTTGTTTGTGGAAGGGACTCATTGGAATTCATTCCCGTGTTCTGGGATGAGGTAAACCATGGGTTCTCAACATCTTACCTGCTGCATATCACCTCCACGCCACTCTCCCACCACGTACCAGTGGAAGTAAGTGCCGATGATGACATCATCAGCACACTTCCAGGTTTCTGCTGCACCGGAGTCCTGTAAAAGGTAAGCTAAGGGGCTTGGGCATGCGGGAGGGCCTTTGCCGAGCCTGGAAGGCTCTGCAGAGCTCAAGGCGCTGGTTCCAGGGCTCTGGTGCAGGGCAGTGCGGCCTCCCTGGCGACCACCATCTTGGCAGTCAGGGAGCCGCGTACCACCAGCTGGCGGTCCGTGAACCAGTAGTGGTATGCGTACCACCGGTTGAGAACCCCTGAGGCAAACTATATCTGAAGTGTTTGTTACAAATGCCCAATCAACCTTTTCTTGAAAACCTTCAAAGGAAAAGGTTGCCACAACCCAATTGGCAGTTTTTCTGTCACTGAACTGCTCTTATACTTGGGATTTTATGAAATTTTGTAAAATTTCTAGAATACTTGTAGTCTGTTCTAATTTAGCATCTGCCATGGACTTGAAACGGGTCATCAGCGGGTTTCATGGCTGAGCAGGGATTTGGGCCTGGGTCTCCTCAACCCTGGCCAGCGGGTGGCGCAGCGGGTTAAACCGCTGAACCATAAGCTGTCGATCGAAAGGTCGGCAGTTCGATTCCCGCAACGGGGTGAGCGCTCGTTGCTTGGCCAGCTCCTGCCAACCTAGCAGTTCCAAAACATGTCAATCCTGATGAATCGCATGTCAATGCGAGTAGATAAATAGGTACCGCTTGCGGGAAGGTAAACAGTGCTCCGTGTTCCAGCTGCATGCTACGCGCTGCGGCAAGGAGAGTCATGCCGGCCACATGACCACGGAGGCGTCTTCGGACAATGCTGGCTCTTCGGCTTTGAAATGGAGATGAGCACCACACCCTAGAGTCGGACACGACTGGACTTAATTGTCAGCGGATACCTTTACCTTTTAATTTCAAGTTACATAGCATCATTCCTCAAAATAAATGTTAGTACCATAACAACTTGGTCTGGGAAAACTAACCATATACATTATTTTGTGTATCCTGTTTTAATTGGTCATTAAACATAATCTGCAGGATATATATTTTTTGCAGTCTACTATAATGAACTGTCCTCACAAAGCAAACATTAATATTAATATCTCATTGAGTTTTAGATGCTTATTTTTCAAAGTGCACAAAAGTAAGGCAGTGTTATGTTGCAAAAAATAAAATGTTTTAAAATGAATTTTTGCAGTGTCTAATAACACTTAAAATAACCATGACAATGCTGATGCTGACATTTGATGCTGATGCTGATGATGGTGGTGGCAGCGGCACATTCCCTCTGGCCTGGTACTTGTAGCCTTGGGTCAAAAGAACTATGGGCATGGTCCAGCCACTAATCGCTAATACTGTATTGCATTGCATTATCATACTGCCATTGAAATACAGTATGTATGGTACTGGGTTGGGAAGATATCCAAATGTGCATCCCTACTCTGAAGCTAAACTGATAGTTCCGATGCTAAATGTGTACTGAAGCTAAATGTATGGTTGTGCCTATAGGAGGGATGAAATAGGGAGCAAAGAGAGCCATACGCTAGGCTTGAATGAACAAAGGCCACAACTTCATTGCAGATGTACAGACATCCAAGTAATTTGACTAACTCAAGGCAGAAGCAGGGTATTACCTAATGTAGCTATAATCTAGCCAGGGCTGGCTGACCCATGGAAGCGACTTGAGTTGGTTGCATCAGGCGTGGATTTGGGGGGAGGTGGTCTGGCACCCCATGTCTACCCACTGTAATTGCCGTGATTCCCCTGCCCATCCAGCTGCCCAGCTGTCCTGTGTGTGCCTGAGTGAAAGTTGTTCTGCACTGTTGCCTTCAACCTAGGGAAGCTTGCTATCTCTAGATGTGATGGCTGGTAGACAGGAAATCTGGAACTGGTAGGAAATACCATGGTAATTCACTGTGTGTGCTGTGTTTTTATTGCTTTGAAGTATAGCATAAATTAGAATTTTAGGAAATGCGCACCATCTCGCCCTTCACCTCAGGCACCAAATGACTTGGGCCGGTCCTGATTCAGCCAGCATGCTGATTAGCTTTTTAGTGAAGGAGGTGATATCAGAAAGAGGCTGAGGAACGTTTAACACTGTTCTCCATTACCCGCCTTTGAGGGTGTAGCTTCTGGTTCCCTCCCTCTCCCTCTCCTCAGCTGCATAACCTGGTTATTTTCTTTTAACCCTGAAATCTCTTAAGAAGGCTTTTCCTTTGAGAATCTTGGTTGTCCCTTCCTGCTTACATCTTTGAAAAGACCAAAGCCTCCTCTTTGCAATGTCTCTCTGGTCCTCTTTCTGGATTTTTTATTTTTATTTCCCCAAAAAATGTAACAAAAAAGGTAAGACCACACAAGCTGCATTGATTTTTATTTTATTTTATTATTATTTTTTTGCAGATCCATACTTGTGTATTGTGTATCCTTTGTGCTGTTTTAACTCTGTTTTTCAAGGAAAGCTTGTAAAGAATGAACAGGAATATTCTAACTGCCTTTTATTCAAATAATTCACTATAGTTAACTTTTATTTTATTTTTTGTTTTAAAGGTAATATAAAACAGATACGTATATGAAATGAGGCCTCTTTTATATATGTCCATGTTCACATTAGACTTAAAAGCTTTGGTGATATCAGACAGTGAAGTGTCTGCATTTGACTCTTCAGTTATGCTACTGAAATTGATGCATGGAATGATTTTCATGTGCTTTATTTTTACAGAATGCATTTGTTTTTGCTTATCTACTTTACAGACTAACAAGGGAGATGAACTCTCCAGTCGTATCCAGAATACTCTAGGCAACTATGATGAGATGAAAGAGCTGCTGACTGATAGGTCCAATCAAAGTCATCTTGTTGGGGTTCCCAAACCCTGTATTTCACAAACATCTGTGAACAAAGCTGATGAGCATTTCACTGCAGACACAAAGCCCCTCACTCAGCCTTCTATTGGCAGCCCTCCATCCTCCTTACCAGTGGCGCTTTCTGGGCAGCTGAGCAAGAACACTGCAGTGGGTTGGCAGAAGTCTGGACACACATTGGAGAGCCAACAAAGGGGAAACAAACATCGACATGGTTTACCAGATTCACACAATAATGACTTCAAAATGGCTAACCCCAAAAACAGCTTGGAAAAGATTAAGCGTTACGCACCCAGTCCCTCATCACCATCTTCATCAAGTGCTGTCCAAGGCCCTTTACCATCCTCACTTGGAGACAGCATCAGAACACAACAGCAGTCCAAACTGAGTTGCGGTACAGAAGTTGTAGTCCAGGCTCAAGAAAGACCTACCATGAATAGCAGTGGACACTGTGTGCAGAACTTTCCTCCTTCACTTGCTTCAAAGCCCAGTATAGCTCAGCAGAAACCAACAGCTTATGTAAGGCCAATGGATGGTCAGGATCAAGCTCCTGATGAATCTCCAAGACTGAAGGTGCCGGCTGAAACTAGCCTGCTTTGCAGCTCATTTAGAGGGATTCCTTCTGCTAAAACAGACTCTTCTAGGAGCAAGTCAAAAATGACTAAATTCAATATTCCCAAGCAAGAAGAGGTAAGTTCTGCTTAATTACGGTGTGCTATCAAAATGCCAACGTTAAATCACTTTCCTAATATTTAGCCTGCAATCCTACATAGACCTTTTCTTCTCTGGAAGTGTATGTTGCGCTGCATCTTCAGTGTATTAATTGTGCTACAGCATGTACATAACTGACATATAATGACATCAAGAGTTGTTTTGCTTCGTTTTCAAATAATTCTTCAAATATGGGATCACATATACTGGCCCAATGGTTAGGCAAGTCACATTTCTATGAAAGCATCTTCCTTTTAATGGAAGCTCTCTTCCATAATAGAAGTTCCAGTTGTATAGTTTTTAACAAATTTACTACTAATGCCAAAGAAAATGGAAATTTATTGTACCTCAAATGCAGCTGGCAGACGAGTTCAATGTCCAATGACTGGCAGCACTAAAGTTTAAACTAGAGATTATCATTCTTTTTGTAGGAGATCAAAATGCACTGGCTCTAAGAAGTACAGATATATTGCCTATCTACTGCTGGATAAACAGATTCTGCCAGAACTTGAACAAATTATGATGGGAAGGTGACATAATTTCCCCTCTCCTCCACCAGTGTTACCACTGTTCTAATCAAAGATGTGTGTAATTGAGTTGTGTAGCTGTTATGTGAACCTATTGGATAGTGCTTGTGTCATCACAGCTGACATAAAACAGATAAGCTCTCTTTCTGGCTCATGCTGTTTACCTATTATAACACAGAAATTTTAATAAGAAATTGTTAAAAAAAAGAAAAAGAAAAAAGACATTATAACACAGAAATTTTAATAAGAAATTGTTAAAAAGAAAGAAAAAGAAAAAAGACTGCCTTCACTTCTGCACTATTTCACCAATATTTGAGTGGCTTTGAGGTTGTTGGTTTTTATTGCTGTTGCCTGTGGAGGATTGTATGTTAAATGTTGTTTTAAGGTTTAACGTTTATGATATGGTTCTATGATGGCTTTGTTACAAAGCCTTTGTATGTTATGTTTGTTAGCCTCCTTGGGATCCACATTGTGGGGAAAAGGCAGGGTATAAATGTTTTAAATTAAAAAAAACTGTTTAGAATGCTGGGCTCCCCTTTTCCAGCCCCAAAGCACGTTTGAGTGTGTTTATTGTTAGTATTTACATCTACATGAAACCCTCGGGAGAGGTAATCTGAGCACTTGGTGTTGGGCATCACCAATATGCAGATGACATCCAACTCTCCCTCTCTGTGCCAATTGAATGCTGGGGAAGCTGTTGAATTCCCAAATTATTCCCTCACATTTATAGGGGACTGGATGAGGGCCAACAAGTTGAAAATAAATCTGGATAAAACGGGTCCTTTTGATCTGGAGACCTGCAACTCAGGTATTGGATGGTCAACGTGTTCTGAATGGATTTGCTCTCCCTCTGCAGGAGCAGACTCAGAGTTTGAGGGTCCTCCTAGGTTCTGTGCTACTTCTGGACACCCAGGTGGTAGCAGTGGTCAGGGGAACATTTGCCCAAATTACAATCCAGTTGGCAGGCTGAGCCATCCCCATGTGTGGGGCCGTTGCGTCTTCCCCGCCAGCGCTCCGGCAGCATGCAGCTTTGTGCACTGCCAGAGATCCTTTTGCGACAGCTGTAAGGATTGGCCCCTTAGGATTGGGCCATTAGTTTGGTGCACCAACTGTGGCCATACCTGAGTCAGTCAGAAGTGGTCTATGCACTGGTGACATCAAGAATTACTATAATGCATTCTATGTTGGGCTGCCCTTGAAGACCATTTGAAAGTGGTGCAAAATGCAGTGGCATGCGTGGTCACGGGGGCTATGTAGTTTGACTGCATCAAACAGCAGTTCCTTTGGTTGCACTGACTGCCGGTTTGTTTGCAAGCACAAAATCAGGGTGGCAGTATTGACTTAAAAACCTTTCATGGCTTAGGACCAGGGTATCTGAGAGACTGCCTCCTCAGATATGAGACAGCTCACCCATTGAGATCATCTAGGGGTGTCCTCCGATGTTTCCGACCAGGCTCATTTTGTGGCAGTGAGGAGGAGGGCCTTCTCTGTAGCATTGCCTCAGGTATGGAACTCTTGAGTTGCAAACTGCACTCTGCCTCTCAGCGTTCTGGTGGGGGCTGAAAATGTTTTTGTTCTGTTTTGCCTTTTTTTTTTTTTTTTACTGTGTCCTTTCGTTGGGTTTCTTTGGTGCTTTTTATTACTGTAATTTTTATTCTATTCTATATTGTATTTTATTATGGTTGATGATGTTATCCACTTTGGGCATCTTTGTTATAAAGGGGATATAACTGTTTTAATAAAAATAAAAATAAATTAAAAAGGAAGCAACCAGTATTCCTATGCGGCCACAACAGCTGTAGTGCTGTTACTATTAGACAGAGAATCACTGGCGTCACTCGAGGTGGGGCGGAAAGCTACGTTCTGCAGCTTTCCGCCCCACCGTTACTCTCCGGTACGAGGCGCCCCGCCCCCTCGTCGTAGGAGCCCATCAGCGGAGCAAAAGCAACGTGCAGGAGAGTCCCTGCGCGTTGCTTTCTCTCCACTGACGGGCTCCTACGACGAGGGGGCGGGGCGCCTCATGCAGGAGAGTAACGGTGGGGTGGAAAGCTGCAGAACTTAGCTTTCCGCCCCACCTCGAGCGACGCCAGTGCAGAGAATAACTCCTGATACGCTTTGCTCCCATAATATAACTTTTGGCCCAGTCCTATCCCTCACCAGTTTACGCTATGCAGCTGCACTGGTTGAGCATGCACAGCATACTATAGTGGGGGGGGGGATCAGATGGCCCAGGAGAGGTAAGCAACAATATTTTTAATTATCTCCCAGTAGTCCGCCTAACCGCCAGTGGGTCTCTTTGAACCTATGCCAGCTATTTAGCTGGCGTAAGTCTGAGGAGTCTCTGGGAGTGGGTCCAGGTCAGAAAAGGAGAATAGGATCTTGGCAAGTGCTGCTGCTAAGATCCTCCCCCTCCCACTCCTGAACCGCCCTGCCCCGGTCCTTCCTTGAACTGCCCCACTCTGCTCTGGAGGGGCGTCCAGGAGCCCTGGAACATGGACTCTGTCCCTTTGCACTTGTGGCTCCATAGCACACAACAGCAGTGCAGCGTTTGCAGTGCATTAGAGGACTTACAGCAGCAGATTACAAGATCTGCTGCTGTAGGCCCTCCATAGGATTGGGCTGCCTGGTCACAACTAGGCAGCCTGTACAGGTAAGTAAAAATATTTTAGACTGACTCCTTTGTAAGCCACCTCGTTGTCAATGGGTCTTCTTGTATCTATGCCAGCTCTTTTGCTGGCATAAGTCTGAGGAGAGTCAGGGGGTGGGTCTGGACCAGGAAAGGGGTAAGGATCCAGCATGTGCTACCACTGCCAAGATCTACCCCTGAACCTACCCTGGAACCACTCTGGCTCCTCTCCCAAACTGTTCGCAACCCACCCCTGCCACCACCTTACCTGCTTCGGTGCAGCATGGGTGGGCCATTGGCAGGTGCTCGGAGCCTCAAGCCATTTGCACCAGTGGCTTCAGAACAACTCACGGAAGCATGCCTTTTGTGTCGCCGTAACTGGACTTACGGCAGTGTATTGCAAGATCCACTGCCATAGACCCATGATAAGATTGGGCTGTTAGAGTAGAAAATCAATAAAATGACATGAAATGGTAACTTGACTGTCTCATGGAAAAGGAAAACGATTTGACAAGGGACATGCTTCTTTTTGTGTACTGTATATGCCTAATTATGCACTTGAAGTGATCATTCACAAAGAATTAAAGTGGGCTACATTGCTAAGGGTAAAACCATAATGAAAACAAAGAGATGTAGTATGTTTAACATATTGTCTAGTTTGGCATGTTTATTATTTTTGAGGGTTTGATTCAGGATTTTTAGAATTCTTTGAGTTGTAAGTAACAATAAATACGTGTTGGTCAAATAATATCGGGTCCATCTTTAAAAATGAAAACTACCAACAGAATTATTGAAAATATGTGTTGCTTCTGTATGAGCCAGATTCCTCTTCAGTATATTTCTGGAGGCATTCATATCTACAGGCCATGAAGTTGGCTTCAGCCCAAATGAATCACTGGAAATAGCACTTGAATACAAATTATGGGCCATTACTTTTAAATATGCAGGAAAGGTTGATTTCCAGTGTAGTTCAATTTCTCATTTAATATTGTTAATCAGCTTTGGAAAGCTCTTAGTATCTTGAGACAAAGTGAATCTTATAATAATTTTCAGAAATTGTGTTAATGAGAAGACCCTAGCTATACTTTATGTATAAAGGTATCAAGTGTTCATTCAGGATTTAATTTTTAGGAGTCAGTTTCATCAGTATTAATCAGAATTCATATCCGACCCCCTGGACCTTTCAGGAATCATCCTCCTTCTCAGTGTAAATGATAGCCTCTCATCTCAAGTACTGCTGTTTCACATTTTGAATTTTACTGTAAGCTGCTTATGAATTACATTACTAGAATAAAGGTCTGATTTTCTGAGGAGAAACATCTTAAAGCATAAAAGAAGGCACAGAGAGACTTGTTTTCGGTGTGACGCTTCAAAAGTATTTGTTACAGGTGCCATGTGTTCTCATTTCTCTTGGACTAATTTATGTATTATAGACTTACTTTTTGGGGTATGTGTGAAAATAAAAATGCTGGTATTCTTTATCATGTATGTAATCATTCCTTGAGGTACATTCATATATGTACTCATTCCTTCTTAAGGTAAACCTTCCCCAAGGTTAAATGGCGCTTTTGCGTAGTGAGAAAATCCATGTAACCCCCCCCCCCTTCTAGTTGGCAGTGATCTTCAGCCATTATTGGACACCTGTTGACTTTGGAAACATTTTATATCCTCCTTTTAGCAATGAATTATATCAAGGTACTTGGAACCACAATAATATTCGGGCAGCCCAGTCCTACCCAAACTTCCAAACCAAACTTCCGCACAGTGATGCAGCGGTGTTGGTGCGGGATGCACTACATCCCACGGAGGAGATTTGGCTGCTGGAGGTCTCCTTGGGGCAGCCGCAACATGTCAATTGGGACCTGCGTCGGCTCTATAGCTGATGCAAGTCCGCGTTGATCACGGACGTCGCTGGAGCGTGGCGGGGGGTGGGCCGCCAGGTGGTGACGCGCGCCAGGGGGTGACGCACGCACCCCCGCGCACGTCACCTCCGTGACGCGCGTCGCCCTCCAGACGCTCCAAGGCCGGCCCTGCCGGCGCTCCAGGACCTTCTGAAAGAAGGCCCAGTGCGTCAATACGGGTACTTTAACGGTTGTCGCGCATGCGCAGACCGTTTTGAGGGCAAGAGGGCAGGCCCTTGCCCTCAAAACGGTCTCTGCGCATGCGCGAAAATTGTAAAAGTACCCATATTGACGCAGTGCACGGGCCTTCTTTCAGGGCAGGGTGCATCTGGGTCGCCCCCCCCAATCCTTTACTGGAACATACTCGAGGGGTCACTAGGGTGACGCGCGCGCCCCCACCTTGGGGTGACGCGCATCCTAGTATACCTCTGGCGTTGATCCATGCAGGCGATTCGGGCCTGAGAAGGGGTTCTGGAAACAGCGCATGTCCCTCCTGCGATTCAGCTGTGCCAACGGGGCATGTGTTGCATCCTGTGGTGGTGGAGCAATCACAGAGGCCTCTTCAAGGTAAGGAAACATTTATTCCCTTACCTTGGGGCTCCACTGTGGCTGCATCAGTGCTGGAAATTTGAATAGAATTGGGCCCGATGTGAGGCAGGAGGGTACAGGTAGCACCTTGCACCCATTAGCCACCTCTATAGCTACTTCACATAGCCTCCATTTGCCCCCTTAGCTCTTGGAACAAGGAAGCTGAGAGAAACACCACCCTGCTTTCACGCCTCCTGGCTTCCTTATTCTGGCCTCACTTTGCTATTCTATTTTAAGGAGGAAACAAGTAAGCTGAGTGAAAGGGGGGGGACTAAGTAGTTGCAATGGCTGTGCTGTTCTCCGATTGGGAAGAGAACTGCTGCTTTCATTACTGCTTCTCCATCTCTAAACTGAGGTGGGGGCAGAGGCGTCACTAGGGTTTGTGTCACCTGGTGCGAGAGCTCAGCGCATCACCCCCATGATGGACCCCAGAGGTGAATAGGGAGAAACAAGGTTGGGCTGAGCTGGGTTCTACAAAAGATGCCCCTTAGGCAGGACTGTGTATTTCTACAGATTACTCCTGGTCAGTGGTGTCACTAGGGTTGGTGTCACCCGGTCCGGTAACTCATGGTGTCACCCCCATTAACTTTGTTTTAATATATAACACTACAGGTCACCCACCAAATCAGTAACCAACTTGGCTCTCAGAACAATCAGTCTAATTGGTCTGTTTTGACTTAAGGAAAAACACTTTTTTGTTACATAAGGCAGTTGTGTTTTATTTTTCTGGTTATTTGACCCTTAGATCATGCTATTTGGCAGCAGCCCTTAGATCATGCTCATCTTTACATTTTGGTCTTTCATGGCCCTTGGGCTCGGCCCCCAGTTAGCCTTGCATCATGCTTACCCCTTCAGAGCACAGAGCCTTTACTTTGGCAAGGTTTAATGCCTTCCCTTCCAATGTCATGCATGCCAGATTCAGGGGATCAGCGGAATGCACTCATGTTGTGTTCATGCGACTTGCATACTACCGAGTCTTTGTCCCATATGATTCTCTATTGTCCCTATTGCAACGATCTGCATCAACATCTTCTGCAGCCAATTATAACATCTCTTTCTAGACCGGATATGGATATTATCTGTTTTTTATTGGATGGGGAAAATGAGAATCGTACACTGAGGGTAGCCAAATAGCTTTACTTAATCTTGATTAGGCGTAACTCTTTTTGTAATTCTAACCTCCCACAAGAGAATGATTAGAGTTATAGTTTTGCTTTGTTTTAACTATTATTTGTTTAACTATTATTGATTATTTTTACTATATATTTCTTTTTTACTATGTTTCTTTTTACTAAAATCTGCTGTCTTAAAGTTATCTTATGTAAGTATTCTAGCACTTCTATTTTAGGTTGGCGGGGTTTTTACTCTCATTCTTGTATGGTTTGTTTTTATGCCATTAAAGGTTGATTTATTTATTGGTTATTTGGCCATAACTTTTGATAGAATACAGGTAATTCAAAATGGCATATTGCATTGCATTCTGTGTTACATTACAAATCAAATGATATATAAAGGGATGGCCACATTTGCTTAATGTAAGAGCCACTTACAATAAACTTCCAGTGTTTGAGAGCCATAAGAGAGATTTTGAGAGCCGCAATATTAAAGAAGCATTTAAATTCTTAAATATAGTTACTCACCATGAACATTAAACATATGTTTTAATCCAGTGGACTCTCAGTTTATACCTGGCAAATAATTAAAAAGCTTGTAAAATTCTTATTTATCTTTTATTTATTTACCACAATATTAATTGTGATGCAATAAGGAGCTCAGCCAACATATTTCCGAGAGCCACACATTATATATCAGAGAGCTGCATGTGGCTCAGGAGCCGCAGTTTGGCCACTCCTGATATAAAATATGATGGTATTATTCATAAATGCAAAGTTTTCACAATTTTGTCCACTAGTGGTGTCACACACACACACACACACTCCCAGGGTGTCACGCGTTGCAGTATGCACCCCCCACACCCCCTAGTGACACCACTGGGTGGGGGGGGCACAGTGACAACGACAATGATTGGGTGGCAGAATTTGAGAGCATGTCAGGTGTCATTTCTGCTTGGTTTCAAAGTGTAGTATATGGGGTGATTTATAGCATCAGGCGATCACCCAGCCGGTGCAGCACAGGACAAGGCCAGCACCCCGTAGTGAGCCCCTCAACTATCTAACCCCCCTTCCTGGACAAGGAAGGCACTCCTCAACAAGGAGAAAACGGTAGACTGCCACCATCTGGGTCAAAACCTCCTAACCCAGTCAGCTCCCAGATGCTGAAAGGGGTACAGAATACAGAGAGAACCGTTGGCCACTGGACTCCCTGAACAAGGGCAGCCAGGGGGCTCAACATTTGAGAACAACGGGGTAGCGTGTGGCCAGCTTAGGCTTTTGTACTTAGACGATTTGACTCAAGGGAATACACAGCTTTTCAAAATAGAGATATTTATTTTTGGTTCAGACTATGCAAAGCATAGAAAGATTTGAGATTATAGGCAGCTATTTTTTTTATATTTATATTTTATTGATATATTAAAACATAAAAACAATACATATTTCATAAAGTTATAGCAAGCGCGAAGCAATACATCCTACTAGCATACTATTCACTATTTTCTACATACAATTTCCAACTAAGCCAAAACAACACCCACATTCTATTCATTAAATCCGCATATCATCACATCATTCCTCTCTCTCTCTCTTAAAAAGTCAATAAATGGTTTCCAATTATTCACGAAAAAGTTAACTGACTTTTCCTTAATTAAAATTGTAAGTTTATCCATTTCAGCATAGTCCAAAACTTTCAGCCACCAATCTTCCAGCGAAGGTATCTCCGAATTCTTCCAATATTGTGCATATAAAATTATTGCCGCAGCTATCATATATAAAAACAAAGTTTGAAATTTTTCGCCTACATGATCCTCCCACATACCCAACAAAAATGTTTCCGGTTTCATTTGAATCTTAATCTTTGAGATTATAGGCAGCTATTGCTGCTACAGAAAAGGCATAACATTCACACATTCACACATAGAGATACAGGATACAGAAAACAACAAAGAGCTATCTCCTATAGCTAAATACATTTTTCCCTATAGAACTCACCAAAGATGGAATAAAGTTCCAGCCATCCTGGCAGGGATGCTGCAAGGCCTTTCCTCAGCCTGGCACAGGCTGAGAGCCATTCTAGGTTACATGAACCTGCAGATGGTCTGCACCCACTGGCCTAAAGCTCCACAGGTCCTCTATTCCTGTGAGGGTTTTCAAAGGTGAATGTGTGCCTAGACTCAGTAGGGTAGCTGGGGGGTGGCGGCGTGGTAAGTGCTGCATGGCGCTATGCAGTGGTGCAAATGGTCCACTTGTCGTTGGAGCCATTCCAGCAGCAAAGGCAATGCTGCCGGAATGGCTCCAACGGTGAGTGGGAGGGGACACTTTGCACCGCCATGTAGTGCCGTGCAGCACTTACTGCACTGCCCCCCCTCTAGCTGCGCTACTGCCTAGGCCCTCCTAGGCTATACATTGGCATCAGTAGGAGCAGCAGCAACAATAGTATGACCTATGGTAGGGGAGCTGAGTGGGTCTGTCTGTTGAGGCTTCAGACTCATTTTTCTCTCCACTCATACAGAAAGCTCATGTTACATTCAACTGCAACACATTTGACTTTGCAGTGAGAAAAACTGTGACACAATTTCTGCTTAATCAAGTTGTTACAACGGTGCTCCTGTTTCACATACAGTATATAGAAGATCCCCATGTTATATAAACTTAAGGTTATGTAAGGTTTGCTTACCACTCATTAAACTAAGTAGGTGTCCGGAGGTGTTTTCAATTGGTGAGGGGGACTTGAGCCCAACTGGCCCTCTTTGGCGCTTTCATAGGCACAGATGCGCCTACAAACAATGGGAGCTGTGCCAGGACAACCCGAGATCAGCAATTTGCCAATTAGCACCTTTGTTGCTGTAGCCACAGAGATGCTGAATCCCAGGCCTCAGGGGAGGAGGAGGAGGGCTTAGGGGGCTTGCATACTGGGCTGCTGCAGGTGACTTGTCAGACTGTGACCTTGACCAGATGGTGCAAGCCTCAGGAACAATAGTCAGAATGCCTGCCCCTTCCTCCACTGGCCTCTCTTTAAGGAAATGCAGAGGACGCTGGAAGCTCTGCTAGGAGCTCCTGCAATCACAGCACACTTGATATTTCCTGCTTTGTTTAAAGGGCAATGAGCGGAGGAAGGGGCAGGTATTCCGACTTACATAAAACTTGACTTGCATGTGGTTGTCAGGAATGGAACCCTTACACAAGTCAGGGACCTTCTGTACATTAAAATGTATGAGTGAAGTTGTACTTTTATCTTTTTTTTTATCCTGTTATATCCAAAGGATGAAAGCTATTTATATCTTGCTCCTCATTCATTGCAATCATGAATCCACTGTTTTCTCTCTCTGCTGTTACAAGCCTGGCTACAGCTTCAGTTGTTGTCTGTCCTCTCTCAGGTCAGATTTTAGGGCTCCAGATATAGAAACTGGATACTTCATGAAGTTAATGACATTGTCTGTTTAGGGTTCTTGGTGCTATAATAAAGAATCCTCCAAGTGGGCATTTGTGATTACTTCCATCTGCTATGGCCCAATCCTTTGGGGCCCTTACAATGGTGGATCTCACAATACGCCACCGTAAAGCGCAGGATGCTGGTGCGGAAGACGCATTGCTGTCATATGCTTTGGGGCCACCGACACAAACAGCTGTAGACCCCTGCATGCATGGCACTGGCTCCCAGACACCCTGTAGGAGCAGGTAGGGCAGGGGCGGTTCAGAGTGGGGTGTGGCCTGGGCAGGGTGTGATTTGGGAGCAGGAGAAAGAAGATCTCAGCTGCAGCAGTGCATGCTAAGATCCTATCCCCATTTCCCTGCCCCAAATTTCCCCAAGACTCCTTGAACTTATGCCAGCAAGAATAGGTCCAACAAGATCCATTGGAGGCCAGGCAGTCTACAGGGTGGTAAGTAATACTGTATAAAGTATTACTTACCTCTCTGGGGCCATCTGGTCCCTGTCCCCCCATAGCACGCAGTGTGTGCTCTGTCAGCCACACTAAGTGCTGTGTGCTGGAGAGGGATAGGATTGGGCTGTAAGACAGTGATATTATTTAGATTATCAAATCCATAAACTATTTGCTTTCCCAGCAGAGAATGAATGTTAACAATTTGCAGAGTACTTGAGAAAAATAAGCAATTTGCATTTAAGTTCACATGCAGAGAGATCACATTTTAATATAGATCTTAAATATAGATTCTGTTTTTCACAAATGATTATTTGTATAATACACAGTACAATTTCTCCTCCTTCCACTGTTTGCCACTTTATTATTTTGAAGAACATCGTTTGCAGCAGTAAAAGTAGCAGAACATGGCTGCTGAGTCTAGACATTTATTAGAAATGCCATATTATGTGAACCTGTTAATGTCAAGACATATCTTCAGAGTATCACATAAAATTGCTGACCTTTCTTGGGTTCTTGATTACTTTTTGTCTCTCTCAATTAAGAAACTGCTCAGAAACCAGTTCACTGTATGACCTTGAGTGTATAAATCTACACTGATAATTTCATGGCACTTGTACATTAGAAATTATGGTGTAGCTATGGACATAACTTACTGCTCTACCTCAGTTGGAGAGACTGTAAAATATTCCAAACATGGATTTCTCAGATATACTGTAATGGTTGCTATATGAAGGACAATGTGATGAGCTGTGATTCTCTGAAGCGTTGAAGCTAACTTGCAAATTAGGCATTATGAAGGCATGACTGAACTGAATACAAATAAATGGGGGGACAGCAATCTAAAGTGCAGCATGGGCAGGAGAGGGGGGGTGAACCCTCCACCTGTCTGTATTTTCTGCCCCCCAAACTGTTTCTCAGTCATTTTTCTCCTGATGCAACTTATTTCTAATCTTAGAGCCCGTCTAAGAGAAAGAAACAAACAAAAATAATTGAGGCAAAGTAGTTTGGAGATGACAAAGGATGGTTTGGCACCCACTGTGTTTGAAATGGTCCCCATCTTCTCACTTTAGAGCAGGGGTATCAAACATAAGGCCAGCGGGCTGAATACAGCCCTTGTGATAATTGGGGTCTCCCAGTACCACTAGCAGCTGGTCAACTGCAAAGTGATGCATCAGCAGAAGTGGCGCTGCTGAAGGGGCAGCGTTGGGAAAGCCCAATTATCATGTGGGCTGCCCTTTCAGCTGCACTTTTTCTGCTGAGGAGCTGGGAGGCAGAGACAGAAGGAGGACTCAGAAAGCATGAAATGGTACAGCAGGGGTCCCCAGCTCCCAGACCATGGCAATTTGTCGGCGCCCCCCCCACCGCCACCGCTGACATTTCGCCCCCGCGCCATTTCACCCTGCCGCCGACATCACCCCTGCGTCCCCGCCATTTCACCCTACCGCCGCCACTGCCAAAAGCATTTCTTCCAAGTCCCCCACTGCCGCTGCACCATTTTGCCCCCGCCACTGCTACCGCTAAAAGCATTTTGTCGTCCCGCCACTGCACTGCTCAGTTCATCTCCATCATCACTCGGCTCCTTCTGCCACTCAGAGCCCCTTTCCCTCCCCCACAGCAAAGGCACCCAGTGGTGATCTGTACCGAGCCTGCCAGCCCGACGTGTCGGGCTGGTAGGCTCGGTAGAGATCGCCGCTGTGTGCCTTTGCTGTGGGAGAGGGAAAGGGGCTCTGAGCGGCAGAAGGAGCCGAGCGACAATGAAGCAGGTGAACTGAGCAGAGCAGGAACCTGAGGTTCAGGAAGAGAGCGTGTCGGCTGGCAGGCTCAGGAGAGATGGGCGCTGCGTTGGGGTTGGAGACCTCTGGATAAGGTACCAAAGAGGTAGAACTTCTGCCCACGCCTGCATTTGCTTTACTCGCCATGCATGGCAGCCTTCAAATAAGAACCAGAGGTATTTGTCTTTATTTATTTATGTCTGACCTTTCCAGTAAAAGCTCAAGGTGGCTCACTCACAAAAGGGGCGGGCGGCTGTGAGGGCGGTCCCACCGGGAGCGGCTTCGGCCACGCTCTCAGGAGCCTAGTGTGACAGAGCTGGCGAGGCGGTGGCAGCAGCAAGGTTCTCGCCGCTTTGGAGGCTCTTGGAGGGCTCCAAATCGGCGCTGAAGTGTTCTTGCGGGTGGGAGGGGCGTGAAAGGTTTCGCCTGCCCCCCATCCCGCCCGCCCCAGGTACATTTTCGAGCCACTGGCTGGCCGATGACATTACGGGGGTGTCATTTTGTGCTTCCCCCCGTACTACACACACCCTGGTCCGTGGAACTTCTTTTTACAAGATAACCGGCCCCTGGTGCCAAAAAGGTTTGGGACCGCTGTGGTATAGGGGAAGGGGCAGACCACAAGGGGTGAGGCCCACCCTTTCAGCAGCTCCACTTCTGCTGAGGTTTCACTTTGCAGAGCACCTCTCAGCTAATGAGCTGTGAAGTGACACTTTGGCAGAAGTGGCGCTGATGAAAGGGTGGCCCGCATAATAATTGGGCTTTCCCATATCTTGAAAATGTCAAGATTTGCATATTTTGTCTTCTGTCCTTTGCAGCTAATGAGTTCCTAAGTGAGAACAAAGTGCTTATTTCTGGTCATCACCTGATTATGACATCACTTCCAGCCCTTAGCAGTTGCCATGAATGCTATTCAGCTCGCTCTATGAAATGTGTTTGACAACCCTGCTTTAGAGGCTAGTCAAAGGTTTTTTTAATCTGATTTTATATGAATGCGGCGGCGACTTACTTGAGTCTTTCAGCATAGCATCTAGTTTGGCCTTTAAATTGTGGCTGCAAATCTTTGAAAATTTCTCAAGAGAAAAGCTCATTTGTTCCCTCTTGAGTCATAATGGGTTGGGGGGGGGTGTTCCAGTGCAAACCAAGAATTCTTGAACATTGCAAAGACTTTAGCCCCTTATTTCTCTGTAGAATTTGCTCATACAAATACTCTTAGTGACTCTAATGGCCCAATCCTATTGGGCTTTGCTGCCAGAGGAACGTGTGTTCTGCTGGTGGCGACTGCCGCAAAACATCTGTAAAGCATGCTGCCGGAGCGCTGTTGGGAAGGCCAGAGCCTTCCAGTGGATCTCCAGCTGCCCGCTGATGATGGTAAGGGGGTGGGGAGGCCAGAACAGGGGTAGGGAGAGGGCAAAACTGGGCGGGGAGAGGAGAGGAACAGGGGGCATGGAGGCTGCAGGAGGGGTGGATCCAGCGGCGATGGCGCATGCTGAATCCTATACCCCTTTTCTGCAGCCTCCCTGCCCCCTTTCTCTCCTCGGACTTGCGCTTGTGAAATCGCTAGCTCAAGTCCAAGGAGACCCATTGCAGAGCGGGAGGCTTATAGAGGTGTAAAGGTAAAGGTGACCCCTGACAATTAAGTCCAGTCGTGTTCGACTCTAGGGTGTGATGCTCATCCCCATTTCAAAGCCGAAGAGCCAGCGTTGTCCGAAGACGCCTCCATGGTCATGTGGCCGGCATGACTCTCCTTGCCGCAGCGCGTAGCATGCAGCTGGAACACGGAGTGCTGTTTATCTTCCCGCAAGCGGTACCTATTTATCTACTTGCATTAACATGCTTTGGAACTGCTAGGTTGGCAGGAGCTGGCCAAGCAACGAGAGCTCACCCCGTCGCGGATTCGAACTGCCGACCTTTCAATCGATAGCTCATGGTTCAGCGGTTTAACCCACTGCGTCACCTGCTGGTCTTGGGGGAATTAAATCCCCTTTCCCTGCTGAAGCCTCCTGATCCACCCCACCCCGCACGCTGGATACAGCGCACCTGTTTTTGGTGTGGTTGCACCAGTGTGGGGGGAAGGATAGGATTGGGCTGTAAGACATAGGTAGAACCATTGGCCTTATGAATACACAATTCCTTTCTCTTCCTTATTTGAGCTTACATTATGTAAGCCCTATGATAACTTGTGTAGATTGGTCTGTTGCCCCATTAATTACTGGCTGGTTATTTGCATAATATTTCCAGTTAACGCATCCAAAAGCACGTTCTGTTGAAAGTAATGTGATGTAGATAGACGTCATTCTCAGCAGGACGTGTATCCAGATGGGCATTTGAGTGTGAATGGATGGTGTACGCTGCATTGCTTTCAACGGAATGCATTTGGGTGCTTACCTGGATCATCATCCAAATATGCTTTCCTTTAAAAGCAATGCAATGCAGATAGACAATCTGTACTAGAATGCACATTCCATTTATACTTGGTCTGATTTATGAAGGGTAAATTGGACTCAAAGAATGTGAGTCTAAGTGCATTCATTCTCCATGGCCAATCTCCTCCCCCATTCCTTTAATCATCCAGGTTGTCTCCCCTCACAGTTTAAAGGATCAGCTGCTGCCTAGTGGACTTCCCTGTTTCCCAGCAAGACTGTGGAGTCAGTGGACAAGGGGACCCAAGCGCTCAGGACGTGATTGTCGCCTCACAGAGATATTTCCTATCCAACAGCTCACTGGAGTCCTCAGACAAAAGGACTCAGGCACCCTAGGATCAGGGCACAGCTTCCACCTGGTAGAGGCCTCATTCCTGACAACTCCATGGAACCACCAGGCACGAAGACTCAATAAGGCCATGTCAATAAGGCTAAGGTTCAACAAGCTTAGCCTCCACCAGCACAATGCCTACCCACTCCTGCACCCCAGTCCTTTTCACTATAAAGGGGCAGTCTGCTTCACAGCTTAAGGGGTCCTATATGGTGGATGATTGACTCGAGAATATGTGCCTCACCATGTCTGTGCATTATGATCAATTCACTTCCCCCTCTTTTGACAAGCTGCTTTCTTCCCTTCAGTCTAAAATTGCCAGCTTCCACCATGCTGCTCCCAACTGTGAACATTCACATGCAGTATGAGCGCAGTGCGTATGTGCACCCCTTTGATCCAAATGAGTTCTGAGTTGTGGGTTGTGTTCCTGCATAGCTTGCAGGTTCCTCATGTTTAAGAAACTCTTGCCTGTTCAATGTGTCTAATAATAATGATTCGCATTTGCATAGTGCTTTCTGAATCCTCAAAGCACTTCACATGTGTTATCTTGATGGAGTCCTTACAACAGTCCTTTAAGGTGAATAAGTATTGTCCCCATATTGCAGCTGGGAAGCTGAGCCTAGAAGGAGCTGCTTACCTAACACCATCTAGTGAGAACTCACAGAAGAAGTGAAGTGAGATTCAAATTGGGGAAGTCCAGATTCACAGCTTGAAAATAGGGGGAGTGATGAGATGAGATGAACTATTGCTGAATTTGGAGAACTAGTTACAGATATGTGCAGTTAATGAACCAAGGTTTAAAAAAAATTAGATATTTGAATTAAGAAGATCAAGCAAAGTAAGAATAAAATTTCACTTACCTATGGTAATTCAAGTAATGAAAAGTCCATATGTAGATATATGAGAGAAGGCCCATGTTTTCTCAGTGCCCTGCTTCCCTTGCGATTGGAAGTTAATGAGTATGGTCTTGTTTGCGTGAACAGGGGTAATCTGTAGTCTGAAACACAAAACACAATGCAATTAAATTCCAGGCAGTAAATTTTAAAGCTCTTTGAAATGTCACTGTGCCTCTGGGTGACTCTTACTTTTATATTTGAAGTCATCATGTAAGAAGCTGTTAAACCTTTCTCAATGTGTTGCCTGCGTTCAGTTCTAGTTACCTTGGAACTGGAAAAAGGACCACATAAAATGATTTTAGTTTGTTCAAAATCATTGTGTGATAATTGTCCTAAAATTGATGGCAGCTGCAGAGTATAAAAATTTGATTGAACCAAGTATAAATATAGTCAGCAATTTAGACTGTTCTGATTCAATATGAAAATGTCTTGTGATAATAAGTGGATTTCTATCTAAATTCATGAGTTCCTTTCATGACACTTTGGGTTAAGCCTGAAATAGATTAATCTTTTTCTGATAAAGTTTCATAAGCTGTGATTTCTCTGGTGACCACATTTAATTGGATATTAAATAAAGTCCTTATCTTTATACCAACACGTTCTTATAGCTCTTCATTTTTTACCTGAGCTGTATTCCTGCACTTGATGAACACATCAGAAGCACACAAATGTTTGATCTGAACCTTTATGTGCTTAGGCTAGAATTGAAATATATATTAAACATAAAATATAAATATAGGATTCAGATATGACTGATATTAAAATGAATTAAAAATAACACTTAGCATCTGTGTAAGACTTTTTGAATGTTCAGTGTGTTTACATAGTTTATCTCAATTGTTACAACAGCAATATACGGTTGTAGGTCAGCATTAACTATCGTTCTGTGGCAGACACCACTAAAACCTTGCCTAAGGTCACCTTGTGAGTTAGATACAAATACCACACAATTATTTTAACATGGGAACAAGTCACATGCAAGCTGAGGTGGATTCCGGAGGTGGGATGGGGAGGAAATCTCATGTGTAGAGGTGGGAGAAAATTGTTTTATTTTTTCCACAGATTTCGGTGTTTAACCAAAATGAAATAGCAGAAAGCGGTGTTATGTGTTTTTATTCCAAATTTCCCCCATTTTTATCAATTGTAACTGCTTTAAAAGTGTACTAGGTAGGTGGTATAGGTTGTAGGTGGTATAGGTTGTAAAGTGTCACTAGATGAAGAATGATGCAAAATTACATAGTTTTATTTTATTTCCATAGAGTTTTTAGCAGAAAGCGGTGTTTTTATTTTATAATCATCATTTTTATGGTGATAATATATATGTGACTATCACATTTATTATCACCATTCTCTCCTGCCCCATCTCATGTGATAACAGAGCTAAAGAAACCTGAATATCACATGAATTATCAGACTATCCCCCACAAGATGAATGTATTTAGATCAGGTCTTTGTGTCTGAGATGAGATTTGAATCAGGGACTTCCCAGCTCTCATCTCACACTCTTAGGGCGCAATCCTGACCTAAAATAGGGCAGCGGAGTGAGAATTCCGCCGCCCTAAGCCGTCGTGAAAGTGCCATAAAGCACTTTCGCAATGACTCGCGAGCAGGGAAGGCCGACGCAAGGCCGGCCTACCCTGCTCCGCCACCCGGACCATCTCCTGCTCACCGCCAGACCCAGGTAAGGATCCAGCGGAGGGGGGGGGGCGGTCCGGGAGCAAACGGCGGGGGCTGATAGGCCCAACTGATTGGAGAGGGGGCAGGGATCGGCCTCGGCCAAATCCTGACCCCCGCTGATCGACTGTGCCGTTACGCGTCCTCCTCGGACTTCCGCCAGCAAAATAGCTGGCGGAAATCTGAGGAGGCCTATCGGCCCCAGCCGTGGTTACACTCGGGGAAGGGGATGAGCGTCCCCTTCCTCGAGTAGACTTTCCATCGTGGTCTGCCTGCTGCAGGCTGCTCACGGTGGAGATCAGGATCCAGTGGGTGGCCTCGGACGCCCGGCAGATCTTTAGAGCAGGATTGGGCTTCCCACCAGTATGCTTCAGTGTCCTGAATAGAAAATGCACACTCTACTTTTCAGCAACCTGTTGAAGACATTGCTCTGGAATATGAAACAGCAGAATACAGAAGATTGCTGTTAAAAATGGCTGTACATTCTGCAGAATGTCATGATGAACCCTCACAAGAAGAGTCAGACCAGGATAGTGCTGCCATTATCAGGATTTTCATCAGAACTTTATAATCAGGTATTTGGAAGTATAGTGCATGTGATATTCATGGACAGCCATTGCCCAAGGCCAACCGAAAAGTGAGAAAAGTGAATTGCTTTCTTTGTTGCTGAGTATTTTATTTTTGATGATGGAGATTCACTTCCTTTCTCCCCATGTTATTGTGATGAAAGGCAAGAATGCTAGGAAATTGTATCCTTTACTTCCTTTTTCTTTAACTCAGTGCATGGTAGCCTGGGTTTAGGCTAATAAAGCTAAATATGTCACTGGTCGTCTTCTGGCTATCAGTGGCTACTACATTGCTTTATATCTTTGGGATGTACCTTCTAGGCACCCAGGCATTTAATATTTGTGTAGTGATTCTACTTAAGCATTCTAAAGGTTCTCCCTGGCTATGGAATGACAACTGAGTCTGAGGAAATCACTTCTGATCTGCTTGCCTGGAAGCAGAGGTTGTGATCTTGAACTGTTCAATAAAAAGGGTTGAACTGCAATGTTTGCTTTAGCCAACATAAGGAAGTTACTTTCTTAAAACTTTAATCTGGTTCTGATTTGGAAGCGGGATAAATGGTTTGTCTTGGCAGTAGAGATGAATGGGAACTGGCCGGAGAAGCAGCACATGTGGTCTAATCCTATATGAGAAAGATCTCTTTAATAGGTCATAGTGGTTGGTAGGGGAAAGCATGATATTTGCTCAACAAAAATTAAGGTAGTGCATCTGCCTAATAATCTCCAAAACATGCAACTTTTGTTATGAGTCTTTAAGCTTCCTATTTCACAGAAGAAAGGATTATTGTTACTGATTTCTTCAGCACTTTTCAGCAATGTATGCTAATCTCCATAGTATACAACATGCCTAACAATCTCACAAGCCTGCACTGTGAATGGCTTTGTTGCAAACTCCAGAGACAGATGTATCTTACAAATATATGCACAGGCAGTACAATTCTTTGCCAACTAGTTCTCATTAAAATCTTGAAATCAACCATTTTCAGGTAATTATGCTTTACCACATTATTTAGTCTACAGGATGGCACTAATGATGCAATAGCACTAATTACTTCCATTGGTATTGTGCCTGTACAGGGCGAGACAGATAGCTATAGCTTCAGTTGGAAGCATGCAGATTTTCCCATACAAATACCCGTCTAGCTTCTATAATCATTAGCACAGCTGTGTATAGATGATACAGTTTACACAAACACAGTTGTCTGAAGTGTATATATTAGATTTACCGCACAATCCTATGCATGTCTACTCAGAAGTAAGCCCCACTGTGTTCAATAGGACTCACTCCCAGGAAAGTGTGGATTACAGCCTTAATTATCTTTAATTACAGCCATCTCAAGAATATGAATATCAGGAGAATACATATTTTTAAGAAAAATCTATTTGGAGGAATTCTTATGTAATCATTTATGACACTCATATCTGGACCTAGTCTAGGAACAGGATAGCACACTAAGGCATGACCAAAAGACATGGTGTGCACCTAGGACAGCTTTTCCCCCATATGAATAGCAGCCCTCAAGCGCCTGTACATTTCAAATGCAGCCATATGAGGTGTGTGCAGATATGTGTTTACCTGTTCTTCAATAGTGGGGGAGGGAAGAGACAGGTTGGGATAAATGCTCCGCTTTTTGCCTGATTTCTGGACACTCTAGAGGCTTCTGTGCTGGCTCAGTATCCTAAAAGCTGCTGGAGAATGCTTCTGCAATAACCTTTTTCCTTTGTTTGAAATGCCATTCCCAAACAGATATGTGACTGGATACATTTTGGTCTTTGTGTCTGGGCATCCCCCAGAGACAATAGCTCCTGGCCAGACCTCTTACTGAGATTGGCATATGTCCACTCATTGGATAGCCAAAACCACCTGTCTACATAAAGAAGTGGGAGGAAGTGGCTAGGTGGTTCCCACTCATCCAATTAGGGAACCCTTTGACATGATCTAACCTAGGGGTGGGTTTTTTATAATCATGAACATGGATGCTTGGATGCATTCAATAAGCAAACTTCAAAACATTCCCAAATGTAATTAGTGATGTGAGACAGTCCTGGTTTCTGGGGTCCGCCCCGGCCACCGTCCCGGGTGTCCCTGGAAACTGGGACTGTCCCAGTTTTTCCCAGCCAGCTGGCTGCATCGCGGCAGGTCGGGATTCTTCTGAGTCTGGCTGGCTGCATTCCATCACGCCAGGACTCCACGCACACCTGTGCATGAGAGCTCTCCCAGCAAAAAAAACCATGACTGCCGGGACAAACCCTGGAAACCGAGACTGTCCCGGTTTTACGGGATGGATGGTAAGCCTACCCTAATCCCCTGCTCATGGATCTTCTGAAGCACATGGCCTTCAGGCTCTCTTTCACCCACTCTACCCTTTGTGGACCCAGCTACTCACTGGGTGGGAGAGGCAGGTAGATCACACCTCTGGTTCCCCTTTGGCAGCACCATGGGGAAGGTGCAACAACAATACCGTATATTCTGGTGCTATATAATATTTTATGTGGGTTTTTTGTTCTTTTGTATTGTTAATTATTGATTTATTATTTGATTTTTTTTTCAAAATCAAAAAGTATTGATTTTGTTTTTATTGTGTTTTTAAATATGTTGTGAGCCACACTGAGCATCTCCCTTGCAGGAGGAGAAAGGTGGGATAAAAACTTTTTAAATAAAGATTTCATACTCCGATCTTAATGAGCAAAACTAGAATCCATATTGAAGGTATGATTGTTTTACGCTAAGAAGTCTTAAAGAGCAGAAAATGCAAATCTTTTTCGGTTACACGATTCAAGTTTTTCTGTATGCAAATATACCACATCTGTGTATTTACTTTGCTACAGACATAACTAGCACGTGTTTAGTGATGAAATCTGTTCGTAATTATGATAGCAGCTGTCAGAGTAGGAAGTTTTTTCTTCCTCCTGATGCAAAGTTGCTTGATTTACTCAATATCATCTGCATTTGTTAGGGTTGCCAATGCAGAGACAGAAGTCTTTATGAGTGGCTTCAATTTGCTTTCTGTGTGAGAGCCTGTGCATATGCACAGCAGGGAAGCTTTATCTTTCTTCCTCATACATGGCAAGCTGTTGTTTCTGCCCAGCACTGTTAAGTGCTCTGGTAAGTATTTTAGGCAGCAGTTCATGTAAATTTCCTGTGCCCTATTGAAGAAGTAAAAGTATGACATCATTGTGCTGGGGTTGGTGGTATAGTAGCAGGTTGTTTCTCAAAACCATTTGTAAATAGATTGATACTTTTTTTTCCTTGCATGAGGATACACACCACCTTATCTCATTTGCTTCTGGAACTACCAAGTGTTCCATCCAGCAGGATATAAGTACTCAGAGCTTCTTTAAAATTGTTGTGAACAACAATAAAACAATAGTCTTACTTGGCAAGCTCTTTGCT
Organism: Plestiodon gilberti rubricaudatus; assembly: GCA_026170595.1. Taxonomy (NCBI): domain Eukaryota; kingdom Metazoa; phylum Chordata; class Lepidosauria; order Squamata; family Scincidae; genus Plestiodon; species Plestiodon gilberti. The sequence goes on from JANXHW010000003.1 coordinate 145,589,810, forward strand.
ATCGTTTTGGTTCTAAGGATAACAAAGTCTATGCGGGGTATATGTGTGTATAAACATGCTTTCTTTCTTTCTTTGAAGGCAAACACATGTAGCTTATGTTCTATGCAGAAGTAAAGGCTTTTTAAATTTAATGTGTATTGATTTTATACAGTTTAGATTATACTCTGTAGTTGACAAATACACCATCACTTTAATGTACCTTTCTTACTTCAGTCCCTTGTGTATAGTATACCCACAACCATCAGCAATGTTAACAGGTTTTACTTGCTTCGTTCTCATCATTCTGACACATGGCAAAAAACCAACTGCTGCTATTATTACTAAGGTGGACCAAGGGTAAGTATACATAGCTGTATGGGCTTACTTCTTTGTATTCTATGTGACCTTTTGATTGTGCATATAAAAATCAAATAAAAACCAGGGAAATTTTCCGCTATCATAGTTGGAGTTCTCCTTGTATTCTCAGCATGGATTCTTGTTTGCATAAACTACATCCATTATTCTCCCAAACGACTAGAATCATTAGACTTGCCCTACCAAAGATGTGGTAAGTGGCGTAGGAGCTGATTTGGAGGCTGAGCAGACATCTCTTTTCTCCCTTAATAGGCAGGAGGGCATTCAGCTTGAGAAAGGTTCCATTTCTGGGACCAAGTTTTCAGAGCTAACCATCACTTCCTGAGGAACAGACTGTGATACTTGCCTCAGGAATCTAAACTGTGTGAAAGACGCCCCCTGTTTGTCCTCATACGTTCTAACCTGACCCGCTGGTTGGGTCCTCAGATTTCTAGGGACAAAAGGAGAAAGTAGTGGTTGGTTGATGATAGATATCCCTTTACCAAGCCTTCCCACAACAACCTGTTTCCTGTTAAGAACATAAGAAGAAACCTGCTGGATCAGACCAAAGGTCCAGCATCCTGTTGTCCAAAGTGGTAAACCAGATACCATTGGGAAGCCCACAAGCAAGAATATAGCCCTTCCCTTGTGTTGCTCCCTAGCAAATGGTGTTCAGAGGCATACTGTCTCTGAATTTGTAGGTTTCTAATAGTTCTTGGTAGACCTATCCTCCATTAGCTTGGATTTGGATAAATTGGATTTTTCCAATTGAAAAATCTTCAGAGTTGTGAACCTCCAGACACAATTCGCCCGAGTAGACTATGTAGTCTCCAAGGTTGATGCCCCTGTGCCTATGCTAAGCTCCAAAACTATTCCAGCAGTAGATATCATGAGATACCATCTGACCAAAGGGCTGAAGCTGCCCTATAATCTTAGGAATCTTCACTCTGGCTCCCAAGGCTTTGTCCACCTGGATACAAGTGGATCCACTTTCATTTATTCCATCTTTCTGTGGACTGATGATTTGGTTATGCTTCCAGCAATGGAGGTTTGTCAGGTGGTTCACTAACAGCCCAATCCTGCTCAACCCCCACATGGTGATGCAGCAGCGCCGGCAACAGCCTCTGCTGCATCCCACAGGAGTTTTGGCTGCTGGAGGTCTCCTTGCCCCTGGATAAGCCTCAGCAGCTGCTATGGGTCAACTTGGACCTACACCAGCGATATTGGTGGCACAAGTCCGCACTGACCCATGCAGGTGGATCAGGCCCGGGAAGGGGGTTTGGATTCAGCAGATACTGCCACCAAACCTGCCCCCCTCCCAGGCCCAATCGTCCCGCCCCATTTCCTTCCTGTTTTACCCTATTCCCGCCCTGTTCCACCCCCTGCACTGGGCTTACCTGCTCTGGCGGACCTCCCAACATCTTCCTTCCCACCTTCCATCTCTGAGCTTCCTGCCGGCGCAACAGCAACTTGTGCTGCCACAAAGCACTTTTATGGCAGAAGAGTCTGGCTCAGTTGGGAGAGCTGCTGCCTTCAAAGCCCGAAGACCAGTGAACTTGATAGGTTCGAGACACGCCGCCAGCAAAAAGCTGTGAAAGCCTCCAGGAGGAGAGATAAAAGCTTCCAGCTGCATCGGTCGAGTGTGGGAGGCACCAGCCAGCAGAATTGTCAGACTGTAAAAAGGATACCACCTGGAAAGTAGCCATTCATGAAAGATTGGACATTTATATATGTTGTAAAAAAACCCCAAGGGGGGTTAGGACAGCCTGCCCATGTACACCGCCTTGGATTAAAGTCGGAGGAGAAATCCAATGACCAAGAAAGGCGGTATATAAATACTCTGTGTGTGTGTGTGTGTGTGTGTGTGTGTGTGTGTGAGAGAGAGAGAGAGAGAGAGAGAGAGAGAGAGAGAGAGAGAGAGAGAGAGAGAGAGAGAGAATTCCCATCCCAAATCTGCTTGCACGGTTTCTAACTGGAGAGTTGTCCTGCTTCAGATATGTGTTCCTTGACTCTTAGAGGATAGTGGTCCGAATTATTGTGAGTCTTCCTCGAAGAGGAGCTCTTTACCAGGATGCTGGAATCAAAGGGATCTAGTCCTCAATAAGGTTCCCCCTAAAAATCAGCACTGCTGCACAAATCCCTCCTTTGACCATGCAGCAGCGCAGTAGTATCTTCTCAGTATTCAACGATGACATGTCATCGCCAACTTCTGGTTCAACCAAGCTTCGAGCTGTGCGGAGGTTGGCTGAGAGCTGTGCAACTGTATGGCAGTGCAGCTTAGTGGGAAAGCTGGTCCTCACGTCACTCAAGAAAAACAGAATCCTGGAACCCTAGACCATTCACTTTGCTCCTGTCCTTTGGTCTCAGCATCTAAAAGTGGATGTCCTGGTGCACATGGGCAGAGAAAAATCTCAGCTCAACACAGGCAGTACTTCTCAGCAGGGCTCTCAATAAGGAGGGTACCTTACTCAGTGGCTAATGGCTCTAGTACAGGGGTTCTCAATCTGTGCTAAGTATACCCCCAGGGGTACGTGGACCGCAGGTTGGGAGTACGCAGGCCGCTGCCTTATCAGCTGCAGCGATCAGCAGCTGATGATGACAGGCAGCGTCATAGTTTTTCGCGGGTCGCGGCGTGGCAACCCGGGAAAAATGTCTATAGGCCTCCCGATGTCCCCCGAAGCTCCCCCTTACCTGTTCTCCTGGCCGTCACCATCTTGATTTCACGAGATCCAAGATGGCGACGGCCGGGAGAACAGGTAAGGGGGAGCTTCGGGGGACATTGGGAGGCATGAAAACATTTTTACCGGGTTGTGGCGCGGGCGGGTCCTCCCACCTGCACTGCAACCCGGAGGGAAAGGCTACAGCCCTGCTGAAATGGCAGGGTTCTAGCTGTTCCATCCGGGTTGCAGCGCAGGCAGGAGGACCCGCCCGCGCCGCAACGCAGTAAAAATACATTTTAAGGGGGTATGTGAGGGTACTTGGGTGGGTTCCTGGGGGTATGCGGGGGGGCCAACTTCTGGGGGGTATGCAGGGCAACCAGAGGCCCGCGTGGGGGTACACAGGCCCCCAAAGGTTGAGAACCCCTGCTCTAGTACACGAGATGGAACTGTCACTGAACAGAATTTTTCATGAAAATAGCCAGTAGCTTTAGGGCACTAGTCATATTTAGTTCATGAAGGATGGGTGAAGCAGAGCCAAGGAATGTATTGTCAGGGGCTTGATGTCCCATCTTCCATTCTCCCCATCCCTTTGCCAAAGCAGTGAAGAAAGGAATTGATAGCAGACATAATCCAAATCACCCCTTGGTAACCATTGTTCTTGAACCTGAACATATTGGTAAACATGCAACGTCTTCTAAAGGGCCTAGGTTTTATTTGTAGGGTTCTTCTCTTTAAGACACCAATCTATGGTAGGACAACAAGGCTAACCATTCTGGTTCTTTGGGAGAAGAATTTTTGTTGTTTTTTACACAGACAAGAAGAAACCATGGTCAGAATACAAGGAGCAAACCAAAAACATTATTGTGATGTGAAATGTATTGGATTACAAAAAGGAAAAAGTACAAGTGTGAAAGTTTTGAAAATTCTTACCAACAACTATATCTGCAGGTATAAACTGTACATAAAAGCAGATTATCTCCTGTTGTTATTTGCCAGAATCTTTAAGTTCTCTGGGGAGGGAACTACCCTGTCAATGCGTGCTGTCTCTCTCCCCCCCCCCCCCCTTTTCAGGCATGCTGACACTGCTTAAATAATTACCATACATTTCAACACATTTTTATATTTGTGAAATACACAGTGTTCACATCACTTGCTGTTCAGGAGGTCTAGCTGTTACCATGGTGTCCTCAAAGCTTAGTACCATGATTAATGTAATTAATCTACAGGAGTGTTACTCCATTTTATCATGTCACTAAGTTTGCAGACACAATAAGGTGCAAATTGATTGTGGTGAGTGATGATGACATATAGCTTACAAAATGTATGCACAATATAGAACAAGATGAACATATATGTATAGTTTAATCATTGATGTTAAGGACTCCCCTCTCTGTACGGATGCAGCAGGCTTTGGCATGCTTAAGGTCTGTGTGGTTTGAAAGGTCACAGCTGTGCAGAAAAATTAAGAAGGACAAAGACTTGAGCTACATTCAATAAGCAACCTCCAAAACATTCCCAAATGTAATTAGTGATGTGAGAAAACTAATATTTTTGGATTGAATATTCAGAGAATCTTTCAAAAGTAAACTTGGTAGAGGTAGAACATTGATACAAGTTTCATAGGTGTGCTAAAGAGGCTTCGTCACAGGAGATCTTTCAAATTAGATTGGAGAAACACATTAGTTTGGAGAAACACATTAGTTCAGAGAAATGTTGGGGAAAAACATCAGTTTAGTTGGACTTTATTCATAAGCAGAAAAAAAAATGGTTGTTTTGATCTCTTAGAAATCACTTACAAAGCATTATCCAAGGGTGTCCATTAGAGGGGTTCGGGTCCAATCTTAACTAAAGGTTGCCCGCAGGGCACAGCAACACCAGCCAGAGGCATTGCTAGGGGCAGGGGACCCACCGCCCCTGGGTGCAGCGCCGAGGAGTGTCAAAGCCCCCACATCCATGACAATGCGGCACGAAAAATGCAGCGGAGGCCACAGAAGCCTTCAATGAGGAGAAATGGTGCCCCCACCCCCCAGTTTTGCGCCCTGTGACATCAATCGGGGGCAGGGTGAATGATCCCCCCACCTCGAGTGACATCATAGGGGTGCGCCCCCCAGCGGGGCATAGCTGTTTAGCTGGCGCAAGTCCAAGTAACGGCAAGAGGACGTGTTGGGGCCAAAATGGAGCATAGGATATCAGCGGAGCCATCATTGTCAATACCTGCCCTCCACACAGCCCTGTGAGACTCCAATCCCTGTCTCGTTCCGCCCACCCCTTGCCACCACCTTACTGGCTCTGGTGGATGGGGTCCTCACTGCTGGTGAGTGCGTGAGGCCGCCTGCTATTGTACTGGTAGCCTCTCTGCGCACACCAGTGGAAGTGCTGGCCCATCAACGGAACGTCACTTCCACCGGCAGGGCTGGCATGTAGGCCAATAGAACTTGTGTTAAGATTGTGTTAGCCCAGTTAGGATTGGGATGTTAAAGAGGGATTGGAGTTTTTCTCTCAAAATTGTTGCTGGCCTAGGATTGGGCTGCAGGACCCATGAGGTCATACAGTCTATGATGTAAGTTCGTAAGAGTTCAATTTGTGATTTATTCCCTTTTTTTTTTACACCGTTTAATTAGCAAAAATCTCATCATTGTAGCTGGAGAATTTAGACTGCTGGTTCCAGTAGTAAGCAAGAATACTTCCATCATAACTGCTTACATCAATTGCTCATATGTTTGGTCACCATATACTGTGCAATACTATGGTTTGTATCCAGCGTTTTAAGAGCAAATGTTTGCTGAACCCACCCCCTCCCAGGCCTGATCTGCCCTCTCCCGCCCCGTCACCACCCCATTCCATCCACCCTCTGCCCCATTCAATCCCTTCCTCGCCTCCCTCCAACCTCTTGCATGGGCTTACCTGCTCTGGCAAGTCTTTGTGGATTTGCCAGCATGTGGGAGGCCGTTCTGACCTGCCAGCAGGCCTGCAGCATTCTTTGTGACTGCCATAAAGCAGCCTTTGCCGGCGCAATGCTAGTTACAGCAGTGGGAGAGGGGGATAAGGTTGGGCCATTATTGGGAAACTGAGTATCAATTGGATATGTTTTTCATTCTGAAGAATTGAAATCAGAAATCTATGGTAACTTGGGCAATGATCCTATGTGTTCTTATAGGGAAGAAAGCCCCACTAAGAAAGCAAGACTTACTTCCATGAAAGCATGCATAAGATTGGGCTGTTAGTTAATTAATTTTGTAGCATTGCCACTTACATTAGCTTACAAAATTTACAGCGTTTGTTCATATTTCCGTCTCCATCTGTTTGCATTTGCAACTGCATATTGCCTATATTTCTTTTACTTAGTGCTTTCAGTTTTTCCCTTATAATATTTTATAGTAAACTGATTAATTAATAGCAACTGTTCAAGATCAATACATCTTGAGTCTTTGAAATGGTAGCATGCCAGTAAGTACAGAATTTATTTTGTGAATCTGTTACCCAGGTTTTCTATATCAACTATCCTGGTACCTTGCCAGGAATTCTATTTGTACCTCATCTGCATTAGATGGAACAGGTTATAACTGCTACTTATTTATAAGCATAAAAGGTTTCTAGAAATAAGTCAGAGCATGCTGTATAGGCAGTTCGGGCATAGACCTGAGTGGCAACAGAATTCTCAGCCCTGGATTCTACTGCTACAACGCTAGGCATCCAGGTTTTTGCATCCAATTTATGCTTTGCAGGGATGTAATCCTGTTGTGTTTTACCAGTTCATTTGATTGTTCATGTTGAAGTTTCCCTTTGTATGTGTTATAATCACTAATGTTACTAAGGGAGGGAGGAGGAACGAAGGGCGGTGAGGCTGCGGAAGGGGGTGGATCCGGCGGTGATGGTGCGCACTGAATCCTGTCTCCGGCAGCAGCCTCCACACCCCTCTCTCTCCTCAAATTTGTACCAGCTAAAGAACTGGCACAGGTCCAAGGAGACCCATTGTGAGGTGGGAGGTTTATGCGGGGGGTAATGGGATTTAAATCCCCATTCCCTTCCAAAGCCACTCTGGGATCCAGCCACCCACTGGATACAGCATGCACCTTTTTGGTGCAGCTGCACTAGCAAGGGGGTAAAAGAAAGGATTGGGCGATTACTCTAAAAAAGGGGAGGATCAAATTCTCCCTAACCACAGACCATTAAAGTAAATCTAAACCAAAAAAACCTCTTAAATTTCCTCCAAAATATAGTTAAGACTTTGGTTCAAAGGAGCTTTTGGAGCAACAGGAGAAGAGGGGACATACTACTGAGAATTCTTCTCTCTGTTCTGACTTGATGCACAAATTATACCTCTGTTTGAGATCTGCAGCTAGTACCAAGTAAGATAAAGTAAGTACAATGATGTCTACACTGGCAAAAATAATTTCTGAACTATTTATATTTGTGAGGACCGCAGAAGAATATAGCAGCATGGAGGCAGAATTTAACATCTGCATTTAAGTATTCGGGCACCCTATAGCTTAGGAACATAAGAAGAGCCCTGGTGGATCAGGCCAAAGGCCCATCTAGTCCAGCCTCCTGTATCTCACAGTGGCCCCACCGAATGCCTCAGGGAACACACAGCCAACAAGACACCTGTATACTGTTGCCACTCCCTTGCACCCAACATTCAGAGACAGCCTACTATTACTAAAACCAGGAGGTTACTTATCCCCATCATGGCTTGTAACCTGTGATGGACCTTTCCTCCATAAATCTGTCCAATCCTCTTTTAAAGGCATTTAGGCCAGGTGCCATCACCACATCCTGAGGCAAGGAGTTCCACAGATTAATTACACGCTGGGTAAAGAAGTATTTTCTTTTGTCTGTTTTAATACTCCCTCCACTCAATTTGAGTGGATGTCCCCTAGTTCCAGTGTTGTGTGAGGGGGAAAAGAACTTGTCACTATCCACTCTCTCCATCCCGTGCATAATTTAAATGTTTATTTTCCAATTTGGTTCCTAAAACCGAAGTTGAGTTTAGTTTTCTTGAACTACATAAGAACATAAGAAGAGCCCTACTGGATCAGGCCAAAGGCCCATCTAGTCCAGCTTCCTGTATCACACAGTGGCCCCACCAGATGCCTCAGATAACCTGTTTCCTGTTGTCACTCCCTTGCACCTGGGACAGAGACAGCCTACTTCTAAAGTCAGGAGGTTGCTTATGGCTTATAACCTTGGATGGTCTTTTCCTCCATGAATCTGTCCAAACCCCTTTTAAAGGCATCTAGGCCAGGTGCCATCACCACATCCTGTGTCACGGAGTTCCACAGATGAATTACACACTGGGTAAAGAAATAGTTTCTTTTGTCTGTTCTAACTCTCCCGCCACTCAATTTTAGTGGATGTCCCCTGGTTCTGGTGTTCTGCGAGAGGAAAAATAATTTCCTCTATCCACTCTATCCCATTCATAATTTTATACGTCTCACAGTCTAATCCTACGCTAGCTTCTGCTAGCACGCACGCCGTTGCAAATGTGCTGTAAGGCACGTTGCAGCAGTGCGGAGGCTCGTGGCACTGGCGGAAAGTCCTGAGCTGGCCTGCTGGCACCAGATCCCATCGGAGCCCCTGCCAGAACAGGTAGGTTCCTGCCAGGCTTCAGAGGCGTGGGCGGAGGGTGGATCAGACCCAGGAGGGGCAGACTTGGTGGAGAAGGCCTTCACCGAATCCTATCCTCCTTCCCTGGCTTGAAAACCCAACACAGAGCTGCCCGGATTTACGCCAGCCATTTAGCTGGCGCAGATTCGAGTAGCCCCATAGAGGATGCTGGAACTCAGTACAGGGTAAAGGGATGAACAAACCCCTTACCTCAAGGAGGCCTCCAGCAGCCTCCAGCCCTGTGCAGGATACAGCGTAGCCTGCCCTGGCGCCAGTACATTCCAGCGCGGGGCTTTCATTAGGATTGCACTGTCAGTCATGTCTCCCCTCATAGCTCTAACTAGCCAGAATTTATTCAAAATCGTATGCTAGTGTTGATATAGTTTAGTAAATGGTGTGTGAGTTTGATACGTACACGAAGATCGTGAACATATTCAATCCCTGTTTCCTGTTAAATAAGTTCTAGGACAGTTAAAATCTGGTCTGTGCTAAAATATTTCATGATAGGATCGAAAGGGTTTATGGATACCAATCTGCTTTAAGAAACCAGGTGTCCAAATATGGATTAAAATCTCCTATTTCAATAATTGTGAAATACAGTTTGATGTAGCTATTCAAAGTTAACATTACAAATTCTGTATTCAGATTAGGAAAGCAATGGTCTTCCTAGAAATCTTAAGAAAAAGTGAATAACAGCCCAATCCTATCCTCCCCCCCCCCGCTTGTGCAGCCGCACCAAAAACGGGCATGCTGTATGGGGTGGGGTGGGGTGGATCAGGAGGTTTCAGAGGGGAAAGGGAATTTAAATCGCTGCCCAGTTTTGTACTCCACCCCCACCCACCTCCCCCGCCATCTTACCTTTCTTGGCGTGCAGCTGGAGCTCCGGTGACGTGCACGGGAAGGCTCCAGCCTTCCTGCCATCACCTCAGCAGTGGGCTACTCAGCGCACTGCCAGAAGGCACTTTACAGCTGCTTTTCAGCAGCCAGCACTAGCAGAACATGCGTTCCGCCACCGCTCAAAGCCCATAGGATTGAGCTATAAAGCAGCTAAATTGCAAATTGTATAAAATAATGCTTGTCTTTCAAACGATATCCAACTTCTAAAGTGTAAAGAATGACTTTTAAGCCAGTGTAAAATGCAAATAGTAGGCACTAGTGCCAGTTTAATTTGGTTTGTTCCTTAAAAAGCACTTTGTACCCACTTCAAGTTTTCTCTGGATTTACTAGAGCAGTATAAAACTCTTCAGTGTAAATTGACATCAGGTCATTATTGCCCAAGAGCATATATGCAATGTATTACTTTTAAAAGGCTAATATAATTGTATTCTTATGGAAAATCCTCCCTTCTCTAAATGAGAAATCTCAAAAGCAAACTTCAGCTGTAAAGTCTTCAGAACAGATCATGCTGTTGAAATGAATGAGTCAACTGAATCCTGATAATCATGGAGCCATGGTTCAAAAAGTACTGTATAGACTAGGCCATCCCTAAGGAGCTTGGCAATGTGAAATCCAATTGCTTTGCAATGTTAAAATTTAATATTCCTTGTGGCTTGGTTTATAGCTTTATTTAGTATTCTTGCCAGTCCTTCACAAATTAATGTAGTGGCTATGATGGCTGACCTCAAGTTGATGAGCCATTTAGAGGGTTGTGCTGGTTCTCTATCATGGATGGCTGAACTTAAGGTTACTACATACCTTATGGAGGGCTATGCTGGTTAGTTGGTGGGCCTTGCATGCATTACATGAGGGCCAATTGCTGGTTGTTTGCTCTAGTAATGTTGTTTTTCTCTGACAGGAGGTTGCTTAAGTGCACCAGTGAGGCTGAGGACTGCAGGCATTCTGTCCTTTTTGGGAGCCACAAGAGGGCAAGCACCACCAGCACCAGCAGCACCTAGCTGGGTCTTCGAAGTTTCTGCCAAGGGTGGTGGAATATTTGGAGCACAATGTCCCTCCCCAAGTCCTGTTACCTTACCTAGGTATAGATATGTGGGCAGAGGGCCGGTTTGTCCTTCAGCCACCAGGCCCTTAAGGTGGGTTTTTAGTAAGGTGATGTCCTTCAGAAGGGTCATTCTTTGATTCAACCTTTCCCAACTGGGGGTTTAACTGAGGGAACGAGGAGTCCAAAGAAGTTATATGGTTAGAATGCAGCTTAGTGTGGACTTAAGAAGGGCAGGAGTTGTGGCAGGATGAGTGATTATTCCCCTTCTTGACCACTGCTTCCTGACCGGTCCTTTTCATATGGCAGTGCTGGGGTGCCAAGCGCTGACACCACAGTGGATTATCCCAGTGGGCTGTCATGGATCTGGGGCAGACAGGCCTGTAGGTGCCATAGCGGACAGAGCCACCCACGATAAGTCCGACGCCGGACAGTTGCTATATATGAATTACAGACTCCAAAAGAGAGGAAAAATGCATCACTATCCATCTATAGAATGCTAAATAGAGAAAAATAAAATATGTGGTTAGAAAAAAATGCACCATGATTTTTAAGAAGAAAATCATTAAGCTTTCTATAGAGAACAAATTATTTGTAGTGTCATTCACTGTGCAATGTTCAAAAAGCAAGATCCTTTCCTTACAGAGATGCTTTGAAGGTTTAAAGGATCAAATGGATCATGTTAGGTTACAGACGCTTTCAAATAAAGCAAAATGATAGCAGCAATGGGAAATGCTGTCTTGCTGCCAAGATTTGTTGAAGATAAAAACCACATGTTACATTATTTTCAGGGGAAATCCTCTTCAAATATGGGAAGTCTGGCAGATGTGTTTTCTACATTAGAGGAAGGTGAGATGAGCTCTCTTTGAAAAAAGGAAGTAATCTATACAGTGCAATAGGATATATAAGCATGGAGGCACAGCGACAGTCCTGTCAAAAAACTAGAATGTCCTTGTTGAGCCTGATACATATCCCATGAGGCAGCCATGGCTTGTATGTCATCTTATCCTTCCAGAACAGAGGATGTTTTCCAACACCCATTTGTCTGTACATCAAAACAGACAATGGGCATATTATACTGTACTGAGTTGGTAGCAAAACTCTTATGTGCTTTAATCTGCAATTCTGTGCATTTTCACAGAGCAACAGGTGGTCCCAGTCAACCTAGTTTGTTTCTGTATTCCACAACCTCTAACCAGACTAGACTCTTGGTTAGAAAGAAAGCAGGAAAGGGGTGAGAAGGCTGGCTGCATTAGAGTCTCCCGAGTCCCACAATCAAAATAACATTGAATGGGAAGAGGCTCCTGCAGAGTGTGCCTGCCCAGTCACTTTCTGTTTCCTTTCAAACCCAGGGACTTTGACCAGTAATCTCAAGATTTATGATAAAGATTATGGGAACACCCCAAAAGCAGAGGCGTTACTAGCGCAGAGTGGGCGGAGCAGTTGCTCCGGGCGCGGGCGCACGCAGCGTTGGGGTGCACTTACCCTCGCAATGCATCGCTTCCACCTCGGCTGTCTTCTTTTCAGTCCTCCCTTCCTCCCTGGAGCCCGAACGGCTCCAAATTGGTACCGAAACCCAGGGGGGCGTGTTTGGAGCCACGCTGGGCACGTCGATGTCACATCTCTCAGGCCCCGCACTCTTGAACCAGGTGCCGGGAGGGCTACTGACATTACTGCCCCAAAGAGGCACTTCCAGGCACAGCCCAGCTCTATCCAGACCTCCTAATTACTCCAAGCAGATGTTCAAGGGGCAACCTGGACCCGGGTAACTAGACGGACCTACCTATACCACTGCTGTACCACAGAGGTATATATGGGACCCAGTCATTCTGTGGCAGGTGCCCCATGGATATACTAATGCTGCTGCCAATTAGATTTTGTATCCATCTGACCTCAATGTAACATTCAAAATGCAAACATTTAGGGCCCAATCCTATTCACACCCCGCTAATGCAGCCGCACCAAAAACGGACATCCAGTGGGGGCGGGGGCAGAGTGGGAGTCTCTGGGGGAAAAGGGATTTTAATCCTCCTACATGGAAGCCTCCTATGGAAGTCCGAGGAGAGAAAGGGGGCAGGGAGGCTGCCTGTGGGGGGGGGGAGAAGATCTGGCACACATCATTGCCACTGGATCCACCCCCAACCGTAGCCTCCCTACCCTCTGTTCCTCGCCCCTCCCCCTCCATTATCGCCCTTTTCCTGCACGTGTTCCACCCTCCCCCACTCCTCCCACTTCCCCCAACATCGTACCATCCTTGGTGGGTCCAGCACGCTCCTCTGGCAGGTGCAAGAAGAATCTGGCCTTCTTGCTGGTGCTCTAGCAGCACACTACTGCCCTTCCATTCCACCTGGTATGCTAGGTTTGCCAGCAAGCTACAAAAGAAGAAAAGCGCTTGCTAGATATTAGAAGAATTGATAATTGTGTGGCCTCTTCCACTCTCTCTCATCCCAAGGTACCATTCTGCCAATGGAAAAGAGGAATTTACCACAATTTTAGATGTGTGCCATGACCCTGATATCTAGCAGTGACCTGGACACCAGCACAGAGGGAAGGGGCCAGTGGGGCAGACTGTGGATGCACTGGGCCTGGGCCTTGACACCAAATCCAAAACAACAACCAAGAATATCCCAAGCCTGAATCCTCCAAGTCCAGAGACCACAGGCATCACAAGGGGTATGTGGTTGGTGTGGGTCAAACTGGGTGGCACCAATTTTGGGGGTGACACCACGGCCGCCACACCCTGCTGTGCCATCTAGGCTCAGTGCTGCTGTGGTTTTCTTTGCCCGCTCAGAGTCACTTCCTTGTGTTCTCGTGAGAACGCGACTTGGCTTCAGCTCAGAGGTGGAGCTGCCGAGGGCTCGCACTGTTTGAAGTAAGCTCATTCGACTTCATGTTGTCTTCATGTCCCACTGAACTGGAAGTAATTCGCAGTGATGTGATGATGTCATCACGTCACCGTGAATTACTTCTGGTTCAGCGATTTCTTCCGAATTCCCACACTAGGTGACACCCAGATAATTGACGCTGCTGCCAGAGACTGCAACTCTTGAGCCAGAATCCACTGAGGGGCTGGGATTCTCATTCCTGTGGCCCTCATGCTCCACAGAGCCGGCTTGCAAGAAGCAAGAAGCAAGAAACAAGAAACAGCGGAGAGGTGACAGAGTGCTATGCTCCATAGCAGAGTGCTCTCTAGGCTCTTCACTCCACAACAAACCTGTGGGGCCTGAGAGCGGTAGTCAGGCCCACAAAGTACAAATAATCTCGGTTAAAATGAAGCCCTTGTTCCCTGTGGCCTATCCAGTGTTCTGAAAGCCCTGCCTTTGATCACCCTTTTCCAAAAATCTGGACTCTTGATCTAAGACTGAATATTGCCTGCCTGGTGTTTTTTGTTTGTTTGTTTCCTTTTCTGTTCATCTACCCTATACTACTTTCTGGACTGGCATCCTCCCAACCCATCTGCGATCTTAGCTGTGCCAAGCCTGGACAGTATGTAAAATATGTACGTCCACCTGTTTAGGCACAAAAAGACTTGTCTTGTTTACATCTACATATAGTCCAATGGCTGTTCTTGTAGCCTTTTGGCAAGCCTAGCCACTGGTTCTGTTCACGAGGCAGCTCAAAAAATGCCACCACCCTCATAAGAGTTGGGGTCTTGTATGCACACCAGCCATGCGGAGGTGGTTAACAGAAACAGCTCAAGTGCACAAGCCTACCCTGGCTGTGAGCCCAATGGTGACCCCATACTTGAGGAAATTGCTTGAGGGTATAACCCTTGGTTAATACAGATTTACTCTCGTCTCTGATCAAGCAACAGCTTCAGCAGGATTATACAAAGCCAGAAACAAAGAGCAGAATATTTGCAAACTGTGAGCATTGCATCTGATTTACAAATATATGGGTTTCTTTGACCAGATTGTAGCAGAAATCAGTGTAACTGCTTTGAAGTCAACGCATCTGTGCAGTGTTGCCAACTAAAAATCAAAGCCCTACTTTTTCTTTCCAAGAAGGAAGATAATTAAACACATTTAAATTCTAGTACAGATGGTATAAAAATGGCATGTTTTGACTTGATTTCTAATGCCTTTAAAATTATCCTTACCTTTTCATTTCAAGTTTATTTCTACATGGGTGTATAGATTTTAAAATAATGTTTGTTCAAGGACTGCTTTATAGCAGATACTTTGGGATATCTGTCTTTCATTCATGCTTTTTTAAAAAGTCACAAAAGCATCTTTAAAATTGCCAATAAATTTAATTGCTTCATAGCAATAATTGTGTCTGTTTTACAGAATGCTATATTTTATTGCCCTTAAGTTCCTTTTTAATTGGAGTGCAGTGCTTTAAACAAGTCAATTATTTTTGATAGTTACAGTAATTAATGTTTCATTATATTTTATTAGACTCATTTTGTTCATCTACTTTGGAGTCAATCCAGGCATTTCTAAATATTGTACCTGTGTGTGTGTGTGTGTGTGTGTGTGTGTGTGTGTGTGTGTGTGTGTGTGTGAGAGAGAGAGAGAGAGAGAGAGAGAGAGACAGACAGACAGACAGACAGACAGACAGACAGACAGACAGACAGACAGACAGACAGACAGACAGGATTAAGACACTGGTTATAATCCAGACAACCATTCAATGGATCCTGTATGCTCAGTGGAGTTTAAACCAAACCCATTTGGTTTTTGTGTCCTTCCCTATGACACATAGGAAATAATTCTTAAATTCAAGGAAGGTTCAGCATGCCCAAGGAGGCTTACAGTAAAAACATTAAGCAATACAATTATATAAAAACAACATAAAAAGCAATAAAATAAGCAGTGAGGTGGCATTAAAACAAACAAACCCAGAGCATAATAAAAACAAGAGCACAGTATAAAAAGCAGGTAAAACAGCATCTGTAGGGTAAAAGTTAGCTGGAATAAAAATATCTTCAGCTAGTGGAAGACCTGCAAGGATGGGGCCAAACTTGTCACTCTAGGGAGGGAGTTCTGTGGCCTCAGTGTGACAGTGGAGAAGACCCACTGACAGCGCAATCCTGTGCAAAAGAAAGCCGGCAGAGCAAGGGCTCCACCAGCACCGGGTGTCATAAATGTGGCGTAAGGCACATTTTTGACACCCGATAAGTAAGTGGCGCCAGTGGAGAGGCCAGCACCGGGTCCTGCGTCGGCGGATGCAGTTAAGTCCTGTGTTGGTCAGGGCAGGGGCGTAGGGAGGCCGGGGGTGGGGGGGCTCCGGATTGGGCAGCCGGACCCAGGGGGGGCAGGGATATAATATCCTAAGCCCCGTCCAGGTCCTGACTGGCATTACAACGGCCTTCCTGGATTTGTCCCGGCCATTTTGCTGGCGCACATCCAAGGAGGCCCATAGGGACTGCTGGGGCTCACTCCGGGAGAAAGGGACGAATGTCCCTTTCTCCTAAGGTGTGCCCAAACTCTGTTGGCGCAGGCCTGATCCTGCTTAGGATCCGGCACAGTGTGCTTAGTGCGCTGCAGTGGATCTTAGGCAGGATTGGGCTGCTCATGTCTGACATTGGTAGGACACACAGGAGGGCCTTTCCCATAAACCGTAACATGCTGATAGGTTCGTATATATGGCATTATGTATCTCTTCTGTTGTCTTTCCATTGTAATTCTCCCTTTCTGTTTTCTGTCTTATCAAAAGGTAGTAGCGTCGCTGGAGTTGGGGCGGAACACTAAGTTCCACACCGCGCTGACCTCCGTTACCGGCACGGGGCGGCCTCACCCCTCGCCTTTGGAGCCATTCAGTGGAGCGAAGGCAACGAGCAGGGAGTCTCCTGCGCATTGCCTTTGCCCCACTCAATGGCTCCGAAGGCGAGGGGGCAGGGCCGCCTCGTGCCACTGAGTAACGGAGGTCAGCACGATGCGGAACTTAGCGTTCGCCCCACCTCCAGCGATGCCACTGTCAAAAGGGAATAGGAAGAAGTGTGTGTTGGCATTGGTGAGTACAAATTGGTGTATTTGTAGGTTTTTGTCTAGCACTTTTGCATAAAATTAAAATTGAACAATCCCTAACAGTAGCAAAAACAAGAGGATCCCTAACAGTAGGAACAGGGTCCATTGGTGGAGCTGCTGCTTGTTGCAGCAGCACTTGCAAAATGGCCACTGAGTGCTGCGTTCTCCATTGGCATCCATTTGAAGTAACTTCTGCTGTTGTAAGAGACTTGGCGCAACAGCCAATCCTGCATTGGATTGGGCTATAAGAGAAAGTGTTAAAGACTTAAAAATATGTTCTATTTATGTGCACGTGTCTAGACCAGAGATGTGCAGGAGGTTTGTGTTCTACTGTTAGCCCACCAATTGATCTCTGATGGAACTATTGAAATTTCTGGCAAAAAAAAAATCCTGGAGAAAGTTGACCTTGTTCTGATAGCACAAGTCATTTCTTATGTTCCTAGCAATAGCAAGGGTGCATATACAAGATCACCAAAGAGATTAGTTATGCTTTAAGAATTAAAAGATCCTAAGTATGCACTCTTATATTGACGAATGGGCCATGAAAGTATGAACAAATGGGCAGGGATGTATCTAAGTAACTAGGTCGTGAGTGCGAGTGCGAGTGCGATCATTTTTGCACGAGTACGAGTCCAAGTACGAGTCAATGCCAAAAATTTTGGATGAGTACGAGTCAAGTATGGATCCTTTTGTGCACGAGTACGAGTCAAGTGCGCATCATTTTTCCCCGAGTACGAGTCGAGTGCAAGTAAGGCCAAAAACCACGAGTCACAAGTCGAGTCACTTTGGGGCAAATGGCGTTTTTCCCCATGAAAATTGGGTGTGTGTGTGTCTGTGCGGGGTGTGTGTCTGTGTGCCTCTGGGGCTTTTAAAGCACCCACTTGGCTTCCCCTATGTCCTTCCCCTCACCTCTCAGTCTTGTCACCACCCATCTGGTTTGGGAAAAACAAGCGTGTCTACATTCAGACCATTTATTATTCCCTCCTTGCCTCCTCCCCTTGCTGAGATGAGCATCCCTTGGGCTTCGAGTTTTGGCCAAGGAGGAGGAACTGCTGCAGCAGCTTCACCTTCCCTCACTCCTCTCCACCCCTTGCACTTGGAGTTGTGGCCAATGGCGAACAGACGGCAAAAAAAGGGAAAAACTCCGAGCCAGGCTTGTTTTCCCACCGCCTTGAAAACCCTCCCTCTCTGCTGCCCTCCTCCTCCAAGGTCTCCACTGCGCCTGCCTGCCTGCCTGTGTTGATGCCAGCCATTAAAGGAAAATGACTTGGAAATGGCAAGTCGTTACCCCCACAAGTGCAAGTCAAGTACGAGTCCCATGGGTCACGAGTCCGAGTGCGACTGCGAGTCAGTGGATCACGAGTACAAGTATGAGTATGAGTCAGGGAAAAAGTGGCTAAGTCACACTTGCAAGTCGAGTCATTTGACTCGAGTCCCCATCACTGCAAATGGGCAATGAAAGTTTGTGTTTATTTGTATGCACTCTTGCTTTATAAATTGAAAACACATCAGCAGACCATAGGGATTTCAAAGATTTAATTGTTACGGGCATCATAGCCATGTAAAAAACAGACTTGAATAAAAACAAATAAAATCCACTTGCATCTCCTGTTTCTTTCAGCATTCAACAAGACAGATAAAATTCCATTAAAGTCCAAAGTTCTAAGTTCCAACGTTTCGTTTCCTAATTCCTGGAAACATTGTCTAGGAAAACAATCAAAAGATTGAAGATGATGTTCCCTGAGGTTCGCGTTAGTTATTTTTATCCCAGTGGAAAGCGCGGGAACGAAACGGCTCAAGCCGGGCTGAAACGGAAACAACCAATTAGCAGGTATTCAAACGCAACAATAGGAGTCCTGTGTCCTTAGGTTGTGTAGAGTAAGACTCTAAGTGGTTGCTGGATAAGGTACTTTAAACAACCTAAGGACACAGGACTCCTATTGTTGCGTTTGAATACCTGCTAATTGGTTGTTTCCGTTTCATTCCCGCGCTTTCCACTGGGATAAAAATAACTAACGCGAACCTCAGGGAACATCATCTTCAATCTTTTGATTGTTTTCCTAGACAATGTTTCCAGGAATTAGGAAACGAAACGTTGGAACTTAGAACTTTGGACTTTAATGGAATTTTATCTGTCTTGTTGAATGCTGAAAGAAACAGGAGATGCAAGTGGATTTTATTTGTTTTTATTCAAGTCTGTTTTTTACATGGCTATGATGCCCGTAACAATTAAATCTTTGAAACTGATTGCTGGCCATGAAAGCTTTCGTGCTAAGACCATAGGGATTTGAACAAAAAAGAAAAGAAAAGAAGACCATGCAAGACTGGCATCAGCCCACCCATGGTTGAGAGTGAAGGTGACATTCACCTCATACCAAAAGTGGCTGACGGTGGAACTTCTATGTCCCGATCCTATCCATGCAGTACACTGGTGGATCACACGGTCTGTCAGTGCACTGCATGGGCTCATGGCACGACAGCTGCTCCACTGTACTGTGAAGAGCTGCCGCCCGTTGAGAGAGACTCCCTGCTCATTGCCTTCTCCGCACGGAATGGCTCTGACGGCGAGGGGGCGGGGCCGCCTCAGGCTGGCTTGTAAACAGGGACTAGGACAGGGCGCAACTTACAGAACTGCCCCCACCGTAGGAACGTCTCTGGCTGCCGTAGTGCTTCCCTGCACTGTGCAGGCCAACCCTGTAAGAATTGGGCCGCTAATCTTTTTAAACAACTATGGAGCCGTAACCCTGACAGTAAGTAAGAAAATTATCTTTGCTCCCACCTTTGCATCTCTGAAGTCCTATCCAGCAGAATTGTTGCAAGTTCTGATCAGCCTAATGAGTCCAGGCTGTATCTGCTCATAGGCACAGATAAGTTCTGTAATTTGCAATGAGTTCGTTACTTACTTTGAAGGTTAAATTGCTTGTGTTCTGTATTGGAGAGAGAAAAATCAGAAGTTGCCCTAATGGACTGCTGGTTTGACCTTCTTAATTAGACAAAAGAAATATATGCATGAATGAACAAAAATAATATTGCTTCATGCTCCCCTGAGTGGTAGGAAGTCCAGGGTAGCTTTTTACAGGATAAATTGCCTTTTAAAGAAGTGTTCACTGGAGATTTACATTGCCTTTAGTAATCTGGTTTCTTTGTTTTACAAATGTACAGGTTGACTAGATAGCAAGAAAGATTCACAGGAAGTGTTGCAGTTAGATCAGTCATCCCAAAACAATAATAGTTTCACCAGGGCCAGCCCTGGTGCCTGAGGTGGCATGCCAAATGCTGCCATCCTTACACGGTGACGTGTGAGCCTCTGCTCCTCTAACACTCTAGCGGCTAGAGTCTAGCCCACCGGTCTCCTCTCCTTCACACTTCTATTTATTTATTTTATTTATTTTTATTTTCACATTATAAGGAGCTCAGAGTGGTGTACATATTTCCTCCCCTCCTTTTGTCCTCACAACAACCCTGTGAGGTAGGTGGGGCTGAGAGATAGTGACTGGCCCGAGGTCACCCAGGAAGCTTCGTGGCCGAGCGGGGATTTGAACCTGGATCTTCCAGGTCTAAGTCTGACTCCCAAACCACTACACCATCCTGGCCCTGGTTCTATTATGCCCCTCTCTTCCTTTTCCAATCCAAGGAGTGGGGGGAGGAGAATCAGCAGGGACGAGTGGGTGGGGATTGGACACTCCCTGCTGTTTTATTTTCTATAGTGGTTGTTGTATATGTTTGTTTTGTTTATTTTATGTTTATGCCAATAAAGGTTCTATCTATCTATCTATCTATCTATCTATCTATCTATCTATCTATCTATCTATCTATCTAAGACCCATTCTTATGGCAGGTGACAGAACTCATGAATGAATGGAAGTAAAAGGGCAAGTGAAAAATACACATGCAAACATGACATATTAAGATTGCAACAAGTGCATAGTCTCACTAAATTACTTTGCATGGTTCACTGTTTTGATCATTTATGCAGTTGATATGAAAAATGATAAAAGGAAATACACTATTGAGATGACTGAATCCCCTGAAGAAACAGAACCAGCCACAACAAAGATGGGCAGCCCAATCCTATCCAATGTCGGTGCAGTGTGTGTGCCAGGCACACGCTGCATCCAGCGCTGGAAAGGGACGGGTTAGGGCCAGGTTAGCTACCCCTCCCCCTGTACAGCATCAGAGTCTTGATCATTTCCTCGAGCTGGGTTCATCATAACAAAAAGGGGTGCCAATTTGTTTTTCCCCCTAACCCCATTTTACCATAGGATCAATGACTCTGTATTTGCTGGGTTTTCCAGGAACCCAACCCCAACGGATAGTGAGAATTGACTGTATCAGAGAGACAGACACAAGACTAGGGAAAAAATGAAAGGAGACCAGATAGGATAAGATTAATAGCCCAATTCGATGGCTTTCCCCGCTATACCATGCAGCCACACCCAAACGGGATGCGTTGCATGCTATGATGGAGAGGCCGATCTGAAGGCATGGGAGGAGAAAGGGAAAATATTATCCCTTACTCCTCCATAAGCCCCTTGACTGCCAATGGGTCTCCTTGGTCCTGCGCCTGCTCTTTAGCTGGCACTATGAGGAGACAAAAGGGGTGTGTTGGCTCACTCTGGAGGAGATAGCATCCAGCACAAGTTGCCCATGTCAGAAGCCACCTCCAATACGCCCCAAGCCTATCCTTGCCCCACCCAATCTGCCGACTCACCACTGACAGCAGACCTTCACCCCACCGCCATACATGGGGCCACTGTGGTGTCTCCCACAGTTGTCCAGAAGCGCGCAGCTCCCACCTCTGTCACACCATAAATGCGGGAATGCTAGTTCCAGAAGTGGATCGCAGGTATAGGATTGGGCCATCAGTAAAGTAGAAAGAACAAGAATAAGAAAAGGAGAAATAGAAGAAAAGGACTTAGACTTTGCTTTGCGCCAGTGCCCCATAGGATAGGATAGGAGAAGGAAGTGTTTGCTGCATAATGTTTGGTGGCCACAGGCACATCTCTGATTATGTACATCTACGGAGACTGTATTTGAGAACTGTTGATTGGGGCATACACTTCACTAAAAGCAAGAGATCTAAAATGTGTTTTTCTTTTAAATTAAAGCTGATTATGATTATTTTAAGAGTCTCCAGGGTAACAAATTACTTTGTAACAATTAACGATTACTTTTTTTCTCCTTTAAAATGTCTCAGTGGCATCCCAAGAACATTAACAACGCAATCCTGTCTGAGTATAGACTGGCAGAGCAACCGCGCCACTGGTCTAGGGTGTCGCAAACATGCTGTAAGGCACATTTGCATCACCCGATGAGTAAGCAGTGCTGGCAGAGAGGCTTGAGTCGCTCCTCCGGCACCGCAGGATAGATCACCCCCACGGTGGAGAGATAAGTCTCCGCCAGGCAGCAGAGGGGCTGGGGGAGGGGGCACGGAATGGGAGGGGGGATTGGTCAGCCAGGCCTGGAAAGGGGGAGGGATTGGTGGTGGCCTCCTCCACAGAATCCTATCTCCCTTCGAGGGCTTGGCCGCCGTTACATGGGGCTCTCGAATGTGCACCAACAAAATAGCTGGCACACATTCAAATAACCCCATTTGCGCGGCTGGCACTTACTTGAGGTAAGGGGACAAATGTCCAGTTACCCTGAGGAGGCCTCTGGCTGCGCTGGGGCAGACCCAATCCTGGCTAGGATGTGGCAGGCGCCTTGTGTGCACTGCCATGTCCTGCTAGACAGAATTGGGCTGCCCAACTCTATTTTTGGTGTCCACAGACACATATCAGCAAAAACAACTAATCATTTACTGATCTATGCTGAGCAGTATTAGAAAGGGAAATACTATTTTTATATTGCTCATGTCTTGGCTCTCATTAAAACCTCATAGAAATGATGCATTGTACTTGGAATACATAGATTATAAAATAAATATGTCTGAGTTTGTGTTTTGGGGCTTATGCCCTGGCTCCCATCGGTAAACTTACCGTAGTCTATTAACGTCTGATGCTTTTAAAGAAACACAAAAGCCCTCAGGCTAGGCTTGTATTGCAATATCTCAGAATAGCGGCTGTGTGTATTAATCAGAGCTTTCAAACTAAAGTAGTAGATTGTCCTTGATCCTCTGTAACTGAGGACCAACTCATAGAGCCACAAATTGAGCTTCTTTTAACATTCATGCATGTTTTTATGACTGGATTCAATGTGCACATAGTGAACTGGCTGTGTAAAATCAGCAGCCAGAAGCACAAATTACTAGTATGAGCAAGTGTTCTGTTGACAATTATGGAATAAAGTACAATTGTGGAATGCCTCCCTGCAAAAAAAAAAAACAAAAGGTCTGAGCAATCAGGGCCGGACTTAGGAGCTGCAGGGCCCAATTTGAAACGTTTTTGCATGGGGGGGGGGCAAAACAAATAACTACTAATCACAACAATTATAAATAACTTTACTTTTAAAACAAATATTGATATTAATAACTTATTAACTTATTAAAATAAAATAAAATAACTTTTTTCATAATAAAAGGAAAAAGTTAGTATTTCTTGCTTTTTTTCCCCCTACAAGGGATTTTAGGATTTTGTCTAAGTTTAAACTCCTGCTAACTTGAGATTCAATTGGTGACATAATCACCAAACTGTTCAAAACATTCTTGCTGCACTGATGATCTCAAGTAAGTTTTGATCAGTTTCAGCTTGGAAAAACTCCTTTCTCCTGATGCCACAGTCACTGGGATTGTCAAGAAATTCCAAAAGCAATAAATAAATTTGGAAATGCAGTAGACCTGATGTTGCAAGCAAGGAATTCAAGCATTTTCATGGAGTTTTGAATCTCTGATGGCAGAATTGGCAGAAGCGGAAGGGGTGGGCTCTGGGCCTGGGAGGGACACGTGCTGCCTTTCGCTTCGCAAGCGCTCATTTGCAGGCAGCATCTTTTTCACCGGTTTGGTGCAGCGTTGCCTGGAGTGAGGAAGTAATCTCTCAGCTGGCAATTGGAAGTGGGCAACTAACAGCCCAATCCTATATTCCCCCCGCCCCCCCCCACTGTAGCATGCAGACCAAAAGGCCATGTGTGTGTGTGTGGGGGGGGGAATTGAGAAGCTTGGGGGAGGCAAAAAAAAAATATTTTCCCTTATCCTCCATAAGCCCCTTAATTGCCTATGAGTCTCCTTGGACTTATGCCAGCTATATAGCTGTTGCAAGTCTTAGGAGAGAAAGGGAGGTGTTGGGAGGCTCCAGAAGGAATAGCTTCTCGGCATACATTGCTTGCACCAGGATACACCTCCTCCCACCTCCGCCATGCCTCTCACCTTCCCGCCAGTCTGCCCAGGAATGCTATCCCCCATCCACAAAATGCCCCCCCCAATGCACCTGAACCAGTGGAGCCTCTGCTGGCTGTTGCCATGTGTGCAGTGCCACTTGCCATCTCTGGCAGCAGACAGGAAGTGCACAGTAATGCGCACCGACACAGTGGTGTTTGCAACACCATAAAGCATGTTCCACTACTGGAACTAGCGGCAGCAGAACTAGCATTTCAGCAGCAGGCCCTGCCCATAGGATTGGGCTGTAAAATATATACTTCTTATTAAACGGATACAGTGAAGGCTACTTTGGAGAATATTGTGTGAAGTTTGGGGTTTTTTTAAATGATAATTTATACCGTATTGTCCCGAGTATAAGACGCACCTGATTATAAAACGCACCCTTAAAGTTTGGTGCTATTAAAAAAATGTAATTAAATCACTGGCATTAAATTGCAACAGCCTGATTATAAGATGCACCCCTAGTTAAAAAAACTTAAATTAGGAGAAAAAAGTGAGTCTTATACTCAGACCAATACGGTAATTTAAATATTAGTAATACTTTTCATTTATCTCAGGTTTCCAGACCTACATTGTATACAGTACATTATTGCTCATTCATTTTGCACAGTGTATATTTTTAATTTGGATGCTGCATGCTTCCAGCTCTGCAAGATACTTATGTCAGAATTTAAAAATCTGCAATGTAATTTGCACTCACTCAAAGGGAATGCCAAGAATAACTAGCTATGCATCTTGTTGTAACAAAAGCACAGAGCTGTGCTCTGAATATTCTTTGGGCTGCATTTGGATGGCCAAGAAGTAAAGAGTGAACTGGAGTGGCTATGTCATGTTAAAGAAAAAAGGGGTCTACTCTTGGTCATTCTGAAAAATGAAATACAGTATTTTTATCTGCCTTTGACCTTGTTGCTGATGACTTGTATGTTTTCTCCAGCAAGGCAAATAGCAGGTCTGTGGGGGGATTTAGATCGAGAAAGCAGCTGGGAAGTAAAAGCTTAAAGCCAAACCACTTATAATGTACAGGTGCCCCCCACTTAACGACAGGGTACGTTCTGAAAAATCCGTCGTATAGTGAAACTGCCATTAAGTGGGGCTTTAGATAAGGGCTTGGAATCTTTTACTCTCTTCCCTTTACATCTGATTTTGCATCCTTCTTTTGTGTGTTTCAGGTTCCCCCCCGCCCCCCAAACTACAAGCTAATTAATTTGGACATGAGCCATTGAATCTTGGCTGGATTTTGTTGTTGAATTTATTTTGAGACTGGTTCAGTATGTGTGGCCCTGCAAGACTATCATGCATAAAATTAAAGAAAACAAAAACTTTATTCTATTGTTTCACACAAAATGAGGCCGAAACTGCATCTTACAGGGACATGCATGGGCATGGCTGTTCCATGTCTTTCCGATGTCCTGTAGTTGGAAAAAAAGTGACATGACACCATTGCTTTAGTATCTCCCTCTCACCTGCCAGCAGCAATGAACGGCACAATCCTGTCTAAAGAACCACTGTCGGAGCGCTGGGTGTCGTAAATGTGCCATAAGGATGGATGACACATCCTGCAACATGGACTTGTAGTTTGGGTTCAAATATGATTTTTTTGATACTAGTCTGGGAGCACAATCCTATGCACAATCCTGTGTGTGTGTGTGTGTGTGTGTGTGTGTGTGTGTGTGTGTGTGTGTGTGTGTGTGTGTGTGTGTGTGTGTGTGTGTGTGACAACAAATATCTCTTTCCACTTAAGAACGAATGAATTCAGAAATTTCAGCAACATGGGTTTGTCATATCAGTACTTGTAGCATCTTCATAGAAGACATAAATGAAGGGGGAATCATGATATTTCTCGTTGCTTGCTTGGGAACATTGTCTTTGAGCTTTTCATATTAAATCAGCTTTAATTATTTCATTTTGAAATACTGTAAATTGACATGAGGTGATGGGGCTAGGTGGCTGGATCAGGCCCAGGAGGGGGTGGGATCAGTTGTGCCGGTGAATGCTGTAATCTATTCCCTTTCTCAGGCCTGATTTGCCAACATGGATCCACTCAGACTTGCGCCAGCGATATCACTGGTGCAGGTCTGAGTAGACTCGCTACGTGGGCTGGGGCTTTTCCCAGGGCAAGGGGATAAATGTCCTCTTGCCTCGAGACCTCCCACCTGCTAAGTTCCCCCACAGGATGCAGCATAGCCTGCACTGACACCGCTGCATCAGCGCAGGGAAACTTAATTAGGATTGGGCTGATTATTTCTGTAGAATCTGAGTATCTTAATTCTTTTGTAGCTGATAGGAAAAGTGGCAGGCTAGGCACATATGCTGCATTTCCAAGGACCACAAACTTATTATTTCACTAAAAATAGAAATCAAATTGTGTTTCCCAAATGTTTTCAACCTGTGGCTCCCTTGACCATTGGCAACCATTGGCCGCAGCACCCCATTACATTATGTTGATGCCTGCCAATTGGCATTGCACTGTTTTCTGAGAGGGTTCTGTGGCACTCCATGGCTCCCCTGGCTGGTTTCCGCGGCTCCCCTGGGAACCACGCCTCCCAGTTTGGGAACCCCTGCTTTAGGAGCATCAGGCCCAGTGACAACCTCTATATTGTACTGCACCATCTTCTGCAAGGCACTCATCAAGTGAGATCAGTTGTATTCCCCCAACATTTACAGGGGGGCCGCCGTATCCGCGGGGGATACGTTCCAGCCCCCACCGTGGATACCTGAAACCGCGGAAAGGGGCGAATGCCCCGCGGTTTTCAGAGGGCCCCCACGGGCAGGTGTGGCCCCCCGCGGGCCGGCACCCCCTCTCCGCACCCTCCACAGCCCCCCCAGGCACTTACGTTTAGCAGAAACCTCGTAAAAAAAACCTCCGTTTTTTTCTTCAAAGTTCTGAGCCTGCAGCTTTCAGTTTTAGGCCTGACGAACAAGACTTAGGTGATAGCTAGAGTCTCAGCAAGGTTGAGACTCTAAGTCTTGTTCGTCAGGCATAAAACTGGAAGCTGCAGGCTCGGAACTTTGAAGAAAAAATGGAGGTTTCTGCTAAAAGTAAGTGCCGGGGGGGGCTGTGGAGGGTGCGGGGGGGGATTCCTCAACCGTGGATAACTGAAACCGCGGTTGAGGAATCAATGGATACGGGGGGGCTGTACTTGTGAGGCAGACTTTGAAAACGCAAATAGGTTGTACAAGACAGAACAAGGCCACAGTGTGAAGGTCATGCAGAAGCCGACCTGGTAGGGATAGGTGAAAATCTGTCAGTAGCAGACTATTGTGCAAGACAGAGAGCTGTAGTCAGCATCTTTATGGGATCTCAGGGCAGGGCCAGCCCAAGATCTCCTGATGACTGGCATGCCAAATGCTGCTCCTTTCCTGATGATGTGCCGGCCTCTGCTCCTCCCATTCTCCAATGTTTTAGCTCAGCACTCTTCTCACTTCCACATTTCCTCTTCCTCTCTGTCCTCCTCTTCCTTTTCCAATCCAAGGAGTGGACCAGTGGAGGGAAGAAGGTGAACAGAGAAGAGTGCCCTCTACCACTCTGCTGCCTGATGCAACAGCTTCAGTTGGCCTCATAGATGGGCCGGCCCTGTCTCAAGGCTATGAGATCATAAGAAAAAGATTGGATATGAATGCAGTCTTCACTGTTCACAGAGAGGAGTGATTGTCAGGCTGGTACCAAAACAGATTTATTCCTTGAAGGATATGTACATTTGTGACTTACGATGAATTTGTCTGGTGGGCATCAAGGACCTTTAACTCTACTTCATAATTACATGACCGGAGCCCAAAAATAGTTGAAACTTACACCCTGTGGCCAGAACCTATGGAAGGGATTGTGTATGGTGTGTGCACAGAAAAAAACCACATGCGCAGCTGGAACTTTACTGTACTTTTCTCTCCAGCAGTTCCCATTGCCAGACAGACAAGTCACTGCACAGTTTAAAACATTAGGACTTATAGGGCTTTGAGAACAGTTGTAGAGGAAAGTGAAAACAAAGCCCTCTCCACATTCATTATTCTCTTGCATGCTAATATTCCTCCGTTTGACTTTCACTAGTATTTTAGAGTAATGTGATATTTCATTGTGGTTAATGGAAGCGCTGTAGATTCATTCCAATATTTCTGTAACCTTTATAAGGATACAATTGTAGAGTTTAATGCTACTTGTTCATTATTTAATTTTTTTAAAGTTTTTACTAGCTTTTTCTAAATACTTGTTTCTCTCAAAGCAAGAAAGCTCCTCAACTGTACATTCAGGGAAGTTATTTATTATGCTTAAAGGCAGTTTATAGCAGTTATAAATTCAGGAAACAACTAATATGGTGTTTTTAGGTGTGCCAAGGGTACGCCATTTTGCTAATAATTTGTACTAATGTGAACTGTGAAATGACATTTATGAACTGCATTTGGCATCATACATAAAACTCCAGCTAAATGTAGAAACATTGATCTGCTCTTTTATGAGCCAATACTTTTCCACAGGTCAGAGTGGCTTTTGCCCTAAGCCCTTAATAATGCCAGATTGTTAAGTTAATAAATGGAAGGCTTAAGTTTTATAGACTAATCACTTGGAGTAATCAAAGTTTACTCTCCTATGGCAGAATATAAAATTCCCTATCTCCTTGTGTAAAGGAGGAAACACTACATTTCAGTCTTCTTGTAGACAATTTTGTAGTTTTCTAATTATGACACTGATCTGTTTCACAGCCTAATACTACATAAATCCCTGCACAGTGATATAGTGGTAGCGGTGCAACTTCCGCTGCATCCCATGGGGGATTTTCAGCTGCTGGAGGTATCCTCGGAGTAAGGGGACATTTATCCAGCATTTAGTCCCAGCAACCACTGTAGGGCAACTTGGACCTGTACCAGTGATATTGCTGGCACAAGTCCACACTGCTCCATGCAGGCAGATCAGGCCCGGGAAGGGGGTTGGATTTAGCATGTGCCAACGCGCCAAACCCACCACCCTCCCGGACTTGATTCACCCATCCCCCACCCAACCCCCCATTCCATCCACTCCCCATCCTCCCCCCCCGTTCCACCCCCTGCGCTGGGCCTACCTGCTCCTGCAGCTTGGACCTGTACCAGTGATATTGCTGGCACAAGTCCACGCTGCTCCATGCAGGCAGATCAGGCCCGGGAAGGGGGTTGGATTCAGCATGTGCCAACGTGCCAAACCCACCACCCTCCCGGACTTGATTCACCCATCCCCCACCCAACCCCCCATTCCATCCACTCCCCATCCTCCCCTCCCCCCGTTCCACCCCCTGCGCTGGGCCTACCTGCTCCTGCAGGCCTCCTGCTGGTATGCGTGGGAAGGCTCCAGTCTTCCTGCCAGCATGCTGGCTGCTAACATTGCTGCAAAGTGCTTTGCGGCTGCTTTGCGGCAGCCTGCACCGACAGAACGCATATTTTCCTGGCGCTAGAGCTAGTTAGAATTGGGCCGCCAGTCTGTCTGTGCAACAAGATACAGATGTCCCCCCATATCTGTGGGGGATACATACCTTCTGCCAGTAATGTAAGGACGGTGGAGCGTGTGGTTCAACCGAACCAGGTGCTCCACCGAACCGGGCGCAGCGGGAGCAGCAGTGTGCGGCTCATCCGAACCGGGCGCTTCGCTGCGCCCGCCGAGGCGAGAGGCTGGGCAGGCGTGTTGCGCTCTTGCGCCGCCCGGCCCGGCACGAGACGAGTCCTCTCCTCTGAGTCCAGGGGAGGAGGGGCCCGGGGAGGCTCTCTCCTCCCTCCTCCACCCGCCCTTAAGGTCACTCCACCCGCGGCTGGGAATTGAAAGCACACACACTCACTCACTTCCGCTGAAGCCTGAACTGAACTGAAGCGTCTCCCTGAACGCACGCCATCGCTGGGAAAGGAGGTAAGCCGGCCGGGTTCGTGCTGGGGGGGGGGTGCCCGGTGCAGGGTCCTGCCGGGTCGCCCCCCCGGAGGTCGCCCCCCGGAGCGCTGCGCGGCCGATATTTTATATAGAGAGAGCGTTCCTTAGGGGCACCAAATCCCCCCCCCGAACCAGGCGCCAAAAAGACTTGTTACACCTCTGCCTTCTGCTGCCATGGTTACCTGAGACCGCTGATAATAGTGAACCTTACTCAAATTCCTCCCCCTCGCATGGCTTACTCACCTCCTTTTGTTTTCAAATGGAAGCTTTGCAAATGGAATCTTTTTGGAAAAGCAGGCAGCTGAGCAGACAGGAAGCGGCAGACAGACAGTTAGAATGCTAGACTCCGCTTCCTTTTAGCATTCTCACTGTTGCCTCCTCTAGCATTCCTCTAGCAGCTACAAGTCTAGCATTCACCTGTCTGCATCCTGTCTGCTCGGCTGCCTGCTTTTCCTTAAAAATTCCCATCACAACA
This sequence comes from Plestiodon gilberti rubricaudatus, assembly GCA_026170595.1. Classification (NCBI taxonomy): domain Eukaryota; kingdom Metazoa; phylum Chordata; class Lepidosauria; order Squamata; family Scincidae; genus Plestiodon; species Plestiodon gilberti. Next base: position 145,619,986 of record JANXHW010000003.1, read on the forward strand.
ACAGGGGAGGGCTGTGGATGCTAGCAGCACATTTGTTGCTTGTTAGTGATTGACATCTCAGGGGACATGGGGTTCTAAAAGATGGAAAATCTTTCTTTTTCATTGGGCATTTGCATCATTTTATTCGTTTTGTGGTTATTTTGTGGAGTTTGATTTGTTTTTAATGTACAGTATATTGTTTGCTTTGTTTTAATTAGTATTGTATTATTTGTTTGATGTTAACCACTTTGAGCATATGGAAAAGTAGTCAACCAATTTTTTAAATAAAAATCAATTTTTCAGACAGGTGACAAGTCACATAGGCATGTGAAATCTTCCCCTGAGCAAAGAGAAGCTGTCTTCATAAAAATATGAGAAGCTGATCCGTGAGAAGCTGTCCTGTTAGATTGATTAAAAGGGTTTTTACAAAATCACGTATTTAGTACAGGTTGATTACCCCTTATCCAGACATCCGAAATCCAGACATTTTTTTGGGAGCTATCACTTTTTTAAAAAACACCTTTTTCCAGCACTTTGCTGGCATAGTGCAAGTCATGCTGGGGCACAAAATTATAAAAAAATATTGTATAAAATTAACTTCAGGCTATGTATATAAGGTATATATGAGACATACATGAATTTCATGTTTAAACTTGGGTCCCATCCCCAAGATATCTCATTATATTTATGCAAATATTCCAAAATCCAGACAAATCTGAAATCCAGACAACTTCCCATCGCAAGCAGTCTGGATAAGGGATACTCAACCTGTAAAACCTTGCTCAGCATAACATCATCAATGTGGTATGGAAGCAACCCATAGGCGGGTAAGAGACTAGAGTCCCTTCTGCTGTCGAAATTAGCGCTGTCCCAAGCCGCCTTGCCCCTTTTCTCTCCTCAGACGTATGTCAGCAAAATGGTTGGTGTAGGTCTGAGGAGACCCAGAGGCGATCAGGCAGCCTACTGATAAAACAGTAAAAACTAAGTAGGTAAAAAAAATTTACTTACCTCCTGCTGTCACTCTGATCACCCCCCACAACCATTGGATGCAGCGCAAGCTCTGCCAGCGCAGCTGCATCGGTACCAATAGTGGGTGATAGGATTGGGCAGTGAGGCTGCAATTTTGGGAGCAAGTCCTATTGAGTTCAGTGCAACTTCTGAGTATACCTGCCTTGGCTTGTGGTGAAGGAAATAAAAATATTTCTAGCCAGATTTTGATACAGCAAATCAGATTTTACAGAACAATTTGTTGTTGGATTTTGTTCTTCTACATTCTCAAGTCCATAATTCTACATTTAACTTATTGACCTAGTAAACACTGTTTTTGATTTTATATACTTTTTTAATAATCCTGTAACACCCAAATATGTAAAATATAGTTACACAAATATGATTGTTTTTTGCCTGCAAGGATTGGTAAATTAGTGGGGCATTTTTGTGATGTGCTACTTGTCTAGATATTATTCCCAGGCAATAGAAAAATATATACTGTGGCAAATGTAAATCAGGGTAAGCAAAACAATTGGAGAGGTGGGAATTGCAATACATAGATGGTGCACACACTGTGGAAGGTAAAGCTTTTCTATGGCATGCATGAATGCCTTTGCTGAAAGGTGGGAAATCTAAACAGCTGTACTATTGTATTCTATTGCTGTCAAAAAATAATGATTTGCTGAGTCAAATAGATCACCATTTGGACTTGGCAGCTGTTACTGGCAGGGTTATACAGTAAAGGATACATGCTATGCATGCTTTATTTTTCTCTTGTTGGGGTTTCTTCCTAGAAAGCTACTAAGATATGCAGCCAAATCAAACGTTTAGTAGCTGGCTAGGAGTTCTTAACCTGTAGGCCAATAATATGTTTAAAGAGGGATCATGCAGCCTTTGCTTTTTCTTCATTTTATAGTCTTTAATAAAGCATAATATTTTTTCTAGCCCTTATCCTGTAGAAATGACCTTGAAAATTTTGCACTGCATGTATATCATCTCAGCAGATAGCTTGGAAAAAAGCTGTAAGTGACACATACTGTTCCATTAGTTTCAATCAAAGCACTCTTGTGTTTTTATTCTGTAGCCAAAGAGTTTCACATTTCTTCAAGATCTCATGAAATGAACTGGCAGCCTCTCCTTGTGCATCTCAGAGGGTTTGCAAACAGGTGTCATGGGGTTTCAATTGCATATTGCCAAATTGAGAAAGTGTCTTGGAGGAGAGGTATTAACACATGGTGTGTGTGTGTGTGTGTGTGTGTGTGTGTGTGTGTGTGTGTACACACACACACCCCACATGTTAATACATACCGGTGCGTGCGCGCGCACACACACACACACACTCTGAATGATCAATAATTGCAGAACAGCATCCCTGAAAGATAGTTCACCCAAAACCATGATGCCTCTTTGCAGAGACGGCCAACTGGGTCCACTACCCAGCACTGCCACTTCCACTTCTGCTGTGGCATGCGTGCAAGTGCACATGCCCCCCCCCAAAGCCCCATACCCCCTCACCTAGCTCCTTCCTCATGCAGTTATTTTCTAAAAACAAGAAGTACAGGACTTCTTGTTTATTTAAAGGGACCACAGGAGGAAGGGGTGTGGCGAATGGACAGGAAGACAGATTGCTGCTGCCCGCATGGTTTTTTCAGGCATGGGCAGTGATGATCCAGTTCCTTATCCACTCACTTTGCTCTTTCCTCATGCAGTCTCTTTAAGTAAAAGAGGACATCCTGTACTTCCTGGTTTTGAAAAGAAACATACAAGGAGGAGCAAGGTAAGGAAGTGGACCAATGCTGCTCCATCCACAGCAGGCTAGAGGGTGGCAGTGGGAGACTTGGGGTGAAAGGAACCCCAAGTTTGCTGCTCGCCTGCCACCCACACTCAGTGCAAGCACTTCATGGATAGACCAGCCCTGCCTCTCTGCTACATGCAGCCATAAGGGAGTTTTGACTGGGTTCGAGTGTGTACTATTGGTTTGTGTAGCTAGCTGACAGTGAGAACTAAGAAGCTTGGCCAGCATCCTGAAGTAATTGAATGTGTACCCTAGAATATTTCCCAGAATTCCATGCAGGTTCCATGCTGCATATGAAAGGATTCCTTGGCAAACAAGTTAGTGTGGAAATGAGTCCCTGGAACAAGAATATTTGAAAACCACTACTTTAAGTTACAAAAATGGTAGAGTTCTCCCCACTCTCAAAGCAGTGTTGGAAAGAAGTAATGTTCATCTATGTGTATATTTGGAACTTTGCATTTTTCCTACAGGGAACAAAGTCAGTGAAAATGTATTCAGAAACACAGTACAGTACTAAAATATTTGGTTCAGTGTTAAGACATGGTGCTTAGGATAGAATATGATAATCATACTTAGCATTTGTATATCACTTATGCCAACATTTCCACTGATGCAACAGCACAAAACATAGCAGTATAGTTCATCTTTAGAAATGAAAATTTTGGCGCAATCCTGTTGAGCGTCTATGCCAGTGCAGCATGCGGTGCGCTGGACTAGGGTGTCGTAAACGCACCATAAAGCATGTTGCGACACCCAGAGAGTAGCCGGCACTAGCTGGAAGGCCTGTGCTGTCCCACCGACGCTGTATCTAGGAGCCCCACACACCAGAGCAGGTAAGACCACTCTGAGCAGCACAGGGGCTAGGGGAGGATGGGGAGGGGTGCTGCAGGATGGGTGGGCAGATTGGGCCTGAGAGGGATCGGTGACGCCACAGCACATCATATCTTATCCCCCCTCTTGGGACTTCTTTCCCATCACAGGGCTGCTCGGTTCTGCGTCAGCTAAAGAGCTGGTGGAGAACTGAGTAGCCCCATTGCGGCGGCTGGGGGTTTACCCTAGGAGACCTCCAGCCAGAGGCGTCGCTACGGTGGGGGTGGTACTGTAAGTTCCACACAGTTCTACTCTGCATTATGAAGTGGCCCCGCCCCATCACCGTCAGAGCCATTCAGAGCAGTGAAGGCAACGCTCCTTCATTGTCTCCTGTGCGAGTCCCCTGCACATTGCCTTTGCGCGAGTCTTCTGTGTGTTGCCTTCACCGCTCTGAATGGCTCCGATGGCGATGGGGCGGGGCCACTTCGTAACGCAGAGTAGAACTGTGTGGAACTTACAGTACCGCCCCCACCATAGCGATGCCTCTGCCTCCAGCCAGCTGCTACCAGGGATAGGATTCAGCGTGGGCCACACGGCCCATGCTGCATGGTTCCAGGGCTTGGGGGAGGAATAGAATTGGGCTGTTTAATGTATTCTGACAAAGCCATTGGTGTCCATGAAGCACCAGACCTGTACAACCTGTGATTCATGAAGCCAAACACAGCCTACCAGGCATGTTGAACCTACCAAGAGCTTGATAAACCTACTGTATTTGCTGTCTTCCTGAAATTGTAGAAGCAAGGGTGGATGTTGTGGCAGGCTAAAATTCATGGTTGATAGACTTCATTCAGCTTGATGGGTCACATTGTGTAGGCCTGCCTGGTACCAACATCATTTATTTTGATCACAGAAACCTGCAAAGTTTGCTTGATCAGATATGATAATGAAACAGGAAAAATGTGTACACACTATGAACAGTGATAGCTCCCTCCATCATATCACTCTGGTTGGATGATATGGACCAGACAAGCATTTTGTTCTCGCCTGTTTGTGGGCTTCCCAGATGCAGCTGGTGGGCCACTGTGGAAACAGCATGCTGGACTAGACAGACAGCAGGGGTTGTCTTATGTTCTTATGTACAGTACATCTTCAATTCTGTGTGGTGGTGGTGGGAAACCTATTATTTGCCTCCAGCTGTATATCTATGCAAATGTTTAGGATTGTACAAGAGATTGTGGAGGAAAGCACTGATGATACTTCACTGCATTGTTTAGATTAGAAAACATATTGATGTGATTATTCAGTGTCGCCACAAATCCTGAAAGACAAATGTTTTGCTTATACTTTTAGTAACTAGAATAGACCTGAGGGTGATAATTAGAGAAACTGTTCACCACCATTTTCCTTAAATCTGTACTAATGCTAAAATGCCTACTTTCTGTTTTGCAATCCCTGTGTCAGTTCTCAAGGTTGGGATTTCTGGAGTAGTGTGAGAATTGAGGTTTGGAGGTATCTTCTTTCCTTTTTCACATTGGATTAGTAATAATCCTTGGCACTGCAGTTTTTGATTTATTAAAATTTCCTTCTGGTTTAGTATGCCTAATATTTTGAAGAGCTTTGGACTTTTTAATGAAAGAAACATGAATATTCAAGGTATGTTTTATCTCATTTTAAAGCAAAACTTATTGAATACAGTACATGCATGCTAATCCAGTTACTTGCTCAGCCCTGTTTCTTGAGCACATGATGAATGTACAGCTGGACCTCAATTTTATAATGTTTTTAAGGAACTTGTATGTTTTTTATTAAGGCTCTTCCATGTGCATCACTGGTAAGGAGGTATTTCTTACGGCTACTGTTAGTTACTGATTTTGCACTTCATTGAGGAGAGTTGATCTGCTTGTTTACTGTCTCTCTGAACTTCTGAATTATCAGTGTTCCTTTCATGATAGCATATATCAAAAATGTTGTGGCTTTGACTCCTTCTAAAATAACACTGAAGATAAATAGATCAATTGACCCCAAGAGCAGTTTATTTATCCCTTTAGTTACACCTCAGTAGCAAAAATCAATATCATTCTGAAATATCTGATATTACAGTGGTTCCAGTAAATACTGACATTCCTGAGCTATATGTAGGAGAGAAGATAAATCTATTATCAACTTAGGTATTTTAGTACCTGTATTGATTTTACTGTGAATGCTTGTGAAATTTTTATGTTATCTATAGTTAAATGAGTGACCTTCGTGTGTTTTTTTGTTGGGGGGGGGGGAATACCCTCATGCAGTTTAAGTAGAAAGAAAAAGAAAACCAATACAGTATCTGACAATCTTAGAGAAAAGCACCTTGTCAGAACTGTATGCTTATTTAGAAATGATACATTTCTAAATACAGTAGATTTAGTAAATGATACAGTAGACTCTGTTTTTTTGAACTGTCTGTTGGTTGGAAAAGTGCATAGCATGGTAGTTTTTAAATACAGATGTTGACATCCATTCCACTTGATGTATAACTGCTAAATCATTTTTGAGAGCTGGGTGGCTAATGGCTTGCTGCAAGGATGGAACAAATAAAACAGAGCTGATAGAGAAATTTAGGAAAAACTGAAAAGGGCCATGGAAAGGGTCTTCTGGGTGCTTATGTATGTTTCTTGATTGCTCTTAATGGCAATTAACGGTAAAGCATTAGCTCTAAACATATTGAATGAAATCTTTCTTCCCCAATTCACATGTGCTTATAAGTACACAGTACAACAGGAATGGTAATGTTTCACCATAAGGAAAGATTTGGAAGAAGGACAGTTGTGCAATGGATGTAAAGGGAGCAGGAAATTATATGGTTTATCTGTTTATAGTGAATGTAAGGAAGGACCTGGCATGCTAACAAAACACTTTGCATGAAGTAGTTACTATTGTCCAGTTAGATCAAACATAAGACTCAGAAGAAAAACCAGTTCTCCAATTCTCCAATGTCCTCAATTTTGAGGATAAATGGGTAACTGTTTTTTACCAGCACCGAACTGCTGGCAACTGACATTTGAGTTAGTGGCTCTGATAGCTCTGGTGGAGCTGATGAAAAGAGGGTCTGGTTTTGTTCCCTCCCTTTGCTGTTGCACCCTATATGACCCGTTCGTTCTTTGTTCCTCAAAAGTCAGCCAAATAAAAATTCATATACAGCCCTGGAACCGGAAGCTGTACTGGATTACTGAAGAATAAAAGGTAAAGGTATCCCTTGACAATTAAGTCCAGTTGTGTCCGACTCTAGGGAGCAGTGATCATCTCCGTTTCAAAGCCGAAGAGCCAGCGCTGTCCGAAGACGTTTCCATGGTCATGTGGCCGGCATGACTCAACACCGAGGCGCATGGAACGCTGTTACCGTCCCCCTGATGTGGTACCTATTAATCTACTTGCATTTTCTTGCTTTCAAACTGCTAGGTTGGCAGGAGCCGTCGCACGGATTCGAACTGCCGACCTTTCGATCAGTCTGAGCTATGTAGGGGAAAGGAACTTGCCTCCTTTTCTTGCACTTGCCAAGCTGCTGCTGTGGCAAGAGGAGCAAGATGTGGGGGGAAATTGAGGAGAGGCATTTATCCCTCTTCACTCTTTCTCTGGCAGAGGCACCGCTAATTGCAATACTGCTAACTACCTAAAGGAGGCGTGAGAGGTGGGGTGTGTATGTGTGCTTTGCTCTTCCTGTGGAAATTCTGCCATCTCTTGAACACACTGGTCTCTCCAGTGTGCATTATTTCTGGCTGAGAACAGGGTGTACTGGAAGAATGGCATGCATGGCCAAATGAATGAAGCCTGTGAATCTTATTTATATGCCATTTAATTAAAGTATAATCTATACCTGTTTACTCAAAAGAAAGTCCCACTCCCACTGTGTTCAGTTGGGCTTATTCTCAGGAAAGTGCACACAGGATTGCAGTCTTGAACACTACAAAATGGCTTCATAAGACTTTCTTTCCATTGCTAAAGTATTCTGTATTATTAAACACAGATGAGATGGTACTTCAGAACTTGTTACATCATGATGCAAATGTACAAGTAATAAAGGATGATGCTTCTTCCATTTCCTGCCTTGGATTTTTATTAACACTAGGAGTGATTTCTTTTAAAAGGTCAAAAGACACAATGCTGTGCCATCATTTTTATGACCGTCAAATTAATTTATTTGTCTAGTGTCTGTACCTAATGGAGATTGACTCTCCTGGTTCCCTGCTGTAATGATGCTCACTGAGTTGAAAATGAAGATGTTGGAGGATAAAAGTAGTACTCTGACTGCTATTGATTAACTGTCTTGTTTGCTTCATTGTTCAGGCTTCATTAGCCTCTTGGGCACAGAGGTACCCCAGTAGTACATCCCTGACACCTTCCTGAAAAGATGCAGGCTTTTAAAATGACAGCTTTACTTAAAAATACAATTTTGAAGTGTAATTGTTGTAGTCTTAGCATGTTTAGTTAGAGCAGACAAAAGAAAAGATATTTGAAGTCAGTCTCCTGTAAACAAAGAGCTTGGAAAAGCTGTGATTTTAGATAATGAATATATACACTGTGTTTATATTTTACGAAAACAGGAAAGGAAATGGGCAAGAAAATGTGTTACCTTGCAAGTCTGAGTGATTAAGTCTAATATGTATATTTCTTTCACCTTGAAGAAAGATTTGGTTTTCTAAAATGAAATTGGTCACCACTGGTATTGTGGTGCTGCCTTGGTATGTATGTTCCCACTGAATATATACCAGGGTATAAATATCAGTAATAAATAAAAGGAATAAATTATAGCCAACTGCATCTTGATGAAAGGTGGGATCATTATTAATCTTCTTCCTTCACCAACCACATAATTCTGTCATTTTTTTGGTTTTTACCTTCTACGTCTTCTTATTCTTCCCCATTTACAGCTGACAATTCCAGTGAATTAATGTGTATTACAAACCTCTGAGTTCCACCTGCTTCTAATCCTAAGAAACTAAATCTTTTATTTCATCTTGGGCTCAATCAAGAAAAAAACAGGTATGCTTAAAATTATTGAAATCAATGAGAGTCAAACCTTTAGGTACCATATTTAACCATGCGATCCTATGTAATCTTTGAGTGGCGGAGCGTGTGCTCCGCCGCTCAAAGGCATTGCAAATGCGCTGTAAAGCGCGTTTGCGACTCCCAGCGAGCAAGGGCCTCTGGGGCGAAGGCTGGCAGCCCTCACTCCACTGGGGGACCGTCCCAGCACCTGCCAGCAATGGCGTCACTAGGGCGCGTGACGCCCTATAGCTGCTGCCGGCTCCGGAGACATCCTCTCCGGCTGGCTGTCTTGGGCCTAATGACGAGGCCCAATGCGCGACGTCATATTTATAAGGTTTTCACACATGCGCAGTAAGTTTCTGAGGGCAAATTTGCCCTCAAATGTTCTGCTCAGGCGTGAAAACCTTATAAATATGACGTCGCGCATCGGGCCTCCTCAGAAGGCCTTGGAGCTCCGCTGAGGGCGGACACTCTGAGGCCTTCCTCCTGGAGCGGGAGGCAACGCTCGTGCACGCGCAAGCGCGCGCGCGGGACCGCGCGTCACCCTTTGGCCGTGTCACCCCCAGGCAGTCCGCCCTCCCTGCCGTGCTCCAGCGACGCCTCTGCCTGCCAGGCAAGGTAAGCCCTGCACCAGCCGGTGCAGGGCCGGAGGTAAGGCAGACCAGGTGGCGAGGGAGGGCGGCCACTGGCTGAATCGGGCGGGGAGAGGGCGGGGGATATCAGCGGCATGTTCCGCTGATATCCCCAGCCCTTTCCTTGCCCAACCCAGCATTACACATGGGCCTCGAATGTATGTCAGCTTCAGAGCTGGCGTACATTTGAGTAGGCCTATAGGGCCTGGGCCTATAGTGTCCCCTTCCCCCGAGGTGCTCCTGGGCTGCCCTGGGGCAGCCCGGGATAGCCACAGGATACCGCGGTCGGCAATTTAGGCCAACCAGGTATCCTTACACAGGATTGGGCTGCCTGTCTCACTAGTTTCAGTGAAAGTCAAATATGAAAAAAATCTGAATTTCACTTATTATTATTATTATTATTATTATTATTATTATTATTATTATTATTATTATTTAATTTTTCCTGTACATTTTGAAACAACTATCTTCCTAAGTGCCCTGATAGTTACTAAATATATTTAAATGTTTGTTTTCCAATTTGGTTCCTAAAACCAAAGTTGAGTTTAGTTTTCTTGAACTACATAAGAACATAAGAAGAGCCCTACTGGATCAGGCCAAAGGCCCATCTAGTCCAGCTTCCTGTATCACACAGTGGCCCCACCAGATGCCTCAGATAACCTGTTTCCTGTTGTCACTCCCTTGCACCTGGGACAGAGACAGCCTACTTCTAAAGTCAGGAGGTTGCTTATGGCTTATAACCTTGGATGGTCTTTTCCTCCATGAATCTGTCCAAACCCCTTTTAAAGGCATCTAGGCCAGGTGCCATCACCACATCCTGTGTCACGGAGTTCCACAGATGAATTACACACTGGGTAAAGAAATATTTTCTTTTGTCTGTTCTAACTCTCCCTCCACTCAATTTTAGTGCATTTCCCCTGGTTCTGGTGTTGCAGCAGTTAAACAGCTAAACAAAACTAAACAGCATCAGTTCAAACAAAAAACCACATACACAGGTTTTTGAGTTATTTCTGTATCAAATACAAACAAATGGTACATTCCTAAATTAGGTGTTATCTTTTTAAAAAATATTGAATCAAAAGCAATGGTGGGTGAGCGCTATTTACTAAACATTTGCATGGCATGAACTTGGCCCGTAAAATACACAAATTCAAGGGAGTTCATTCACCAGTGTAAGAAATGAAATAAATGTAGGAAAATGATTTAACACAATACAAAGATGTTTTTGAATGAATCAGACTTTGCTGTTTAATTTACATTTTGATGGCTCATTAGGATGATGAATGACACTGCTAGAGAACAAAACATACTTCCGGAACAAAAGCAAATCTCTGTAGCCTAATAACATTTTATGCCAGCACTTACATTTGTCAGAAGTGGATGCTATTTATCCCTATGATTATTTAAAAATCATTTTTATTGTCCTTTGTTCTGTGTCCTCTTCTGGGAATTTTAATTCAGAGTTTTGACACCTGCTTATTAACTTGCCTGAAGTATGGCGTACAAAGGCTTGTGCTATATAAAGAATTCTAACCAGCTATGTTTATATTACTGGCAGCTGTACTCAAATTAGCTTGGTTTGGATTTATTTCCCCTCAAAATAGAAAGCATTTCAAACAGTGTTGCCGTAGCTCACTTACATATCATTGAGATGGCAAAGTTTGAAGAAATTTCCTAAAGGCCAAGACTGTAAATAAGAGTTTTATATTCAAGCTATGGGTTTCCTCAGATCTGCACCTGCCATTTTGGCGCTGCAAATCAAAGAGGTCCGTGTCGGGAGAAGCGGGTCTGGAAAAGGGATGCCCTCCCTCACCCCTGCGCTGCATGGCCCAGCCGCAGCTTACCCGTGCTGCACTCCATCTGGATCCATCTAGCCCACAAGGGCCAATTGCTTTATGGCAGCATTTGCAGCAGTCCTGGGCCGGCAAAGTCATCCTACGCTGGCCTAGTGGCCGGATAGGATTAGGCTGTAAGCATGTTTTGGTAAGTTACTCTTCATTATTTGATTGCTTCTTCAGCATTTTCATCATGACCTGCTGTTTCCACACAATATAACCATACAATATCATTTTCTAACGTATGCACATTTGTTTCCTGAGCTTCCTGCTGCCAAAAATAGTCCTGAATTTCCATCAGTCAGTGCATGAGTCAGAGGTCTGGAGGATAAAACATGTCAGAGACTGCATTTGCATCTGGTGAGAAAATGCTTCAATGAAAGTTTTCTGTGGAAGCATGAAAAAAATAAATAAAGCTTTGGCTTGTTCATTATGAAACAGTGTAGATGTGTTTGATCTTACCCCCCTTTCTACAATCAGTCCTGACTTTCTTTAATGAGTCAGGATGAAAATAAAAACGGCCACAGTGAAAGAGCAAGTTTGATTTTTCCTAAGAGCAAATGTATGACTTGTTCATACTGTGCTCTTTTCATTCTTTTTTTGGGGGGTGGGGGGGAGTGAATGTTCTGAAAGAGAAATCACTGCTTTAATTTTCCTTTCCCAATACATAAACACACTGACACATGTGTCAATATGGATTACTACTCAATACTGTATAGATAGCTACTCAAATTATCAGTAGGGTTTTTCAAACATTTCCAGCGCAATCCTGTGGGATTCAAGTGCTCCACCATTCCAAGACGCCGCGAACGTGCCGTAAAGCACATTTGCAACACCTCAGGAGTAAGGGAGGCCGGCGCAAGGCAAACCGCCCACACTCCGCCGCCAGGAGAACTCCACGGCCGCCGGAGGAAGGTAAGGCTCCCACCGGCGGGCACAGGGGTGGTTCGGGCAGCAACGGAGGGAGGCCATTGGAGGGAGGCCATTGGGATGGTGTCCGCCATATCCCCGGCCCCCACTGGGCCGGCTCAGCCATTATATGGCCTCCTGTTTCTTCCGCCAGCTATTTAGCTAGCGGAAATCCGAGGAGGTGAATTGGGCCTTCCCCGGTTTACACCAGGGGAAGGGGATATTGTCCCCTTCCCCAAGTAGACCTCCAGGCCGCAGCAGCGCAGCCCAGAACGGGGATAGGATCCATCGGGTGGCCCTGGTCCGCTGGCCGGATCTCTACGGTGGATTGCACTGATAATAATATCTATATATTTTGAACATAGTGTAGCAATTTGTTGATATGCTTTATTCAACGTGTTTTTAAACATTATATTTAATAATATGAGGAAGTAGTCATCAATAAAAAGTGAAGGCAGCACACACTATCGTCACTAGGGGCGCGTCACCCTGGAGCGGGGGCGCGTGCGTGTGCGTCACCCCTGCCCTAGGGTGTTGGGTGCATGTTTAGTGCATGTGCATCACTTACCCCCGCTGCTGCAGAGCATCTGCCCTGTCCGGCGGTCTGGGGGCTTTTGAGAAGGCCCAATGCGTCGACGCGTCATTTATTAGCTTTTTCGCGCATGCGCAGACCGTTTCTGAGGGCAAGGGCTGCCCTTTTGCCCTCAGAAACGGTCTGCGCATGCGCAAAAAAACTAATAAATGAAGCGTCGACGCATTGGGCCTTCTCAGAAGGCCCCGGACCACTGGTTGGGGCGGACACTCCGAGGCCTCCTTCCGGCCTCGGAGCCTCTGCACAGAACGAGGGAGACGTGCGCGGGTGCGCGCGCGTCACCCTTTGCGTGCGTCGCCCCCCGGCGGACCGCCGCCGGGAAAGGGCCAAGGATATTGGTGGATCTCGCTGCCGATATCCTCGCCCTCTCCCAGCCCAGTTTGGCCAATGGCCTGCCTCCCTCCACGCCCTTGCCCATCCTCCTCCCTCCACACCTGACAATTGTTCCCTCACTCGGGGGTAAACCTTCATGGTGCAGGGGAGTCTACTACAGCTGCTACAAAATAACTGCAGCAGGTCTGCATGGATCCATGCCGTGGGATTCAGAGGCATAGCTTGGGAGGCGGGGGGAGGATCGCCCCTGGGTGCATGACCGGGAGGTGTCAAAGCCCCCGCATTGGCGGCAAAAATGGCAGCGGCGGCACAAATAAGGCTGCAGAGGCCCCAGAACACTCCTGGAAGGCGGGGGGCAGTGAGAAATGTTGCCCTTGCCCCCAGGAACGTTTTTTGCACTGCATGACATCACTCAGAGACGGGACGAGTGACACCCTGCCCCCCTGAGTGACATCACGGGGGTGTCACCAGGGGGCACCCCCTGCAGGGTGTAGGTACGCCACTGGTGTGGCGGGATTGGGTCTGGGAAGAGGGATGGGATGGAATATGGCATGCGCCAGCACTGCTGATCCCGCCCCCCTCCTGGGCCCATTCTGCCCTCACCCTGCCCCGTTCAGCCCTCCCACCACTCCTATCTCCCCAGCAATTGTACCTCCTCCAGCAAGTGTTGGGGGATCTAGCAAGTGTTGAGGGACAGCGGGAAGGCACAGGCCTTCCAGCCGGCACTCCCGGCAGTGTACTGTATAACGCTCTGTTGGAGCACCTTTTGTGACTGGCGCTGGCTGCTTTACAGCAGTCAGCACCAACGGAGCTCCAGGACCGACAACACAAGGTAAGTATAGGATCGGGCCATTTGTTTCATATTTTGTTGGACTGTGTTGAAAGTGCTAACTTCAAAAGAAATGTCTGGGCTCTGGAACAGACATCAATTGCCCCAACCTGGAGTTGGCCAGTAAATGATAGATGCAAATAGTTCTCACTTTCAAGTAGTTGGGGCAGTCACACAAGGCAGCAGAAGTTTGCTTACTTAAAGCCAAGAGAGATGGAAACTCACTATTTTAATGGCCTCATGGAAATGCTGGTTAACAAAATTTGCCATTCCACAAAACACCAGATAACTGCTTTTACTGAATTTCCAAAGAGTTTTGGAAACATCTGTGATCATATCTGTGTTGCTGATTATAGACAATACCAATATATTTCTCCTGTACTTAGGGTTTTTATTATGTTTGAGGCACTCAATATATTTAGTGATTTATGATTCATTTAATTAGAAAAGCTCTTAACGCTCAGGCATTGCACAGTAGTGTGTTTTTTTCTAAGCCCAAAGGTGCATTCATTGTAAAATAATAAAATGTGTTATGTTCATTGAAATTTTTATAATTATTAAGTAATGGTAGAATAAGAGCCAATATGTGAAAAGTGCTGATTAATAGGTTATTAATTGTTATTATTACAATCTTTTAAACATATGAGACAAAAGTTCAGCAGAGCCTTTTTATAGCCACAGAGAAATGGGTGAAATCCTTTCCACATGGTAATTTCTAAATGTCCCTGTATGCTAGAAGTGCCAGAAATCCTCTAGTCCAGTGGTTCCGAAATGTTTTAGCACTGGGACCCACTCTATCAGGACCCACCTAGCCTTACAAGACTTTAAAAAGGTGATCTAGAAAGAAATATTTTTATTTACAAGTATTTATTTATTGCAAAAAAACAACAACCCTCAATCCATTTCTCGTAATGAGGCAGCCCTAATGAGTAGCCTCAAGGCTTGAGGGGCTTAGTTATGTGACCCAGCCTTCACCTGCCCTCACTACCTACCATTGACAGACTTGGAAAAAAAACACGAAGTACAAAAATACTCCCAAAATGGAGTAGAGTACTCAGATATCACAAGAACGACGCCAGCCAGAAAGAGCATCTTCAAAAGCCTCCCTCCCAATTGTATAGAGAAGTCCCAAAAGATTATGCTGTAGCAGGTGTCCAGGAGGTCTGGAACAAAGCTATGCAACAGCGTCACTGTAGGGGGGGCAGAGCTCCAGGTTCCACCAGGCTCTGAGCCTCCGTTACATGACGGGAGAAACGGCTCCACCCCCTCACCTTTGGAGCCATTCCGACCGACGAAAGCACTTGCTTTCGTTGGCCGGAATGGCTCCAAAGGCGAGGGGGCGGGGCCGCTTTCTCCCGTCGTGTAACGGAGGCTCAGAGCCCGGCGGAACTTGGAGCTCCGCCCCCCTGCAGTGACGCTGCTGAAGCTCTGGCTGAGTTCAACCAACAACCAGAACCAACCCATGGTGAAGTGATGCCCCAATTTCTCCACCCCTCTTTTTAGTGCATGTGCATCTGCATGTACAAGCCCTGTCCTGCCTTTGCTGCCACCATCTTACGCAGCAAAGTTGCTTCTACAAAACAGTCTGGACAGAGCATATTGGGCATGGTCTGTCTGGCCAGTTTTGAAGGCTGATTGGCCACGAGGCAGTGGAGGAGTGATCCCAGATTGCCCTGTCTCTCTTACCTCTTCTTCTGCCTCTGCCGCCTCCTTCTTCTCCAATCAATTGCTGCTGGAGGAAGAAGTGGGTCATTCCTGCTCTCACTCGTCTCACTCACTCTCAGCAAGTAAGCAGAGGTTTGGAACAGCTGCGTGAGTGGTGATTTGGGTAGACAGCGGGCAGGCACAGATTGCAGGGCACATCTGCTTATTTATTCAAAAATATTTATCTCCTGCCTTGTCCTTTTTTACAAAAGGGAAACAGTTCTCCATCTCCCCCAACCTGCTGCTTGAAGCAGCAACTTCACTTGGCCGCATGGTTGGACCATCCCTGCCAACTACAGCAGGTGACCAGTTAAAATACTGGGTAGGATGATACAAGGAAGAAAGAGCAGTGTTGGGAGCACCCAGGTATTTTGCAAACAACATGTAAAGCATAATCAAATCCCTAACATTATTTTACTCACTGATCCCTAATTATACTCAGGTCCTCAGCTTTCCAGATGCCAATACAACCCTCTATGCCATGGCCTAGTTAAGCAGTTGGAATTGGCAATGCACAGATCTTTCTCTGAGAGAACCAGAACAGAAAATGCACACACATCCTGGGCCTTGACCTTAAGTAATATAGGTTCAGTGAGGTCATAGATCCTTCCAATTGGATTGTTTGTGACCACCTGGGCATCCTTACTTGACCTCTAGTTACCGTAGGTGGGCTTGGATGTTTAATTAGCTGGTGCATGCCAATTCCAGCAGATGAGCTGTCTAGGGGCCATTATTCTTGCGGGATGCAGATGATTAAGACAAGCAATCCACAAACTACCGGTCTTCCTGGCCAGTTGTTCTGCAATGGAGCTGATTTTACAGTGTCACAGTGAAACAGATGGAGAAAAAAGAAGTGAAGGGTGCTTGGTCACCTTAACAGCTCTGAGTATTTTAGAAGCAAATAAAAAAGGTCGTATGTCCAAAGACTTTACATTTAAATCATACATTGGCCGTTTCTTTGTAAAGAAAGGTCACCATTTTATTCCAGCTGCGCTGAAGGTTTTCAATGTGAAGGTGATCCCCCAGCTTCTCTATGGTTCCCTGGTCTGGGTGGATCCAGTCGACCCAGCATATGATCAGCTGCAGGCCGGGTTCCTTAGAAGGCTGATGGGCCTTCCTAGATGCGCTTCCAGTGCGGCGATCTGCCTGGAACTAGGCCAGTCCGAGTGGAGTCCCAAGTCTGGAGAGCACACTTCAAATATTGGCTGCAAGTCTGCTTTCATGCTTGCCAAGATAGTCTTATCTTTCTTGTGCTGTCCGATCCTGTGCCACCTAGGTGACTAAATGGACTTTGGGAGAAGGTTAGATCCTTGGGTTTCTCTTTGGATGCTCAAACTATGCTTCCAGAGACAGAGGCCTTCAGGCAGTTAAACCAGAGATTGGCTGACATTGAACTCCAAACTTTCCACTCCATGGCTTCTAAGGTCTGCTCCCCCCTCTATTTCCATTTTTCATTATCTTTTGGGCAGCCACCCCCCTATCTGTCCTTCCTAATGGACCCAAAGGAATAACGGACAGTATCTAGTGCCAGATTTAATGCCACTCCTTCCCAAGTCATCCTGGGAAGATACCGCAAGATCCCATTCACGGACCGTTGTTGCCCTTGTGCCCCAGGTGTGGTGGAGACGCTGCTACCCCATATTGTTTTTGACAGTCCTCTTCATGAGATATCTCAGAATATCTACTTGGCCCCTATCTTGAAAAATAAACCTGGTTCTGACTCAGCAAAATTGGTTTTCCTCCTTAGTGAGGGCCCCCCATAAGTTCTCCAGAGCGCAGTGAATTTTCTATTATCAGTGGAGCAGAAATTTAACTAGATTTTAGTACTGTATTTCACTTGTAATAGACCTTTTAGACTTTTAGCAATTTCCTTCTGTAATTTGCTTGTCTATTTGCACATTCAACGCTTCTTCTCAATAGTTGGCTTCTGTTCTGTATTGTTTTGTTTTGTCTTGTTTTGATGCCAATAAATGTCTATCTATCTAAATCATACATTTTTACTGGGTTGCTTTTTAACAGCTATTCCATAATGAGGCGCCCAATCCTATGCTCCACCAGCTGTGACGATGCAGCTATGCCAAAAAGGCATGTGCTGCATCCAGCGGTGTGGCGGGCGACACGAGGGCAAATGGGGAGTAAAAATAATTTTTACTTACCTTCCAGTAAGCCCTGGGGCCACCTATGGGTCTCCTCAGACATATGCTACCACCTTTGGTGGCGTACATCCAAGGAGAAGAAAGGGGCAGGGAGCATTGGAATGGGTGGATAGGATCCGACGTGTGCCATTTTCACCAGATCCACTCCTCCCTGCCCAGTTACTTCCCCAATCCATTCACACCCTCCCCCTCCCTGCCCGCCCCTTCCCCACCGACTTACTAGCGCCAGTGGGTGCGGCAGGGTCTGGTGACGGAACTGTGGCGCTGTTGCCTCTTGCAGCAGCGCACACAGAATGGCCACCAACGGTACACTGTGTGTGCCATCGGCATTCAATTTATGACAGCGGAAGTGACTTCTGCTGTTGTAACTCACTTCGCCTGGCAGCCCAGTCCTGGATAGGATTGGGCTGTAAATAAATGCTCAGCAATTTGCAGGCTGGGGAGAGGAAAAAGTGTTCCATCCTCTCCCTCCCAAATGTTCCAACTTCTTCCTTTCAACATCTAAGCCTTTCTCTTTACTCCCTCACATTCTATTTCTGTTCCTCTACCTCTGTGGGAATAGATCTGGTGGTAGTAGGTTCTTGGCCCATGGGAAGTTTCCTCTGCTCCTTGCAGTGATAAGGACCATAACCTCCCATCCTAACTTCCCACCCTAGCTGATGAACAGTGCAATCCTGTGTTACTTTGCACCGGTGTAACAGTAGATGCACCGGTGTAAGAGCAGATGCACCGGTTTAAGTGCACTTACACCGGCATAAGTGCACTTACACCAATACATCTACTGTTACAACAGTGCAAAGTTACACAGGATTGCGCTGAAAGGTAGGTAAAATCCTTTCCCATTCCTTTTCAGGAGATGACCTGCAGAGCCTTCCCACACTAGTTCTATTTTAACTTCTCATTTGTTGAATTCATTCATATAATCTTCATCTCAGTGGGACTGAATACCAATTATCATTTATAAACAGCTCTCATTATGTTCTTAGTTATGGCATCTTTTATAGCTCACTAATTACAAATGCACAAAACAGCAATGTTTGGTGTTAAATAATGTAAACGGATGTAATTCATTTTCACATTAAATAGCTTTTATTGATATATTGTTAATTTACATTTTGTGAAAAGGTCTGGCATGAACTAACCCATTTTAATACATTGGATAGTGTAGAAGTAGCTACTGTTTACAGTCTCATTACAGTTTGCAGAAAGGTTAATTGTTCCACAATGCCCTCTTTTGTTGTAAGAGACATTCTGTTACTGACAAGCATCAAAGATGTATTAGGGATTTTTGGCAAAAAAATCTTGTTGAATATACCCAAAAAAACTTCTGCTATCTTATGCAAGCTTACTTAGGAGTAAGTTCCACTGAACTCACTGAGGCCAGGCCTACTTCTGAGTAAACATGCATAAAATGGGAGGGTAAGGGCCCAATCCTATCCTCCCCCCCCCCCGCCGATTCAGCCACACCAAAAATGAGTGTGCTGTATCCAGTGGGGGGGGGGATCAGGAAGCTTTAAATTAGACGGAAATGGGGAATTATTTCCACTTACAGCTCCGTAAGTCTCCTGCTCCACAATGGGTCTCCTCAGATTTGCACCAGCTCTGTAGCTGGCTCAGGTCTGAGGAGAAGAAAGTGGTGGGGAGTCTGCTAAAAGAGGGGATAGGAGCCGACGTGCTCCATCACTGCTGGATCCACTCCCTCCCGCAGCCTCCCTGCAGCCCATTTCTCCCCACTCCCATCCCAATTTCACCTTATCCCTGCCCACCCCAGCTGCTGCCTTACCTACTCCAGTAGGCATGTCGGGAACCAGCTATGACGGGAGTGCTCCAACCTTTTGCGGCAGCGCTCCCAAAATGGCCACCAATTGAGTGCTCCACATGCTTGCTGTCGGCAGCCATTTTGTGACAATGGAAGTGTCTTCCACTGTCGTAATGTGCTCTGGCCCAATCTTGGATAGGATTGGGCTGTCACTGATTTAAATCTCATCTAGTGAGAAGTTTGTATCATAAGAACATAAGAGGAGCCCCGCTGGATCAGGTCAAAGGCCCATCTCGTCCAGCTTCCTGTATATCACAAAGTGGCCCCACCAGATGCCTCAGGGAGTACACAGCCAACAAGATAACCTGTTTCCTGTTGTCACTCCCTTGCACCTGGCACAGAGAAAGCCAGGAGGTTGCTTATGGCTTGTAACCTGTGATGGTCTTTTCCTCCATGAATCTATCCAAACCCCTTTTAAAGGCATCTAGGCCAAGTGCCATCACCACATATACACATGCTACAGTTCTGAGCAGTTACACTGGTGCAGCTCTTAAAAAGAATGCACACTTAGTGGGACTGGTCTGGAGTTTCCCTTTCATTCACTGAGGAACCCTTACAGTTTAACAGCACGCACATCGTCGTCTTTTTACATCTGAATGCATAGCCCCGATCTCTTTTAGTGCCAATCAAATAGCCATGCCCTTAAATTAATCCAGAACCACTTCCCCATGACCTTGTGTCAGGAATGTGTAAAAGATGAATGTAACGACTTGGTTGGAACCAGAATATATCATATTATAAAGCAGTGATGTTGCATTCTACTCACAATTCAACTTTCCATTGACCTGGTAAAGAGAGTTTCCTTCTTAGCTATTAACGGGCTCATTTTATTCCTGCTGTTTCTCTGTTCTCATTACTACTCTTGTTGCTGTTTTGTAATTTTAAATTTTTTTTAATGCTAGTGCTAAATGTTTGATTTTTCTGAAAAAATTATTAGCTGCCTTGGAAGCTTCATCTGAAAGGCAGCATAGTATCTCTTAAAGAAAAGAAATTAGTACCGGGTGGCCCAGTCCTATGCATGTTTGGTATGGTATGGTATGAAAGTAAACATTGAGTTTACATTTATCACATTGGGTTTACTGGGATTTACTCCTGTCACTGTACATAAGATTGCAGCATTTGTTGTTAAAGCTGAACTCTAATGTGCTGTGCAAAGAAGCTTTCCACTATAGAAACTCCCCCCCCCCAAAAAAATAGATAACTATCTTCAAGCAATTATTCCATCATTTCTTAAAGTTCTCCCCACGAGGCAGGGAGAACTTTTAAATATTGTGGGGCCAGGCACAGCGGCAGCGGCGTTCCCAAGGATTACTGTCACTGGGGAAAGAAACACTTACTGGGGGTCCTGGAGCCCTCCGGACGGTGCGGGGAGGCCCATGGCCCCATCCGTGGTCCTCCCCAAGCTTTAGATAGCTGTTCGTCGGCGATTATGACCACTTCCACTTTTTGGACGAAAACTGGAAGAGGTTGTAATCACTGCAGAGCAGCAATCTAAAGCTCAGGGAGTCCCGCAAAGGGGGCTGCGGTCCTCCCCACACCATCCGGAGGGCTCCAGGACCCTCTGTAAGTGTAAAAATCACATTTTAAAACTTTTTTCCTGGCAGCGGCAGCGATCGGTTCTCCTGGGTGGGTCGCGACCCACCAGTTTGAGAACCGCTGAATTATTAAATTTATTACTTACAGCATACATTAGTAAACATGGTACAGCAGATAGTTTATTACGCAAAACACATTTTCAAAGAGTCCCAGCTGGCTGTTTTGGAAATACACTGTTTTTAGAGGTGAAATATCCAACTCTAGGTACTCAGCACTTCATGCTAGATTCTGAGGATACTCTGCATTTCCTTAGTATAAGGAGTGCTGATGGAATGGGAGTCCCAGCACCTAGCAGGATAAGGTCTGCAGTAGTAATTTTAATTATTACCATTTTCCTGCAATGTGGCAAGAGAGTATATTCAGCACAACACTCATTTTTTATAAATAAAGAAAACCATTAATATACTGTGAAAAGTATTGATTTTACACAATCAATCTTTCACAATAACAATAAAAGCCTTATATTTTATTAATATAACTATACAATTTCAGTCCATTACATTTCCCTCTTATTGTTTCTGGACTGTAGTGTGCTTTTTATATGAACAACATGTTAAAGAGTTATGAGGCTGCCTGGCTAGCATGCCTAAATATTTCACTGGAGGTGCCCAAGCATTTTTTTATAAGATGAAATATTATCAGTGTGGCTGTTTATAATTGATTGCTTCAATATTGTTGGGAGAGTGGTGGGGGCTGAAGAGTTTTCAGGTTTTTTTTTAAACCTTAACAGAAGTTTTACTGACAGTTTCAAAATCCCAAACCATAATGTAAAATAGTAACAAGATTGAGTCTGAGCTCCTCAAATCCCATATTCCAAAGCAGTTTGAATGCTTTCATACTAAGCTGTGTTTCCCAGGGACAGAAAAAATGAATGTTTACTATGAGCAATGATGATGTTACAGTATGGTCTCTAGTTCTCTGGAAAGCTAGTGTCTGTTTTACACATCCCTTGCTTTCATCACCTTCTATCCTGTTATCTGTTTAACATCCCAATCCTATCCTTCCCCTTCACACACACACACTGGTACAGCCGCACCAAAAACGGGTGCACTGTATCCAGCAGGGGTGTGTGGATCAGGAGGCTTCAGCAGGGAAAGGGGATTTAAATCCCCTTACCCCTGCGTAAGCCTCCCGCCCTGCAATGGGTCTCCTTGGACCTGCACCGGCAAGTCTAAGGGGGTGGGGAGGCTGCCAAAAAGGGGGATAGGATCCGGTGCGTACCATTGCCGCAGAATCCAACCCTCCCACAGCCTCCCGCCCCATTCCTCCCCCTCTCCACCCAGTTTCACCCTTGCCCCTATTCCTCCCTCCTTGCCCCTTGCCCCTATTCCTCCCTCCCCGCCGCTTCATCTTCCTCAGCGGGTGACTGGGGATCTCCTGGTGCAGGCGGGAAGGCTCCAGCCTTCCCACTAGCATCCCGGCAGCGCGCTACTCAGTGCACTGCCAGAGCACCTTTTACGGCTGGCACGAACTACTTTACAGCACGCAGCACCAGCAGAGTGTCCGTTTTGTTGCCGCTCGGCCCAGTTAGGATTGGGCCGTATGTTAATCTTGAAGAAAGGGAAGATCAACCATCAGCCAGAGAATGGAATAGTTGCAAGGAGCTCACCTTCTCCCTGCCTAAAAACAACTCCTCTCTAACTACTAATTTCCTGGGACTACAGAAGCATTGACCAGAGTACTAAGGGGCCCTAGGATTGGTTTCTATTGTTATTATAAGACACCCCCCTCCCCTAGATAATTTTGATCAAAAGGCTGAATATAAATCTATAAATAAACAAACTGCAGAAGTTCCTTGATGAGGTCTTAAATGACCTGCTTTTAAACAGATATGGTTTTGGTGTTGGACTTAGACCTGGAAGATCCAGGTTCAAATCCCTGCTGAACCATCAAGCTTACTGGGTGACCTTGGGCCAGTCACTATCTCTCAGCCTAACCTACGTCACAGGGTTGTTGTGAGGACAAAAGGAGGGAAGGAACCATGTACCTTGAGCTCCTGGGAGGAAGGGCAGTATAAAAATGTGAGAAATAAAAATGGTAAATAAAATCAGCTCTATGTGCAGCACAATCCTGACCGTGTCTACTCACAACTAAGTCCTACTGACTTCAATAGGACTTACTCCCTGGTAAGTGTGCATAGGTTCATTCTAAGTGGCATATATCAATATTTAGTCCCTGGGTGCCCTTCGACACTTCAGGGAGATTTTCTGCATAAAATTGGGGCAAGCGGGATATTCCCACAGTAAATATGGTCTTGATACGTGGTGAATTTGTGCCACCTGAAAGTTCCTTTTCAGGCTATGCTATTTATTTTGTTTTCATGGAGGAAGAAATCACATACAGAAAGGAAAAAGAAATGTGCATGCTGGCATTTTCCATCCACAAAGCAGTAAAAGCTCTTTTCCTCTGAGATTTCAGACAGTTTAGTATCTCTGAACATTCTGAACCTAGCTGAGAGAGCAGAACCTCTGCACTGATAAGCTTTTGAATGAATCTTATCTTGAGGTTCAGAGCAAAACTGCTGGGGCAGTAAATGTTCAGGGCTTGTGGGACTTGAGAGTAGACTTTTCTCCAATAAACCTGGGAATGCTCTCCTGCATCTTATGGAAAGGCTGCCCAGGTAGAGGTCAATTAGAGGGGAGGACAGAGGGCTCAGAAAACTGGGTCATTTTAGGAGTCACGCTGCTATTTGATCCTGTGCTTTTAAAGGCAAAAATCGTCCCCTAAACAGTGGTGGGGAGAAAGGAAAAGAGCACATATTCTTGAAAAACAAATGTATGTTTACAACAGGGCAAACAAACGAATAATTTTGAAGAAAATTTATAATTGTAATGCTAAACACATTAAGCCAAATTTAAAACATTTTTTTGAAATGTACCAGAAGCAGGAAACCAGCCAGAGAGCCAACAAAGGTTGAAAGGATAGCTAAAAGGGGATAGGACAAATGCTGTGAAGCTGAACCAATTCTTTGAAAGACCAGCCCATTAACAACACCAGGTGATACAGGGACGTGCAGTGCAGGCATGGCAGGTGAGGCAACCCCGCCCCGTCTTAATTCGCAGTAAAGCGTTGCAGCCTAACCGGGGGATTGTGCATACTACCTGCTTACTCAAGTGCAAGCAGGTAGTGCATGCAATCCCCTGGTTAGGCTGTGGTGCTTTACCATGAACCACGACAGAGAGGGGTTGCCTCACCTGCTGCGCCCGCACCGCACGTCCTACAGGTGAAGCACTGAGCAGTGGGCTGGGGGAGGCAGAAATTTGCAGAGGGTGCCCCACTGCCTTCACTGGTCCAAGGCAGAAGGAGCTTGAGAGTGGAAGAGGAAGTCTTCTACTTCTGCTGTCTCCCCAGTCTCTCTGCTCACCCAACTTGTCTGAAAACACAGAGCTGGAAAGAGCAGTGGTGGTGGTGGTAGTGACAACAGCCGGGCTACAGAAGGAACTGGGAGGAAGGATGAGGAGAAGGAGTGGCAGGAGTACATTAACATGCACGCAGGGAAGAAAAGGAAAGGGGGCAAATACTTGGTGCCACTACAGGCACAGGGTTGACTTGTGCTGGCCTGATTCTTTGCATGGGTCTTATGCCAGATGTTGAACAGATACTTGCACCAGAACTGCTTTTGCAGGGGTACGGGAGGATATGTAAAACCTAAGACTGCAGTACTGTGTCTCTTACTCTTGGGAAAGTGTCCAGGCCTAAACATACTTACTAGGGAATGAGTTCCATGGAACATAGTAGGAGATAGTTATGAGTAAACATACAGAGGATTCTGCAGAGGTAGCATGATGAAGTTTTATGCCAAGTCATTAGTAGTTGGCATATTCTAAAAAGTTTTTGAAGACTCAAATGTGAAGTGGCTTAACAAAAAATATCTTCTCTTGTTGCTTTGAACATACATTCATGAAGCATATAGCATGTTGTGTCTATATAATTGTATTTACATGCATGTACTGTACACTTAAGTTAGGATGCATTTCCCCCCACTCACTGCGCAATCCTGTGTAAACATAGAGCTGTGGAACGTGTGCTCCGCTGCTCTATGTCATCAAAATGTGCCATAAAGGGCCGCCGGAGCAAAGGCCGGCAGCCCTTACTCCCCCGGCGAACCATCCCTGTGCCTGCCAGAGAAGGTAAGCCCTGCACCAGCCGGTGCAGGGCCGGAGGGAGGACGCAACAGGGCAGCCTAGGGGCTGGTTATTGGCCGAACCGGGCTGGGAGAGGGCTGGGATATCAGCAGCAAGCTCCACCGATATTCCGAGCCCTTTCCCAGCCTGGTTTGTCATTACACACACACCCCGGCTCGTATGAACGCCAGCTTCAGTGCTGGTGTACATTCGAGTAGGCCAGAGGTTCCCAAACTGGGGCATTGCGACACCCCAGCCAGGAACAATGGGTTGCTACTCCCTTAAGGGGAGTGGCGACCTGCAGTGATGTTGACGACGCATCCAGGATCACGCCGTGGGAAAATTGTGCCATTATAACCTTCCCTGAGGGGTGTGCTGGTCCCCCGGTGGGTGCGGGAAGCCTGTGGACCCCTCAGTAGGCCTGCCCGTGCCTCAGAACGGCTCTCCGGCACGATAGCGACAACTGGAAGTGGGTTGCAATCTCATCAGAGGGCCATTCTGAGGTGCGGGGAGGCCTGCTGTGGGGTCCTCAGGCTCCCCACACACCCCCGGGGGACCAGCACACCCCTCAAGGAAGGTGAGAAAGGCACTTTTTCCCACAGCGGTGCGATCCTTGACGCACCTTCGCTGCTCTGGGGGCAGCGGAGGCTCTTCCCAGGAGCTTGGGAACCTCTGGAGTAGGCCCATAGGGCCGGCTTGCACCCGGGGAAGGGGACGAGCGTTTATTGCATATAGTTGTAAGGTTTTTCACAACTAGCATATCACTGGCATTAAATAAATGTATTAGGAGCTTTTAGTAGGAATTTCTGAATGGTACATGATGCTGCGGATATTTAAAACTAATGATAGACAGTATAGACAGTGGATAGATAGTATAGAAATAGTTTCAACTTAATGCTGTGTAATTTCTAGATGTAACTTAGCAGTGCTACACAATATAAATACTGTACAGTATGTACTTCATAGTTGCTAGGTAATGGTAAATAACATTAAAGAGAATAAGAAGAGGTTTAACAGACAAGATTCTGTTGACAATTTACTTTTTTCTACTGTGTATAGTTTCTTGACCTTTTATTCCACTTTGATTTATTTGGTGGTGTTCACCACAAACGTCTTCTGTGCAAAGTTCACTTGGAGCCAGTGAATTCTATGCTGAAGTGCACAACAGTCACTTCAAATCAGTGGGGCCTGTGTAGGAGAAATTCCTGTTGGATTGTGGTCTCAGAGTGGCACAGCAATGTTTTTATTGCTGTCGACAGAATGCAAAAGAAGATCTTTCTAGCTTGTTTTATGATGACAAAAACAAACATTAAAATGTTCTTATAATTTTTCACAATTTCTGAAGCGAGACATTTGTGGCACTTGTGTAATTTTTGTAGCATGTGCAATTTGGAATGCAGCATTATTTTATTATTATCTGATGTCCATGAGTAAAATGCTCATTTCTATTTAATAAGAGAATTTAATACAACTATATTGTAGTAAAAGCTAAAGTGCCACAATTTCCCAGATGCAAGAAAGACACCTTCACCTTAACATTGCATACATGTTGCCTGAAGGCATATATTCAGCCATGCTGTTCATTATTTCCCTCTATATATCTGTTTTCCTCTTTGTTTACAGGACAATGGGACAGGAGATGACAGCTGTGTTGAAGAAATTTTACGGGTAGGACTAAAGTTTATCCTTTCATTATTTAATAACTTAGAATGTGTGTGATGTGACTTGGTGGTTTAACATTGCACAAGTCTTTTTTTCTGATATAGCCTCCCAGACTGTTTATAAAATTAATAGTTTTAAGAATAAGGGCAAGGTACTAAGTAAAGTCTATGTTTAGATTGAATATTTTGTATTTTTGTTGTTCTTGATAATACAGTAGGCCAGGTAGCAAAAAACCCACAAGGTTTTGTATTTTGTGTTCCTAAAAATGAATATGGAAAATTTATGATGTATTCATTAAGTTGTTGATTTATGTCTGGTACTGTTCCATCACCATAGTGGGGAAAAATGCAATCCAAATGCAGTCCCCAAACCCTCTATTTCTATGAGTACTGGTTGAGGACAAGGATTAAAGGCATAACCACTGGCAAGAGTGGGTGCAAGATGTGGATAACTTGCTAAAAAAATTAGGGGCATTGTAAAAAGTTCAAAGTTTGCTCATTATTTAACTCTGTAACTTCCAAACAATGTAGAATTTACCAAAATATTGTTTCATCCTCTGTTTCAAGTTTATTACATTTATATTGTATTCCTCTTTTTCATTCCCCTGTTTCCACTTTCCCATATCTGTGAGCCAATGAGTAACAAAGTAAACAAGTGAAAAAGAAAGTGAATATATTCAGTATTTGCTGTTAAAGAGTCACTTCAGATGCAAGTAGCATGATTTCTACTGGGAAAATGGCACCGGGGGGGGGGAGGCGGGGGAACCACCCACCCTCTGCACTGCACTGCTGATCCAAATTGGAAGCTCCTACAGTTGCCTTTTGGTAAAAGCGATGGTGCCAGACTTAAGGGTGACTAGTATATGCAATGTAATTTGGCCCTAAGCAAGTCAACAAAAATGTAAGTACAAAGTGAATGACAGTGCAATCCGACTTAACTTTTTTGCTGGTGTAACCATCGGCCCAGCGAGAACAGGAGGCCCCAGAACGGAAAAGGGATTCAAATCCCCTTTGAATTCCTCTTTTGGAGGGGATTTGAATCCCTTTTCTGTTCTGGGGCCTCCCGTTCTCGATGGGCTGATGGTTACACCAGCAAAAAAGTTAAGTCGGATTGCTCTGTGAGCAAATTAACAAGAAAATAAGTTATCAAGTGAATGAATCGGTATAAAGTGAATAAGCAAATTTAAATACAAATATTAAATATAAGTATGCAAGGCAGTA
Organism: Plestiodon gilberti rubricaudatus; assembly: GCA_026170595.1. Classification (NCBI taxonomy): domain Eukaryota; kingdom Metazoa; phylum Chordata; class Lepidosauria; order Squamata; family Scincidae; genus Plestiodon; species Plestiodon gilberti. The sequence continues at coordinate 145,647,993 of JANXHW010000003.1, forward strand.
AGTCAGAAGGAAGGAGAGTTGGGAAGCTTATATTCCCTCATTTTCCATTTAACTTGCCTGAAGAACTGAAAGTCAGCAAAAGGCCCTGAAGGCATAGCTTAGTAGTGAACGGGCTTTGTACTTTCACTACAAGTGTGTTTATGTTTTGCCTCTCAGCTGCCCCTTCTGCTGTCACTTGGTTAAACCATGACTTGTATGCATGTTGCTGTGCTTGGGAGCCTATCACTTTGGTTGGAGAAGGGAAGGCTCAACCATGCTAGCACCTCTGAGTGAATCAAGTGACAGCATGGACAAACAGAAGACAAAACATTGCAAAAACTAAGCCACTCCCTTCCCAAGCCATATCTGTCTTTCCTTCAGGACCAGCTGCAGGTTGACAATATGGGCAGAACACTGCTGAAGCAAAACAAGGAGTTATCTAATCCAACATTCTGTTTGCAAAGGGGGGCTATATATGGGAAGTTTGAAGCTGGGGACAAAAGCAGCTGGTTTCCTGTGTTGTTTGTATTTAGAGGCATGCCTGTATTTAGAGAACTCCTGGACTTGGAGATTGCATTTAACTGTCATGGGTTAGCCACTGATTGACCTAGACCCTGCAAAATGGTCTAAACTGTTTGAAAAGACTATTTAGGATAGATTTTTATGGGACCCTGGGCAAGAGACCACCACTGAGCTACTTCAACCCAATCCTCATCACCTGCTATCATCTCAAAAGAAAGAACACCAGCAACTTTCCTTCCTACAGCTGATCTGTAATGTAAGAATGCCCTCACTTCAGAAGGTGCAGCTGTGAGTAGAGAAGGAACATTGGAAATGAGAAGGACTTCAAATCTACTTCTTCCTGTTATTACTTTCCTCAGAGACCAAGCCCATTCCGATTTCATCCATTACCAGTATTGCATGACTAGTTGTGCTAGGATATGGATGTTGATATGTCTTCAAATGTTCATTATTCCTGAAAGCAATGCAGTGTGGATAGACAGTATCCACACATACATGTGTATTTGGATGGACATGTAATTTATGTCCACAGTTCCTTTTCCAACAGGTGACGTGCATAGAGAATAGGGATGGTCTCAGAAGTTCAGACACTGACCAAAGTTCATATGCATCAGATAGCTCACCTGATCAGGCCCACCCTGAGACATCAGTACCATTGGAAAAGGGAGCACCCAATGCACCATCGGGGTGGGTTTCACCATAGTGCCCAGTGCAGGACTTTGCCCCAAGCCTCTCCACTGCAACCTGGTATTGGTACTAATGTCCCAATCCTATTGAAGAAGGCAGCTGCAAAACAGCCATAAAGAGCTTTGTGGCAGCGCAAGCCATCAGCACACCCACAGGAAGGCCAGACCCTTCCCATATTTGCTGGCAGACTTCGGGAGGCCTACCAGAGCAGGCAAGTCCAGTGCAGGGGGTTGGGCTGGGTGGGATGGGGGGGGTGGAACAGGAAGGAGATGGGGTGGAATGGGCGGATCGGGCCTGGGAGGGGGGAAGGCCTGGGTGGTGGCGGCTACCGATTCCAAACCCCCTTCCTGGTCCTGGTCCACCTGCACGGGTCAACATGGACTTGTACCAGTGGTATCACTGGCGCAGGTCCGGGTTGACCGATAGCGGCTGCTGGGTCTTACCCCAGGGCAAGGGGATAAATGTCCCCTTACTCCAAGGAGACCTCCAGCAGCCAAAACTCCCCCACGGGATGTAGCAGAAGCTGCACCAGCATTGCTGCATCACCGTGCGGATGTTTTGGTAGGATGAGGCTGTAAGCCTGCTGCCATACGTGAATTTCCTTACCTTGATCAGGGCAGATATCTGGGAAAACCTGCAGCCAAAGGTGACAATCCTACTTCAATATGTGTTTGAGTTGCATGGACAGGTCAGACAATTACACATTACTTTCTGCTACAGATTCAAACTGGGAATGTCGGATTCAGTTGAACTATACTTTAATAAGGTAGACTTCTAAAAACAGTTGTTGCTAATAACCAGAAAATGTCAAATAATCTAAACTAGAGCAGACTTTCCTTACAGTAAGAAAAAAAATGGAAAACAAAATGTCCAACATTGCTGAAAAATAAAAATGTATCATTCTGCCTCTTTCAGTTTGTTCTTATTTAATCTCTCAAAATGCCATTACAAAAAAAAATCCATTAAATCAGGAAAGTTTGCTCTTTGCTCTTCATATTTCTACTAGAAAATTAGAATCCTGTTTGGTAGAAATAAAGCTTGTAAGTAAATTTGGACTATATTACAGTATAAACAACATAAAAGAAGATGGGCTGAAGTTCATCGACAGGGATAGTCAACAATGTGCTGTTAGATGAAGTGATTAATCACTCCCATCCAATGCAACAAGGAAGTAAATTTGTTTAAAAAAAAACAAGCAGGAGATACAATGCTGACTGCAGGGGCAAGCTGATTGGTTGTTTAATAATGCATAACAAAATGTATGTCAGATCAAAAGAAAATCACATGTCTCTGAAAGAAAATGAAATGGCATCACAAATTTTTTGTTGTTGTTGTCTTATCTAAGCCAGTGTAAACCTCAGCCCACTTACATGGAAGTAGGTTGCATTGAAATCATTGTAATGTATTGCCAAATAAATGTGTTTGTTAGAAATAACAGGAAGCCATATAAGAAGCCTCATATAGTAGCACTGTCTATATGCTGATTGATAGCAATAATGGCCTAGATCCAAAAAAAAACCCCTACACATGGCAAACAGACTTTGAATATGCATTTCTTTAAAAAAGCATCTTCCTATGCCTCATGGCAAACTTCTTTTGAAACAGAGGGGAGTTTTAAAAGTAGCTTGTGATATGGTATGGGGATGGGGGTTGTTGGGGGGGGAATCAAAAGTCTCACTGGGCATGTCAAAAGTAAGTCTCTGCATCACAACCAGAGTTGTTACATTTACAAATATGATTCCAAAAGTGTATCATATTACAGACTTGGGGTAGCGGTGTGTATGTGCCATGCAATAAACCAGGGGTTCTCAACCAGTGGTACTAGTACCACCAGTGGTACTTCGACCAACCGCTGGTGGTTCTTGGACCACTGGACCACCGGAACCCCACTCCGACACAGCACTTTCAGTGGTGCGTTTTTGCTCCTGTGAGACTTCTGTCTTTGGCCAAGCCTCTTGGGACCGTTGAGAAGTTGGGACCGTTGAGAAGGGCCCACCCACCCACTCAGAGTCTCCTACCTGCATCTTCTGGCCTCTGAAAACCCGGAAGTAACTGGCGATGATGTCATTGCCAGTCACTTCCGGTAGTATGCAGCAAGAGAGTGTCGCTGGAGGTGGTACTTGGCCGGGAAGGGGTTGAGAACCCCCTGCACTAGACACTTCTGTTTAACTTTGTATTTGGTGAAACGTTTGTGTTGAAAAAAATCCAGAAGTCTGCCCTTACTATGTGCTGATTGGTACTTTAATATTTTCTTAAATGATATTTGACTTGCACTGTAATTTCCTTGAGAAGATGGTATGCCTTGATGGAGTAGTGAGTACTTTAGAAAAACCTAGACCTTTTATATTTGCCACTTATTTCCTGATTATCTTTCTGGAGCTCAGGCCCTTCATTTTGACACTTAATGAATAAAATGTCTACGTTGCAGGAAATGGGATAATGAATTGTAAAAAGACATAATCAGCAATGACTAAATAATTGAGGGAATTGAAATGTAGAGTCATAGGGGAGTACATTAATAATGATTTTTCCATATGCTAAAAATGCGTTATTTTCTTGAAATTAAAAAAATATATATTAGCCATCACACATGCTCTGTGGCAAAAAAAAAGTAATCTTATTTTACTTTATTTTAGGAAATGTAATTAGATGTTCTGCTTTTAACTGACTGAATAAAAGATGAAATCATATAGAAAGTATATTTAGATACAAGCCAGAAAGTAAACTGATTATTATTCATAGTCCTGCTAATAGGAGCTCTAATTTATGCATCTACTGGGAATCACGTTAAGCAATTAGGAAGCAGTGTCACACTTCACTTGCCTTTATGCATTTACATATTTATATATTTTTTCAATAACATTGCAATGTTTCCCATCCTTTTTATTTATTTATTAAATTTTTGAAGCATTTGTATCCTGCCCCTTCCACCAGTGATTTACATCAAATCAAATAATGGGAAATCATTTCAACAGAAAAAAGGGAAATACGCCATGCTTGGTTATTTTCTTCTCCTTCTCTTCCTCCTATTCACAGGGCAATTGGAGTTTCATTGTGATGGGGGGAAGTACACAGTCCAAGTTTAATGAGGCACCAGCAGGTGGAAATGGCAATGGTGGTCCTTCACTGTGCTGACTTCTCTTTCTCCTTCTCCTCCACCTCCTCTTCACAGTCAGTTAATATAAATAGCTTTCTAGAATACTACCCTGGCATTCTGTCTAATAAATATAGTTACTCGAGCTCAGTAACATCAAACATGCTTCTGTTTTTTTCTATCTAACCAATTATATTGGCTTCTATTAATCATAATTGGAATATGAAGAAACTCTCCATAGCATTCCACCTTCATGGTTTTTTTAAGTGTTGTGTGACAGTAGTGACAATATCATTCCCCTTGCCCCCCCCCACCTTAACTTATCCTTTATTCCAGCTACCCAACATCAGATATCCTGATGTTTTTTAATCAACATGGCATGTTATAATATTTTCTTATGGGCAGTGCAATCCGGCGGTGAAGATTTCCGGCTGCGAAGCAAGTGCTCCGCTGCTGGAAGATGTCGCAAACGTGCCATGAGGCAAGTTTGCAATGACTCTAGAGTAAGGTCTACTGGCGCTAGGCTGGCAGCACTTACTCTGCCGCTGGATCTCCATGCGGCCACCGGAGGAAGGTAAGGGATCCCCCGGTGGCCACATGGGCAGTCCAGGTGGCGAGGGAGTAGGGCCATTGGCCATGCCAGTCCAGGGGGGGGGCAGGGATAGCGTTCGCCATATCCCCGTCCCCGTCTGGCTGGCGCGGCCATTACACAGCCTCCTCCGTCTTCCGCCAGCTAAATAGCTGGTGAAAATCCGAGGAGGCCCATCAGTTCTGATGTATGAAAAGTGAATGAAATGTTATAAAGACCTTATGTAATTAATTAGAAAATACTGTCATAGTATACTTTAATGACAGGAAACTGAGTAGCAGTGCAATTCAGTGCATGTCTACTCAGAAGTAAGTCCCATTGTGTTCAATGGGACTTACTCCCAGGAAAGTGTGTTTAGGATTGCAGCCTATGGCAATTCTTTCAAACAGTGTTGAAGTATTAGATCTGCAGATGTATTGAAATGACGACATTCAAAACCCTTCAATAAGTAGGTGTCATGGTTAGGAGATCACAAATGATGGAATAAAGTTGACAAATGACTTAAAATGGCAATAGATTCAATCTTGGCGGAAAAGAAAGGTCCCAGTAAAATAGCAGATTGGATTGAAAGATCTGGAAACTGCAACTTGAGCAAAATATGACAGCTCATGTGGTTGCTGGGGCTTGGTGGTTTGACTCTATCAGTCCCTCCCCTCCTGAAAAAGCCCACCCTTAACCCTACCATGCTGGATAATTTCCAGCCAGTATCTAACCTCCTTTAGAGGTTAGATCCAGTAGGGATTTTTTTTACAAAGAATGTTCTATTTGCACAGAACCCGTCTTCTTCAGAAACAGAAACCCGTCTGTTTCCTTTCAACAGTGTGGTATCTCACTGGCTGCACACGACTTTGAGCTTCTAAGCTTGTCCGACAGTGACTCCTCTCTCACACACAGGGCCCTGCTGCGATTACTGTTACTGTCAGAAGTAAGGGGGGGGGGAGCTACAAGAAGCAGGGGATCTTCAGTCATGGCACCACAGTTGTGGAACTCTCTTTCTTATGATTTAAGACCTGCCCCTTCTTATAGATATTATGGCTGGGGTTGAAGACTTTTTTTTATTTAGATTGCATTGGGTAGGTAGTTCTTACTCTCTGCCTACTGCTTCTTTTATGTGATAGTTTTATATGATACTTTTATTGTTGCTTTTGGGCTGTTTTTAATTGTGCTTTTTGATTGAATGAATAATGTTTAGGCTGCTGCTTATAGATGTGAACGTTTTGCTGCTTTGGGTGTATGAGTGGGCTATGTGCTGGTATTTTATGGAATTCTTATTAGATTAATTATTGGAGTAATTTTATTGTATTTTTCTATTGTACTTTTATTGGTTTTTCTATAATTATTTATTGTGTTGTATTGTTACCACCTTGTGAATTTGTTTATTTATTTTAAATTTGGGATAAACAATTTTCAAATAAATAAATAAATATCTGCAGGTTTTGTCGCTGCTCTACATTCTGCATCAAAAAAGGTATTGATGGGGCTCTGGAGCAAAGCCCTCCTCTGAGCCCCCTAAGACCCTACCCCATACCCTGATGGCAAATTTGGGCACTTCCACTAGTACCGAGGGTTTAGAGGTTGGCCCAACTGGATGGGCCCTCAGAGAGGTGTGGACCTTGGCCTGTGCTCAACATGACTAATCCCTGAAGAAAGGTCAAATTGAAAAAGTTGTAATATTTTGGCTGGTTTGCGATTGACCTCATTGAATTTTACTGGCAACACTGCCTTCTGGCACCAATGCAAGCTATCTGCATCAGCTTTGAGGGGCAACTGTGCATGTACAATAGCTTTGGGACAAGGAGCAAGTCTGGGTACTGGAAATCTCACTGTATGGAATGTGCATAACATCTCTTTAGCCTTGGAAATGCAATCTTCAGATTCCAGAATCTGAAGAATAATCTCAGAAAGCTAAGGCTTACTTGAGGTATTTTTTCCTGTCACGAGTCACAGAAACTAGGTTCACAATTTCTTGGCCCTCGCTCTCACTAACTCTTGGCTCTACACTTGACGTTTTGGCTGCAGAGCATCTTTTATAATTAGGCTGGCAAAACTTTCTATTACCTTTCTCTCCTTGCTCCAAGGTCTAATTGACAGCTGTTCCTGCCCTGCTCCCAGATGGCTATGCCAACACCTTGAAGTTGATCTGCTTCTGATATAATTTACTTCCACCTGTCATGTTATGGAGCTCTCAGGCTAAATCAGAATTTATTCCCAAGAGCAGCAATGTTGACTTCCTTATATTAGTTACTCCTTAGACTCATTCATTACTCTGGGGGTTTTTTCTTTGCACTCATTAAACAGTTAAAACGTATTGACCACTATTTCAGGTTGTTTCTGCAAATTATTTTTAAAAAAAGGTTTAACAACCAGGTTTCCGGTTGAGACACAAATTATTGTTTTGAACTTTCACTATCAAGTCAAGAGGCCTACGGTAATTCTTTAGAGAATTTATTTTAGGAATGCTGGTGCTTCCTTTTTTTTTTTAAGGTTTCAGGTTATTTTTTCAGGGTTTTTTTTTTTAATGAACTGTAATTTTTTTGGTGACCCATTGGCGTTTGTCTGTCGGGAGAAAGGCGGGATATAAAATCTCTAAATGAATGAATGAATGAATGAATGAATTTGTGGCTGCTTCTGTTTTTGCATAATCCTTATCTAATCATTAAATAAAATCAGTGTTTTACTACATTAGCAAAACACACACACATGATTGTTTAACAAGGTATATTACAGAAAATGGAAGCTTAAATGGTCTCTATGGATTTTTATTTTGTAAGAGTGCATTATGAAGCTGTCGTGGTAGGGTGCTGTTTTCATATGTGGAAGAAATTACTAGTATTGTACATCATTTTTATATCTTGTTGCTAGGCAACATATCATGGAGCGAGTATTGCAAAGGTGCCTGCTTTCTCATTAAAAATATTCATGTTGCTCTTTAATCCAGCTAAATTACCACTCTTATTTATATTATTTGCCTCCTTATGTATCTATTGATTAAGGTTACATCCATTAGGTTTTAAAGTGACCTATCAGGTTTCTGTTAAGTTGAGTTTGCATTTGTAACTTGAACGATATGTGTTCATGTTAGTCCCTTGTTTCTCAGTTCATCACCACTTATTTTCAGACAGGGAGTTGAACGTTTGTGCTCACAGACATAAAGGTAATTGGAATCAGGGGCTGTTATCTGGATCTTTATATGCGTGCGCATGCGCGTGCACACAAACACACTTATAATGGTAAAGCTTCTACTGACTTGGATACAAAACAAAAAACCTGAGCAGAAAGAAAATAACCACTAACTATTGTATGTTCCTTGACCACTTGCACAAGCGCCAGTAGAAGAGTTTGAGCAGTGCCCCAGTGGGTAAGAACTAGTGACACAGTACGTTAATTGTGGAGGAAAGGGAAGAAAAGGCTACTGATCAGGACCATGATTGATGGGATCAAATGGTTAAAGCTGCCCCCCTCCCCACACTTCAGTTTATCTTGATCATGGCTCTGAATGGCTATTTAGGTATTAAAAAAAACTGGCTGGCACGCAGGCCACAAACTGAGAGCCCAATCCTATGCTGGCCTTCGCTGGCGGGACTGGGCTCTGCACAATGTGCCGTAAAGCATGTTGCAACAACACGGAAGCCTGTCCTGCTGGCATGGAGCTACGCCCACTGGAGGCAGGTAAGCTCTCCACTGGCCAGCGGGGAGGCAGGGGAGGGAGGCGGGGAGGAGACGATCCGGGGTGGGGAGAGGGTGGAGAGGAGGGCAGATCAGGCCCTGGAGGGGGCGGGCTTGGCGGAGGAGGCCTCCGCCAAAACCTATCCCCTGTCCCATGCCTGAAAGTCTGGCATGGGGTTTCTCAGAGCTGTGCCAGCCATTTTGCTGGCATGCCTCTGAGTAGCCCCATAGGGGCTGAGGCTGAGGCTCAGGCTGTGTCAGTGCTGAGGCTTGACACAGGGGAAGGGGACAGTCATCCCCTTCCCGCAAGGAGATCTCCAACCCCACGCTAGATGCAGCAGAGCCTGCCCCAGTGCCGCTAAATCCGAGTACGAAGCTTTGAATAGGATTGGGCTGACAGTCACATTTGGAAGCAGACTGAGGTCATGGCTTTGCTGAATGCCATTCATATAGTCCCTGGATGAATCACTTGATAAGCAGTCAAACTCATTCCCAGTAGACAGAGCTGAACTGGGAATGCATCAGGGAAGAACTTTGCAGACAGATGTTTATCTTCATCATTTCTCAGCTGAGGTTGAAACAAGCAGCTCAAGTCTCAACCATTTTCTTTACCTTCAAAAATGGACTGGTCTTTAATCCAGTCCTGCTGTTTTCTTTGGGAGTGGTGTAAAACTTAAAGACCTCTTGAAACTCTGTTGAAATTGTGGCAGTCAGTTTGGCTTTCTCAAGATGCCTGTTTAGTCCTCTTGGAGCAAAGCATCTTGGGAAAACCAAAATGGGTATTGCAAGTCCAACAGAGTAAACACAAATGCAGGCAAAAATGATGAGTGTGGATGTGTGGTGAGGTATTTTCTCAAAACTTTTTCTCCGCTCTCTTAAAAGAAGAAAATCTGCAAAACTGCAGAAAAAAGATATTTCAGACCAGTACTAGATAGATCTCCAATTATTTCCCAAATCACTACTTTGTGTCTTGTTTTGCATGCATGAGACAGATATTAGGGACTCAATCCACCGTTGTTCAAATTACTTCCTGCAATGGAAAACATGATGCAATCTTTGCTTTTAAAGACCTTCTGTAGAGTTGTGCAATGGGAAACTTCATGTGTCCCTTCTTAAATGTTCCCTCCTGAATTTCCTGAGTTCACTTCCATATTTGATGAATATCAAATATTGGCTTTCCATATTTGATGAATAATCAAATATTCATCTTGGTTGCGGCTTCCTACAGAGCAGGTAACTGGAGGGGGACAAGGAGAAACCGCAAAATGAAGTCAATATTGAACCTGCTCATGGCATCCTAGGGCCTTGGGTAGAAGAAAAAAAGGTGCAGCAGTCACAATGAGACTCGTCTGTGAGGATGTCATCACTGGTGGTCCTAAGAGATATTATTGAAGACAAGACATGATTAATCAAAGATGTCGGAAGCCCGAACAGCGCCTGGTGCAGGGGGTGGGGCCAGCGTTGCATCACGTCGACGCCCCCCCCCCGCCGGAATCGAAGCCATTTCGGAGACGTACCGGCTCGAGGGAGGGCCAATCCAGCGCTTCAGTAAGTTCTCCCGATCACGCCCTCCCGCTCGAGCGCCTGGAGCTCCTGCTCCATGCGCTCCACCGTTCTTCCGCCGCTGGGATTAATCACAGGCTATCATAAATAGGTGGTCAGAGGTCAATTTGATATACAAACAAATAAACCTGTCTTACAGTGCAATCCTGCGTATCTTCTCGCCTGTGGAGCACACGCTCCGCAGGCAGAGGGTGCTGTAAACATGCCGTAAAGCACGTTTTCAGCACCCTGGGAGTAAGGCCCGCTGGCTATATATTGTATATTGGATATAGGTTTCAATCCAAGGCCATTAAAATCAATAAGAGTCTGAGAGTGCAATCCTGTGTAAGATGCGGGGAAAAGGAACATTTGTAGAATGTTTTGTTCCCATGCCCCAGCAGCCACTATGAGTCAACTCGAACCTGTACCAGCTCTGTAGCTGGCACAACTGCACTGACCTGTGAAGGTGGATCAGGCCTGGGAAGGGGGTTAGGATTTGACGGGTGCTACTGCCACCGAGCTCGCCCCCTTCTCAGGCCCAATCCTTCCCTCCCACCCTCATCGCCTCCCTGTTTCGCCAACCCTCCACCCCATTCCACTGCCTCCCTCCTGACCCCTGCACAAATCTACTGGTGGCAGCAGGTTCCGCTCCCTGTTGTCATGCGGACCCAGGCCACTTGCTCCGGCCAGGCCATGCTTGCTGGTGCAGGCATTATTTGCAACAGCTGTAAAGCTGTGTACACCACCGGAATGCTTGTTCTGGCCACGTAAATGGCCTTTAGGATAGGGCCATAAAAGTGGAGAAAATCTTAAAAAGATACATCAGTGCCTCAATTATTACTCTCTTTTATATGTTTTCATATAAGAAAATGAAGGCCAAGGGTATTATCCCCATTATCTCCCCTTTTAACTATTAAACCCATTGTTAAATGTCTCACTAAAACAGAATCTAAATTGAATAGCCTCAAATACAGAGTCTGATGCTTAACAGCATTAATATTTTTGCAGATAAAGATATCACTAATGCTTTGCTAAGGTAGCATTAGTTGTAATTTTGATTACATAGATTAAAACAAGCAATAATGAGATTAATAGCCATTGTAAATTGAGGGTAATGTGTGGCTCTAGACACTTGGCTTAACACAAAGATAAGAAAAAAGTTGTATGATGCATCAGTTAAAACCATTCAGTCTAGTGCAGCGGTTCTCAAAGTGGTGGGTCGCAACCCACCACTAGAACCAGATGCTGTCCCCTTCTACCTTAAGGGGAGGAGACAGCATGGCAGTGGTGATCCCTGGGGTCACCACTGCGCTGCCACTATTCCCGCAAAAAACTTAAAAGTTCTCCTCGCCTAGCAGGGAGAACTTTGGGAAACAGTGGCCTAGTGGTAAGTTTCAATCCTAGTTGGTGATAATTTAAAAGACTAACTTGTGTGTATGATTTTTATCTGTTACTATTTGTATTTGAAAACATAATGACAGAAAAGTACAAGTAGATTGTTTTTCCTATCTACTGTGTTTCCCCGAAAATGACAGTGTCTTATATTAATTTCGGCTCCAAAAATGCAGTAGGTCTTATTTTCAGGGAGGTCTTATTTTCCCAACCTGTGGCGTAAACCCCACCCCCCACCCCGGCCTGCAAGGAGGCTGCAACCTTGCAGAGTCTCATCTAGCACGTCATCTCCATGGTGGAGGACTCAAGTGCAGGCCTTCCAGGCCTTGCAGAGCCTTGCACCCTCGGGAAAGAATGAAGCTTTAATCGGTCAAAGTAAGTGCCGGGGGGGGGGGGGGGTCGCGTCCGACTGGCTGATGATCCTAGCTAGGTCTTACTTTCGGGGAGGACTTACATTGGTGAGTGCCAGCAAAAATCATGCAAAAATGATGGTAGGTCTTACTTTGGGGGGAGGTCTTATTTTCAGGGAAACAGAGTAGGGTATATGGTTGCATTTTTAGAATTACGATTTTGAAATTTGAAAAACTTTAGTTTTCATTTCAAATTTCATTTTATCATCTACAACAGGGGTGGCCAATCTTCCACCATTAGGGCCTCGGCGTTCTTAAGAGTTGTGTAGAAGACAGAATCTTAGCAGTTGCAAGTGCTGCTGCTGCTGCTGCTGCTAAAGCAGCTGCACCTGCTGAAATGCCCTCATCTATACAACCATTAAAGGTCCAGGAGCATTCATGTTGAAAGGTTGACCACGTCTGGTCTACAACAACACAACCAAGAATACTAGCTTGATGACATTTAATATAATTGTTATTTTGTATTCTTTGGTTTTCAAACAAAATGTTGGTGCAGTATATGGATCATTTAATTGCATTTTCATCATATAGGCCCCTGCCATTTATTTGGCATATTATTTAAGAATCCTGGCCTTTTTTGGGGGGGGGGTCATCTTCTAAAAAGGTCATAATATTTGCAGATATACTGCTATTTTCCTACTAAAGAAGCATCCAAGTGGCTCAGCTGATGCTTAGATGGTCTCTGATTAATGCTGTTGTCAGATGAATATTCTCTTACTTTTAATAACTTATAGTTATCCCAGAGACACTTTGCAGTTTGCATAAATTAAAGTGTTAATTTCTTCAGGGGATTATCACACACAGCAAGCATTATGAACCTTTATCCAAGCAACAGAATGTTCCAGTTGCTGTGTCCCTTGCTCGAGATTCAAAATAGCAAGGTGTGGAACAGGAGGAATCTTCCTAAAGCTGCAGTCCTATACACACTTACCCACAAGAATAAGTCGCTATGAATTCAGCGGGACTTACTTCTGAGTAGACATGCATAGGATTGTGCAGTAAGCCTCCTTTGAGATCTCCTAAAGTTATTTGTAGTTTTTGTCAGGAAGATTGGCAGCGCAATCCTACGTAAGGATCTGGATGGCGGCCCATGGCCGCCCGCTGGATCCTGAGCACCGGCGGCCAGGCTGCCGCTGCGCCGGAGGTCTACTCAGGGAAGGGGACGCTCATCCTCTTCCCCGGGTGTAAATGGCGGCGGAACCGATCGGCCTCCTCGGATTTCCGCCAGCAAAATTGCTGGCGGAAGTAGGAGGAGGCAGTGGCGTTGCTACCCCTAAATCTATAGGGGGCACATCCTGGAATTGGCGCCCCTCCCTTTCTCTCCCTCTTCACTCCGTGATTTTGGGGGGGTGCCAATTCCATGAATTATTTATTTATTCCCCCCCGGGGGCGCTAGAATTCCCCCCCCCCGGGCACCGCGTTTTGCCGGCCGGTCAAGGACTGAAGATGGAGGGGGGACCCCCACACACACACACACACGCTTGTCTTCAGCACTTTTCTCTTGTACAAAGAGCCCCCGGATCTGGATCAGGGCTGCAGGGAGGTCTGGGAGGAGTCTGAGTTTTTTAACGGAGCGCAGATCCCCCGGCCCCGACTGAACTCACTGAACAAGCCGACTGAACGGCCCCGACTGAAGTCACCGGTCCCCGGCCCCGACTGAACTCACTGAACAAGCGTCACCCGCTCTGCTGCTCTGACTGCCGCTCTGCCAGGCCATCCCTGCTGCCGGTTCTGTGGGCAGGGGGGTTGCACACAGGCTGTGTGCAACACAGGCTTCTTTCCATGCCGTCCTTGGCCATTCCGTAATCGCGCGCCGAGGTGAGAGCGCGCCGAGGTGAGAGTGTGCATGTGCAGAAACAGCTGAGCCTGGTTGAAAATGAGTCGTGTGAGGTGAGCGCGCGCTGCGCGGGGCCGCCGGATTCTCTCTGGTGAGTCGGCTTACCGGACTCCGGTCGGCCGACTTGGAGGACTCTTGGACTCGGCGCCCCCCCAGAAGCTGGCGCCGGGGGCCTTGTGCCACAGGGCCCCCCATCTAAGTACGCCGCTGGGAGGAGGTTGTGTAAAGGTGGGGGGCGGGATATGGCCGAAGTCGTCCCCTGCCCCCTCCTGGACCGGCTGGGCCAATGGCCCCCCTCCCCAGCCCTGCAAAACGCCCACTCCCCACCCGTCAGATCCTTACCTAGGTTCGGAGGCGGCCGCAGGGGTGCTCCGTCGCGAAGCAAGGGAGGCGCCGGCATCCCTTGCTCACGAGTCGTCGCAAACGTGCTTTCCGGCACGTTTGCATCATCTCCCAGTGCCGCAACGCTTGTTCCGGCGCCAGGGGAAGCCACAGGATTGCGTTGCCTGATCCTGATTGTGTGACCAGTGACTAGAGTTCAGCTACAATGGGAGCAATCCCATTGAACCCAGAGGGATTTATTTTTGAATAAACTTGGATACAACTGGTATTCATTTGTAGAAATTTGCCATGTATTATCTGCCAGTTTAGGAAGCAGACTGTTTCTGGATTAAGAATGCAGGGTTTAACAGTGCACGGAGGGCAGAGGTAAAATGTACCCCCACAGTGCTGAAAACATTCATAAAAGCCTTCTGCAACTCTATTACAGGTATTCTTAGCTATGATGAGGTTTGAATGGTCATGTGGTACCATGTGGTATTTCTCCTAAATCAGTATGCTGCTTGTTGTGGGGTGTCAATTCTTCCATAATTCATATGACAAAGAAAATGGAAAAGACTTGCTTAAAAGGTGCTAGGGTAAGTGACCCCCCCCCAAAAAAGTACTGTTTAATGTTTGTTACTTGTTATGTCTGTAGATGTTTACAGCAGTACCTGTTGATTTCATTTCTTTTAAAAAAAAGAGCATAGGGGGATGAGATAATATTTTGTCAGTTTTCAAAAGAGTGTAGACACATTTCTCATTTAATATCACCACAAATGGTTTTGTGGGTCAGTAGTACCCTCAACTTTTGGGAAAGATTTTTTTTTTCCAAATTATAACTTTCCTTGTAACCTAGCAAAACTGTTCTGTTTTTCCATCATTAACCATCTGCAGAGAGAGTTCATGTTGAGAAATACTTTCTCATTCCACTTTTGGGGTCCTTTTACTCCTGTTACTTCTGCAAATCTGCAAGAAATGTACAACCTCACACCTCTGCAGATGACCAGCCCAGACTTAATGGCAACTCTTAATCAGACCTTTGGATGAACCTATCTTTCTTACAGATCATTGTAGAATCTCTAGAAAATGTTTCTTTTAAGGTTGTCCTCAGGCATTTTTGTAACCAACCAACCGCTAACCAGTCAAATTCAGATTTATCTAAGTGGTGGTAAAGAATTCCAGTCCAATCCTGTGTAACGGCCGGCCTAAGGGGCTGGCTGCTATATCCTAAGCTCATTGCAGGCTGCCCCAGGGCTGCTAGGCTGCACCACGGGAGAAGGGGATGTTCCTTCCCTTCCTTGGGTGTAAGCCAGCTGGGGCCTTATGGGCTTCCTTGGTTGTATGCCAGGTCCAGACCTGGCGTACACGGCCGACCCGGCTCGGAACGGATATAGGATATCGGCAGAGTGCGCCATCAATATCCTGCCCCCTCCCAGCATGAGCCAGCCAATGGCCACCACCCCCTGCCCACCCTGCCCCTGCACTGACCGGTGCAGAACCTACCTACCTCAGTGGCTGCAGGGGTTTGGAAGGTGGCGGAGAGAGGTAAGCCAGCAGTGGGGGTAGGCAGGATGGGGCAAGGGTGAATGGGACAGGCCATGGATCAAGGCGTTTGGGGCAGGGCGGGCAGAGGGTGGATATCGGCAGCAACAGCTCTGCCAATATCTAGGCTTATCATATTTTCCCGACCTTCAACCGGGACACACACACACACCCAATTAAATAATTAAATAAATAATTACTTAAAGAAATAAAATACATAGAAATATACAGGGGGTGCAAATTTTAATTTTTTATTTATTTAAGCCAATAAAGAAAGAAAGAAAACGAATTTTAAAATATAAGCGGGGCGCTAAGCGCGTCCGCATTTTTAATTATTTATTCATCTGCGGGGTAAAATAATTAATTAAATTGACTTACCTTGCCGCCCGCGTTGCCCATCGCCGCCGTGCTGCTGCAGCTCTGTCCTTCCTCGATGGGCCGATGGCTGACTGGGTCCGCGCGAGCCTGCTCTCTCTGCTCCAAGCTCGGAGCAGAGAGAGGCTGAGCGAGCCAGCCAGCTTGAAGGGCGATCTGGCAAGGGGCTCTCGCCGGGATCACCCGCTCTCCGGCTCGTCCGCTCTCGCTGCTCCGAGCTCGGAGCAGCGAGAGCAGGCGATCCGGCGGGGGACTCTCGCCGGCTTGCTCGCTCTCCGGCTCTCCCGCTGTCGCTGCTCCGAGCTCCGAGCAGCAAGCTGGCTGAGCCGGGCTCGCTCACCCGGGCCGCTCCTCATCGTTGTTGCCGCCGCCGCTGCCATTTTGAAAATTAGGTAACTTACCCAGGCGCCGGCATGTTGGCTCGCGAGATCCAAGATGTCGGCGCCCAAATCTTGTGAGGGCATCATGCCCTCATGAAATTTGGGCGCCGACATCTTGGATCTCGCGAGATTTTGCAAGCCAACATGCTGGCGCCCGGATAAGTTACCTAATTTTCAAAATGGCAGCGGGATTCTGGGATCGCGGCATACCTCCCGGGATGCCGGGACCCGAGCCCGAAATCCAGGAGGGTCCTGGGCATTCCGGGATGTATGGTAAGCGTACCAATATCCTCTCTTCCATTTTGGTCTTGACACACATCCTTGCCTCTACTCAGACTTGCACCAGCTAAACAGCTAGTGCAGGTCCAAGTAGACCCGTCGCAGCTGGTGCGGGAGCTGAGTAAGGTTTACTTACCTCTCCACCCCCCGCATGGTCTCTGGCTGCCCACGGGATGCAGCGGAACCTGTGCTGGCTCTATTGTGCCCTGTGGGTAGGGTTAGGGTTAAACTAAACACAAACTAAACACGCAGCATATTGGCATCAGGAGCCACTTTAGAAGCAGTGAACTGTGGGTTAGCTACATTCTTGTTCATGCTGCTGCATGTTTGATAGTTCTAATGAAAAATATTTTGTATATATGTTACTTGAATGAAGATTATTTCAAACTTTATTTCAGGGTAACCCACTTTGCCTGAGAAAGATTATATAGTACTTAGAAACCTTAATAGTATGTTGAGAGACATTGTTCATGATTGTAAAATGCTTTGAAATTTGCAGATGAAAGATAAATCATGCTGTTAGTACTAAGTGTTATCGCTTCAGAGCACAAAGCAAAAAGGGAGCAGGACAATTATAGCTTTAATGTATACTATGACTATAAACACTAGGTAATAATTACAGTGGTGCAGAATTTGATCCTCACTATTCTTTGTAAATATTTCTGGGCACATATAAACATAATTTAAGATAACCTGACGCTTTGTTTAAAAAATGATATTTATTCTTATGCAAGCATATATCAGCATAAAAAAGAAGAGCCTTCCACAACTGCAGGACCACAAGCTGTAAGGTGAACGGCCCAATACAGCGCAAATCAGCGCCTGCAGAGCGTGTGCTCCGCAGGCGCTGGGTGTCGTAAACACGCCATAAAGTACGTTTTCGACACGTGGAGAGTAAGGGCCGCCGGCGCGGAGGAGGGGTGGGGGAAGGTGCGCCGGGTGGCGAGGGAGGGTGGCCGTTAATCAACCCAGGCTGGGAGGGGGCGGGGATATTGGCGGTGAACTCCACCAATATCGTGGTCCGGGCCGCCCTTACCCCACTGTCCCAGATGTACGCCGGCTCCAGAGCCAGCATACATCCGAGGAGGCCCATTGGGGCTGGGCAGCCCTACACCCAAGGAAGGGGATGAATGTCCCCTTCTCCTGAGGTGTTCCCGGGCCATGCCAATGTGGCCCAGGAAGGGCGCTGGATACTGCGACCGGCCGTTTAGGCCTCTTGCTATAGCAGGATAACAGCATAGAACTTCGGAAATATGTGGTTTTTGTTTCATCCTACCTTAGAAAACCATTTTTCTCAACAGGAAGTTGTTTGGAAAGCACATGAAGAGCATTCCTTTTGTGTCATTATAATGCAGCATTTTTTCCTCTCCAGATTCCTAAGTGGGGGGGGGGGTTCCTATTTGAAGTGGTTAGTAATATAGCTAACATTTTGCGTTTCTCTTATTTTTACCCTACATTTTAGACCTTTTTAACCCCCCTCCCAGAGGCTTCTGTGAAGTCCCATCATCCCAAGTATGTGAGAGATCTACAATAGCCTTGTCTTTCATTTGAATCCAATGCCGAAGAGCATCCCAGACAGTTCTTATGTGTATTTGTGTCTTCATATCTGGTGTTCCCTAGAGACGAAGGAGGCTGCTGAGATTGGCATGTGCCCACCAATTGGGCAGCCAAGCCTTCCTTGTAAAAGAGTGAGATGGAATGCTTCAGGTAGCCCTTATCCCTCTAATTGACTGACCCTATGACATCAGCAAACCTAGTGTTTTTTTAAGTTCATACAGAGAGGTGCTCTTGAATTGTTGCCTCTGGTTCGTCACTATGTGTCATGTTCACACATTAGTGAAACCCTTCTCACCCTTTCATGCACCCCTCCCATTTTATTGGACAGTGTGAGTAGCAAAAGTTAAGAAAATATCTAGCAACTTGCATTCAGGGATTTTATCATACTTTCTGCTTGTCTTTTTCAGCTAGGTGCAACCTCTTATTTTCTTTTCCCTATTTTCTTTTCACCTGTGCAGTAGCGTAGCTGGACTCACGCCAGTGGAGCGGTGGGCAGGGTGATGTGACATTGTCCCGCCCACCCACCTCCAGAATGGCCCTGATCCATTTGACTCTGGATCAGGGCCATTCCCGTGGCGGGGTGGGCAGGGCTGCCCCACTGGTGTGAGTCCATCTACGCTACTGCACCTGTGTCTTGTTTTCTTGATCCTCTGCATCTTCTTTCCATTTTTTTTTGTTGCCTTGCTTGTTCATGTACATTTTAGGAGCTTTTGAAAAAGTTGCTGAACAAATATGACTTTTTGTATTTTACAAATGCCTCTGAAAATGAGCAAGAAAACATGTTCATTGCCTGAAAGCATTCCACCACTGAGGCTGGTGCTCTATAGAGAGTAAAGGTGGCACCATAAAACAATAAAAGAGAATAATCAAACACAAAAGAATTGATAGCAGACTTTTCGTTTGGAAATGTGAATAGCTTGAATTTATTAACTTTTATTAGGTCCTAGCAGTTCCAAAGCATGTTAATGCGAGTAGATAAATAGGTACTGCTTGCGGGAAGGTAATCAGCGCTCCATGTTCCAGCTGCATGCTACGCGCTGCGGCAAGGAGAGTCATGCCGGCCACATGACCACGGAGGCGTCTTCGGACAACGCTGGCTCTTCGGCTTTGAAATGGGGGTGAGCACCACACCCTAGAGTCGGACATGACTGGACTTAATTGTCAGGGGATACCTTTACCTTTTTACAGTCAGTTCTTGTTATCCGCTAGGGTTAGGTTCCTGGAAAACCTAGTGGATACCGAATGATTGAGCCTATGGGAAAAATGTGGTTAGGTTTCCAGAGGACCCTCTTCGCCATATACTATATGAACTTTGTGACCTGAATCTTACCTTGAAGTCTATGGGCTGGGTAACAGCGGGGGCAGCATCCAGTATATCACTTCGGCTCTTCGTTATGGAACAATTCGTAACTCTAGCAAATTAATTATTCCTTCCTAACAACATTATGCAAATAGGAAGCCCAGAGAGAGCACAAACAGTTCCCATTGTGTTGCAAATTACATTCAACAGAAAACACACACACACACACACACACACACACACACACACACACACACACACACACAGCAATTCCAGAAGAGATGGATTACCTTTTACAGTAAATACAGCAAGGCAGGGAAACTTGCTCCCAGAGCAATGTAGAGCAACCCATGAAAAAGCAACCTATAAAAAAAGCTAAGTACACACCCATGAGAACAATGGCCCCGATGAGATTGCAGATAGGGAGAACAGATTGCACATACGGAGAGGTAGGTGGCAATTCTGCCCCAAGCAGATAAGTGAATTCGCATATAAAGAGAACTGACTTATTTAAGTGTCCAGAAAGCATCCCTCTCTATTTCTACTCTTTGTATTAAAAAAATAATAAATCTCCTGTTCTCCAGTGGTTCTAGGGTGGTTCAGTATTGAGAATTTGGGAAGCCTCCTGAGCAGAAAGGGTCAGATCATCCAAGTTTTCAAAGGGAGGGGGGCTCTCCCAGGTTCCCCAGACTGACCTTGCCTGGCTGCAAGCAGCTGGGTTTTTTGTTTTCTCTGCTAATCTTCAGCTGAGCAGTCTCTAAGTCTTCTGCTGGACCAGCCTGCTCTGCCCCTTAGCTGACAACTTAGTGGGGTAGGAACAGACATCAGTAGCATTGTTAGCGTGCCCCAGGGGGACGGGGCGATGATGCATTTTGTGTCTTCACCCCACCCCCTGCACTCCCAGAAGGCTTCATTTGAAGACTTCTAGACCTGGGGTGGGCAGGATGGTCCATCAAAAGCACCAAAAACGGTGCGAAAATGCTCCATGGCTGCAAACGCAGCCACTCCAGCTGCAAAAAAGCAGCTGCAGAGCAAAAAGCTGCCACCACAGCTCCTCCTCACGAGGAGACCACAGCCTGTCCCCCAGGGCACAGCACCCACCCACCCCAGCCTGGCTATGCTACTGACAGACATAAATACTGTTGCATTAATCCAGTAGAACCAATATTCATGGCCATGCCAAATCTCATTTTCTTTTCCAGTCATTCCTCTTTGGAAACCTTCTCCAGTCCCATTGGCACAAAACTTGCTTGCCAAATTCTAATTACAAGGCCAGATATATCAATTGAAGACCAGTTGGCTACACTAGTATCACTAATTCTGTAGATAGGAAGATAACACAGACTTAATTTACACTCTGTTATTGTGTGCAAAACCTTTGTGTATCAGTAAAGAAGAATGTGTGAGAACGAAAGTGTTTTTCCACGAATTAATATCGCAGAATGAGCTTACCATCTGGCACAGTTGCTCTAGTCACTGAGAAGTCGTAAACACAAAAACTCATAAAGCTATTTTAACAAAGCCACTTTCTGGTGTGCACTTTAAGTGCCATCATTTTAATTCTGGTTGTTGTTGTTTTTCATTTTTTTTCGCTTTTCAGCTTTGACATCCTCTATAATTTTTTTCTTTCTCATGCTGGCCAAATTGATCATGTGTTTTATAGTAACTTCAGGAGAAAAGAGTTCTAGGGCTTTTTATATATTGTGTTTTGAATTCTCTACAGATACTTCACTAAAAGGGTACTGGTGACACCTTAATACATCAGAGCATGTTCTATTTACTATTATCACATTGTAGGTACTCTAAATGCCTGGGTAAGTGAAAGCGTGCTCTAAAATCTATATGAAGCTTGTACATAGCTGTACCAAATCATCTGACAGCCAGGCCTATCACATACCATGTCTAGCTAGTTCAAAAATAAAAACAGACATAATTGAAAAGGAATAGATTGTGTTTTGCTCCTGCACCATACAAGGTTGCAAGCAGTTTATTCCAACATTTTTAATAAGTTTTATTCAATTCTCAAAACCATTTTTGAAAGTCAAACAATCTATCAATCCTAGCCTGCCCTCTCATTCCAGCCCCCTCCCTGCACTTATAAAGGAATCACTCCCACCCTCCTCTTTCAACATTACAAAGCAATTTTTTTTGGGGGGGGGGAATCCAGACAGGACAAGACAAAACAGATACATATCAAAATAAGTGGGATGAAGGTAATGGGGTTTAAGGGCTGTAACATGAACATGACTAATTTTCAACATTTCTGAAAACATGAACCGAACCAAATACCGTATTGACTAGAGTATAAGACTCACTTTTCCCCCTAAGGCAAGTCTTTAAAATAGGGGTGCAGCCTACAATCAAAGTCTAGCATTTTATGCCTAGCGTTTTCTACAAAGCGTCCCTTTTTCAAGCCTCTCTAAGTCTCTTTCAAAGGTAAAACCTGCTTTTTCTTTTTTTAAACTGCAAAGTGCTGTGTTTTCAGCTCTTAATCACTTGCTAAATAGCCACCTGGCCTCTAGCCTCAGGAAGCATTTGAAAAAATTAACCCTTGTTCCAGCCCCAGGACTCTGTGGAAACTAAGATATTTATTGATCCTGCAGTTTGACAGTTGAGAGCAAGTGCTCCTGCATAGGCTTCCAAAGGGGGACAGAGTGCCAACTTTTAGGCTGCAATCGTATGCACACTTTCCTGGGAGTAAGCTTCATTGAATGCAATGGGACTTACTTCTGAGTAGACAGGCATAGGATTCTGCTGTTAACCATTGAAATTTGGGCAGGTGCAGCCCATCATCATGGAAGGGTGCAACAAGCTGCACCTGCCCAAATTCCAAAGGTTAAAGGTAGGCCCTTTGGATCTGGGAAGGTTACTTATACTAGGGTGCCCAGATTCACTAAGGGACAGGGTGCCTATGCCTTTAACTGTACTAAAGCTGTACTTTTCTACTAATGTGTATATTTTAAGTTAAAAAAAGTTAAAAATGTATTTTTTTAAAAATAGCACCAAACTTTAAGGGTGCGACTTATAATCGGGAGCGTCCTATACTCGGGGCAATACAGTACTTAAATATTTGTACTAGATCTCTTGTAAACAATTTTCTTTTTAACACCAAGCTCCAATATATCTTCTGTCCACTTCTCAATGATTAGTATCAATGCCTTTTCATTGCTGTGTAAGATAATTCTCCTAACCACAATAGTGGTTTACTCCAGGATCCAAATAGCACAATCCTATCCATATCTACTCAAAAGTAAGCACCACTGAGTTCAATGGAACTTAAGGTAAGTGTATATATGATTGCAGCAGAAATCTTTGATCAAAAGTATTATTTCATTGGCAGATATAAAATATCCAACATTCTATTGCAACTGCTTTATAACCAAGAATGATCTGTATACCAAAGCTGATACATTTTAATTCCATTATTTCAATTTGCAACTTCAGTATTTTTGGGAGGGCATAATGATACCATAATTCAACAGACTAATCATGGATGCTTAACTTCATTGAATCTCTTATTTGTGTTACTACTCATTCTTCAAAAGGCTTGGATTCAACCACCATACATAGGATCTCTATAGGACATGTAAGTGAGACAGCAATCGATAACTGACTCAGGAAGAGGCAAGACAGTTTTCTTCATGCATGATAGCACTATGGTCATTGTTTCCTAACATTCCCACAATATCCTAGGATGGTGGTACTAGTCTTAAGACCAAATGGGTACAACACCACCTGCAGGACTCTGGGGAGCATTGTATTGTCCACACGCCTAAGACCTCTTACCTGTCTGCTATGATACCTGTAGGAGGTGTGCCCTTTTGTGTAACTTCCTTCCTCCCACATGTTATCTCTCTCTTCCTGACCACCGAAGGAGAAGGATGCAGTCTCTTGAGCTCTCCAAATGGCAAATAGCCTTTAGTGATTAGCATCCCCTCGCATCCACACTAAGAGAACAACTATAGAATCCTCTTCCATAAGTAGTAAAAGCCTCTGATACTTCAGAAGATGTGTATCCCTGAGAAACTGTAAGTACTGCATTTCTTTTAGAAGCTGCCTCTGCTCCTGTGTGTGTTTATTGATAGCAGCAAACTGGCTGGGTGGTGGAATTTACCATAGGAAAAAAGTTCTTCTGCTGATTACTCTGCTTGCTAGAAACCCCAGAAACTCCTTTTCCAATAAAAGACTTCCTCCTACATAAGGTACCATGGTGTTGAGGATAGGAGGCCTGCGTAAAGATTTCAAAGGTGTCCAAGGAAAAGGGTTTGTATCTGGGGATAGCAACAATGCCTTCATTTGCAGGCAATTTTCAGAACATTGCAAAAAACACAACTGTACTGCTGTCTCTATGAGGTGAATAACATTGTGCAAGGAAGAGAGATGGGAGACTGTTCAAAAGAAAATAATGGAAACTACAAAAGCTCACAGCCACACTACTGTGTGCTGTCTGGTAGCTCAGTGTCAGTGGGAATGGGCAACACAGTGGGAAACACATCTTCTGTGTATGTTGAATGGCTGGCTGGTTGGTTGCATATGTGGAGATGAGAGAAACATAGGGATAGGGATAAGTAATGGGAAGCAGATGCAGCAGATAGGTCAGGTGACTGTGCTCAGCAGGGGTTGGTGAGTAAATGAAAGTGAAAAGGAGTGTTATATCTACTTGTTCTTCTGTCCTGCATGTGTCAACCTAACTTCCACTGGCAACCCACCTGATGTCTGTTTTTGAAGTTTCAAATGTTGGAGAAGACCATGTAGTTATTGCATTCATACTTAGCCATCCACACGATAGGCAGTTGCACTGGAACTCTGCCATTTCTGTTCTGCTCCAGTGCTCTGTTCCATATACTTTGTTACCCCATGTGCTTGGGAACCCATGTACCAACCTGCACATGCTGCAACAGACACACATCTGTGGGACTGATACCATTGGACATGTGCTGCCTGCTGTAGATCTGGCACCCCAAAAGTGGGAGGCTCTGAAATAGAGTGCAAAATTAATACCTTTTATTGATGAGGTTAATTTACAATATTAGGAGGGGAAAGAATAGGTTTACCATATATCCCGGAATGGCTGGGATAGACCCAGATTTTGGGGTCCTGTCCCGGGGACATATGGCAGCATCCCGGAGTCTTGCCGCTGTTACCGGGCCTCTTCGTGCGTCGCGAAGAGGCTCGGTCACGGCTGGGAACCGGGTGAGTCCAAAGCTCCCAGCCGCACATGTGCACGGCATGGCTGGAGACTTTGGCCTTGCCTGGTTCCCAGCTGGGAATCGGGCAAGGCCGAAGCATCAAGCCATGCATGCACACACCGTGGCTGGAGGCTTCAGATTTGCGTGGTTCCCGGTACGTCCAGCACGTGAGGAGCCATGGCCGGAGGCAGTGACATGACAGCAGCAGCTCCGCAGGAGGAGCAGCCAAAAAGGCAAGTGAAAATGGTGTGAAATTACAAAAAAAAAAAAAAAAAAGCTACACGGCCTGAAAAAAAATGATTTGGCAGGGAAAAAAATAGGTGGTGGGTGGATCCCGGTTTGGGTCCCTCAAAATATGGTAACCCTAGGAAAGAAGGCATGTAAAAATGACACAAATGCATGTTGACTGGCCAAATGGGACAGGCCCAATTCGTAAATCAGTAGGGATTAAGTTACAACTTCAAGGGAAAATGTTCAGACTATCTTCAAGAATTCTTCTCTCATTCTTTCTCCCCATTACCTTCACCAGTGTCCAGTGGGAACTTACCTGTATTCAGAGGGTGGGGGGACCAACAAGGCCCCCTTTCTGCACAGTGGATACTTACTGTGTCCCTCTGTGTGAGGGATGCTACTACCATGTTGAGTAACAGTTATTTATCCAGTGTCCCTAATTGTCTTCCAGTTAGGGATGCCGGCTTACACCATCCCTTGCACTCTGTGGATGATTGAATGCTCTGCCAACCCATCTCTTTACGTAAAGTGTTTAACAGAGAGAAAGGATATTTGGGAATCTTGTTCTGATGGTTTCCCCCTCCTTTGCCTTTCTTTCTCTGTCCCTTTCTTGTGTTTTCTGAGCAGAGGCGTGGAAAGAGTGGAGCGACTGGAGCAGCGGCTCTGGGCGGCTCCGCAGCTCGGGCGGCATTCCTCCGGATCGTGCGCCCGCCCGGTGAAGCGGGCGAGCGCTCCGAGGCCTTCTCCCCCGGCCTCGGAGCTGGAGAAAGCCCCGGAGTATCCACCATGACCGGCGGCCAGGGCCTTCTGAAGGCCCACTGCGTCGCAACGCTATTTATCCTTTTTTTACGCATGCGTAGAACGTTTCTGAAACGTTCTGCGCATGTGCGAAAAAAAGGATAAATAGCACTGTGACACAGTGGGCCTTCAGAAAGCCCTGGCCGCCAGTCATGGTGGACGCTCCAGGGCTTTCTCCAGCTCCGAGGCCGGGGGAGAAGGCCTTGGAGCGCCCGCCTGTGTCACTGGGCAGGAGCGCAGGTAAGCCGGGTCGCCCCCCCAAGCAGTGGCACCCCCCCGAGCGGCGGCGCCCCTGGAGCGGCGGCGCTGGTGCTCCAGGCAGCGGCACCTCTAGATACACCGCTGTTTCTGAGAGTGATTATTTTTTATGTGACACAGTTGCAGCAGGAGGTCTCATGCGGAATGGAGCATTGCTAAGCACTATTGCTTTGAAAGGTGTGATTTGAGAACACACCACTGATTGAACGAAGACTCTTATAACCAGCGACAATATAGCAAGTACGAATCATCATCGGGATTACTGGTTAAAAATATTTATGTAAATGTCTTAATTATAAAAACACCATAGTTCATCCATAAATTCACACAATTAGCAATAAAAGCTAAAAAGTTCATGTAAAAATACGTTAAAAATCATGGGGCATAATACAATAAAACATATCACAAACAGCATAACGTTTCGTTTACCCTCTGTAAACTTTTTCAAATGCATAAAAGCCTAAGTAGGCAAAAAGATGTTAAAGAAGCCATCCCAATCCCAACACTTATAAATACAAATTTTGGCGCGCATTCCTACTACTCCAATTCAACCGGAAATCACCTGGTAACCTCAGGTAACCTCACTGTGGATCAAGCATACTGCCTCTAGTGGCGACAAATATATGGCCAGGTGATATATATGGCCAGTAATATAATGCCAGGGGATCTTACCAAATTGTATAAACATTGTCTTACGTTGACATATTTTGTGTTGGATGGGGTTTTCCGGGAACAACGGGATGGGGTGGCGATGGGAAGCCCCCTTAGTCCAGTGGCTGCAAACCTCTATATGGAGAAGTTTGAGCAGGAGGCTCTGAGGACGGCTAGACTGAAGCCAGCTTTGTGGCTTAGATATGTGGATGATGTTTTTTGCATTTGGGAACACGGGGATAGGGAATTGGAAGAGTTTATGTTACACTTAAATGAGCAATGTACATCTATACAATTTACAATGGAAAAGGAGAATGAGGGGACATTGCCCTTTTTGGATGTGTTAATTACTAGGAATGATGATATGAAGTGTTCCTGTACAGTTTATCGGAAATCCACCCATACTGGGCGCTATCTTAATAATAACTCTAATCATCATCCAAGCCAGAAAAACTCAGTAATGATTGCATTAATACATAGGGCTTTGAATATTTGTGACCCTAAGGCATTGGCGCAGGAAAGGAAAGTGGTAACTGATATGTTACTAGATAATGGGTATACTTTAAAACAAATTAACAGAACTTGGGCAAGACAGAGTAGGATAAAACAGAATGGGAAAGAGGTGAGGCAGAGTAGTGATGAAGAAATTAGGCCACCAGTATATTTACCCTTTATAAAGGGTACAACAGACAAGATTGGTAGGATAATGAGTAAATACAACTACAAACCTATTTTTAAACCTACCAACAAAGTGGGACAACTGCTGAGAAATCCTAAAGATCCTAGGCCCCCGCTTAATGTGCCTGGTATTTACAAAATACCATGCAATTGTGGAAAGGTCTATATAGGCACGACTAAACGTTTTATTAATACAAGGCTAAAGGAACATGAACGTGCGTGCCGTCTTGGCCAGGTGGAAAAATCAGCACTGGCACAGCATTGTGTGGAGACTGGACATGATATTATGTTTAATAAGACAGTGAGGCTAGGACATGATGATAATTATAAAGCCAGATTAAATTTGGAAGCTATAGAAATTTTTAAACACGGATCACAGGTTATGAATAGGAAGCAGGAATTGTCATTTATACAAAAGGTCTGGACACCTGCAATTTGTAAAAATAAAGCTCTTTAATATATTTGACCTGCCATATATTTGTCGCCACTAGAGGCAGTATGCTTGATCCACAGTGAGGTTACCTGAGGTTACCAGGTGATTTCCGGTTGAATTGGAGTAGTAGGAATGCGCGCCAAAATTTGTATTTATAAGTGTTGGGATTGGGATGGCTTCTTTAACATCTTTTTGCCTACTTAGGCTTTTATGCATTTGAAAAAGTTTACAGAGGGTAAACGAAACGTTATGCTGTTTGTGATATGTTTTATTGTATTATGCCCCATGATTTTTAACGTATTTTTACATGAACTTTTTAGCTTTTATTGCTAATTGTGTGAATTTATGGATGAACTATGGTGTTTTTATAATTAAGACATTTACATAAATATTTTTAACCAGTAATCCCGATGATGATTCGTACTTGCTACACCACTGATTATTCGCCATCTTTTTCATGACAGGGCTATTCATGCCTCATTCCCTCATTGCACCACTTCTCATTACACTTGTCCTGCAGTGTCCCTTTCCTCATTTTCAATTAGCTTAACAAAACCATTGGAAAGAACAGCACACACAACCCTTATCAGTCAGCCCCCTGGCCCTGTGCTTCATACTTCAGATTGGGAAGGAACAAGGGAGAGAAGGAGAGTGGTAGGGGGGGGGGCTAGCCTTGAGCTTGACTGCAAAGAAAGACCCAGCAACATACCAGCAACAGCAGAAGGCATAACTAGGACACTTGTGGGTGAGGCCCCTTTGGATTGTTTGCACAATTAAAAAACAGTTTCATTTTCCTAAAACAAAATAAAAGAGAAGATGGCAGTGCTGCTCATCTCCTGCCAAGAATAATCCTGCCACTGAGTCACTTCTCTATAAACTGTACAAAGGACAAGCGAGTCTGGTGCTGAGGGGAGGAGAGAACATTGGGTAGTTGCCACTGTTGTTCCTCCCACTCAGTAAATAGAAACTTCATGCGCAGCAGCAATGCCCAACCTTCCCACTCCCGATCTCTCCGCTGCTGCACACCGAGTTTGTAGAGCGGATGCTCAGTGGCAAGATAATTCTGTGTGTATGAACCTAAAAAATCTGGGGTTGGTGATGTAGGATCATTAGATGAATTAGGATCACCTTGCTATCTCATTTATTTTTATTTAAAGAATTTCTACCCCGCCTTTCTCCCAACAAGGGCAATCCAGGTGGCTTACAGATAAAAACATGTTAAAATACATAATACATATTAAAAATAATTAAAAACAAATAATTAAAACAATTCAAACAAACAGTCCCAGTGAGTCACCTATATTTACATTTGTTAAAAAGCCATCCCACCCCTTTATCTAACTACAGATGGATTTGACCATCAAGTTAGTGGACACATGTCAATCGTAGGAGGTGGATTGACCAGAATCCTTTGTTTGGGGGAAATCCAGCCAAGAAGACACTCAATCTACATAAATTTTTAATTGTATGATTCTCTATTATTGTTTTGGAATTCATAGGCATAACTATAGAATTATAGGCAAAATAATCCTATAGTTAGGCATACTTTAGCACTAGACATAATTTATGAATAATTAGTCATACACTAGGAATAGAATCACTTTGTAATTCACTATACAGGAAGTTGTCGATAGGTTCTTGGAAACCACAACCTTAAGCAAAACAATTTATAACAAAACCAATTTTACCATAGGCTAATTGGTATACATAAACAAGAGTTTATGATGTATTTCTGGTCACAAAAACATCACCAAACTTCTAAATAAAGACCCCAAACACTTCTGATATAAACATTGAAATAAATGTGAGCTTTCTGGGCTGGAGAAAACCCCATCAGACATGGGGAGAATGTTCAAACTCCACACAGGGCCCAATCCTGACTAAGGATCTGGCCGGCAGCCTAGTGCCAGATCCTGTGCACCGGCTGCCCGGTGCGTGCCAAGCCGGAGGTCTACTCGGGGAAGGGGACGCTCATCCCCTTCCCCGAGTGTAAACCCGGGCCGGCCCTATCGGCCTCCTTGGATTTCCGCCAGCTGAATAGCTGGAGGAAGTAGAGGAGGCCGTGTAACAGCCTAGCCAGCCTGGCCGATGCCCTCCCCCTCCCGGGCCGGCTAGGCTAACGACCCCCCTCCCTCGCCCATCCGGACCGCCTACGTGGCCGGCGATGGAGTGCTTACCTTCTGCCGTCATCCGCGTGGAGATCCGGCGCTGGAGGGAGGGAGGCCAGCCACATTCATGACAGCTTCTGGTGTCTGAGCACTCGCTCCAGCACCGGAACATACTTCAGGATTGAGCTGTCAGGCCCAGGGTGGCAGGTGGGCGGGGAGTGACAAAGCAGGCGTTGCCGGAGCAAATCGAGCCATTTCAGCAGGCAGCAGCAGCAACGGGTTTCGCCCTCCCGCCCACCCTGCGCCTCTGTCTGATCAAAAAATGGTTGCAGTGGTGATGTCACTTCCGGCGCGGGGGGGGGCACGGTTGGAGCACCGCCACTGCCAAAAGCTTAGCATCGTGCAGTTACAGATGATTGCAGGGATGATTGTAGGGCAAGGAAGGAAAATGTGCCCACTTCTTCCCCATGCAAAGACTCATGAACTTAGCTTTTTCCTTGTCTTAACTTGTTCCTTTTAACTGATTATTGACAAATGCCAGTGGATAATACCCACCCTCTCCTTTTACGTTTTTGATGTTATCTCAGCTTCTCCATATTTCATCCTTCAGGTGATTCCAAAACATGGGAATACTACTAACATGCCAACAAGGGCTTGCCAATGTTCAGTGCTGTTGTGAAGAAAGGTAGAAAATTTAGGAAGGCATTCGTGTATATGTAGAGCATAGTGAACTAAGTTGTCATGCACTGGATTCAGCTTTTTGCTATGTACTTCTTTCAACTCAAATGAAACATATGTGAAAGCACCCAGTGGCTGAGTCGAGAATTAATTTCAATTTTACATTATTTAAATAATTAGCACTGAAAAGGTAAAGGCTACTGCTAGTACCTGGCTATTAAGAAGCTTATTTTGCTATGCATCTTCAGTAATGTGTCTAATAACACTGGTCAACACACTTTTCCTGGCATAAGATATTTCAATGGTTTTAAGGTAATTTTGGGGCGCTGATTCCAAATCTGGCATCTGTTTTTGT
Source organism: Plestiodon gilberti rubricaudatus (assembly GCA_026170595.1). Lineage (NCBI taxonomy): Eukaryota > Metazoa > Chordata > Lepidosauria > Squamata > Scincidae > Plestiodon > Plestiodon gilberti. The sequence continues at coordinate 145,678,844 of JANXHW010000003.1, forward strand.
CTATCACATCAGATTTTTGAGATATCAAATATTGAATTTGATAAAAATCAATGAAAAACAAGTTTACACTGGGCTATAAAATTTTTTTTTTCTGGCCTCGACTTTTGCAGCTGTTTTAGACTAATATCAGGGTGCTGATTTCAAATCTGATCTCAGATTCGCTCTATCACATCTCGGTTTTATGCTATCGGCATACCCCATTTTCCAAAGTACAAAAATAAGCCCAAAACCAAAATCAGAGACAGAAGGGCTTCGAAAATAATTACAACTTAAAATCCATGTTAATTAACACTTAATTAGCTGATAAGGGGCAGTGTACCCCTGGTGTACCCCCAGGAAGAGGTCCACATACCCCTAAGGGTACCCGTACCACAGGTTGAGAACCCCTGTTGTAGCCATTGTTAGATCACGCCCTGCAGAAGGAAAATATTAAATAAATGTCTATCTACCTTAAATGATATTATAAACACACTAGCCTAAAAATACAGCACCATATTTTAACACTAAAGCAGTCACTGACTCACAACAACTTGCAATCATAAGTGACAAAGAGTTACCGTATTTATTGGCGTATAAGACACACTTTTTTGTCTACATTTGTGACCCAAAATAGTAGGGTGCGTTTTATACGCCAATACTAAAAAATGCCTTTTTCCCCCCTTGCCCGTTTTAAAGCATTTTCGGGCTTACCGAGTTTTTCTGGAGCCAGAGAGCTCCCTTGTGCTTTCTTCCCTAACTAATCTATCCGATCTACAGCTGTTTGTCGGGTTTAATTTATGCACGTGCATGAGTTGAGCTTCTCAGCAGCCAGCAGAGGGCGCTGTGCTCAGTTCAGCTGAGCTGAGCCTGCAGAGGGCCTGCTCTTCCCAGCTCTCCTCGGAAGGGTAAGCTTCTGAACTGGGCCTAGTTGGGGAGGTTTTGGAAACTGCATAGGTGGGGTGGGGTAAGAGTTGAGTCTGGGTTTGTTTGTTTTTGTACTTTTATGTTGTTTACTTTGGAAACTGTGCATGGGGTGGGGTGGGGTGGGGGGAAAGAGTTGAGTCTGTGTTTTTTTTTTTGTACTTGGGATTTATGTTCTGGTGCATTTTGTTTATGTGTCTTATTGCTGTGTGTTTTAAAAGAGATCCTGGTATTTTTGTGCAATTTATGTAAATTAGCTAATTAAGCAGCCAAGCAGTAAGTGGCCAAGTGGCCCAAAAATGCTTTAAATCTTTTTTTCTTGAAACCCAGGGCCAAAAGGAAGGTGCGTCTTATACGCCGATAAATATACGGTAATTTTGGGTAAAATCAATGAAAATGGGGTACGCCGATAGCATAAAAATGAGATGTGATAGAGCAAATCTGAGATCAGATTTGAAATCAGCACCCTGAAATTAGTCTAAAACAGCTGCAAAAGTCCAGGCCAGAAAAAAAAAATATTTTTTGTAGACCGGTGTAATGGTTCATCTTGTTTCAAATTATTTTCAATTTTTCTGCAATAAGGTTAAGTCTTCATTTTATTACACCATACTAAAACTTTCAGTCTAAAAAAAGTTACAACAAAACATCTCTTTGTTAGAAATGTAAACAATGTGATATATATAAAATGCTTCATTGTTTCTAGATATTTACCTGGTAATATGTGTTTAACCTTCTGCCTGCCTAGAAACATTTTCTTGGCAACTTTGCTCGATTTGGAGCACTAAACATTTTTTCATTCCTCTTCTGTCCACATATATTCCACCATCTGTCATGTACTGGTAAACAGCCAGGCTCATATCATATTCTTTATGGTTTTTCAAGCTCCTTTGTTTTCATTATTTGAAATTGGTCCAGGGTAATCCTGTCTATGGCTGCTGTTTAGTTAGCAGAACATAAAAAATAGCATACTTGTTAATGTCTCAAAAAATTCATATTATATTCAGTTTTGTTGTTGTTCCTGCAGAGGCCTGGACCTTGAGGTATCCTACCTCTTCCTCCCATAGCTTTCTTTCCTCACTCCCCAAAGACTGCCATTTATCTTCATTATCCACTTGTGCCAGCCTGCTGCCAATCGCAACCAGGAAACTTGCTGCATTAGTCTTGCATGGCAATTTAGGAATTGGAATGCACAGTTCTTGGGTGAAGGAGGTTAACACACTAATAAAGATTGCATCTTGATTAACCACATCATCTCACCTTTCCTGAGCAAGGCTAGTTCTCAGACAATTGTCTTATTACACAACCTGGTGCTTTTGTTTAAGCACCTAACTTCTAAACAGAGGCAGAGATGCCGCAGAGGTCAAGCCAAAGAATTTTTTTTTCTTTTAGTGTGTGAAATAGTATATAGCTGGTTCTGCATTTGGGCAAGAAAAGATGGACTTATGTAAGTGTAGTAACTAATAATAGTAGTAAGGCAGCAAGGTGTGTAGTATGGCAGCAAAATAACAGAATGTGATAGAGAAATTCACCAAAAAAGAAGTCAGATTATGGGAAAATATCTAACTGCGCAATGCTGTCTAGACATAGACTGACTAAGCGATCAGTCCTCCCGTCTTGGGTGTTGCAAATGTGCCATAAAGCATGATTGCAACACCTGGAGAGTAAGCTGTGCTGGCGCCAAGGCTACCACCACTCTACTCCCGCCAAGGACAATGCTGCGCCTACTGGGGAAGATGAGTACACCAAACATTTTGCTTGTGCAAGTCCGATAGCCCCATGTAATGGCAGCCAGGCCCAGGTAGGGGGATAGGATATGGCGGAGGAGGCCGCCACTGATCCCAATCCCACCCTGCCTGAAACACCCTGTTCCACCCTCCCCACACCCCTCCACCACTCAGAGGGGACTTACCTTCCTGCCATGGCACTGCTCTGTGGTGCCGGAGGAGTGGCACAAGCCTCTCCGCCGACACCGCTTACTCTCTGGATGCTGCAAACGTGCTTTACGGCATGTTTGCAACACCCTAGACCAGTGGAGCAGTGCTCCACCAGTCTAAAATGTAGACAGGATTGGGTTGCCCGAATCCTGCTAGATCAGGCCCATCTAGTCCAGCATCCTAAATCCAATAGTGCCTACCCAGATGCCTCTGAGAAGCTTACATGAAGGAACAGCCCATCTCTATTATTCTTTCCAGCAATTAGTATTCAGAGACCTACTGCCTCTGAAAATGCAAGGGTACATGCAACTGTATTGGATAAGCACAAGTATCCTTTATTGTTATTCTAAAAGGTTTTAAAAGCTAATTAGCCCTTGAAAATGATTGTGGACTTTTATTATCATTTGTTAAATGCAAGCTATTTGTATAAATTATGTATGAAATACTTGATGCATTTTTATCATGTGCTTAGGGCGGGCTGTAATCCTATGCACACCTCAGAATAAGCTTCATTGAACTCAACGAGACTTACCTCTGATTAGATATGCATAGGATTGGGCTGTAGATGTTTCTGTGGCCTCATTTATTTGAAAACATCTGATCTTTGAGAGATGGGGAGAAGGTCTTGGGTTTGTGTGCCCCCTTTCCTGCCCATCCCTGGGACCCCTCTCCATGGGGAATAGTAAAGTACTGAACCAGGAGATTGTACTCTCAAAATCTCTCTTACCCAGCTTACCCAGCAAAATCTCTCTTACTTACTCTCTCTTGGGTAATGTCTCTTACCCAAAATCTCTCTTATCTCTTAATATTAAACCTTCTAGAAAGGTTTTATTCTTCTTCATCATCACCTATGTACCTGTAGTGGAGTTCTGCATGTGCACAGAACTGTCCTTGGAAGCTTCCCGAGCTTTGTTGAGCATTCTCACCTGTGCTTGATGGGGAGATCCCATGCCAAGCTGTGTGCCTTCAGCATAGGTAGAACACCCAATCCCTCGATTCCTTTCTGAGTCTGACCATCACTGAAGCAACACTTCCCTTTTTCCCTTCATCTTTCACAAAAAAAACCCAGTCTTTTACTTCAGTTTATAACTTTATTGTACATGTAGTGTTATTTGCATACAAAAAAACATTTTTTAAAAAATCTTAGTAAGCAGATTATTTAGCCCTGCCCTGTTGTATGGTGAGCAATTTCACTTTTAAAAAGCTGTTGTGGGGCAAAACTCTCCTCCAATGATGAAATGACACTGGTCTTCTGGATCCCCAGCATGAATGCATCCAACTTGGTGGAACAGGCACCAACGAAGTCTCCAGGGATTGAAGGGATCTGTTGGTGAACAGATCATGAAACCACCGTGTTCCTTGTCAAGACCAATTCCAAAGACACCATTAGTTGGCTCCTTCTCAAGACTGGCCATTCTTGTAGTCTGCACAATACCAGAGGGAGTCTACTGCTGAGGAGTAAATGGAGGTTAGCACAGTGCAGAACTTACCGTTCCGCCCCACTTTGAGCGACACCACTGACTGCTGGCAAACCAAAGCACTTTTCTACCATATTTGGATCTTTTCTACCATCTTTGCAGAGTCATATAGTACAGACCCTAACAGACAATATAATGTCTAGATTGTATATGAACAGCATAATGACCATATACTGCATAAACAATGGGTGGCACAACATTGAAAACCATTTGTTCCTGCTGTGCATGATTTGGGACTGGTGTGCTCAACATTACTTTGCCCCAACTGCTGTTCATCTACCTGGGGTAGCCAACAACTTCACAGATACCTCCAGCAGAGCAAGAGACAAAATGACTGCCCATGAACGGATCATTGACATTGATGTCTTCCATTCTATACAATTCATCACTGAAGTCACCCTGCTTCTGGGTCTATTTACAACCAGTCTCAATACCAAGTGCCACATGTTTTGCAGCCACACTGGACATGATGCTTATAAGGGATGTGTTTCTAATTCATTGAGACAGGGCCCTGTTGTATTAATTTCTTCCCTTCTTAATAATTGCCAAGGTCAGCAACAGGCTATACAGGTTCAACACCAACTGGTATCCTGATAACACTGTCATGGCAAACACAATTTTGGTTTGCACTTCTGGCCAGGTTGGTGAGGAAACAATTGTTGTTATAAGAATATGGTCCCTTCGGGGAGAAGGAACCATATTCTTATTATATGTACCACCTCGAGGGGCCCTTTGGGGAGAAAGGCGGGGTAAAAATATTGTAAATAAATAAAATAAATATGCTACTTTTCAACGAAACGTTCACAAAACACTTTTCATAGCTTTCATGAGCAGAGGTTAAAAACTGTTTTGTTTTCTGTTTCTGTAATGTCAGCTAAATTAAACCATAGGTTTCCCTCCCTCCAAAACTATTTACCGGAAAGTTTAAAAAGAGAAAAAGTGGGAAGGCCAGTTTAGTTTGACATTCCCTCCCAAATAGCCAACTGAAAGGGGAAGAAGCAAAGCAGACCCAAACTGTAAATAAGGGCAAGCTCCTAGTCATTCAGCATGGGAAGTTGAAGCTGAAACACTGAACTAAAATCCCTGAGCTGTATCAATGCTGAATCACATTGCTAAAATATTTAAGATGCTACTACAGTGTCCGGACCTTTCTAAATAAACCCAGTTTCGATTGAAGATTTGCATTGTCTCTACTTGACTCCTGCTTTAAGTTCTGGTCAAGTGCCAACTTACCAAAGAGTGAGCTAGACTCGGGCATTGAGAACCTGGAAGGGAAGCACCCCTACTCTCTCAAGGCCTCACAGAGAGCGGAGCCCTGGTAAGTTAGGGACTAGTGGCAGCAGAAGAGCAATCATTCAGGTAGGTGTCTCGGAGCCCTGGGTCAAGAAATCTACCTTAAAGGAGTATTAAAGTCATGTATTGTGGGGCTATTTGGACAAACCTACTTCCACATGATTAGAGAATGGCACTCCAGTGGGATGACAGATATGCATACTCATGCTCCTGCCCCATGCATTTCAAAGTATCACCTGAACCAGCCCTTACTCAAAATAAGTGAACTCAAAATAAGTGAAAGCACTTCAGATACTGAAACTAGAACCCAAATAATGAAGGCACCCACAAAGATGACATGCGAAGGATAAATCACATAACATGTGTAGACCCTAAAGAAAATAAGTCTGCTATTCTATTACGAAACAAGATGTTTATCAAGGAAAGGGGTAAAGGTGACAATTTATAAAAAAAATTTAAAAAATTTCTCTATTTTCTATATTAGTTGACACAAGTTGAACATTAGTAGAACATTTAGTAGAACATTTCTAGTTGCTTTCAAACAAGTGTCAAGCAAAGTAAGGATAACTATCAACTGTTTCAGATACATTCTCAGTAATCATTATAAAGACAATGCAATGTATTCTCTAAATTGTAATTGCTAATATGCTACAACCTGTTGCAGTTCACATAGAGCAAGATTGTTTGGAATCCATTCTTTACTACTGCAGCATGTTTAACTCTAGCACACTAAAATTATTTCACAATATTAAATATGATTTAAAAATCTCTTTCATTTTCAAGGAAATGACCCATTCATGGCCTCCGCCACTTTCTGCTATCCACACACCTGGCAAAGTGGAACAAAACAAGTTTTCGTTTGCAAACAAGGTAAACAATTTTATCTCTACCATTAGTATCTTCTGATCCAGTGGTTCCCAACCTTTTTAACACCTGGACCCCATTTTGTAGAATGACAATCTGTCGGGACCTAAAGCCGGACGGAATGTCAGTAAGCAGGAAGTGATGTCATTGTTTTTAATAAATTACACTGTTTAATTAATCACACTTTTTAACATAACTCACATTATTAAAGTGTTCATAAGCAGTCCCATTTTGCAGGGGGAGGAGTGAGCTAATATTAACGGAGATGATAAAAGACAAGCACGAAGTAACACAAGGTGAGCAAATAAGCCCCAAGAGAGCATCAGACACATCTTTTTCTGCATGGGGGGGGGGAGTGAGCCACCATCTCGGGTGTGGCCATCCAGCCGACATACTACGACCCCCTAGAAACTGCTTCGCGACCCCCTTGGGGGTCCCAACCCCCAGGTTGGGAACCACTGTTCTAATCTAATAAGGTTACTGAAGCAAACCTTATATTTCTAACAGCCAAATTTGCTAGATGCATGTAAATATGAACACCATATAGGGGTTGCCAACCCTCTAGGACTGGCCTGGAGTCTCCAGGAATCAGGTGATTACTGAAAGCAATTCCAGTGATTTTAACTGGGCCTCCAGGAATTTCCAACATTACATCATGTTCAAGGCAAAAAATCCAGGAACAGTTTAAGTCAGGGTTGGCAATCCTACACCATATACTTGAAAAATGTGAAATAAGTGAATAATGGGTTGACTCTACCAAACTTAGCCCTTCCGGCGTATCACTCATTCAAATCAATTGAGATTGTGTAGAGATCATTTGCCGAGTTGAGATTCCGCCATACTGTCTGGCTCTATCTGGTTGGTGTCTGTCTGGTTGGTGTCTGCAAAAGGGGTCTTCAGAAGTTCTAGTATCTGAGAGACACTGGAATTGGTTGTGTAGGTCCAGTGGTTCAGAATGTGTTACCTGGTATACCTTGCTGCTGCAGGCACCTTTTACCCCTCACAGTGTAGCACTACAGTCACTGAGAAAAGTTGCCATACAGATGCAGCTTTTGAGCTGCTGCATATATTAACTTCACCCCAGTGTAGCTTCCATAAACAGTACCCCCATGGTGAGTTCTAGTTCCCACCCTCCACATCTGCTGTAATGTTTACAGGTTCTTATTATCATGCAAATCAAACTCATCGTGTTCTGAGTAGCAGCATCCTGCCAGCAGCTGCCAAAAAATAAATTTTGGAAGTAACATCATGCAATGTGATGAAGTTGATTGTATTCAGCAACTCTTATAATTTCTTGAGAATTAGGCTCAAAGAAATCTAATAAATCATGCTGAACTTTGGACCTCAGAAAGAAGAGTTCCAGTTTTACCTCAGATGGGCAGCGCAATAGACCGTAAGGATCTGGCTGGCAGCCCAGGGCCACCCGCTGGATCCTGTGCATCGGCGGCCATGCTGCTGCTGGACCAGAGGTCTATTCGGGTATATGCCAGCCGACCCGACCGGCCTCCTCAGATTTCCGCCAGCTATTTAGCTGGCAGAAGTAGAGTAGGCCATATAATGGCCTAGACGGCCCGGCGGGGACCAGGATCTGGCTGAGGCCATCCCCCGCCCCCTCCTGGGCCAGTTAGGCCAATGGCCCCCCTCCCTCACCCGGCGAACCGCCCCCACGCCTGTCGGATCCCTGCTTACCTTGTCCAGCAGCCGCAGAGGCGATCCGTGGACAAAGCAGGGGAGGTCGCCTCTGCGCCAGCCTTCCCTGCTCTCAAGTCATTGCGAATGTGCTTTACAGCACATTTGCGACGTCTCCTGGTGACGGAACGTTCGTTCCATTGCCAGCTTCTGGGTCAGGATTGCGCTGTTAGACTCATAAGGTGACCTTGGGCAAGTTACCATATCTCAGTCTTAATTTCTTATCTGTGAAATGTGAACATCAGGAAACAGTGAATAACTGTGAGAATAAATTAGATATATAATTTTTATTGCTTCTTCAAATTTAGTGGTAGGGTGGGCTATAATTCTAATTAAGTTAATATGTTTTGCTTTGAGGGAAGGGGAGGCAGGCTTTAATGTATCTCACTTCTTCTCTGACTCAGTCAACCAATAATGACTAGTTTTGCTTGAAATAGCTCGTAATTTTTGATGTATGCCATTTTAGAAAACTGTTAATCTTTATTCACTGTTAAAATCACACACTTATGTTAATTAGCTTTATCATTGCAGTTTATTTTGTTTGAAATATTCTGAAGGAACAGTAAAACTGCCTTTGAAAAGGGTACTTGACATTGTTTATCCATAACTGAAATGCCATTTCCAGGTATTGAAGGAGGTCTCTAACGATCAGAACACCATAAATAATATACAGTAATGCATCCTTAGAATCAACAAGACATGTACAAATACAAAATATTGCAGCCTTTTATCATGTACCTACTCTAAAAAAGTCTCATAATTGCTTTGAATTATTCAAAACAAATTTGAGCTGACATCCTTGGAAGACTTAGCACAATGTTTTGCCAAAATGATGAAGATGTTTCATAAAAACATCAAAACACTTTCTAGTGTGGCATAATAATTACACATCACTTTTGCTAAGTACATATATCTGCTGGTCCACTGGAGACTAATATGAAGTTCAATCATACCATTTAAGACTACATTTGAATTTACATTACTTTGGTGTAGACTGATATTTATGCTACCCCAAGATATTAAAACGTAAAGCACCTGATTTTTTTTTCTGGACAGTTTTTTCAGTTTGCTGTTCTGTATAAGTATTTTCTTATTATTTTCTATGTTCTTTTATGCTTTTTTTCTTGCTAATAGAAATGAAATTGGTGAAGAATATATGAAAAATGTATGTATGAGGATAGATCCAAATATAAAGTAAGAATATAAGGGAAACATTACACTTGATAGGCTGGTTCATATTACACCCACTGGACATAGCATGAGGAGGAGGGTATATGAGTGCATGTCTTCCCCCCTCCCTTGCCATCCAGCACGCGATTTCTGCCCAACACAGTTATGTGGGAGAGGGGGGGGAGAAGTGGGAGAGGGGGGGAGAAGTATCAAAACCTGATCACTTGCACTCAGTGGCGTAGCTAAGGCTGATTGTACCCAAGGCCCTCGTGACAAAATGGCACACACACACACCCGAAGTGACGTCACCCCCTTTAAATCATGTCTTTTATGTATATTTTATGTTATGGTTTTCAACTATTTACTATATTGTTTTATAGGCTGCTTTGTAAGCCACTTTGGGTGCCCAGTTGGGAGAAAAGCGAGGTATATATTGAATAAATATATAATAACATGTGTAAATCATTTGTTATCACCTTTGGGGCTTAGAAAAAGAGGAAGAAAGTTCAAGCCTAAAGAGTAATTTATTTCAAAACCTATAAGAACCCGAGAAGAAGAGGACTGAAATGAAAGTGTCCTTTCATTCTAAAGCTACTGTGAAACAATACCAACTTTCATCTGTGAACACTTGAAAAGAATACAGGAAGCTGCAGCTACAGCATATGTGGAAGGAGAAATTATCTAGTTGCGCCGGGAACCTTTTTACTCTTGATATGGTTCTTCTGCATTTCTGTCAGATTCCACAACAACACATTCACACCCATGCCCCCTCCCTTTTTCCTCTGTTTTGGTCATCACACACACAAACAACAAATAAGGAGGTAAAACTGCTGTAGTAGATGCCAAGATTGAATGTATGTCTATTTGCATGTACAACAGTAGTAAATTAGGAAGCAAGCAAGGAAAACTCTGGGAAGCCACTCAGAGAACCTCAGGCATGGATTAATGATGTCTGAAATAGGGGTTGCTTTAAAATCCATTGATACTGCAGTGCCTGGGCCAGGGCCAATGGGGATGAACCTTGAGTCCCAGAAGCAAAAGATTAAGGAAAGAATCATAGCTGGCACTGGAGGGGGGGGCAGTTAACTCAGAGGCTCAGAGCAAGCTCTGTAAGGAGATTCAGCTCCAAGATCTCTAAACTGCCACAAGACTTTAGCTTAAGTTGCACAGATATATAGCCTTCATATGAAAATAGGCTTAGCACACACACACAGATTTTTTAATTAAATATATAAATAATTTTTTAAAAAAATGTGGGCAGGCCAAAAAATTTATTTATTTGTGGCCATGAAAATGGCCATCTTGCCACCACTGCCACGTACCTGTCCCGCCGCCATTGCCGCCGCCACCCTTCCTCACCACTCTCCTTGCCGCTGCTGCCATCCTCGTCGTCACCTGGATCCTGGCTGGCAATGGAGCTGAGCCGGCCAGGACTCCTGCCCCCTTCAGAGCCGCTGCCACCTCTTGCAAAGTGCAAAAAGGCACCATTTTTCTGTCGCCACCATCTTGGATCTCGCGAAATCTCACGAGATCCAAGATGGCAGCGCCAAAATCTCGTGAGGGCACATGAGGCTGCCTCATGTGCCCTCACGAGATTTGGGTGGCACCATCTTGGATCTCGCAAGATCCAAGATGGCGCCGGCGGAATAAAAGGTGCCTTTATGCACTTTGCAAGCGGCGGCGGTGGCTTCACCGGGCCTGGAAATCCCAGGAGTGACCTGGGACCGGAGCCCAGAACAGTCCCGGGTTTTCCGGAACAGATGGTAAGCCTACTGATAGGCAGCCATCTTTACACTGGATGTGAACCTAACTAGTCTAGCATTGTATTTATTCAAACAACTGCCACCAGCTCTCCAAGGTCTCAGGAAAGTGTATTTTCCACTGCTTCTGGAAATCCTTTTAACTGACAAGGCCAAGGAAGCAGAGACTCCAGGCACGCAGAGCATATTCTCTCGCACTGAACTAGTCTAGACTATGTGGACAGTTTCAGTAATATGCCAGCCAGTCCCAGTGGTGTAGCTAAGGCTGCTCCACCATTCGCCCCCATGATTTTATTCACCGGGGGGGGGGGTCTCCAAGAGTCCGCTCCTCATCACGCCGGGCCTGCAAACCATCCATAGTCCTCTACCAGGCCTCAGAAAGGCTCTACCAATCAATTGGGAGTGACTTTTGGTTTCAATTTGGATCAATTTGTAGAGCCTTTTTGAGGCCTGCAGAGGCCTATGGAAGGCTTTGCAGGCCTGGTGCAACTAGGAATGGAAGTCCAGAGGGCCCCCCCTTGAGAAATACTATAGCGTGGCATCCCCTCACGTGACCAAGGGGCCTGGCACCCAGAGCCAGGGATACCATTCTTTCCCGGATCCAAACTGGGACACACACACCCTGGAGTATTTTTTAAAACATTTGGGTGGGCGCTTTCACTCGCAGCCCAAAGGGCGGCCGAATATTTATTTATTACCCTTGCCATCGCTGCCGCTGTGGAGCCTGGCCGGCTGAATCCGGGCTGGATTCAGTACTGCTCCTGCCGTTCCGCTGCATCCGGGCCGGCCAGGACTCCAAGTACTGCCCCCGCCGCTCCACTGCTGCCGTCGCCGCTTCCATAAAGTACCTTTTTTTCTGCCGGCGCCACCTTGGATCTCGTGAAATTTCATGAGATCCAAGATGGCGGCCCCCAAATCTTTTGGAAGCGGCGGCGGCGGAGGAGCCCAGAAAAACCGGGACTGACCCAGTTCCGGGACTGGCTGACCGGTCAGTCCTCGTTTTTCTGAGCTCTGCCACCGGACAGTCTGGCTGGCCGGACAGTCCCGGTTTTTCCAGGACTAATGGTAAGCCTACCTGGGGGGCCCCTTGCAAAGCCACTGCTTGCACTAATAGCCCAATCCTATGGGGGCCTTGTGCTGCCGGAACTAGTGTCATGCCATTCAGCACTGCTGGGTCACTGCTGTGCACCAGTGGCCCATCAATGACCATTGGCATCAGTAAGGGGTTGGAGGGATGCAGGAGGTTGGCGAGGAGGGGGAGGAACATGGAAGACATAGGGTGGGAGGGGGCAGATTGAGGCCAAGAAGGGGGCAGTATCAATGGCGGCGGCAGCACCACCAATATCCTATCCCCCTCTTTGATCTGCCTTCCCAGATCCACTTGGACTTGCACCAGCAAAGTAGCTGACGCAGGTCTGAGCAGACCCAGCGGGGGCTTGGGCAAGGGAACAAATGTCCACCTCCCTGGGAGACCTCCAGGAGTGCCCCTCCACAGGATGCAGCATGAGCGTCGATGTTGCAGGTGTGTCGGTGGGGGGATTTGGCTAGGATTGGGCTCCCCATACTATAGTACTATAAACCATGTGATTAGGGGCAGCTTGGTCAATTTTTTTTTGTATAAGGACGGGAAGTTAAAATTGTGCAAGAGGATGCTAAAGGGCTGCTCAGAAATGTCCTGTGATGGAAGAACTGAAGAGAAGCATCAAGAAGAACAATGGAATGACTCTGATGATGAGTTCTCTCTCATTTTAAAATGTGAACCATTATCAAGTAACAGCTATTGATTTATATAACAAATGTTAATTCTATCAATATTAATAAATAAGTTATGTTACTTGGTAAATGTTATCCTTTACAGATTATTTGGAGGGTTTGTAATTTGTTTGATGTTCGATATATATATTATTCTTGTTGTAAATAATTGATAAAGGTGATTAATTATTTATATTTGAAAAATAATAGTAGTTGTGCAGATGTTTTGCTAACATAACTTCTGCAACGAATCCAGGAGAGATATTACTCAACAGAATAACAGAATACTCAGCAGACAGGGTCAGTGCTTTAATGAGCAATGTGAATTAATTGAACAAACGTTGTTTTGATTATTTTTGCTGGCTGTTTGATGTAGATAGGAATAGGATTAATGGATGTAAATGGATTTTTAAGATTGATTATTTTCAAAAGTATAACTGATTTAATAGTAGTTTTATACAGTTAAGTTGCCTGATGTTAAGTAGGAGATTAACTGTATTGAGAGAATTAATGATAGATGATAAATTGATGGCTCAATTCTATCCTCCAACAGCCCATAGCATGCAGTGCCGTCAACAGAGCACACAATGCATGCTATGGGGGGGGGGGAAGACAGCCCAGGAGAGGTAAGTAAAAAATATTTTTACTTACCTCCCATCACCGTCTGGCCTCCAGTGGGTCTCCTTGGACCGACACTAGTTATTTAGCTGGTGTAAGTCCAAGGAGCCTCGGGGGGCATGTTGGGCTGGGAAAAAGGGAATAGGTTCTTAGAGCATGCCACTGCTATCCTCCCCCTCCCACCACTGAACTGCCCCCAGTTCATCTTGGCCCCTCCCCAATCATCCCCCCAACATGCCTCCCAATCACTCCTGCCACCACCTTACCTGCTCCAGGAGCGTCCAGGAGCCACTGGTGTGCATGCAAGGCCTCCAGCTATTCGCACCAGCGGCTCCGAAGCATATGATGGCTGCTCAGCTTTCACGCCACCAGGACGGGGCTTAACCTGATGGATTGCAAGATCTGTCAGTGTAAGCCCAGCATTGGATTGGACTGCCCATTATTTAAAACAATTATTTTTTTATTTATTTACTCAAATTGATTTGTATCTATTCAATAGCAGTAGGTGGCCGCTGCCACTGAACAGTGACCAAGGGGATGGGGCACCGGATTCCCATACCAGGAGTGTCATAAGGCAATGGAAAAGACATTGAGGCTGCTAGATCAGCACCATGCTGATGTGTAGCACCCATGTAGGCTGCTAACTTCATGGCCTAAGCTATGTTTTGCTGGCCAGTCTGCAACTGTGTACCTGAAGACCTTGCAACCCTATATGTTTGCCACATGATACCCACCAGCAAATCCCCTTTGGTGCCACTAAGCAAGAGGAGTCTCTTCTCAGTGTAGTAATTCAGTGTCCACTACTGTAAAGAATGTCTGTATAAATGTGTATTGATTCAATAACTGTGATTTAACAGATATTAAACTTGAAAAGAGAGAAAGTAATATGGGGATATTGTGGCTGAGAACTTTGGAACTGTGTCTGGACCTTGGAAACTTCTGGACCTGGAACTGTGTCTGGACCTTTGGAACTGTGTCTGGAATTGAACTCCATTCTTCTGGGTATCCCCGTCCCTCATCTGCCTGGCTGGAATTGGAGAGGGAAGACTCCCTCAGAATTGGAGAGAGAAAATTCCCTGGTCCATTCCTTGCCCTACTTCATGGATGTGGTAGTGGTTAAAAGGTGGAGCTCTGTTAAAAAATAGCAAAAGAGACAAGCCACATCCTGTCCCTGATATGCTTTGTGTTGCTCCCTTTTTCCTACCAGGTTGGACTGAAGCAGTGGCCCAACACCTCTGCACAATAAAACTGTCCTTCCCTCATATATAGCATGGTGGGAGCTAAACATAAAGGTTTACAACAATGTCTGCTGCTGCTAACACAGATTACGTTCCTTGTACTGCTCTATATTTTTATGTTATCAACTAGTATAACCACTTCATGTTGTTTCTCTTTTAGGACTCGCAGCATGTCTGTACAGAACACAGCAATCAAAGTAAGAATAACTCTCATGTTACAATTGCATTTGATGGAAACACTGATCTTATATGAATACAATACAATACATGAAAGGGAAATGCATCATTGCATTCCAAATGTGTATCTGAAATTAGGAATAATCTTGGATGTGAATGACTAGTGAGCTATGGATGAGATAAATTTTATTTATCCTGTTTGAGATAGAGGAGAGAACTATGGTTTGCTTTCCAAAGTGACATAATGCACAGCACTGCATGCATATTTCACTCTCCTGAGCGAACTCAGGAAGATAGTGGAAGACAGGAAGGCCTGGCGGGATATGGTTCATGGGATCACGAAGTGTCGGACACGACTTAACGACTGAACAACAATATAGGTATTGCCTAATTTCTTAAAATTTCTGGTTAGCTTCTTCATTAATTGGTGATTATAAAGATGTTAATTAATACATATCACCAGTTTAGTAAAATTATTGTGCTGAACATATAGCCCTGAGTTTCCCTAAGCAGGTACTCTACTCACAAAAGGTGTTAATTAATACACATCACCACTTTAGTAAAATTATTGTGCTGAATATATAGCCCTGAGTTTCCCTAAGCAGGTACTCTACACAAGGACAATGAATACACAGGCTCTTGATCTCATTCCTGTCATTTCAGCTCTCATGTACTGCAGGTATATCTAGTCTATAAACTAGGAATTTTAATTCTGTTTAGATGTTGCTAAAACATGTGACCTGTGCACTGCAAGGAAAGAGAAAATTGTTATGGGAGATGAATTTGGTCTTTCCTGTGACATCCCTGACTGGTATTAATGTTGTCCTGCATATTAAAAATACATGACCCTATCCTGTTCACAACATGAAAGCATAAAACATAAGCTGCATTGTGTTAGCTTCATGACCTGTCATACAACAGATAGCACTATTTGCAAATTATAGAAGCTGTGAGTGAAGATGAAAAATGCTCTGTAGATGCAGCTTTGAAAATGACTGGTCACCTACTGAGCAAGGAGAAATGCATCCAGAAGGCAAAATGTTAGAAGGCTTCTGGTTTAATACAGGACAGCACTTTTTTAAGGAGGGGTCAGAAATCAAAAGCAATGTGGTAAAATACAGTGCATTGTGGTGCTATTTAATTATCAGCATTCTTTGATAGCACTGTGAAGAGCAGCACTAGCAAAATAATAAAGTGGTAAAGTGAATAGGTTTCAGTAGCTTTATAATAGATACAACAGTGACTGCAAGAAGCACTAATGAGCAAAATGGAGCTAAATTTGGACCTGCTGCTCTGAATATAACATATAGCCCAATCCTACCTAAATCCTCCAGATGCAGCCATGCCACCAGATCACGTGCTGCATCCTGTCGGGGGGGGGACTCTCAGAGGTCTTCTCTGGGTAAGGGAGCCTTTGTTCCCTTGCCTGGGGGTATGTCCTCGCTGCCCCACCACTGGGACTATTTGGACCTGCAGCAGTGATTTAGCTGGTGACAGTCTGAGTGGATATCACCAGTACTAGGCTGGGGGTGTTGGGAAAGTGGGACGGGAGCAGAGCAATCAATAACAAGAACCTTTTTCCTATGGCAAAATCCACCACCCAGCTAGGGTGTTCATTAACACCAGTGTGGTGTCCAGTATGTTACCATTAACATGTTGTTCAGTCGTTAAGTCGTGTCCGACCCTTCATGATCCCATGAACCATATCCCGCCAGGCCTTCCTGTCCTCCACTATCTTCCTGAGTTCGCTCATTTTCATGTTTGTTCCATCGGTGATGCTGTCTAACCATCTCATCCTTTTCCTTCCCCTTCTCCTTTTGCCTTCAATTTTTCCCAGCATCAGAGTCTACTCCAGAGAGTCCTCTCTTCGCATTAGGTGGCCAAAATATTTGAGTTTCAGCCTGTTCCCTGTCCTTCCAGGGAACAGTCAGGGTTGATTTCATTTAGGATTGACTGATTTGATCTCCTAGCAGTCCAAGGGACTCTCAGGAGTCTTCTCCAGCACCAAAGTTCAAAAGCATCTATTCTTCGGCGCTCAGCCTTCCTTATGGTCCAACTCTCGCAACCATACATTGCTACTGGGAACACCATCGCCCTGACTATGCGAACTTTTCTTGGCATGGTGATATCTCTGCTTTTTATTATGCTGTCTAAGTTTGCCATAGCTTTCCTTCCAAGGAGTAAGCGTCTTTTAATTTCATGGCTGCTGTCTCCGTCTGCAGTGATCTTGGAGCCCAGAAAAGTAAAATCTGTTACTGCTTCCATTTCTGCCCCTTCTATTTGCCAGGAATTGATGGGACCAGATGCCATGATCTTAGTTTTATTAATGTTGAGTTTCAAGCCAACTTTTGCACTCTCCTCTTTCACCCTCATCAAGAGGCTCTTTAGTTCTTCTTCACTTTCTGCCATTAGGGTGGTATCGTCTGCATATCTGAGGTTGTTGATATTTCTCCCGGCAATCTTGATTCCGGCTTGCGATTCATTCAGCCCTGCATTTCTCATAATGTACTCTGCATATAAGTTAAATAGGCAGGGTGACAATATACAGCCTTGCCGTACTCCCTTCCCAATTTTGAACCAGTCGGTTGTTCCATGGCCGGTCCGAACTATTGCTTCTTGACCCGCATACAGGTTTCTCAGGAGACAGGTAAGGTGGTCTGGTACCCCCATCTCTTTAAGAATTTGCCACAGTTTGTTGTGATCCACACAATCAAAGGCTTTTGCGTAGTCAATGAAGCAGAAGTAGGTGTTTTTTTGGAACTCTCGGGCTTTCTCCATGATCCAGCGCATGTTGGCAATTTGATCTCTAGTTCCTCTGCCTCTTCGAAACCCAGCTTGTACGTCCGGTAGTTCTCGGTCCACATACTGCTGAAGCCTAGCTTGTAGGATTTTGAGCATAACCTTGCTAGCATGTGAAATGAGTGCAATTGTGCGATAGTTTGAGCACTCTTTGGCACTGCCCTTCTTTGGAATTGGAACGTAAACTGACCTTTTCCAATCCTTTGGCCACTGCTGAGTTTTCCAAATTTGTTGGCATATTGAGTGCAGCACTTTCACAGCATCATCATTTAGGATTTTAAGTAGCTCAGCTGGGATATTATCATCTCCACTAGCTTTGTTGTTAGTGATGCTACCTAAGGCCCACTTGACTTCACTCTCTAGGATGTCCGGCTCTGGGTCAGTGACCACACCAGCGTGGTCATCAGGAACATTAAGATCTTTCTTGTATAGTTCTTCTGTGTATTCTTGCCATCTCTTCTTAATCTCGTCTGCTTCTGTTAGGTCTCTGCCTTTTTTGTCCTTTATGATGCCCATCTTTGCACAAAACGTTCCCTTGATATCTCCAATTTTCTTGAAGAGGTCTCTAGTCCTCCCCATTCTGTTGTTTTCCTCGATTTCTTTGCATTGTTCATTTAAGAAGGCCTTCTTATCTCTCCTTGCTATTCTCTGGAAATCTGCATTCAGTTGTTTATATCTTTCCCTTTCACCTTTGCTTTTTGCATTCCTTCTTTCCACAGCTATTTGTAAAGCCTCATCTGACAGCCACTTTGCTTTCTTGCATTTCTTTTTCTTTGGGATAGTTTTAGTTGCTGCCTCCTGTACAATGTTACGAACTTCCGTCCATAGTTCTTCAGGCACTCTGTCTACCAGGTCTAATGCCCTAAATCTATTCTTCACCTCCACTGTATACTCATAAGGGATATAGTTTAGGTCATATCTGACTGGTCTAGTGGTGTTCCCTACATTCTTCAGTTTAAGCCTGAATTTTGCAATAAGAAGCTCATGATCTGAGCCACAGTCAGCTCCAGGTCTTGTTTTTACTGATTGTATAGAGCTTCTCCATCTTTGGCTGCAAAGCACATAATCTATCTGGTTTCGGTATTGACCATCTGGTGATGTCCATGTGTAGAGTCGCATCCTGTGTTGTTGGAAAAGAGTGTTTGCTATGACCAGCGTGTTCTCTTGACAGAACTCCGTTAGCCTTTGCCCTGCTTCATTTTGCGCTCCAAGGCCAAACTTGCCTGTTGTTCCGTTTATTTCTTGATTTCCTACTTTAGCATTCCAGTCTCCTATGATGTAAAGGACATCTTTTTTGGGTGCTAGTTCTAGAAGGTGTTGTAGGTCTTCATAGAACCGGTCAACTTCATCTTCTTCGGCATCAGTGGTTGGGGCATACACTTGGATTACTGTAATGTTGAATGGTTTGCCTTGGATTCGAACTGAAATCATTCTGTCGTTTTTGAGGTTGCACCCCAGTACTGCCTTTCCCACTCTTTTATTGACTATGAGGGCTACTCCATGTCTTCTAAGGGATTCATGCCCACAGTAGTAGATACGATGGTCACCTGACTTAAATTCGCCCATGCCCGTCCATTTTAGTTCGCTGATTCCCAAGATGTCAATGTTCAATCTTATCATCTCATTTTTGACTACATCCAGCTTGCCTTGATTCATAGACCTCACATTCCATGTTCCTAAGCAGTATTGCTCCTTGCAGCATTGGATTTTCCTTTCAACCTCAGACACATCCACAGTTGGACGTCCTATTGGCTTTGACCCAACCGCTTAACTCTTTCTGGGTCTACTTGGAATAGTCCTCCGCTCTTCCTCAGTAGCATATTGGACACCTTCCGACCTGAGGGGCTCATCTTCCGGCGTCATATCTTTTAGCCTTTTGGTACTGTTCATGGGATTTTCTTGGCAAGGTTACTGGAGTGGGTTGCCATTTCCTTCTCCAGTGGATCACTTTTAGTCAGAACTCTCTGCTACGACCTGTCCGTCTTGGGTGTCCCTGGACGGCATAGCTCATGGCTTCATTGAGTTACGCAAGCCCCTTCGCCACGACAAGGCAATGATCCATGAAGAACCATTAACATACTCAAGAGCAAAGGCTGGTTAATGTTTAAAAAGAAATACTTTACTCAGTTTCCAAGATGACATATCTTCTGAATGGTCAGAGGTTCCTACTACTTGTGGAACAGAGAACCATAGAGCTATTCTCTTTGTATAGATGTGTGGGGGAGGAAAAAGTCTGCCATCCTCCTGCTTCAATGGTGTGGAACAGAGAAAGAGAGAGGAGGGAGAAAGGGCAGGAAGGAAATCGTATTAAGGACCACTTGCACGTCCTGCAAGGATCACAGAGGGTAGGTGAAGGGTCTCGGGTACCTGGACAGTACACTGCCCTCCAGAGTTGCATCCAAGTTGCAAGGGGGGGAGGTAAGTCCTCTAATGGGAATGGGACCTTAGCTGGTACCTGATTTGGTTGACCCCCTGCTACCATCCTAGGCAGTAGCTGAGAATGTATAATAAGAGAAAGAGAATGCTCACACAGAAAAAAATTCTAAGAAAAAAATAACATAACAACCACTGTGTATGAATGAGAATTAGGAAATACAAAATATAGACATCATCATCAAATTATTGCCTAGAACATATAGTGAAATTTCAAGTTTGTTTATAGATTTGGAGAAATCCTAACAAGTCTAACATCCCAATCCTATTGGGCACTTCTGCTGGCAGAACGAGTGTTCCAGCAGCAGAGACTGCCTTGCCATAGTTGGAAAAGGGCCTCTGGCAGCATATGAAGCTGTGCAATGCCAGAGCACTGGCAGGGAGGCCACAGGGGCCTCGCATGCTGCCACAGCTCAGGACCGGCCCACTGACCCAGGTAAGTTGATGGGGGAAGGAGGAAAGAGCGGGGAGGAGGGTGGATCAGTCATTACCCCCTTAAGGGTGATGTGTGGTGACGGCAGCAGTGCTTCCTGGAACAGCTCCCTGATGTGATCGCGACCCACTTCCAGTTTTTGTCCGAAACCGGAATTGGGTTGTGTTCTCATCAGGGAGCCATTTTGGGACACAGGGAGGCCCACAGAGGGGAGGGTGGGAAAGGGGCAGGTTTGGTGGCAGCAGCGGCCACTGAATCCAAGCCCCCTTCCCAGACCCGATCCTACGACCCAGATCCATGCAAACCTGCACCAGTGATTTCGCTGGCACAGGTTCGAGTTGACCCCTCTGTGCCACCAAGGTTTATCCCCAAGTAAGGGGGGAACAAATGTTCCCTTTCCCAGAAAAGACCTCTGGGACTGCCACCCTGCAAGATGCAGTGTGAGTCGTTTTGGCATGGCTACATTGGCGGGGGGGGGGAGCATAGGATTGGGCTGTTAGATACTCATTTCAGAATGTAGTAAGGCAGTAGCTTATGTGTAGCCTGGTATTCCATCAGTAAGAAGGACTCTGAAGCCTGTATCTCATTTGGGTAATTCTTTCTCCAGCAGTTAAAGTATAATTGCCTGTCTTCTAAAATTACACTTCTATCTATAGTGCTTTCTGTACACTGCAATTATTAATGAAATACCCTAGGTCTCCTTGCAATACGCATTTGTCCTTTAGGAGAAAAATAGATAACAAGCAGAATATTCCAAATAGCAAGAGTTAGGTTACACACTTAAAGCAACTGAGAGATTGACTTTGTGTTTGATATTGCAGGTTGCTTGTTGAAATTCATCAGGATATTTGATAAAAAGTAATTACAGTAATCAAACAGAGTAAGTTACACTCAGGGCAACTTCTTTTGTTCTCCAAGAAATAATTACTAATCTGAATTCAAACATTTTAACATGTTAATTTTCTCAGGCATGTCAGAATTGGTAACTACCCCCGACTTCACACTTCTCACACACATGCTGCAATTGTCTTTCAGTGGAAGCACACTAGAACTGATCAGACATTCACCACCTTAGGTGTCTCAATATCCATCTGTCACAAACCACGAATCTGAGGGAGTTTGACCATGCCCTTTTACACAAGGTCTTTCATGCTCTTGACTACAAATTCTTCCCCTGGGTTTTATCACCAGCTGACACCAATATAGACTTCTTCTTCCAAGGTAGGGACCTTTTTGATAGATGGATTGAACTTTAAAGACAGTTCTCTGACCTGCCCACTCTGGCAGTAGTGCATTTCCAGTCTGACCAGTACCCACTGTTCTTCAAACCATTAATTTATTATTATTAATAATACTATTATTATTAATAATAATCACCTTTTAAAATAATTTTGTTCTTTGTCATTGAAACTATGTTTAACTGCTGCTTTTATATTTCGTTTACTGTATATTTGTACCTTTATTGTATTTTGCTTTCTTATATTGATCTTAGCTGACTTGTGCTTGTTTTTAACTGGAAAAGCTAGGGCATGACTCACTATAATAAATAATAAATTTGTTTCTAGGCATATGAGTATTATTAACTTTGCAGTTCCTTCAGTCTAGGTTCCCAATCTGGGGTGTCACGACACCCCAGTCCTGGATTGTCACTACCCCCTTAAGGGTGATGTGTGGTGACGGCGGCAATGCTTCCTGGAACAGCTCCCTGATGCGATCGCGACCCACTTCCAGTTTTTGTCCGAAACCGGAATTGGGTTGTGATCTCATCAGGGAGCCATTTTGGGACACAGGAAGGCTTGCAGAGGGGAACATGGGCCCCCCTGCATCCTCCGGAAGCCTGGCGTAACCACAGGGTGAGTGTTACACCCCATTTTTTGTCTCCGCAGTATGATCCGGGAAGCGACATTGCCACACACACACACCCAAAGACTTACGAGAGGGGGAAAGTTTGGGAACCTCTGGTCTAGAATATTAACCAAAAAAATATTTTACAGTGAGGGAGACAAAATCATCAGCAAAAGAGGTAACTTAGAGAAGAAAATAATCAAGTGTTAAGTGCTTTTAAATTATATGCTCTAGCTCTGCACTTATTGCAGGTTTGTCCCTAAAACGTAATCACAAGGCTAAGGGACAGCCTAGTACTTACAACTGGATCAGGGTCAGGGTGGTCAGCGTCTTCCCCCAATGAGTACCGGTACTTTCTTTTGAGCTTCTTGGCCAATCATAGCTTTTTTCTGACACTGGCTTACCATTGCTTATGAGTCAGTCAATGGGAAAGTTACCTTTTAAGCCACCCCTTCAAGTAGCATGTTAATTGATAAGGCATATCGGACAAGAGAAGAAAAAACGATCCGGTGAAATATTCCTTAGCTATATCACAACTTAATGGAGCATTTTATCAGGTGGGTATAATGTGTAGTGCATTTGAAGAGAGAATGGGGTGAAGAGCACCTGGCTGTTTTTTGAAAGGTTATGCCAGCATACTCTCAGCATTGGGGCTATTTATTTTTATTTCAGTTTAAAACATGTCTAACATGTCTACTTTCCTTTCCACTTTCAAGCGGGAGGCATCCAAGACAGTTGCAAACCTAAACATCAAAGCATAAAACACAATAAAATGATGATTAAAATTATGGCAGCAACAGATCGTATAAAAACAACCAAACACACTCAAGGGAACCCAGATTAAACAATTATGCCAAGAATCACCAGGGAGAAATTAAACTTCAAAGGTTTGGCAGAAAAGTTTTTAAAAGGCTGCAAAATGAAAACAAATAACAGGCCTACCTAATTTCTCAGAGCATGGAATTCCAAGTAACAGGTGCCACCATAGAAAATGCCCCCTCCCTCGTTTCCTCCACCCACACTGTCAACCGAATGCTATCATCCCCCCCCCACTGGTGCATCCGCTCCGAAAAGCTGGACACTGTATCCAGCGAGGGGGGGGGTTGTCGGGAAGCTTCAGAAGGGAGGCTTCGTAAGCTTCCCACTCTGTAATGGTGCTTGGACCTGCACCAACAATTTCACTGGCGTAAATCCAAGAAAGGGGGCACAGAGGCTGCGAAAAAGGATAGGATCCGGGGTGCACCATCCCCACCCGCAGCCTCCCAACCCCTCATTCCCCTCCCTGCCCAGTTTTCCCTCCCCCTTGTCCCCGTTCCACCCTCCACCCACCCTGTCCCGCCTCCCCTACTGTCCTACCTGCTCTGGCGGGTGGCCAGCAAACTGGCGATGCACGCAGGAAGGCTCCAGCCTTCGCACCAGTGCTCAGGTAGTGCACTACTTCACACACTACCAGAAACACTTTTATGGCAGCAGTAAAGCAGGTAGTGCATGTGAAATGCTTGTTCTGCCAGCACTATGAGCCCATAGGATTGGGCTGTGTGTCTCATGGTGGTAAAACACAAGAAGACCTCATCAACTGACCTCATAATGTATGGGGAAAGGGGGTCCTTCAGTAATCCAATATTGATGAATGAAGTGTCCTATGAAAGAAGCGTTCCATGAAAGATTAGGACATAAGAAGAGCCTTGTTGGATCAGGCCAAAGGCCCATCTAGTCCAGCTTCCTGTATCTCACAGTGGCCCCACCAGATGCCTCAGGGAGTACACAGCCTACAAGATAACCTGTTTCCTGTTGTCATTCCCTTGCACCTGGCACAGAGACATATTGTATTGTAATAATACAATATTATTACAATATTTAGAAACAATTATAATAATAATACAATTGTTTCTAAACGCGGTTTAGAAAGCCTGCCTATGTAAACCGCCTTGGATTAAAATCAGAGGAGAAATCCAATGACCGAGAAAGGTTGTATATTATTATTATTATTATTAACCAGTGCACAGATTGCCATACTCAGGTTAATTCCTTTGCACCATCTAAATCTGGCATTACTTCTGTGAAAATAGTAGAGGATTGTGAGAAGCATGTAAACCCAAATTTAGAGTCTGGGTATGCTAGTAGAGCTACTGTCAATCCCAGACTGTCTCCCAAATTATTACTATAAGGAAACATGTGATAGAATTTCTTATATTCAAGATCTAATTTTTTGCCTTAATTACCTTAAGCGTAAACTAAACATAAGGAATTAAAAAACTCAAATCTAATGTAAATTTCCAGTGAGCAAATTTTAGGTATGTTCCCTACAGCCTTCTATACATTGTTTAAAGATTGTGTTCATAAGCATTCTGAAAAG
The DNA here is from genome assembly GCA_026170595.1 of Plestiodon gilberti rubricaudatus. Taxonomy (NCBI): domain Eukaryota; kingdom Metazoa; phylum Chordata; class Lepidosauria; order Squamata; family Scincidae; genus Plestiodon; species Plestiodon gilberti. The sequence goes on from JANXHW010000003.1 coordinate 145,703,583, forward strand.
CTGTTAAATTAGCATCATAATATACTGATCTCCCCATTCTTGTGAATTTATTTGTTTTATTTTCTCTCTCTAAGGAAAAAATGATGTTGAGCCAAAGAATCCAGAAAACAGTGCATCACATACGTCGTAAGTCAGTTTAATATTTGTGATACGAAATAATGGGTGCAATTTCATTTGCCTACTGTTTGAATGCACTAGTTTGAGATTCTCTCTCCTTTTCAAATACTACTGTAAAATATGTTTTCAGTGATGAATTATTTGATAATGACCAAGTCAGCTTTAATATCACTTAATTTCTAAGGAGACACTATAACAAAGAGACTACAGTATATAGTTTTTTGAACATGCATGGTACCACTTCATAAAAAAATGAGAGGTTTTCTGTGTGAAAGCAGGAATTTGGCTAAAAGATACCATGTCCACATTGCCTTTGATGTACTGATGTAATTTTAAAAGACTGTGATCTGGAGCTTCACCTTTGAATTACTAAAATCCAATTACAGCTATCTATGGTCTCCTACAATTTGTTGATGTTTCTGAATTAACAAAAGCACTAGAGGAATAGATTATAAAAAGCATTAGTAATATATCCGTTTTCCAGTTTTCTAAACATATTAAAAACTCAAAATGTTTTGACTGCTATAAAAACCTCTAAGGCTAAGGCCTCAGCCACTCAGCTTTGGAGAAGGAGTGCAGGAACAGAAGGAAGCCTGGCTAGATAAGTAAACTAGATAAGAGACCCACATGGTCAGAGTTAGTTCTGCACGATCACTCAACCCGTTTGCCTATCTGACAGGATGTGTTTTTTAAAAAAATGTAACAGTGCAGACCTGTGAATTTTAGAGTGCATCTTTCTGTAATTTATACCCTCTGGTTCCTGTTATTTAAATTCAGAGTGCTGTGTCACGTACTGGTAAATCTTTTGTAAGATGCCACCATTTGTTACATGGCCAAGAACAGTCACTGAGGAAGGTGCAATAACAGTGATTTATTGTTGAATGTTCTTGATAACAGCTATAAATATATATTTAAATATCCCCTCAAATCAAATCTAGAAAGTCATTTGACACAACCTACTAAATATATGATAGATGAATGATTTTTCATATACTTATTAAATACTAGCAATTTTTGTTATATGTGAGCAGTAAATAATTGATACCATGCATTGGATTAAGATACTTCAAATAATTATTTTATTTAAAAATTGCATTGCCCTAAATACTGTACTAAAATACAGGGTCCCCGGGATTTTAGTGTACTGTACCACAACATCATATCAGAAAGGGATAGGGTAATGGTAATGGAAAGAGAAATGTTCAAAGTTTTTTTTTTACAGACCTTACAAATGCTGGATGTGTCCGCCCTTTGTGACATGGCAAATATCTATCCTGTAATCCAGTTCGGCCCACACTCTCACCAGTGTTGCCTATTCCACCTGAGTGATTGCCGTGGTAATGCATAATCCTGACTGATGGGAACTCCCCCTACTGGTCGAGGATGCACTGCTGCGCGCATACAAAACTTGGAGACTTTCTCTTTCTACTGCTATGCGCTGTTTCCGTATCCCTTACCATTACAGTGTTATAGCTCACCAAAATCCCAGAGACCTTTATGACTCACCCTGTAAGGTGGTTTTAATGTCATCTGGAGGCATTATTGAGTATTGAACAGATGTTTTTGGCTGCTTTCAAAATTTTTAACAGGGATTTAGACAATCAAAACTACAATATTTGATAAGCTTTATGTAGTGACATTCCTGCTGATGTTCAGAATGCACATATCCTGACAGTTGCTGGAATCCACACGCAATAGACACTTCAAGCAGAGATATCACCTTGCCAACAAAAGTCCGTATAGTCAAAGCGATGGTGTTCCCAGTAGTAAAGGTCAGGGGCCACACCCCTTCCTGGAACACAGAGGGATTAGAGTAGGAGGTCTTTACATGTGACCAGGCAGTATACCACACCCCCAGTGTCCAGCAGCTAAACGCTGCCCATCCTCGAACACCCAGTAGCAATGTATGGTTGCTAGAGTTGGACTGTAAGGAAGGCTGAGTGCCGAAGAATAGATGCTTTCGAACTGTGGTGCTGGAGAAGACTCCTGAGAGTCCCTTGGACTGCTAGGAGATCAAATCAGTCAATCCTAAATGAAATCAACCCTGACTGTTCCCTGGAAGGACAGGTACTAAGGCTGAAGCTCAAATACTTTGGCCACCTAATGCGAAGAGAGGACTCATAGGAAAAGACTCTGATGTTGGGAAAGATTGAAGGCAAAAGGAGAAGGGGAAGGCAGAGGATGAGATGGTTAGACAGCATCACCGATGCAATGAACATGAATTTGAGCAAACTCAGAGAGATAGTGGAGGACAGGAAGGCCTGGCGGGATATGGTTCATGGGATCACGAAGGGTCGGACACGACTTAACGACTGAACAACAGCAGCAGCAGCAAAATAAGCAATACTGTTGATGTTTTTGTAAATGTTTTGTATATGTGCGCTATGCATGTGGTTGTTCTTTTCTGTGGCAGGGATCTTCAACAGTACATATAGGGATCCCCAAGAGTTTCAGCAGGTAGATGTAAAGAGTTGTAAAGAGTAGAGACTCCACACTGATACAAAGGAGATGATATTGTTTCGCTCTTTGAGATAACCTTTGCAGGCTTACTTTCCATTGAACACAAAAGCATTAGAGCTTGCAGAAATTGGTGACCCACCATACTGAACTCAGTCCACCTGCCATGTATGGAAGTATATCAGAAGAATGATAAACCTCCTGTTTTTGCTACTTGGACTGAAAAAATGAAAGTAGTCAAGCACCAGTCAGGCTACCTTGGTGTATTACAGGGCTTATACTGTAGGGGTTTACATTGTCATTGTGCTGATCTCTTCGATTTATGAAGATTGTAATCCACAAGGATTTCCCAATCCTTTTCTCCCCGCAACTCACTTTCAGTGTAGAGCTCGACAACCCAGAAGTTTTGGCAGTGACATGATGATGTCACATCACCGCCAAAGCTTCCAGGTTGCTGAGCTTTCACAGTTCTTTGGCCGCTCTAGGCCTCATCACATTGTTGTGGCCCTCCCGCCCATGGCGGCATCTCCTTGTTGTTTGAACTCGAATGGAAATGAGACTTGCGCTGCACAAGGCAGAAACGGAAACAAAACACAAGAAGCAAGGAGGCCACAAGACCTCTCTCACCCTGGATACAGCACAAGGCAATTCCCTCGTCCTTCCTTCTCTCTTCCCTTTGAACTGCGTATGCCGGAGGGTCATGCCTCAGGACACACCTGCCACTTCACAGCCCAATCCTGTCTAGCTAGACTGCAGCGTGGGCATAGAACCTGCACTGCATCCTATCAGGATAGGGCCCAGCACTGGCGCGGCTAGAGCACTCCTCAAAGGAAAGGGACATCCGTCCCCTTATCCCAAGTAGAGCCCCAGCCACCCTGATGGGTCTACTCAAATGTGCACATGCCGTGTAAAGGTGGCCAGGTCTGGGAAGGGGGATAGGATTTTGCGACACCCTAGACCAGCGGAGCGGTGCTCCACCAGTCTAAAACTTAGACTGGATTGCATCGTCGGTCTCCATCGGCACACACTTATAAAAACACAAGCATACCAGCCCCTGCCCCAGGCACAGCAATGGTCTACACTTTCCCTCTTTTTTTTCTGGCCATGGCAGCTAGCTGAACCACCCTTAGAATCTTATGCCGCCCCTGATGATCCCCCTGCACAGGAAAAGCCTGAGCTCTCTCTTTCTCGGGCAGCAAGGCCTGGCAGGGGAAACGTGCACACACAATCTCCCCGTGTCAGCACAAAAAATATAACTCCCAGCACTCCTTGCGGTGGGGCGATGGCTGGCGAAGGCCACCACTTCTCTACCCACTGAGGAAAATGCCTGAGTGCAACTCAAAGCAGTTTTACTCTTTTCCAAGCCGGAAGTATCCCTCCGGGTCTTGTTGCAGAGGTTTGGGCGACTTGGCAACCCAGAAGTTGAGGCTCTGTTAGCGGGCTGTTTGCAACCCACCAAAAATCAGGTCACAACCCGCTTGTGGGTTGTGACCCTCAGTTTGAGAAGCGCTGCACTTTGAAGTTTTCCTAAGTGATAAAATTGTGGCGGTGCTATTGCAACAACATATTTTTGCACCTCTCTTTTGCTTCATTTGGGCTTATGCAAAAAAAAAAAACACAAAAAAAAACTTCCTAGTGACTATGCCTAAATAGTATTAGGTGAGAGTGAACAATGCAGAACAATCAGAAAACATAGGCACAAAACTATTCCAACGCAGATAAACTCAAAATTCCACAAATTCTGAAGCCACTCCCAGCTGCTTCTACTAAATTGTTGGACTCTTTTCTTCAGTTTAATGATGAAATAACCAACTTGAATTTCACGTATTAATCTATGAGTCCCTACTGAATTGCTGGACCTCCAAAGGAAAAAGTGATTGCTGCACACAATTCATGAAAATGTTGTGCACTGCAGCAGCATCCCTGTGCCACCAAGGCATAAGGTATACATATAAATGCTGTTAAATGCCAGGAAAAGAAAGAGGGAGACAGCTGGTGCTGGAGTGTGCACTAGAGAATCTTTGTATTTATAGCCCTTTTGAAAAAGCACCTAAGCAACGTGGATCTGAGGTTTCTGAGCTAAAATACAGAAAGAAAAAAAAGTATGAAGATGGCACTATTAAGGCAAATTTCCAAGGAGCATGTTGAGGGTTTACCGATGTCAAATGGAAGACAGTGAAATTTCTGAAAGTGAATGATCCAATAGCAGTTTATTTTATCTCTTCCAAAAAAAAAGTGCACACATGGGCAATTGCTTGAAATCATACTGACCTTGGCAAAAAATCAAAGGAACTAGTTAATTTTGTTTCTCCATACAGTATCTGAAACTATATATACAAACTGAACAGTCATAGGTACAATGGCACTTAATTCATCCTTTCACTGGATTTACTGCTTTCATCAAACATTACTCTCACAGACAGGTTTATTGCTCTCCTGAATCAGGCAGAGCCATTCATGAATGGAACATTTACATTTGAGTCTTTCTGAAGGAAAAAAAAATCAACTCTCTCCCATCTAGCTTACTGTGTTATTTAAAAACGAGAGAGAGAGAGAGAGAGAGAGAGCGCAATCCTGTGTAACCTTGCACCGGTGTAACAGTAGATGCACCTGTGTAAGTGCACTTATGCTAGTAACATGCAGATTTTCATGGCTTTTTACAATGTACAGAGAAACAACGTTTATGGGTTTTCCAGCCATGTTAAAAAAGTTTGAAATGAAGAAATAAAGATGTTCCAACATAAACTTGCCTGTAGAAATTATTTTCCAAGCCTATCTGTCACCGTTGTATGTGCAGAGTTCCTGAAAAGACTATCCGAAGTCAGACAAGCACTGGAGCCTTTAGATCTTGCGTTCCCTTTGATCTTCTGCTTGACGTTTCATCCAGTTCTCTGGATTTTATCAAAAGCAATATAAGAACAACCCAGTAGCAGCACTGGGAGATGGTCACACTTTCATGGAGAAAACACCAGTCTAAATAGAGGCAAGCCTTTGAAAAGCGCGGGAAACCGCTAAGCTGGTTGATTACAAACGGAAGTCGCGATCTCCGGTTTGACCGCAAGTAACCTCTCTGAAGCGCTGTGTAATTGCCTCTCTGCAGCGCAGCGCTGCCTATAAGATTTGTTGAGGAAGGGGAGCCAGATCCGGTTGACAAATGTCATTTCTTGCTGGCGGTTCATCAGAGCCCCAGATTTTCGTTGAGAAATTGAAATCGCCTCCAGATTTAGACGCTGTTGATGCTGGGGTTCATTACATAAAGAGCGGGTTTTTTGAAAAGCAACAGTATGTCCGGTTGCTGCTACATGCGCAGCAACAGCGGATTTCTCTTCTTGTAAATTTTTGACAGCTCTTACATGTTCTTGTAATCTTATTTTAATCTGTCTCCCTGTATTACCTACATAGGCACATTGACAATTTTCACAGATCTCATATATTCCTGGATTAGATAACTGTGGTCTTTTATCTTTTGGATTGCCCAACAGTTGTTCTATTTTCATAGTTGGTAAAAATACAGTTTTGACATCGTGTTGTCTGAAAATATAGGCAATCTTATCTGTAATGCCTTTTAGGTAAGGTAGGGATAACCACCTAGTCTCTTTTTTCTCTGTTGTCTCCTTTCCCTTTTCCTCATTTTTACTGTTAATTTCTTCAGTGGTGGGAATATGATTTGCTTTCTCCAATTGTTTCTCCCAGACAGCCTCTATTTGTTTATCCCTATAACCATTTGCCTTCAAAGTATCTGTGATGATCACTTTTTCTTTAGGTAAAGACTCGTTGTCACAGACGTGTATAGCTCTATGTATTAAGGAATTGATTAGCAAGTTCTTTTGTGCTGGGTGATGATTTGATGTTTGGTGCAGGTATCTCTCAGTAAAGATGGGTTTCCTATAAACTGAGTGTCCAAGGAAAGATCTTGCTTTCTTGATACCTGCACATCAAGGAAGGGTAGTACACCTTCAACCTCCAATTCCATTGTGAATTGTATTTCGGGACAGAGACTGTTCAGATGTTGCAGGAAATATTCCAATTTTTCTTTCCCGTGGTCCCAAATGCAGAACACGTCGTCCACATATCTTAACCATACCGTTGGTTTATTCTCAGCAGATGTTAAAGCTTTCTGTTCGAAAAATTCCATGAATAGGTTCGCAACCACGGGGCTTAGTGGACTCCCCATTAGGTTGCGAACCTATTCAGCGTCTAAATCTGGAGGCGATTTCAATTTCTCAACGAAAATCTGGGGTTCTGATGAACCGCCAGCAAGAAATGACATTTGTCATGACAAGAAATGACAATTACACAGCGCTTCAGAGAGATTACTTGCGGTCAAACCGGAGATCGCAACTTCCGTTTGTAATCAACCAGCTTAGCGGTTTCCCGCGCTTTTCAAAGGCTTGCCTCTATTTAGACTGGTGTTTTCTCCATGAAAGTGTGACCATCTCCCAGTGCTGCTACTGGGTTGTTCTTATATTGCTTTTGATAAAATCCAGAGAACTGGATGAAACGTCAAGCGGAAGATCAAAGGGAACGCAAGATCTAAAGGCTCCAGTGCTTGTCTGACTTCGGATAGTCTTTTCAGGAACTCTGCACATACAACGGTGACAGATAGGCTTGGAAAATAATTTCTACGGGCAAGTTTATGTTGGAACATCTTTATTTCTTCATTTCAAATTTTTTTAACATGGCTGGAAAACGCATAAACGTTGTTTCTCTGTACACTTATGCTAGTGTAACTGCACTTACACCGGTGCATCTGCTGTTACACCGGTCGATCTACTGTTACAACGGTGCAACGTTACACAGGATTGCGCTGTTAGTGTCATAGCCCTAGGCTGTGTTTTATCTCACAAACTAAGGGAGGTAACAACTACACTTCCTTCTTCTGCAAAGATGATTCTACAAGTCCCCCAATTTACTTCTAGGCAATTGTCTCCTATGGTCCCTATTCCATGCTCCCATGCTTAAATAATATGCCCATTGTTGTGGAAAGAAGGAATTCCCTACCGTGAATATACTGTTCTGGAGAGGAAGGGGGGGCAGTCTGTAACGATGGGTAACGCTCCTCTGGCATGAGAGACAGGGCCGGCTTGAAGGTTTTGGCTCCTCCTCCCCAGTCTGGATCTGGAACAGACGCAGAGCAGGGAACCTGATGACGAGAGTCCATCACCGTCCACTGGCGGAAAAGAAAAAACTGGAACCACTCCAAGAGGAGCCTCTGTTAACTGACACAAAGTCACTAGAGACTTAAGCGACAACAAGAAAAAAAACAGAGAAGAAAGGTAATTAATCCCCAAGGGAGAACCCTGACCTCCTGAGGCTAGCCCCCTCAAAACTAGTGGGGAGACGCTCGCCTGTGAGGGTGGGCCGACTGCCCCCCCTTCCTCTCCAGAACAGGATATTCACGGTAGGGAATTCCTTCTTTCTCTGGAGGAGGAAGGGGGGGCAGTCTGTAACGATGGGATATACCAAAGCTGAACTATATAAAAGGGGTGGGAATAGGATAGGAAAACTAGGCGTCTCCCCCTGTCACCACCGACTGCAGCACCCTTCGTCCGAAGGACGCCTCGACAGAAGCCAGTTTGTCCACCTTGTAATGTCTGATAAACGTGTTAGGTGAACTCCAGGCCGCCGCCTTGCATATGTCCAGGAAAACAGCCGAAGTAGCTGCGCTCCTGGTTGAATGAGCGACTATGCCTTCCGGAGGGACCTTGCCCAGCACCTCGTAGGCCATCCGAATAGCCAGGGTGAGCCACTTAGAGATCAAAGCGCTGGAAGCTTTCTTTCCCACAGAAACACCCCAAAAAACCACAAAAAGGGATTCCGTCTTCCGAAAGGTCTTAGTTCTATCCATATAGAAGCTAAGCGCCCTGTGCACATCTAGGGAATGCAACGCTCTCTCCTTGTCATTGGTAGGATTGGGACAAAAAGAAGGTAAGACGATTTCTAGAGAACGGTGAAACAGGGAATTAACCTTTCGAATGAAGGCCGGATCGGTTTGGAGCACGACCTTATCCCTGTGGAAAACGGTAGGTTTTGGGGTAAAGGATAGGGCACCTAACTCTGAAACCCTACGGGCCGAAGTGAGAGCAATTAAAAGCACGGTCTTGAGAGTGAGCTCCTTTAGGGGAACACTGGCCATTGGCTCAAAGGGTTTCCCCATTAGATCCTGCAGGACCAACCTGAGGTCCCAAGTGGGAATGCGATGACGCACAGGTGGGTTGATGGCAGCTGCACCCCTCAGAAACCTTCTAACATTGGGGTGACATGTTACAGAGTTCTTTCCTTTAATCCCTAGGACACTGCTGATAGCGGCCACCTGTCGGCAAAGGGTGTTCGTACTCAGACCCTTCGCTAAACCCTCCTGTAAAAAGGCCAAGACATGGGGAACCCCCGGTGACATAGGCGGAATTCCCCTGGGCATTCACCATCTAACAAAGGTGGACCAAGTGGAACCGTAGGTTCTCTTGGTAGATGGCTTCCTCGAGGACATGATGGTGTCCAAGACCTCTGACGAATAACCGCATTCGGTCAGAGAGACGCGCTCAATCTCCAGGCAGTCAGCATGAGGGACTGAGGACGCGGATGCAATATTGGGCCTTGGCTCAGTAAGTCCTTCCTCAAGGGAAGTGTCCAGCCCCTTCCCACGGAGAGTCTTACCACGTCCGCGAACCACGTTCTCCTGGGCCACCTGGGAGCCACTAGAATGACTTCTGCCCTCTGGTGCCTTATTTTGCTCAACACTGCGGGAAGGAGAGGAATGGGAGGAAAAGCGTACAGGAGCTCTTCCGGCCAGTCGGATCCTAGAGCGTCCACCGCTTCCTCCCCCCCCCCCCCGGAATCTCGCAAGAAATCTGGGCAGTTGCGTATTTTTTTCCCGAGGCGAACAGATCTAATGACGGGGAACCCCACCGGCTGCAGATTTGACTGAATACCTCCGGATGCAGCATCCACTCGGCCTCGCTCAGTCGTTGACGACTGAGCCAGTCCGCTGCTACATTCTGAACTCCCGCCAGATGCTCTGCCCAAATGGAGGACAAGTGTCGTTCCGCTCAGGCGAACAGCAGATCCGCCTCTGTGGCCAGGCTGCAGGAGCGGGATCCCCCCTGATGGTTTATATAAGCCTTGGCCGTGGTATTGTCTGTTCTGATGAGGACATGAGACCTGAGGATCAGCGGGAAGAAGTGGAAAAGAGCTAGCTTTATGGCCCTGAGTTTGAGCCAATTGATGCTGTGCCATGCCTCTTCCGCGGACCACATTCCCTGAACAAACTCCTTTCCCAGATGCGCACCCCACCCCAACAGGCTGGCGTCGGTGATGACGACGATCCTGGTGGGAACCTGAAGGGACACCCCGGCCGACAGTCTTCTCAACTGGAGCCACCAATCTAGGGAAGACCGACACTCTGAGGACAGGGGAACAGGGAGGGATCTCTGAAGCTCTATGTCCTTGGCAAAGGGGGCCAGTGTCCTCTGAAGGGGCCGAGAGTGCCATTGTGCCCAATGAACCAACCCTTGGCAGGACACCAGGAGACCCTGGAACCTGGCAAGGGTCATAAGGTTTACCTGCGTCCTGGGACGAACCTCCGACAACAAATCCAGAAGCTTCTCCTGGCGCTCCCTGGAAATAGCAATTCGGAAGGAAGCAGTGTCGATCCCCAGGCCCAGATGCTCTAACTTCTGAGTAGGCGATAAGGTGCTCTTCTCCCAGTTCACGACGAAACCTAAATTCTGTAGACAACTGAGAGTTTGGTGGACATCCGTTTCTGCTTGGGCGAACGAGTCCGACCTGATTAGTATATCGTCCAAATATGGGTGGGCTGACACACCTTTCAAATGTAAATGGGCCATAACGGGGGCTAAAATTTTCATGAAACAGCGAGGAGCTGATGACAAACCAAATGGGAGTGAGGAAAATTGGAAATGCCGAGGGCCATATGCGAAGCGCAAGAATTTTCTGTAGTGCGGATGAATCGGCACATGTAAGTAATCCTCCGATAAATCAATGGAGGCCAAGAAGTCGTCCTTCTGCAGAGAAGCTGCGATAGACTTCCAGGTCTCCATCTTGAATCGTCTTTTGACGAGAAAGCGGTTGACCCACTGGAGGTCCAGAATAGTCCTGACTCCGCCATTCTTCTTCACTACCAGGAACAAGGTGGAGTAAACACTCCGCCCCCTCTGGGCGACGGGAACAGGTTCTATGGCATTGATGGATACTAAATGGTGAATGGCTTTTAGTTTGTCCATGTGGAGAGACTGGACTCTGGACACGGGGACCCTCCAGAATCGGCTCCTGGGTCTCTCTATGAATTCCAGCTTGAGGCCCAAGGAAACCATTCTCAGGACCCACCTGTCCGTTGTCACCTCGCTCCAATGGCTCGAGAAGGCTAATAGACGACCTCCTATGGGGATGTGGTCGCCCCCAGACTCGGCGTCAGACCGCCCGGTGATCCTTTCCCTGTTTCCCAGCTGCACTCTGATTACCCTGGGGTCTGCCCTTAGGGAAGATCCTGGCCTTATTCCACTTGTTCGATCCCCTCGAAGTATCGCGTTTGGCAGGAGGTCAAAAGGAGCGAAAGGAATGAGATTTAGGCTTGGGTGGCTCCTTGGAAACCGAGGGGAGCACCTTACGCTTGTCCTTATTTTCTTTTTTTAATATATATATTTATATTTTATTAATACTGTATATTAAAACATAAAAACAATACATATTTCATAAAGTTATAGCAAGCGCGAAGCAATACATCCTACTAGCATACTATTCACCATTTTCTACATATAATATCCAACTAAGCCAAAATACCACCCACATTCTATTCATTAAATCCGCATATCATCACATCATTCTTCTCTCTCTCTCTTAAAAAATCGATAAATGGTTTCTAGTTATTCTCGAAAAGGTTAACTGACTTTTCCTTAATTAAAATTGTAAGTTTATCCATTTCAGCATAATCCAAAACTTTCAGCCACCAATCTTCCAGCGAAGGTATCTCCGAATTCTTCCAATAGTGTGCATATAAAATTCTTGCCGCAGCTATCATATATAAGAACAAAGTTTGAAATTTTTCGCCTACATGATCATCCCTCATACCCAACAAAAAGGTTTCCGGTTTCATTTGAACCTTAATCTTTAAAATCAACTCAATCTGTTTATGAATCTGAGTCCAATACTTCTTTGCTTGGGGGCATGTCCACCACATATGGTAAAAAGTTCCTTCTTGCTTTTTACATTTCCAACAGCTATTCGTCACCTTCTCATACATTTTTGCTAATTTGCTTGGGGTTATATACCATCTATACATCATTTTATACATATTTTCTTTAATATTAACATTTAACGTAAATTTCAACTGCTTTAACCATAGTTGTTCCCATTGTTCCATTAAAATAACATGACCTACTTTTTTCGCCCAATGAATCGTACATTCTTTAACCTGTTCTTCTTCTGTCTCGAGCTTCAAAAGCAATTTATACATTTTTGAGATTACCTGGTCTTCAGATTTTAATTGTACCTCCAGTATTGATTCTTCTTCTACAAATCCATATGCCTTCTTGTCCACTTTAAATCTCTCCAAAATTTGAGCATATACAAACCATTGGCAATTAAAGTCTTCTTCCATTAATTTTTCTCTTGACTTTATGGTACAGTCTCCTTGTGAAAAATTTAATAAATGTCTGTATAATAGTCCTTTCTCTTTTGGCACACTGCTTCCACCAAAGTGCACTTCATATGGTGCAACCCATAATGGTATTTTCTCATAAAACCTCATTTTATATCTATTCCAAATTCTCCATAATGCATGTCTAACATAGTGATTTTTAAATTCTAAATTTGCTTTCACTTTATCATACCACAAATACCTATGCCAACCAAATCTCAAGTCGGAGCCTTCTAACTCCAATGATCTTCTATTTTGTAAATACACCCACTCTTTCAACCATACAAAACAACATGCTGCATAATATACTTTCAAATCCGGTAGTCCTAATCCTCCTCTCTCCTTTGCATTTTGAAGAATCTTGTATTTCACCCTTTGTTTTTTCCCTTGCCAAATAAATTTAGAAATGTCTTTCTGCCATTCTTTAAATGGTGCATCAGATATAATCACTGGTATCATTTGAAATAAGAACATCATTTTTGGCAATACATTCATCTTAATCACCGATATCCTTCCTAGTAAAGACAATTTCAATCTTTCCCATCTTAACAGATCTTTCTTAATTTCATTCCATACTTTAACATAATTATTTTGAAATAATGTACAATTCATACTCGTCAATACAATTCCCAAATATTTAACTTTTTTTTCCACCTTAAATCCTGTTTTATTCATCAGTTTCAATTGATCTTGAATCTTCATATTTTTAGTCACTATTTTTGTCTTCTGTTTATTAACTTTAAATCCTGCAAGAGATCCAAATTCTTTTAATTTACTCATCAACAACTCTATATCCTTATTTTCGATCAGTATGGAATCCAAGGCCTGATCGAAAAGCTTATTGCCCTGAAACGGGACGGAAATTAACCTGGACTGAGAAGCTGAGTCTGCTTCCCATTGCCGAAGCCAAACCTGGCATCTTTCTACTACGTTCGACGCCATTGCCCGGGCATTAAGCTGCATGACATCATAAGATGAATCGGCCGTGAAGGCGGATGCCAGGGAGATCTTCTTTAAGATATTCTTGGCTCTCTTGGACAGCTTAGGGTCTTTTGCCAAATCCTCTGCCCACAAAAAATAGGCCCGGGCAAAAATAGAATTTGTAGCGGTGGCGCGGAATGCCTGTGAGTCGCACTCGAAATTGCGCTTCAGGACCGACTCTACCTTTTTATCGCATGCATCCTTCAGCCCCCCCTCCCCTTCTGAGGGGAGAACAGCTGCTGAGGAAAGGGCTGCAACCGGAGCATCGACCACCGGGGTCCGTAGGGAAAGCATGGTCTGCTCCGGGAAGGAATAAAGTTTGTTTAGGAGTCTAGACGAATGCTTGGAATGTACTGGAGTCTCCCATTCCTTATCCAGCAGTGCCTTGAAGGAGCCAGGAAAGGGCAAGATAGTGGCTCTGGAAACCCCCTGGGGGAAAATGTTCTTGGAGGATCCTGAGGAGGGGACCACGGAGCCTGACTCTGGCAATGATAGATCTAAGGCCGTCATCACCTTTTCAACCATTCTAAGGAAAAGGTCTAGAGGAAACAATATATTGGGATTAGACTCCTTTTCCCTATCCTCCCCATCCCCTGACAAGTGAGCGTCTGCCTCCGACTCCGATGAGGAAGGGGGGGTAGAACTGAGCTCAGTACAATGTCTTTTCTTCTGCCTCCGCTTGCTGTGCCCTCTGACGGGGGATAAAGAGTCAGATCGCCATTTACGCTTCAAAACCTTCCTTTTGGGAGACGAGGGGGAGGAAAGGCTTTTGTGAGACCCACTAGCGGTAGAAGGAGAAGGGGAGGGGGAGCGATCTCACTTGGAGACATTGCTGGGCGCTTGGGGCTTGTCCTGCAGCAATCCAGAGACTGTGGCAGAGACTAATTGTAAAATCTCCTGCCTAAGGCCGGGATCCAACCCTCCCGAGACAGGTGAAATAGATGCCTCAGAGGCTTGCGCAACTCCCACCCCTGGCCCGTCAGTCATCTCGCTTACCAGGGCTGCTGATGAGGCGCGAAGAAAAGCGCGGGAAGAACTCCGAAGGCCTGGAGCGTTCTCCGCGATAGCTCAACGTCTGAGGCAAGGACATGCTCGCTGTAGCCCGGCTCGAAGACCCGAGAGCGATCGCTCGAGCCTGTAGATGGGATCACTCCGGGGCCGTCCAGCCACTCCCGCGAAGGCGTGTCACAGACGTTGGTCGCCCGAGCTCCGCTACCCCAGCTGGGCGCACGAACTGGTTGACAGTTCTCGGGGCCGTCTGGCCGCTCCGGGAACGCAGGCGGCCTCTGGGTAGGTAGATGGGACAACAACCCAAAGGCCGTCTTCGGCGCCGTCGGGCCGCTCCGAGGCCTGACGCACCAAGAAGAGGCTGAGAAGACATGCTCTGGAGAGCGCTCCTGACGCGCCTGCCGCTCTTTTCCCCCCCTCAGAGGTGACGAGAGAATCGTGAGGAAAAATCAAAAGAACTACCTCCCTTAACTAAACCTGGACAAGGGGAGGGTCGGGAGGGGAGCAGGGGGGAAAACTGGAGCAAGTAGAAAGATAAGGCTCTATGAAAAAAACGCTGAACTCTACGGAGTTCGGAAAAAGCCGACCTGCTCTGCCAGAGACAGAGCCGGACTGGGGAAGAGGAGCCAAAACCTTCAAGCCGGCCCTGTCTCTCATGCCAGAGGGGCATTACCCTTCGTTACAGACTGCCCCCCCTTCCTCCTCCAGAGAACTATAATTTCATGACAGCTTGCGCTGCATCACTCAGTGACATAACGTGCCACATGAAAGCTTAGTAGGTGTACTTTGAAGACAGAACGGTATGACTCGGCATGGGCTTTCATATGCAACAGCCATCATCACTGAACTTTTTTTTTAAAAAAAGAGATCATATAGGTGTATTTTAGCATGAATGATGTAGTGTAGTCTGTTATCTTTTGCCTCAACAAACCATTGTGTTTTTAAACTGCCTTTAAATGCAGAATATCTTCAAAAGCAGTTTGGCATTTCACACAGGAGTGATGCAGGGTGGGGGATTAAAGGCCTCATGCAAACACTTTCACTTCCCTTAAGGGACTCACTGGATTGCAAACTGAGCCTTTACCAGTTTAGGTTTGAAAAAAATGTTTTAAAAGGTGGGAAGAAAGAGACAGTACAATACTTTCAAGATATCACTCTTGCCTTAGATACAAGATACTGTGGGTGGCTTCAGGCACTACAAACATATGCTGACAACAGATGCATGAGTAAATTAAGTTTTATATTCTAATCGTATGTAATGCCTGAAACAAAGATTCACAAATCCTTCCTGCAGTAAAATGTGTGACAGCCTAATTCTGCGGAAAGATACGCAGCCAGCCCCTAGGTCCTGCCGCAGTATCTAACACCCTTCCTGGATCGCGCTGACGCAGCCCGGGAACACCTCAGGAGAAGGGGACATTAGTCCCCTTCCCCGGGTGTAGGGTTGCTCCGCCCAAATGGGCTTCCTCGAATGTACATTGGCTCTGAAGCCGATGTACATCAGGGGTGACGAGGTAAGGGCGGCCTGGGCTGGGAACGGACATGGGAGGGATATTAGCAGAGCTCGCCGCCAATATCCACGTCCCCTCCCAGCCGGGACTGACCAATGGCCGCCCTCCCTCACTGCCCGGCCAACCCTCCCCCCGCCCCTGCACCGACTGGTGCATTTCATACCTGCACCAGTGAATGCAGGTGCCAGGGGGAGGCAGAGTAAGGGCTGCTGGCCTGCTCACCAGCAGCCCTTACTCCCCAGGTGTTGAAAACACGCTTTACGGCATTTACGACACCTGGTGCTTGCGGAGCACGCGCTCCGCAGGAGCAAAGTTACGTTGGATTGCGCTGTGAGTTACAGATGCATGTGGAGCTAGCATATTTTAGCATAAGTTTGGCAGACGACAGAGAGAGGCTCGACTGTGAAATAAACCATCTAGAATGAAGAGTTCTACGAAAGATTAGAACATATTATTGTATTGTAAAAAACCCCTCAGGGTTTAGAAAGCCTGCCTGTGTAAACTACCTTTGAATTAAAGTCAGAGGAGAAATCTGATGACCAAAGAAAAGGTGGTATATAAATACTGGTTATTATTATAATATCTGTCCAGGAAGGGATGCATGGCTGCATTTTTAGTCACCGCACAAGGCCTACTAGTCACTTGCATGCACTCTGTCAATGCATATTTTCACATAAGGGGCCAATCCTATCCAACTACTACCACTGCTTGCAGCCACTGTACAAACCTAACTTTTTGGATCACACAAGTACTTTTTGAGATGTTACTGTGGTTCAGAACTTGACCTAGGCTTCAGCATGGGGTGTGTGTGTGTGTGTGTGTGTGTGTGTGTGTGTGTGTGTGTGTGTGTGTGTGTGTAATATGGCACATTATCAGTGAATCAGTGAAATTTGCAGATTGAGTCAACTCTGCACTATACTGCATTGTAGCTTGGTTTTGTAACTGGGTTTGTTCTTGGATAATACAGAGACAGGATGACTGTGAAATACTACAAATGAAATATTTAGAGGATACAGAAAGATAAGATGATGTAAGCGTTTTGTAGAATTTTTAGAAAGCTAGAGAATGATAAGATGGTATGGTTTACTCTTTACTGCCTTTACTGTTCTCTTTTGATGACTGTTTTTCAGTGGATGCAATCTTAATCAAAACCTCACACACTTAAAATATGTAAAGAAACAATATAACCTATTTCTGAGATGAAAACGTTACGGGAAGTAAAGGGTTTTCTTTCCAATTATAAATTTCTACTATATCCATTAGAGAGTAAGGTGAAGGCAGAAATCATTTTGGTTTTGGAAGCAGTTCTTTTATCTCTGAATTGATGGTGGGAATTGAGAAATGTGAGTTCTGTACTGAAGTTTCAACAAAGAAAAAGGATGCTACATCCGTAATTAAAGTGGTGGGTAGCAGGATAGTCTTAACTCTTTCAATTTGTACTCCTATTTTGTAAGTTGTAATGTAAATAATTTATAATACATTTTGATGTAAGAACATAAAAAGAACTTAAGAACATAAAAAGAGCCCTGCTGGATCAGGCCAAAGGCCCATCTAGTGCAGCTTCCTGTATCACCCAGTGGCCCCACCAGATGCATCAGGGAGCACACAAGACAACAAGATAACCTGTTTCCTGTTGTCACTCCCTTGCACCTGGCGTTAAGAGATAGCCAACTACTAAAACCAGGAGGTTGCTTATCCCCATCATGGCTTGTAACCTGTGATGGACATTTCCTCCATAAATCTGTCTAATCCCCTTTTAAAGGCATCCAGGCCAGATGCCATCAGCACAACTTGTGGTAAGGAGTTCCACAGATTAATTACACGCTGGGTAAAGAAATATTTTCTTTCAAGGGATGCAGAGCCACTGGCGCAGCATTTGCTGCATTCTATGCCATCCCAGGGAAGAGGCCGGACCAAGTGCGTCGCTAGAGCGTGGCGCGGGGGGGCGGACCACCGGAGGGTGATGCACGCACCCACACGCGTGTCACCTCCGCTGCACACGTCGCTCTCCGGAGGCTCCGAGGCCGGGAGAAGGCCTCGGAGCGTCTGCCCCGTCCGGCTCTCTGGGGCCTTCTGACGAGGCCCAATGTGGCGATATGGTATTTATTACGTTTTTCGCGCATGCGCAGAACGTTTCTCATTGTGCGCATTCGCGAAAAATGTAATAAATACCGTATCGCCACATTGGGCCTCGTCATTAGGCCTCGGACAGCTGGCCGGCGCGGATGTGAGCCGGCAGCTGTGGGGGGGTCGGTCCTTCACTGCGCGAAAATTTTTGAGGGGGGAACGGGGGTCACTGGGGCGGCGCGCACGCCCCGCTTTGGGGCGGCGCACACCCAGTGACGCACCTGGGCCGGAAAGAGGGATGGGAAGGGGAAATATCCACCTTGGTGTCGGCCACTGCATGGTTCCCAATGGGACTCCTCAGATCTACACCAGCTCTGAGGAGCCTGCTGGGGTTTGTGTGGCCTGGGATGGGTTTGGGATACAGTGGCTGCTGGCTCTGCCTCATCCTGCCCTGTCCTGCCCTGAATCTCTGCTGACGGGAAAGGCTTTACAGCTGCTGCACCAGCGCTCGTGTAGCAGCTTCTGACAGACGACTGCTGCTACGACAGGGCTCTCCTTGTGCTGACATACCTGCTGGTATGTCAGCATTGCAAGAGGATAAGATTGGGCTATTCTGTCAACTGGATAATTCATCAGGGCCCTGGTATCCGCGGAGGATGGCTTCCTGGGGGCCCCCGTGGATACCGGAAATTCGTGGATGGGGGTGAACACTATTCTCTGCGCCCCCGTGGCCATTACCTTATTTAAATTGATCTCACTGGAGCCAAGCAACCATGGGTCTTGTTTAAACCAAACGCTATAAAGCAGCAGCCTGCTGCTTATAACACAGCTTCTGACTGAGTAGAGCCAGCAGCCAGCCTCAGTGCTAAAGAGGCTCCAACGTTAACAGGAAGTTCTAACTTGTCCCCTTGCCCTGGGGTAATCCCCAGCAGCCACTCTGGATCAACTTCAGCTGCCAGGGAAGGGAGTCTCAGGGCTGGAGGACATTGCTCTGGAAAAGAGGGAAACAATCCCACAGTGGGGACCCCTTCTTCAGGTGATGGGCCCGTATCCAGTCGCACTATGGATACTCCTCTGGGGAGAGGGGGAAGGGGGCTTCTTGTTGTGGGTGACTCTATAGTCAGGAACATAGAAAGGGGGGTCTGTGACGGATGTGAGGACCGCACGGTGACTTGCCTACCTGGTGCGAAGGTTGCGGACATCACCTCTCGTCTAGATAGGCTGGTAGAGAGTGCTGGGGAGGAGGTAGCGGTTGTGGTGCATGTTGGCACCAACGACGTGGGGAAATGTAGCCGGGCGGTCCTGGAGGCCAAATTTAGGTTGCTAGGTAGGAAGCTCAAATCCAGGACCCCAAAGGTGGCGTTCTCAGAAGTGCTACCTGTTCCACGCGCAGGGACAGCTAGGCAGGCGGAGCTCAGGGGTCTCAATGCGTGGATGAGACACTGGTGTGAGGAGGAGGGGTTTAAGTTTGTTAGGCACTGGGGAACGTTTTGGGACAAGCCGGGCCTGTACAAGAGGGACGGGCTTCACTTGAACCAAAACGGAACCAGACTGCTGGCGCGTAACATTAAGAAGGTGGCAGAGCAGCTTTTAAACTGACTCCTGGGGGAAAGCCGACAGGAGCCGAGGGGCATCCGGTTCGGGACTCCTCATTCCTCGGGAATGAGGGTGCAGAGGATGGGGAACAATCAAGTAATAACAGAATAAGAATTGGGAGTGGTAGCGTGATGGGACATGACAGCCAGTCTAGCAAAACAGAAGGCTGCAGGAATAAAGGGGCAAACATGCAGCCCTTCTTGGGGGACCAGGTATATAAGTGCTTTTATGCAAATGCCCGAAGTCTACGGGCAAAGATGGGAGAACTGGAATGTTTGGTGGCTAGGGAAAACATTGACATAGTAGGTATAACAGAAACCTGGTGGAATGCGGAGAACCAGTGGGATACTGCAATTCCAGGATATAAACTCTATAGGAGGGA
Source organism: Plestiodon gilberti rubricaudatus (assembly GCA_026170595.1). NCBI lineage: Eukaryota > Metazoa > Chordata > Lepidosauria > Squamata > Scincidae > Plestiodon > Plestiodon gilberti. Next base: position 145,723,354 of record JANXHW010000003.1, read on the forward strand.
CAGAGAGGGGCGTGTTGGAGGTGGGGTGGCCATCTATGTCAAAGAGGGGGTAGAATCCACCAGAGTAGAGCTGGAGGGGGGCTCTGACTCCTCCGTAGAATCACTGTGGGTTAGATTACCAGGCTCCAAGAGTGATGTAATAGTAGGGGCATGCTACCGTCCTCCAGATCAAAAACCTGAAGGGGACCTTGAAATAAGGAAGCAAATCAGGGAGGTGTCAACGAGAGACAGGGTTGTAGTCATGGGGGACTTCAATTATCCTCACATCGACTGGGTCAATTCATGCTCAGGTCATGAAAGAGAGACTGGATTTCTGGATATGTTAAATGACTGTGCCTTAGAGCAGCTTGTCACGGAACCGACCAGAGGACAGGTGACTCTGGACTTGATATTGTGTGGCACTCAAGATCTGGTCAGGGAGGTAAATGTTACCGAACCGTTGGGGAACAGTGACCATGCTGCGATCTGTTTCGCCATGCATGTCGGAGGGAGAGTGCCGAGCAAATCTGACACGAAAACCCTTGACTTCCGAAGGGCAGACTTCCCCAAAATGAGAAGACTAGTTAAGAAAAAGCTGAAAGGGAAGGTAAAAGGAGTCCAATCGCTCCAGAGTGCATGGAGGCTGTTTAAAACAACAGTCGTAGAGGCCCAGCGGGAGTGTATCCCACAAAGGAGGAAGGGCTCGACCAAGTCCAGGAGGATGCCGGCATGGCTAACAAGCACAGTTAAGGAGGCTATAAAAGGCAAGGAAGCTTCCTTCCGTAAATGGAAGTCTTGCCCTAATGAGGAAAATAAACAGGAGCACAAACTGTGGCAAAAGAAATGTAAAAAGATGATACGGGAGGCCAAGAAAGACTTTGAGGAACGTATGGCAGGCAACATAAAAGGGAATAATAAAAGCTTCTTCAAATATGTTAGAAGCAGGAAACCTGCCAGGGAAACGGTGGGTCCGCTGGATGGTGAGGGAGAGAAAGGGGTGATAAAAGGGGACTTGGAGACTGCAGAGAAATTAAATGAGTTCTTTGCATCTGTCTTCACGGCAGAAGACCTCGGGCAAATACCGCTGCCGGAACGGTCTCCCCTGACTAAAGAATTAAGTCAAATAGAGGTTAAAAGAGAAGACGTCTCAGACTTAATTGACAAAATAAAGATCAATAAATCACCAGGCCCGGATGGCATCCACCCAAGAGTTCTGAAGGAACTCAAGAATGAAGTTGCTGACCTCTTGACCAAAATATGCAACTTGTCCCTTAAAACGGCCACTGTGCCAGAGGATTGGAGGATAGCTAATGTCACGCCAATCTTTAAAAAAGGAAGGAGGGGGGACCCGGGGAACTACAGGCCGGTCAGCCTAACATCTGTTCCAGGGAAGATGGTGGAAAGTCTCATTAAGGATAAAATCTTAAAATACATAGAAGAACAAGCTCTGCTGAGGGAGAGTCAGCATGGCTTCTGCAAGGGGAAGTCTTGCCTCACAAACCTGTTAGAATTTTTTGAAAAGGTCAACAGGCATGTGGATGCGAGCGAACCCGTGGATATTATATATCTGGATTTTCAGAAGGCGTTTGACACGGTCCCTCATGAAAGGCTCCTGAGAAAACTCCACAGTCAGGGAATAAGAGGGCAGGTCCTCTTGTGGATTAGGAACTGGTTGAAGACCAGGAAACAGCGAGTGGGAGTCAATGGGCAATTTTCACAATGGCGAGAGGTGAAAAGCGGTGTGCCCCAAGGATCGGTCTTGGGACCGGTGCTTTTCAACTTATTCATAAATGACCTGGACTTGGGGATAGGCAGTGAGGTGGCCAAGTTTGCGGATGACACTAAACTTTTCCGGGTGGTAAAGACCAGCAGGGATTGTGAAGAGCTCCAGAAGGATCTCTCCAAACTGGGAGAATGGGCAGCAAAATGGCAGATGCGCTTCAATGTAAGTAAGTGCAAAGTGATGCACATTGGGGCAAGAAACCAAAATTTCACATATACGCTAATGGGTTCTGAGTTGTCTGTGACGGATCAAGAGAGAGATCTTGGGGTCCTGGTGGACAGGTCGATGAAAGTGTCGACCCAGTGTGCGGCGGCTGTGAAGAAGGCCAATTCCATGCTCGGGATCATTAAAAAGGGGATTGAGAATAAAACGGCCAATATCATTATGCCTTTGTACAAATCGATGGTAAGGCCACATCTGGAGTATTGTGTCCAGTTCTGGTCACCATACCTCAAAAAGGATATAGCTGAATTGGAAAAGGTGCAGAAAAGAGCGACCAGAATGATTAGTGGGCTGGAGCACCTCCCTTACGAGGAAAGGCTACAGCGTCTGGGGCTTTTCAGCCTAGAAAAAAGGCGCCTGAGGGGGGACATGATTGAGACTTATAAAATTATGCATGGGATGGAGAGAGTGGATAGAGGGAAATTCTTCTCCCTCTCGCACAACACCAGAACCAGGGGACACGCACTAAAATTGAGTGGAGGGAGAGTTAGAACAGACAAAAGAAAATATTTCTTTACCCAGCGTGTGATTCATCTGTGGAACTCCTTGCCACAGGATGTGGTGATGGCACCTGGCCTAGATGCCTTTAAAAGGGGTTTGGACAAATTCATGGAGGAAAAGACCATCACAGGTTACAAGCCATAAGCAACCTCCTGGTTTTAGAAGTGGGTTTTCTCTGTGCCAGGTGCAAGGGAGTGGCGACTGGACACAGGTATCTTGTTGTCTCGTGTGCTCCCTGAGGCATCTGGTGGGGCCACTGTGTGACACAGGAAGCTGGACTAGATGGGCTTTTGGCCTGATCCAGCAGGGCTCTTCTTATGTTCTTATGTTCTAACTTAGACGTACACGAACTCAATCACTGGCACAAGTTCACATTGACCTGGGAAGGCAGATCAGGCCCAGGAAGAGGGTTGGGATTTGACATGCACCACCACTGCCGTTCCTGTCCCCCTCCTGGGCCTGATTCGCCCTCCTCCCTGCTACCATCACTGCCCCGATCCACCTCCTCGCCCATTCCACCCTCCTACCCTGCCCCATTCTACTCCCTGCACGGTCTTACCTGCTCCAGTGGGTCTTCATCAATCCACTGGTATGTGAAAAAGGGCTCCGGTCTTCCCACTGGTGCTCTGGCAGCTTATGCTCTGGCTTAGTGCATTTTGCAGCTGCTTTGCATCAATCGTTGCTGGCGGAACACATATTCCGCCAGTGGGGCAGCCCATTAGTATTGGGCTGCCCGGTGAGGGACTGTGTCACATATCCTTTTATTTCCTTACAATATACAATATTTTGGGCGATTATCACATACGGTAATTACAATAATTACTAAAACAGCAGAGTTTTAGAAAGCTTTCATTAAAATGGAGTGAAAGCTTCTCCCCCCCCCCCTTCTTGGTTTCTCTAAACTGATTTCAAGTCAAAATTAAATTAATTATTAAAACTAAGAGAGAACTTTTCCAAATGTGAAACTGTCACATACTCTTTTTTTTTTCCTTTTTATGTCTCCATCCTCAGCTACTGTTGGCTAAGAAATTCTGTAATCTGACTCCACAGTGAAATCAAAGTTTAGGAAAAGATGGAAATGTGTGGGACAGAAGGCAAAAGAACAAGAGAATGAATTCTGGCACTTGTCCAATTAAAATAACTAGCACTTTGCAGGCAACAGAGGAAAAAAACCTTAGGACTGAGGTCATAATATGGAAAAAGTCTGTTTCACAGACTCTTTAGGTTGAATGTGAGCCAAGAATTTTTGGTTGTGTGTGCATTAATGCAGATCTTATTAACATTTGAACATTGGATCTCGTCTAGGCATGAAAGATTTTAGAATATAATCTTTTGTTTTCTTCTTTTAGTTATAAAGATTTTTCAGTGATGGCTTCTCTAGACTCTTTACTTTTGAATTACTACCTGGAAGTCACATCATGGACATTTACATTTTCATTGTACAAGATGTATGTTTTATAAGGTTGTCAACTTTTATTCTAGTCTAATTTTTAATTTCCAAAGAATAGGAAAATTGAAATGGAAATGTTTACCACGATATAATCATGTCCTTCAGTTATTAGTTAATGGTTTTCAAACTTAGAACTTTTTCACTTCATACATGTCAGCAGACTACTTTTTCATGCTTCACAAGGCAAGCTACAACAAGAATGCCTCATTCTCTGGTCTTGGATTTGACTGGAACTATTTATTTTTAATTGTTGAAAAATATAACTACTTGGATCTGTTAGGATGCTGTTGCAAGCAAGTATATTAGCCTTTGATTTGATAAGTCACAACTGGAGTCTCCCTTCTTCAGGGTAAGAATCTTTTCAAGGTATAATTACATCCTCACTGTTTTAAAAGTGTAGATCTTGTGTTATACATGAACTTTGGCACTGAATGGGGAATTTTTTAATGCATGCATCTCAATTTATTATTTTTAGTATGCTAAAATCTCCCATTGGAATTAATGGGGCATAATAAAGCTTAACCTTAGCTAGTTCATGTCCACAATTTGACTTTGAATGCAAAACGTTTTTCTCTAGAATGCGGAACTTGAAACATCAGTTCTCAAAGTTAGGTTAATCACGCCAGATTCTGATGAAAATATTGTTCTAGGGAGATGTTTTAAGAGATTAATGTTACAAAACAAGCAAACCCTGTGTGTAAGAAAACTCAAAGTAAAAGCAAATCCTTTCATAGACTATGGTTGATGATTCACTAATTTTCTCTGGTAAAACAGTAATATTACAAATGACTTACCAGTATATCCAGATGTTTTTGTATTCTTATTTTAAATAAACAAGTAGGAGTTTTTCTTTAGGATTCAGCTGCTCCGATTTATATTCTTTCAAGTTAGGAAATGGGTTGGGGAGGCACAATGTAATAGGATCAGATCCAACTACTTGCAAAGTGACTAATGAAATTTTTGTCATTGTCTTTCTTTTTGTCAGGATTAATTACAACATGAATTAAAATGCATATGCACTAACTATGGCTTCTGAAGTCAATTTTTCAGAATTTTTCACTGTGTAACATATGCAAGACTTGTAGAAAATTACATATAAAACAGCATACCATGGTTCTCTTTCCATAGTTGGCCTTGAGAATGGTGGAGGGAGGGGCCAGGACTATGGCAGGGCTGCCTGCAGAACCTGCTGTGATGTCAGAGCACATCGGCCAATGGCATTGAGAGATGGGAAGCAGGCAGAGAGGGCAGAAACCAAGGAAGAGATTCATGAAACGATGGCCCTGCGATAGCGGAGGCTAGAATTCTGCGTTCAGACGGTCATTCCAGACTATAGGGCTACCTGCTGGCTAAGGTATTTGGGCTGTGGCCTGAAACACATTTTCCATAGTTAATAGGGACGTTCCTAGGGTTTGTGTCACCTGGTGCAGGAGGTCAGTGCGTCACCCCTATGATGGCACTCCTCTCCTGCAGTGGCCAGGGCAATGCATCATTGCTCCGCCCCCTGCATCATTGCCCCACCTCCCACATAATCAAAATTACACCTTTAAATTACAATATTTTACGCACAGCCTAAATGTATGTTTGCAGCCTAAACAGAGGCATCACTAGGGTTTGCGTCACCCGGTGTGAGAGCTCAGCATATCACCCCCAAGATGGATCCCAGAGGTGAATAGGGAGAAACAAGGTTAGACGGAGCTGGGTTCTACAAAAGATGTCCATCAGGCAGGACTGTATATTTCTACAGATTACTCCTGGTCAGTGGTGTCAGTAAGGTTGGTGTCACCCAGTCCATTATCTCATGGTGTCACCCCCATTAACTTTATTTATTTTAATATACAACAGTATAGGTCACCCAACAAATCAGTAACCAACCCGTCTCTCAGAACAATCAGTCTAATTGATCTGTTTTGAGTTAAGGAAATCCACTTTTTTGTTACATAAGGCAGTTGTGTTTTATTTATCCGGTTATTTGGCCATAACGTTTGATAGAATACAGAAAATTCAATTTGTTTGTTTCATTGCATTCTGAATGAATGTACGCATTGAATGATATATAACATGATGGTATTATTCATAAAGACAAAGTTTTCCCAATTTTCCACTAGTGGTGTCTCACACACACACACACACACACACACACACACACACACACACACACACTCACTCCCAGGGTGTCATGCAGTGCAGTATGCACCCCCACACTCCCTAGTGACACCACTGGGTGGGGGGGACACAGTGACAACGACAATGACTGGGTGGCAGAATTTGAGAGCACGTCAGGTGTCATTTCTGCTTGGACTGAGTCTGCACACACTGGCTTAAAGCTCCACAGGTCCTCTATTCCTGTGAGAGTTTTCAAAGGTGAATGTGTGCCTAGACTCAGTAGGGTAGCTGGGGGGTGGCAGCGTGGTTAGTGCTGCGCTAGATCGACTGTAAATAGACTATAGTGTCACTCACATGCTCTGGCATCTACACAGTGTGGGTCAGAAAGCTGCATCTGACACAAACACAATGCAAACATTCCAAACACCATGGGGAAAATTTACTATGCTGAATTATAACAGAATACAGTAGGTGGAGGATAATGAAAGATTTTTACACACCAGTTGTGCATATGATTATACTGAGTCAAACCAGTGGTCCCTCTATCTTAGCATTATACACAGTCTCAATAGTGTAGCTGGACATGCGACAGTGGGGTTGGTGGGTAGGGCAATGCATCATTGCCCCATCCACCCCCCGCCACCAGAATGGCCCTGATCCAGGGCCAAACGGCGTGCCCCGCTGGCGCGAGTCCAGCTACACTACTGCACAGACTGGCAACTCACCAAGGTTTCAGGACGGAGGATTTCCCTTACCTGTTGTTGATGTGAGGGATTAACCTTCTGCTTGCAAAGTATGCTCTGATACTGAGCTATGGCCACTCTCCAAACAGTAAACATTACAACCAACATAACCAGATGAATGGATTTAAGTTCATATTAAAATAGATTTTATATACCGTATGTGATAAATGTAATCAGTGGAGTCACTAGGGCGCGTGCCGCCCTAAAGCAAGGGCACGCACGTCACCCTAATGACCTCCTGAAATTTTTTTAAAAAAAAACCCCGCTGCTGCCGGCTGACGACATCCTCTTCTAAATCTAAAAGACATCCCCTTCGACATCTAAAAGTTTTAACTTTTTCGCGCATGCGCACAACGTTTTTTGAGGGCATTTTGCAGTTCTGCACATGCGCGAAAAGGTAAAACTTCACGTATTGACGCATTGGGTCTTCGTCAGAAGGTCCTGGATCGCCGACTGAAGAGGACGCTCCGAGGCCTTCTCCTGGCCTCGGAGCCTCCGGAGGGCGACGCGCGCAGCGGAGGTGACACGCGTGGTGCGCGCGTCACCTTTCTGCGCGCGTCACTCCCTGGCGGTCCGCCCCAGCCGCCACACTCTGGCGACGTCCTTGAATGTAATATCTACACCGGACCCTAGAACTCAACTAACATGTTTTATTATAAATCAAGTTTATGTGAGAGACTTCATCCTATTGCTATAATGCAGTTCTTGAAAGGTTAATGGTTAATGGTGTTGGTTTGCATAAACATCCAGACTCGAGTTGCTGACATGATATTGCTGGCTCTCTTGCAATTAAATAAGAACAATCTCAATCTGTACATATAATTATTTCCCCTTTTCCCCCTCTTTTTTCATTCCACATTATATTTTTAATACAGTTTCCTGAAGCATAATTTTTTTATAATATTAAACTCCTATAGCAATAAGGAATGAAATGGTTTATATAGTAATGGTATGTCTGAGATTATTTTTTTATGGATAATAATTTTATTGCAATGGAAGCCTTTTACTGTTAGTGAAATTCATTTTGTGATTGCAATCTGTGTGTGTGTGTGTGTGTGTGTGTGTGTGTGTGTGTGTGTGTGTGTGTGTGTACAGTAATTCTGTAGTTGTGAAAATTGCTCTCGTATAAAAATGGAATAGTTGACATTTGCAAAAATGTTGCGTCAACTTACAGAAGTGTGGTTTGTGTTTATAGAGAGCAATGGCTGTTTTTGTCCACACATACACCAAGATGAAAGCAATCAGTGATAACAAAAGTGCTAGTTAGGAGTTGTCTCAAGTGGTTGCAGGTGGCTTTTTCACAACATCAGTAATTGCCTTTACATAGGGACATGCTGACATAGTAGTAAGGAAGGGAAAGTTTCCCAGAATTTAACCTATTTTTCTGCATTTTCTTTAATCTTCTCCTACCTGAGCCCATGGGATAAAACAGGATATGAATCATAGAAATAAGTCAGTGCAGCCACAACCCTTGGCAGGGTAGACATTGGTGCTGACACACATGCTTTTCTGACCAATGTTTGCATATTTATTTATTTATTTATTTACTTATTTACTTACTTACTTACCTCTGCTCCTAGACACTGAAGCTACTATGCGTGACTCTCTCTCTCTCTCTCTCTCTCTCTCTCTCTCTCTCTCTCTCTCTCTCTCTCTCATATCCTCATAACAATCCTGTGGAGTAGGCTGGGCTGAGGGATGGTGGTCATCAGCGGGTTTCATGGCTGAGCAGGGATTTGGACCTGGGTCTCCTCAACCCTAGTGTGGCATTAATCCCTATACTACCACTTTGGCTCACAGGCATGTGGATGGATGAGCCTGCTCTACTGCTCTGAAAGAAAAGACCACGTGCTGGGGCAATGGAGAAAAACATTTTCTCCATTTAGAGAAGACTTCAGACTTTCTGCAAGTTAAAAAAATATGTAGAATCGGCATACGTTGGTCACATGGGGCTTCTTCCGTTATGATGCTGATATAATGTATAATCGCATTGTCCAAAGTACTATTTGCTGCTGCGGTGGCAGCAGCAGCAATAACAACAGCAGTCAAGCTCCGCGAAAAAGGTGAAAAAAATGCCAGGGGGGCATCAGGGGGCAGCTTTGGCGTATAACACGCACCTAGTATTTCAGGCCTATATTTTAGAGAAAAAAGTGTGTGTTATATGCTGATAAATACCGTACTTAAAATGCAGCAAAAATGTTTTTTTAACATCTATTAAAAAAAACCCGCTTGATGTAATTGCTACTTTTTCATATAAGTAACTATTAAAGTACAACTGCCAACCAATTAAACATAAGAATGTAGCAGAAACAGTGTCTTGTTTTTAACAGTTCAGTTAATTAGCCTGTTTAGTATAGTTTCTCAACACAATAAATATAACATTACTTCTTGAATGAATCCTGTGAAATTAATTTGTTTAGAAAACTGTCTATATGTATTGCTCAAATCAAGAGACTCAAACAAATTGTTCACAATGATCTCGATGCTGAAACTCTTTCTTATGGGAAAAGGTCAGTTTAACAACAGATTTAAAAGCTACAGTTTATATCTGGTGAATTAACTGAAGTTACTAACTAATCAGTGTACCAAAAAAGCAAAGGGAGGGGGGCGAAAAGTGGAGGGTGGGCCCTTACTAAATTTTGGGCTAGCAACGCCACTGCGCAGGGAGGCAGGGCAGGGGGCCCTCAGGAAACCATGGAAGGGGGGGGTCGCTCTTATCCATGGTTTCAAGTATCCACGGAGGGGCCTGGAACATATCCCCAGCGGATATGGGGCGAGTACTGTACTTCATGTATACAGTATTGTACTATTGTCAACTCTATATTAGAGTATTAGGCTATAGTTTACATGGATGCAATATGGCGGACTCATCATGTTATTGATCTCTTAATCTTTTAAGGAACATGCTACATTCGTACAAGCAGCTCTTCCTCCACACTCCTTTGAAAATATGCTCTCTCTCTCTCTCTTTTTTAGCATCTCATTTACTATGGAAATGTTAACCATTATGTCACTCTATGTCAGCACTAACCAAGGTTTGCTTGTAACCAGGATTTGAAGCTGGTTTGCAAACTATGGTTAACACAAGAGAAAACGAGGTGTGAAATTTGTGTGGGAGATAGGGAGGGTGTAGTATCCATTCTCTTGGATAAGAGATCATGGATAAGAGATCAGGAATGTTACATACATATCAGGGCAAAGGATGCAGTGACTAATTAACAAGAAGCCCAAGGTCCTTTCTGTCCTCCTCTGGCCCAGTTTTCTTGTGTGCATCTCTAATTGCCCAATCCTACCCAGGCCTTGCGCTGACAGAACTTGCATTCCGTCAGCACAAGGCCCGGGCTGCTGGTGTGGTAGCCGCTGTGACGGCACAGGGACCGGGGCCACCAGCGCAATCAGCTGGCAGCCGCGGATGTGAACCAACAACCTCCAGAGCTCCCACTAGAGCAGGTAAGTCGGCAGAGGGGGCATTCCAGGGGAGGATCAGGGCGGGGATTTGGACCAACCGGGGGTGGGGATTGGCAGCAGCAGCGGCACCAATTTCCTATGTCCCCACTTCAGGCTCAACAAGCCCCCTTGGACCCACTTGGATTTATGCCAGCCAAAGAGCTGGCACATATCCAAGTAGGCCCATTGGGGACAAGGCAGCGGCAGAGTAGGTAAGTAAAAATGTTTTACCTCTCTGTCACTGCCTGGTCCCCAGCCACCCCACAGCCTGCAGTGGAGGCCTGCACCAGCACCACTGCATGCTCTGGGCCAGCCCAGTTTAGTCACTTATTGTTTTTGATCCATATTCTTCCTGGCACACAAATAAAATCACACATAACCTAAAATGTGTAACTTTGAATGAATATATTAGTAAGACTATAGGAGGAAATTGAAACAAAGAAAGCTGTCTAAAATTGTTGGTTAAAAGTTTATGAATGCAATGGATTAGGATTGTCCTCTTCACTTAGGAATTTCTATGCAGAATAACCAAAGAAGTGCCTTCAATGAAGTATTGCAGTATCTACATATTTAATTAATTGGCAAGTTATAGCCAGACTAAATAAAGACTATACAAATTATATAAATGGTTGATTGACAGGTCCAATAATACAATTCTGGTTTTGGGATTTGTTTGTTCTTAGTATTTTGATATTCAGGGCAAGGCTGTAACAGGAAATAGCTTTCTTCAACACATACCATGTATTAGTCCTAAATTTCGTTTGCAGTTTCAAGTCCCATTACAGTATTAGTAGAAGTATTAATAATGATAAATAGTGTGGGAAAAGGGAAATTTTAAGGAATAGACTTTTCCTAATTAAAGATTGGCAAAACCATTATAACAATGAATCTAATCTTTAAAAAACCATTACCTTGGGGTTAGCTCCATGTTTTGCTTATTTTGTTAAAACAGAAACATGTGTCCAATATTTGTGATTTTTGCAGCCATCTGTCAGTAATACAATGTGCTGCCTAGGCACATAGCCTCTGCTTTACTAGTAATGCCTCACCCTAGCATGCTTTAGGTTTGGAGCATTTATTCCTCCAGCACATTGCAACATCTGCCCTTTTCTCTGCATTCCAGCAGCAAATCCTCTGATTTATGTTCAGGTCATCTCCTGCCTTGTCTTCTGTAAGATCCTTCTCTCTCTTGTCTAATCTCCCTTCAGAACACAGCTGCTAAAATCATTACATTTTGATTATACCAAGCCTCTTTTCAGATTCTTTCACCGATTTCCTTCACTCCTTTCATTCAGGAAAACTTCCTGTTCTTAGGGTTAAACTAGAAGCAACCCTAAAAGCATAGGTAAACCGTGTGGTGTTTTTTAAGTAAATATCACATGCAAGCAACAAAATGGGCCAAAGCCACAGTAGATCATGGCTTGAATACTTTGCCCCCATCATAGTTCTGATCCTAATTGCAGCCCTGCCCCCACCCCTGAGTTTTTTAATAGAATAAAGCTTCCAATGTAAGCCAATTGAAATGTTTTCCCATTAAATTGGTGTGCGGTGATGAACGGGATCAGAACCATGGTGGGGGCAAAATATTAACCCCCCATGTCCCAGCCATGGTTTTGACCTGATTAATTCCCTCCCACATGCCTGATTTATGGCACAATCCACAGGAAGCACTGGTGCAGCTTGCCGACGCAAAAGCTCTTTTAAGTGCTTTGCGATGGCTGCCAGAAGGAGCAATGTGCGCAGAGGAAGGTGAGTTTCACGCCTAGCAGTGTGAGAGCTGAACGGGGCAGGGGAAAGGCAGGGAGAGGTTAATGGGATGGTGATGGGGCGGGGTGGGCAGATTGGGCACAGGGAGGGGTGGGTGGGATCAGTGGCGGTGGTGTGCGCTACATCCTATCCCCCTCCCATGCCCTATCCATTGACACAGGGCAACGCAGCTATATAGCTCACGCAGGTCCGAGTTGTCCCATTGTGGATGCTGGGGCTTACCCCATTGCAAGGGGACAAATGTCCCTTTCCCCGCAGAGACCTCCAGCAACTGAAATTCCCACGCAGGATGCAGTGCAGCCTGTGCTGGTGCTGCTGGTGCCTCTGCACCGCTTTGCGGGAATTTGCACTGGATTAGGCTGTTACTTTAAAAGCCCCCAAAGAAGCCCAAAGTTTACGTAGGGTCACATTTAGCTTGACTGTTCCTCTCAAGGGCCTAAGAACATAAAAAGAGCCTCACTGGATCAGGCCAAGTAACCATCTACTCCAGCTTCCTTATTTCACAGTGCCCCTCCCCCACTCGTTCCCTCTGGGAGTGCATAGATCACAAGATACCTCTGTCCTGTTTCCACTCCCTTGAACATGGCATTCAAAGATAGGCTACCTCTAAAGCCTGGTGCCATCACAGCATTCTGTAGCAAGGAGTTCCAGAGATTAATTAGATGCTGGGTAGAGAAATGTTTCCTTTTGTCTGTTTTGTCTAACTCTCCTGCCAGTCAGTTTTAGTGGACCCTGTTACCAAAACAGCTGGGAAGGGGAATTCTTCGTTTATATGTCTCTCTCCTTAAGGCATGGGTGGGGCAAGCCCTTTACTGCAATGCTCTGAGAGAGAGAGAGAGAGAGAGAACCAATTTGAAGCACACCGCTCTATTTGAATGAAGGATCTTCAGACTAGATAACAAATCAGTATAATGCAGAGAATCCCCTTCCCCTTTCCCTCAAAGAAGAGACAGGCAGCCTAATCCTATCCTATGCTCTGCTCAGTGATCCAGTTATGCCTAACTTTCTCAAATGTCACGTTCTTCTACAAAACTCTCTACTTCTCTTTTACCTCTGTCCAGAAAAACTGCAAGTTATCCAAGCAAACATATAATTGCATTTGCTAGTGGCCATACTATGTGTCTTTCAGCGCAATCCTATATATTTCTACTCAGAAGTTAGTCCCATTGTATTCACTGGGGCTTACTCTCGGGAAAGTGTATAAAGGATTGCAGCCTTTATCTCTCTTTTTCGTCTTCTTTCAACCTCCTATCACTTGGTTTTCCACTAGTGGTACAAGTGATACTTCACAGTATTGCAGTTGATCCTTAGCTCTATAGAGCAGGGGTTCCCAACCTTTGTCGCCCAGTGTACCCCCTGTCATGGACGTTTCTGAAATACCGCCTGCTAATTAATTTAATTAAAGCCACAGCGCTAAAGATCCAAGCCCTCATCTCTAGCGCAAAACAGCAGCAGCTGATAACCAACAGCCTCTTGCATACCCCCGCCTGATGGTCCGCGTATACCACAGGTTGGGAACGCCTGCTATAGATTATTCTAGGTGTGAGTGAAGTGCCACTGCTGCCATGAGGACTGTGTGGCACTGCTTTGTATGGCCCAACCCCACCAGACATGGATATTTCTGGGGAAGTAAGGTGTAGTTGAATGGCAGCCCAGATCCTGCCCTTCAAACAAGGTGCAATTTGGGCAATGAACAAAGAAAGTCACAAACTGAAGGAGAGATAAGAAGAAGCCTTTCCCTTGCTGCAGGAACAACTGTGGTCAAGCCACCCATTGCCACACATAGCAGCTGTTCCTGGAGTCAGCGGCACTTGCCCAAACCTGTTGAAAAGCCCTGCTCTGTGATGTTGGGCATTTGGAATAAGGAATAGTTCTGCCTGTAAAACGCTGTGGATATAGTATGAATAACACAACCCAACACACATTTGGTGCCTTAAAGGTTAGACCTATTCTTGGGTATACTGTATTTGGGGCACTGATTCCAAATAATGGCATCAGTTTTGCCCTATCAGCTCTAGTTTTGGAGATATGGCATCTCCAAATATATCTATTATATGACATATGCTGATTCAAGCAGCTCCCTCACGAGGAAGCCGACACCATGGCTTCTTCACGAGGAAGCTGCTTGAATCAGCATATAAGGTAGCTATGTCGTATCTCCAAAACTAGAGCTGATAGGGCAAAACTGCCATTTTTGGAATCAGTGCCCCAAATATACCCAGGAATAGGTCTAACTTCTGAAGAACCAGAAAAAAAAATGTTGGGCTATCCTGTTACTAGTACTTCAGATGTCTTCTGTTGTCTGCTAATTTTGCTTTGCCATACTCATGGCAAAAATATGAACCCATGATAATAGATAAGGCTTTAAAATATACATGAATAGGCAATGAACTACTGCACTTTCAGCAACCAGGGTTGGCAAATTGGGGTGTGTAAACACTGCTGAAATGTATACTCCTAGTCTGGCACATTATGCAAAGCAGTGGTGTAGGTTATGTTTTCCCACTGCCCCTCATGTTTAAAAATTAAGTAATATTTTCAAAAGACAGCAGCAGACTGTTACCAGAAATTGAAGTAATATAAACTTACCAAAATAGCTATTAATCACTAGCAGCAGGAATGGAATAAATGGAATCAAAGGAGGCAAGACATGAATTGGTAAACTGAGTAGCTCTCTTAAACACTTTATTGCTCAAACCTGTTTCCTCCTGCGACGGTGGTAAGTGATTAGTCTTGAAACTTTGGCAGGCTCCTTGACTGATGGGAATATTTAGGTTGGTGCAGAGAAATAATCTCCTAGTAAGTGACCATTGTTCTTTCATTTTTATACAAGCTCTTATTTTTATGTTGCTTCTTTGAACCTAAAGTGGATTATGTTGTAGATCTCTTTCAAGCTTTGAACAGTAAATCTGTCATTTTTAAGAAGTGATTCTGCACTGTCCATCTTCATGCTATCCCAAGATGAAGAGTGTTCTGGAAATGGATTATTTCATTGTCCTTTTGAGTAATCAGTATTTGGATTCTGTTTTGTTTTTGCACTGCAGCTTGCCTTGACATTGTCCATTTATCTAAAACCATGTGCTGCACAATAATGGTACATAAAGAAAATAATCTTCAGGCTGGCATGCAAATTTTGTTCAAAGGTTTTCTCTGTTGTCTTTTAGCATGAACTGGCTTCATAGCTTCATGAACTACTAAAAGTGGTAGCTAACTCTGCAGAGCATACTCCTGGTCTGGGCCTGAATATTTTGACTTAGAGACACATTGCTAGCTACTATATTTTCATTTGTGACTGACACTTACACTAGGGTTCTTTGGTATTAACAAAACAATAAGTAAGTTATGCTGATAAAAGGCAATATAAAACCAACATCATAACAATAGTGAACACTCAGAAGTCCTGGGAAACTAAAATTCCCAGGGATCTTTGTACCTGAAACTTCATATTGTTAGGGCACTGAGGTGTAATAAAGATCAGAGGAACAGACCCCCACTTCTCAGCACCCCCCAACTGCTGCTGGGCAGGGTAGGCTGTAGAAGTTAGTCCAAATGACCCATGTTTACTTATGAGCCTAGCCAAAATTTAAAAACTTTTTGGGTGGACCCTAAAACAAAGTTGATATTTCTGAATAAGAGTATCATTTCCAACCCCCCTCCTCAATTCCAAAATTCAGCAACATTAGTTGTTATATGGGTTTGTCCTGTACAATTAACATTGTAAGACATTTCTGAAACTGTCTTGGCCAGATACAATAAAACAATAACGTTTAAAAATCGGATTAAAAGCCATGTAAACATAAAGTATTTTTTTACATGGCTTTTTTAACCCGATTTTTAAACGTTCTAATTAACATTTTATTTCTTTGTTTATTTTATTAACAGTGATGAACAAAACCTGATTATCTCAGTTTGGAACGGACTGGTCTTTTCCAAATCTTTTTTAGAACTCTCAGAGAAAAAAAAAGCTTGGGCTTTTCCAGCTGTTCTGCAAATCCCAGAAAACCCAAAAGTGGAAACTCCTCTGGTCACCATCTCTCTTATTTGCCATTTTCTCTATTTCCCCATTTCATTATTTCCTCAAGCGTTATTTCCTCAAGCAAGAGAAGTGAATGGAAAATAACATATGAACTTATATGGGCAAAAGCTGAAGGTTATTTCCAGTTGTTTTCTCATTCTCTGCAGTGAAGACTTCTGAACATGCACAGAGCCTGCGTTGCTGGCAGGAACTCTGAGAATTCCGAGCCGTGCTATCAGCACGAGGCTTGAGTTTTGGTTGGCTGTTCCGGGAGCACATGGGGGGGGGGGCGGTGAAGCCCCCTTTGAATAATCTAAAGGGGAAGTGTGGGCGGAGCTAGGGGGTTATATGCTGGCTCCCTTCCAGACTCCTTCCCGTTTCTCTGGAGCCCACGATCTCCATCTCCCAGCTGCCCTCCGGCGCGGGGGCTTCTGGGGGGGGGCATGGCTGGGATCACGTGAGCTGCCCTAGATGCCCTCCGGCTCAGGGTGGTACAGCGGTTCCTGCTGGCCCCTTAGGGGTTGACGGGGATGAGCCGGCCTGCTTAGTGAAGAGGCGGTGGCTTGGAGTCAGGGTTGTAACTCCGCCCGGGCAGTCCTTAGGATGTGTGCCCCCACTTCAGCGCTTCTCACATTCGTGTGCAACACCCTGACCCCAGCCTGTAGATCTCCTATTTCTCTCTTCTCTGTATTTTCAATAAAGTGGCCCTTTTCATCCATATCTCGACTCATGTGTCTATTGGAGCGTGCTAGAGCAATAGTTATGTGTAGTCAAGCTTTGCCTGTTGAAAATTCTGAAGGCTCCTCTAGAGGCTCCAGATAGAGAAAGCTGGAGGGGGGGGGCATAGGCAAGCATGCAGGAAACAGAAGCTGCTGGTGGCTTTTCCGTGCATTGTATATCATTGCTTCGGCTTAGCAAGTAATTTTCACTGTGCCTTCCACTCCCAGCTTCTAGAGAGAAATTAGTTTCTAAGAAGAGAAATAACAAGAGACAAACCGTGGAAGGACAGAGAAAATATATTTCTTTTACAGAAAAAAAATCACCAATGTGTGTGATTTGTGGCCTTTTCAGTTTTCTCTTCCTATTGGTGGAAGAGACTTCAGAATTATCAACAATAAGCAGAATTCTCACATGGTGAGCCTGCTTTGACATAATGACAATGCTTAATTATGGGGGAAAATAGGGGGACCTTAATGAAATCCACAAACCTAAATTTCTATCCCAGTTTTAGCCAAATTATGCGCTCTGTAACCTTCTAAAAACAGTAGCTAAGGGGGCCATCACAAAAGCTGAGGAGGCCAGGCCTCCGTTTTGGCCCACTTGTAATTCAAGCATTACACACCCAAGAGACTCAAGTCTTGTGCTGGATTTATTTCCCACATAGAAGGTATACATAAGTGAAGAGTTCTTTACAGGCAGAGTTTTGCAGTAGTTCTAACTGGTCGTTATGCCACACCAGCAGCTTAATAATAAGTGGCCAAATTAACCTTTCACCACCAGGTCTTCCCCCAGGGACAGGCCCTCGGACTTAGCTTCACCTGATCCCAACAGGGTGGGAGCCTTGGCACAGACCAGGGCACAATTCTAAATGGGGTATTCAACCCAGCCATGAACTCTTCCCTGTCCTTCTTCCTCTCCTTTCTACTTTGTCAGCTCCTGGGTACCTTTCTGCTCTTTTCTGTGAGGTTCCTCTGACCCGTTCACTTTGGTACTTCTTCCTTTCCCCCTGCATCTTCCCTGCACCATGGGGATCTGCTTGCCCTTCTTCACCTTCTCCATGTTGCCCTTCTCATCCAGTCTTACTTTTCTCTCTCCTCCCCATTGTCTTCACATCTGCTTGTCTCAATGTCTCCAGTCCCTCTATTTTCTCTCATGCTTCTTCCCCTTTCTTCCTCTCTGCTACCTACCCTGCCCCTACCATTTAAACCTTCTTGCCACCACACCCTCTCACATTCTTCCAAATCGCCATCACCATTGGTGCTTTGCCTTCCCAGGTCACTCGGCGATGATGTCATTGCTGGACATGCTGTCAGGAAGCCATAGACCCACCCAGGTGCTGACAGTACTCGTCTCATCCAATGGCTATATGCTATTCAAATGTAATTTCAGGGAAACAACATGCATTTCTAGGGGAATCCCCTCCAAAAGGGGAATTCAAAGGGGATTTGAATCCCCTTTCCGTTCTGGGGCCTCCCGTTCTCGCTGCACCACTGGTTACACCGGTGGCATAGGTTGGATAGGATTGAGCAGAGCTCAGCCGGTGGCATAAATTGGATAGGATTGCGCCCTAAGATATTTATGCACTGCTTAAAAAAAAAAATCTTTCCACTTCCATCACCCTCTATTTGCTTGCTTGTTTCTATAAATTAAGGAATATGATTGCACAATATGTAACGAAGTCCCTTTAAACATAAACAAATGTACATTAGATTTCTAGCAAGTGAAACTATTTCACAGTGATAGAGTAGTCCCAGCTAGTTTTAATGGCTATTTCAATAGTATCATGTTAGCAAGATACTCCTTAATGAGATACATGCTTTGGATATAGATATGCATTAGGCAAGGCTGACCATCTGTTATGTGATGGGAAAAGAATAATAGCAATAAATTTCACTTCGTTAACACAGACTGAAGCATGTGTCCACCCATTACTTATGAACTATTTATGTTTTACAGTGTAGATATCTTTTCTTAATATGATAAAATAATGCAACTGTGTTTTAATAGTCCCAAAAGGTTAATCTTAATTCACATGACTGTCTGAGGGATGCCTGTTCTTGGAGCTTCCAGTAGGTGGTTCCCTTCACATTCAAAGGCTTACTCTGAACATTTCCCGGTCAATAATTATCGATGCTGTCAGATAGTTGATCTGACTGACATTAAGAATGTATGCATACAGTACATGATTAAATGCCATTCTCTGTCAAAGAATACTAGAATCCCAACCACAACTAATGGACTATTCTTTAGATATTTTTTTTTCATTTTTATTATAAATTGCAAAGATCAGTTATAGCAATTATAGTAAAACATGAGCATACACAAAATTATCAGGCTGCACAGTGGTCCCTCCTTATTAGTGGGAGTTTGGTTCCAGAAACCCCTGCAGATAAAGAATTTCACGGATGCTGGAGTCCCACTAGAAATCAATAAAAAGAACCCTCCATATCATTGGTCTGCAGAGCACTGCTGGCTATAGTCCTATGCGGCAGTATCTGGCGCTCCTGGAAGCTGCTTCCAGACACACCGAGGCCCGTGACCTGTTCTGTTCGCCCTGTCTTGTCCCAGAATGCATTGCGGACACATTTGACCACCAACGGAGTGGTAACACCAGATACTGCCCTACACAATACATGGATGGTGAGATTGTCCCCTTGGCGCAGCTCTAAGAAACCCTGTGTTGGGTTTTCAAGCCCAGGATGGGGGTTGGGATTCAGCTTCCTCCGCTGAGCCTGCCGCCCTCCTTCTCGCCCCGAAATGCCACCTCCCCGTCAGCTGGTGGAGAGCTTACCTGCCTCCGGTGGGTGCAGCTCCATCCCCTGTGGAGGCCTGCTGGCGCTGGCCTGCACGGTGGTGAGACAGACCTCTGCGCTATTGCAACGTGCTTTATGGCACATTTGCGACAGAGCGGACCCCGTCCCGCCGGCAAAGGCTGGTATAGAATTGGGTTCCCATTGGTGACCAGGCAACTTATGGGGAGGCAAGTAAAAATGATTTTTACTTATCTCTCCCAGGCAATCTGGTTACCCCTCATTGCATACAGTGAGCACTCCATTGGCACCTCTACATCGCTCAGGCTGGTGGGGGACAGGATCAGGCTGTTAGTCTTTAAGACACCACAAGTCTCTTTGTTGTTTTATATACCAAATTGAAATTATATGTTATAGCCACTACTTTACATATTATCTGGTTAGGGCTTTACGATTTGAGACCTGAAAGATATTAAGGAGTGAGCAGTCATTTCCATAAGACAACCCCTGGGCATGGCATTAACTGTACTGATTAGATATTTACTAATCTTTGCCACTAAAATTTTGTTAAGAAAATATATTCTTAAGACACTTTTTGCATATTGAAAAAACATTACCTTTATCTTTATAGAACTGGCACCAAGCCAGCGTGTCTCTTGCTTTACCAAAACGCTATAAGCAGCATACTGCTTATAGCAACAAAGCAGGCAAGCATCCTGAATGCTACAGAGGCTCCATTAACAGGAAGTTTCTCTAGCATTCAGGATGCTTGCCTACTTCGTAGCTGTAAGCAACATGCTGCTTATGGCATTTTGGTAAAGCAAGATGTGCGCTGGATTGGCTCCAGCTCTATAAAATAAAGGTAATGGGCACGGGATGGTCACAGGGGATAGCGTTCCCCCTTATATGTGGTTTCCAGTATCTGCAGGGGGGGCCAGGAACCTATCCGCCGCGAATACCGTGACCCTACTGTATTAAACTTTTGCCATATATTTAATAGGCATAGATACAGTTATAGCACTTCTAAATATCCTGTTGAACTTAAGTGTAGATTTTTCATTGTTCTTTCTCCAGAATGTTAGAAGATGACCTCAAGGTGAGCAGTGATGAAGAGGAAAATGACCAGGTGAGAAGTCTATAGTTTGTATATATGTGCATGGTGTAATGCTACAGAAATACTGTATTAAAGTATGATTGTGATCACTCACTTAAAAAAATCACAAAGGTAAGTACATGATTCACTGTATAGAGTTGTAGCTCTTGACTGCAGGCTTATTCCTACATCACAGTTGTTCTTTTTTGTACATGACCTACTAAGGGCCAAACTCTACGTTTTGACAAACATGTGTTTGTCCTTGTTTTTTTCTTCTTTTGTGCTAAAAAGGACCGGGGGTGGTGTTGAAATGCTGCAAAATGGCATCAGGGGTAGTAGGGATTTAGCTCTTAGGTCTTGGCATAGTTTGTATCCTGATTTCCCCCCCCCCCTAGTTATTTACATTTTTTTTTAAGTTTCCATTGGCTTTCAGTGGAACATTTTTAAAAAAAATGAACAGCACCATCCTATACATGTTTACTCAGAAGTAAGTCCCATTGCATTCATTGGATAATTGTGTATAGGAAAAGTGTGTATAGGAACCCAGAAAAGTGTGTATAGGATTTCAGCCTAAATTATTATTATTTATATAATGCTGTTCAACAAAAAAAAAATCATAAAGCGGGTTTCATAGCAAAATAAATAAGAGACTCATAAACTAAAAGAGATGCAGAAGAAACACCAGCAAACAGATACTATGCTGCAGTGAATATTATACTGTATTATATTAAGAAGATGTATATACCGCTTTTCAACAGAGTAGCTCACAAAGTGGTTTACATAGAAATAAATAAATAAATGGTTCCCTGAAAAAAAAAATACAGAAGAGATGCAATACTAGAAAAGATGCAATGCTCGGGTGAAGAGGGACAGTTGCTCTCCCCCTGCTAAATATAAGAGGACCACTGCTTTAAAAAGTACCACTTTGCCCAGCTAGTAGGGGCAGAGAGGAACACAGGGGGCACATAATTAGAATACACACTTTGATAGGCTATAAGAGCTATATCCCCCCCTACCCTTCTTCCATGGTTTTGTGGCATTTTGTATTCCCCCATGCATGCTGTTTCAAAAAGAAGGAGGAGGAGGAGGAGGACTAAACTCATGCGTCTGTTGTAACATGTATTTTTGGCCCCAATCCTTGAATAAATGCTACTTAACATGTACCAACACACTTCCACTGAAAACAGTGACATCAGCGTGTCAGAAGGAACCCCATGGATTATTCTCAGTAGTCTTGAGATTACTGTCAAGACTTGGCAAAAGTAACTGGCAAGAAATTGGGTCTTCATTTGAACTAAATGAACTAGCTCACCAGCATTCAGCCCTGGCATCTGTTTCAAATGCCAGGGCTTAACCTGGAACATGTGAAGAAATAATGAATTAAATTTTTCAGAGTGCATTTCCTTTAGTGAATACCGGTAAATAGTCTCCTCATATCAAAGATTAAGGGAACATCTTCCAGATAAGAGGATGTTGTTTCCACATAGACTTAAGTCCAAGCATATCTTTTCCCAGAAATTAAACACTTCAAGATGTCACATGTGAGTAACTGTAAGCAAGATCATGGAATTTTAAAAAACGAATACAGGAAGGAAGACTAGCATTCCTGCAAGAGTATGAAATATATGGTAGCAAAAGGTTTCAAAAATCAACATTGAATTAACTGCTGAAGATGCAGAAACAGATGGAAGAAAGTGAAGTTGAACTGATCATATATTAAGAAGCCTGCTGTAATTACATTATCCACACACATTAGACAGACCCTTAATTTTAATTACATAAATGTATTTTCCTCCTTTAATTAGCATCATTTATCCATTTTAAAATTATAGTTTTAATTTTACAGGCAGTGATCAGACGATCTAATGTGTGGAAAGAAATTTTCCTGGTTGCGTATTTAATTTCGCCAACACTGAGAAGAAGCCTTACCTTTTTAATCCCAATCAATATCTGAAGAGTGCACAATTAGCAGACCGCTGGGTAGTTAACATAAATCTACAAGTTAAAAAGATCCAATTCCCTTTGATTTATAATGCATAAAGTAATAATTTTATCATCATCTCTTTTGGAAAATGTCTGAAGCTTTGTGTCATGGAGATGTCAAAACCGTTCTCAAGATTGTTCAGAGTGCTAAATTGTGGTGATTATTGCCTTTTGGTTCCCCGAAGTGTGGAGTAGCACATGAAACATTCACATTATAATTCTCTGTTCTTCAGTATAGAGGTCATTGGACAGTTTAAATCAGTCTTAGGTGTATTATTATGCACTGATTTCTGACTCTTCCAATATCATTCCTCCCTTCCTCCATTCTTCTTTTCTTTTTTGTCCTTTTAGAATAGAAAACATTTATAGCAGAATGTAGAACCTTTAAAGGAAGGAATAAATCTTTGGTCAGTTGTGTAATTCATGTCAATCAATGGAAAAATAATTTGACTGACTAGTTTTCCTATGTGGAAAAATAATCTAACTTATTTTTACAACTCCAGTCTTGTAGCAGTTTTTTTTTCCTCTTTAGGATCAGGTTGGTTGCCATCAAGGTTTTGTGGTTGTGAAAATTTATTGCCCACAGAGTCAATCAATCTGTATTCAGCAGCTTAGTCTGAATAAATAGAGCCATTGTGCTTGTCTGGAATATGTAACCAAAGTTCATCCAGTCTGTTTGCCTCTTACATCTCCTGAGATTCATAAAAGGCAACACCCTGGTATGTACTCTTGGTCTCTGCCAAAGAAATTGTGAAATTGTATAAATAGAAGCTAAGGAAGCAACCAGAACCCATCCTGAGATACAAGATTCTAAAATGGAACTCCAACTGTAATTGAAAGAAAAAAAAGAACTGTGCTTTAGTACTTTGCAGCTGATAATGCAGAGAAGTGTATGTTCAAATGTGGCGATGCCTGCATATGGATCTACAAACAAATCTCTGATGCTGACCTCATTCAGACAATCACCTAAATCATGGCTGAGATCATCATGAATGTGCCTATCTGAGCTTTGGGTTCATGCACTTCTCCTCTCCTCTTTCTTGAGAGAAGGAAGTTGAAGACTTTTTGAACTAACCACAGATTCTGGTTATGTTCAGACTTGGGGAACTGTGGTTTGTTCTCATTGTGGTTCATTAAACCCTCAACAATTCTCATTTTTAAGTTACTTGTTTCTGGGGTACATTTTCTACCCCATATGCATATGTGTGTTCGTTTATAAAGCTATAACTTTAAGATTAAAAACAAGGTTTACAGCCCAACCCTGTATCCTATCCTGGTCCTGTCCCCTTCCCTGGAGCTCGTGTACGTTCGAGCCGTCCGTGTAAGACCGTGCTGGGCCTGGAGAGGGCTTTGGATATTGGTGTATCTCACTAACTATCGATATCCCTGCCCTCTCCTGGTCCGGCCTACGGTCACCCTCCCTCACCACCCAGTCCGCCCTCCCCCCGCCCCTGCCCCGGCCGGTGTAGGCCTTACCTGCTCCGGTGGGCGCAGGACCGGGTAGGATCTGGGGTAAAGGCCACTGGCCGCTGTGCCGGCAGTCCCGTGAAAGTGCTTTACGGCACTTTCACG
The DNA here is from genome assembly GCA_026170595.1 of Plestiodon gilberti rubricaudatus. Lineage (NCBI taxonomy): Eukaryota > Metazoa > Chordata > Lepidosauria > Squamata > Scincidae > Plestiodon > Plestiodon gilberti. The sequence goes on from JANXHW010000003.1 coordinate 145,747,485, forward strand.
ACACTCTGTGCCAGTACGCTCCCCCAGCGCAGGCCTACACTGGATTGCACTGTTAAAGACCTGAGAACAACAGAAAATATGTTCAAAATGCAATTAGGCATTTTTCAGCCTCAAATTTTTTCAACCCTCCCCCTCCACCAATGCAGATGCACCAATGGATACCAATAAAAACATTGCATCCTGTAGCAAGGGGCAATCATGCAGGTCTCCACATGGCAAGGGAACTTTCATTCCCTTACCTTGGGACAAGCTTCCACTGCCTGAATATACCTCCTTGGGTATGCACATCAATTTTGCCAGCACAGCACCAAGGAGAGTAAGGGGAAGGGAAGAGGAGAAGGAATGGGGGTAGAATTCTAGCGCACCCTGGTGCCAATGGTATCCATCCCTCCCCTACCATTCCACATCATCCCACCCCCTCCCCACACAGACACTCCCCCATTCCTCCCACCCCCACGCTGACTTCTGTGCTCCCACAGGTAGGTAATACCGGCTACCTGCAGTGCCACCATATGGACATTTACAACAGCTGAATCCCTGTTCCACTGTCATAACTGCTAGTTAGGATTGGACTATCTATTTGAAAACCAACACGACTTTGAGAAAATAAAATGATTGCCTCTTTCACTTACATTGTGGAATATATTTTTTAACACAAGAACATATCTTTATAATTTATTTCTGTGCACTGAGTTCTTTTATGTTCTTTAATTCGCAACCTGGTCATGCCTAAGATGCGGCAACCAGCCTAAAGGGCCAGCCACTGCATCCTAGGCCCAATGCAGCCTGCATTGGTGTGGCCCGGGCAGGGAAGGGGATGTTCGTCCCCTTTTCCTGGTGTAAGTGGCACAGGCCCCCAATGGGCCTCCTTGGATGTGGAGCTACCATACGTCCTGGGAGGCTGTGTAAGGCCGGCCCAGGCTGCAAAGGGGCTCAGGATATCGGCACAACTCAGCGCCGATATCCCCACCCTTTCTCAGTCCAGGCCAGCCAATAGCTCCCTCCAGAGAGGGAGCTCCAGTTACCAGAGATAACATTTTACATGTTACTGATGCGGCATGATAACTTCCCCCAAAATGGCTTCCCACCGTTAATGGTCCACATTGCACCATTTGCAAAGTCAGACATCATGGGTCACCTGAAGCATGTGGTTGCTTCTCACATTGGTGCCAACAGCCTCAATTAGAAATACAGTAATGATGGGTAATGGTGGGAAGTGACTATGCGATCCGGATGACCCACATGTAAACACTGCTGACCAGATGTGAAGCCTGGCCATGGAGAAGTTGTTTTTCAGCAGCAACCACATCATATTCATAGTATATGAACTGTATATGAAGTATACATTAATATATTATTATATATTATAATATATATTATAATATATAATATATTAATAGTTAACATAGGGCGCAATCCTGATCTAACTTTGGCCGGCAGAACAAGCGTTCCACCAGCCGAAGATGTTGCAAATGTGCTGTAAGGCACATTTGTGACGACTCACGAGCAGGGAAGGCCGGTGCAAGGCTTCGCCACCCGGACCATCTCCACCCGCCGCCAGACTCAGGTAAGGATCCAGCGGAGGGGGGGCGGTTCGGGAGCAAATGGCAGGGGCCAATAGGCCCAGTCGCTTGGGGAGGGGGAGGGGATCGACCTCGGCTGTATCCTGACCCCAGCCAATTGGCTGAGCCGTTACACAGCCTCCTCCGACTTCCGCCAGCAAAATAGCAGATCCTGGCAGAGGTCAGGATCCAGATCCTTACAATAGGATTGGGCTCATAGAAGCATAAAGATATTATATTAATATAGAAGCATATGTCAGCATAGTTATTATATTAACATAGAAACATGTTATATTATATATTATAATATATTAACATAGAAGCATAAAGAAAACAGCATAATATACAGCAAGTCCTCACTTAAAGTTGTTGATGGGTTGGAAACTGCGACTTTAAGCGAAACGACTTACAATAAAATCAATTTAAGCATAGGCTAATTGATAAACATAAACGTTCCTATGGCATTTTCCCATCAACTTTAAAACGAAACGACTTTAAACGAAACGACTTTAAGTGAGGACTTGCTGTAGTACCAAACATACTGAAATAATGTGGAATACGTTTCAAGTATGACAGAGATGTTGAAGGTGTTATTAAAGCAAAACCATGTCTTTGTCTCTAAATAGTATAACAAAAATATTGCAGGAAATACTGAACTTACTCAATCGCCTAAACCTTAGCCTTCCCTAAGGATATATCATCTAATATGACTTCCAAGCAAAAGTATTTGAAATCTCAACATTGCAGATCCAGATTAGCTGTGACAGCTTTCATTAATAGAGTCTTAGTTGCAATGCATCTAAAATTGGCTAACAAGATTTGAATAGAAGATGAAGTTTAATGATCGCATTTAATGATCTCAGCAACCACTGCCCTTTGCAGCAGATTGTAATTAAGCCTCCTTGTATGGCTATTACTCTATACTCACGTCTCCAAAGAAAGAGAGCAAATATAAGTTGTGGTGGTGTGTGTGTGTGTGTGTGTGTGTGTGTGTGTGTGTGTGTGTGTGTGTGTGTGTGTGTGTAACACAAAGAGCCTTGATTTGAATGTGCTTAATTGATCGTGTATATCCCACAATAATGACATTGAAAATTCTATGCTTATCATAAATTATGCAAACTAAGCACTTGAATAGTGATGGAAAGAAGAGGAAATACATGAGACAGGAGAGAAAATAGGGCAGTCCACCAAATGCTGTTGTTGCACAAATTCCATTCACCTGTACAAGGCCTAATGAAAAGAGCAGTGGTTGCCTGATAATGTTGCTTGGTATATTGCACCAAGAAACACTGGCATCACTAGGACGTGCGTCACCCCAAGGCGGGGTGGCGCGCGTCACCCTAGTGACGCCCCCGAGTTCCTCCCCTATAAAACCTTTGGGGGCGATTTTTTTGGGGGGCGACCCTGCTGCACCCTGCTGCGGGTGCCCCCCGCCACTTCGCGTCGCCCTCCGGACGCTCTGAGGCCGGCCTCGGAGCCGGCCTCAGAGCGTCCGGCCCTCCAATGAATCAATACGGGTACTTTTACTTGTTTCGCGCATGCGCAGACCGGTTTTGTCTCTGCGCATGCGCGAAAACAGTAAAATATCAGTATTGACGCGTTGGGCCTTCAGAAGGCCCTGGAGCGCCGGCCGGGCCGGACGCTCCGAGGCCGGCTCCCAGGCCAGCCTCGGAGCGTCCGGAGGGCGACGGAGGTGACGCTCGCGGGGGGTGCGCGCGTCACCCCGTAGCGGCCCGCTCCCGTCGCCTCACGGGAGCGACGCCATTGCCAAGAAATAAGGCAGTAGATAGGGATGTGGGAGCAAAGAAATTGCTGTGTGCAGCATAGAAAATGACCTTCTATCATGACTGGATGGTCTGCACAGACTGAGCCCTCTCTTTTCAGGGACATCTCTTCTAGCAGGTATGTCCAAGTTTTCTCTGTAACAAGAGAACAGTGGTGGCCGGTCTTTCTGGAGGCATGCCACAAATCAAGTTCAAAGAATGGGACAGTTCCACTATACCGTGAACTACTGGTACGTGAACTTCCTCCACCTCTCTGCTTTGGTGGTGCTTGCCTGTAGTGCGCTGAGCAGTGGGCAGCAGTACAGGACAAGATAATGAGGTAGGTGGGAGTGCAGGCTGGCCCTAAACTGTAGCCAGGCCCATGGCGCCTCCTGCTCCTGTCCATGTATGTCACAGTCTGTGCCTCTGCATTAGTGGTTGCCCACCATGGGGGCTAGAAAGTACTTCGTTATCAATTAAAATGGAATGTCTTATTCTTCCAGATCCTGCCAAGTCAAATGCAAAAGATGTTCATAGTATCCATAACTATGGCTGTGGCTAGGTTATGGCTACAGCAGAACCTGTCTACTATTATATTTACATAATCCTTTAGTCAAGACCAGGGTAATGTTCCGTGTCTAGAGATAACCTTCTCTTTGTTGCTCTGTCCTGGCTCAAGCCCCAACCCAGGGAAATGATTTTAGATATCTTGATAGCAGTTTCTCCCTCCCTCAGATACTATTGAGATAAGTTAAAACAACAATATTTATTCAAAATTATCAAACAAAAAGCACCACCACAACAATAATAATATCCAAAAATCTTGTCCAAAACTTTTGCTGGCTTACATTCGAGCCGGCTGTGTAACACTGGCCAGGCCCAGGAAAGGGGATAGGATTCAGCAGAGCACACCGTCCCGATCCCTCCCCCCTCCTGGGCCCAGCGGGCCAATACATCCCCCAGAACGTCCCCTCCCAGCCTTCCCCCACCCCTCTACCACACCGTGGGGATTCACCTCTCCATCATGGCGCTCCACCGCTCTGCGGCACCAGCAGAGCAATGCAAGCCTCTCTGCCGGTGCCTTTTACTCATCGGGTGCTGCAAATGTGCTTTCCAGCACATTTACAAAACCTTAGACCAGCAGAGCGATTGCTTGACCAGTCTAAAAGTAGACAGGATTGCACTGTAAATCACTCACTGACACCTGTCCTAGAACAAAGTCTCTTCTTACTGTTCAAAAGCATTAGCAATATTGCCAAATTGTAAACTTCGTTTAAAAGCCTGCAGATTCAACAGTAAATCCAGCATATAATATGTGGCCTCTATATTAAAACTTTGAGCCTTCCGTAACTGTGGTAGAACACAGGGGATCTCTGCCTCAGCAGTTCCTTTCAGCTTGTTCTACTCACAGCTGAACCCTAATTACGTTGAAGCAGCTTACTATTCAGTCCTAATTACAATGAAGGCATTTAATTTCCTCTTTGATTTCCTTTAACCAACATATTACCCTTTGTGACACTTTTTGGTAATTTATTTTACAGACACAGAAACCTAAATACCTGTGCATTATACAGCCCCCCCCCCGGTATCCACGGGGATCCATTCCAGGCCCACTTCAGATACTGGAGAACCGTGGATAGGGGCGAACACCCCCTCCACAGCCCCCCATGCCCCCCACCGGCCATTAGTTTACCTTAGGAGATGGTCTTTGTCTTCCTTTCAACAAACGCTATAACCATCAGCATGCTGTTTATAGTATAGACGCCGACTGAGTGCTGGAGAGTCTCAGCTGAAGACCAGGAAGCAGTTCCAGTTCCTGCTTCCTGTTCTTTGGCTGAGCCTCTCTAGCACTCAGTCGGCGTCTGTGCTATAAGCAGCATGCTGCTGCTTATAGTTTTCGTTGAAAGGAAGACACAGAACATCTCCAAAGGTAAACTAATGGCTGGAGGGGCTCCGGGGGGGGGCCCTCCCACTATCAGTGGATAAGTGAATCCGTGGATACGTCCCTCCCCCATATTCTTTATGTTGCAATAAACAGGGGCGTAACCGCCCCCCTTGGCACCCGGAGCACCGGGGGGTAGGCGCCCCTATAATTAAATAAAACGCTCCGGAGGGGGGGCGCACTCCGGGAGGGAGGAGCAGAACTAGAACCTTTCTTGGATGAGTAATAGTTTGAAGGGAAATCAATAGACTTCATATTGTTCGGATCTGTATCCACTAATGTTTTGTGTTTGGGGAGAGTAGCAATGAAAAAGATCCTGTATCTTGTCATGAATGGCAACTGAGGAGCTACTGGAGTTGGGCAGATCAACCAAAATTCTTTTCCGGATTTTTCAAACCACCAGTGCAGTTTTTCTCTGCTGCTTCTAGCACAGCAGTATACAGTAAAAACTAATTTGGACAAGATCTCAAGCCTTGCTTAAGTACAATGACAATGTTATTGAAAATAACTATTGATTTCAAATAAAGATACTGAACGATAAGCTGCTATAAACTGAGATTCAAAGAACTAGTTTTAGGTCAAATATTTGGCTCCATCACTCCTTATTTCTAATTCTTAAAAAATAGAAAATAAAGCAAGCAAGTAATACTTTTCTTCTGGTGTTTGGGCAGCCCAGTGTGTTGTTTGTCCTTATTAGCTGGAAAACAGATTTTGCTATAGTAGCTATGGCAACAGCCAAAAACTTTGCAAATCCCATTTGATTTTGTTTGTTTGTTTGTTTGTTTACAAAAAACTTTACTAAAGAAGGAAAGTAGTGCAGAGTTGCTTCACTATTCCTGCTTCCCAGAGCAATAAACAGAGTATATGATGCTTTATAAAGATCCTCCCCCAAGTGAGCCCCATTACTAATATCTGCTGTACTAGCTCTGGGGCCAGGTCTCTGTGGGGTGTAAAGGTCCTGACATCATGCTCATAATAGGACCCTTAGGGTGATTAACTCATGAACTGTTGCCTCAATGCAGAGCCCCAAGAGATCAGATGGTTAAAGGCCTCTCTGGCAATAATTCTCAAAACAGTTATCCTGGTTCCCTATAAGTTGAACCAAAGTGTAATTCCTTCCTTCCTTCCTTCCTTCCTTCCTTCCTTCCTTCCTTCCTTCCTTCCTTCCTTCCTTCCTTCCTTCCAGGGATAGTGAAGAAAATTTAATACATTCTCAATGGGTTTTTTTCTTGATGGATAATGTCTTGTCCTTGATAATGCTAATAATGTAAAATAAAATGCAAATTACATAGCACAATCAAAATCAAACTGTTAAAAATAGTGAAGCAGTTAATGGATGGTTCTAAGTGCCACTCTTTTACTTACATTGGTATTACAGGACATGCTAGCATAATGGAATGCAGAAAGCCACCTCTTTCATCTCAATGGTAGAACATGCTCCTCTCATGGAACACACACACACACACACACACACACACACACACACACACACACACACTCCTTGAATGTAGCATGTTCTAGTAAAGGTAAAGGTATCCCTTGACAATTAAGTCCAGTCGTGTCAGACTCTAGGGAGTGGTGCTCATCTCTGTTTCAAAGCCGAAGAGCCAGCGCTGTCCGAAGACATTTCCATGGTCATGTGGCCGGCATGACTCAACACCGAGGTGCATGGAACGCTGTTACCGTCCCGCTAACGCTATACCTATTAATCTACTTGCAATTTCTTGCTTTCGGACTGCTAGGTTGGCAGGAGCCGTCGCACGGATTCGAACTGCCGACCTTTCGATTGACAGCTCATGGTTCAGTGGTTTTGGGCAACGCAAGATATATATAAAGTAAATAAAGAATAGTTAGAACAGTAGCTCATACTAGGCACTCTACTTATGTATAAATTGTCATACTTGAGCTATTGAGTCTCTGAGTATATATAGTATAACTTAGATCTGTCATGTTTTACTAGTTTTGTTTTTCAGTATTACATCTTCATTCCAAAAACTGTGGAGGTCACAAATAAATTGGTATAAAAACAAAATGAGAGCAAGAGGTAATAAGAGAAAGCTATCAACACATGATGCTCGCAATATGCTTCAACCTGTGTAATCTCTCCATGTGAACGTCAGGGCAAGCCAGTGCCAAAAGTGCTTTGCCATCTGCCAACATGATTGATAATGTATACCCAAACAAGATATACATTAAGCCAACTAGAGATGGCGTCTTAAACCTCTAGAGTAGGAAAAGGTCAGTAGGTCTCCTCCCTTCTCGTGGTTCAGCTGTTTTCTTTTTTTTTTTTCTCTCCCTTCCTCCTTGCCTCTCCCTGAGAGAGGACTGGGGCCACACATTCTGTTGAAGATAAGGGTTCTTCCGCTTCCTGACTACATCCTGAGAAGGCTCCAATGCTTGTGATCTCTAAAACAAAACTGTTGCAAACTACTACCAAGCATATACCAAAGCACCCTATGCCAGGGGAGGATAGGATTGGCTATTAGGATATAGTCCGCAGTGTGTGTATTTATGGTAGAATGAAGTGATGGTGCACCACCCCAGCCCAGTGAAGGTCCAAATTCGCTCAGGATTAAGGTATATTTAATTGAAACTGATGGCAGCAGATCATTCTACTTTTCTCCTGTGCTCAATTATATTAGTACTGTTTTATTTTTATATATCCATTACCTGTAGGGTTGCCGTCTCTCTCTGACTGAAGCCATTCCTGGACTGAATCCATACCTTGGATGTGGAGTGGGCGGCACACCCGCCCCGCTGCCCCGCATCCAAGGCAGAAAGGGCCCAGACCAGCACAGTTGGAGTGCACCTCAGGAGGGGGCATTCGTCCCCTTCCCCTGGGTAGAGCCCCAGCTGCGGTAATGGGTCTCTTCAAATGTCCGCCAGGTATATTATTGCCAGCGGACATTCAGGAGGCCCGTGTAAGGCAGAACAGGCCCGGGAACGGGAATAGGATTCGGCAGAGGCCTCTTCTGCCGAACCCTCCCCTTCCTGGGCCTGTTCCGCCAATCCCCCCTCCCGGAACACCCCTCCCACCCTCCCTATACTCCTCCCCCAACCAGCAAAGACCTACCTGGTCACGTTGGCGGGGCTTTGGGACTTGGGGTGGGTAGACCAGCATCGGCCTCAGCGCCGGAGCAGCCTACTCTCGGGGTGACACAAATGTGTCTTTATGGCACGTTTGTAACAATCTAGAGCAGCAGAATGGGCATTCTGCCACTCAGCATGCTGCATGTAGACTGGATTGGGCTGATAATAACGTAACGTTGGACATTCCTGGAGGCCCTGTTAAAATCCCCAGGCTTGCTTTCAGTAGGCACCTGGAGATTGGTGCTGATTCCTGGAGACTCCAGGCCAATCCTGGAGGGCTGAGCACCCTAATTATCTGTGATATCAATTATTTATGATACTTTGCAGACAATAGTTTTAATATAATCTGAAATGTTTCCTAGTTTTACAGGTAGTTTTACTTATTACCTATGTAGATAATATATCTGTTCTTTTTCGTGAGTGAGCTCAATTTTTAAAAGTGCACACATGACAGATTTAAGGCCACATCATTCTCCATTTAGCCAAGAAGAGCTGAGATATAAAATGGAGATATTGCTCATTGGTGATCATTGTACATAAGTGATTGATTTCCACATAATTGCAGGGACTACTCCAGTGTAGTTGGAGTTATGCTAATTAAAACATATCAAAACAAATGTTATGCTAAACATGAGCTTTTAGGAGAGAAGGGGGAGTGGAGGTTGGGACATACTGGAACTGAAGAAAAGAAGGAAGGTTATGACATGGCAGCAATAAGTGAAAAAGATGACAAGGGATAAATAAATAATAAAGTAAATAAGGGGAAGAGGACATCCGTCCCCTTCCCCCAGTGTAAACGCCCCAGTGGGCCTCCTCAGATGCACACCAGCTCTTCAGCTGGCGTGCATCCGGGGAGGCCGTGTAAAGCCAACCTGGCCTGGGAAGGAGCATTGGATATCGGCGCAACCCAGCTAGTCCTGCAGCTAGCACTGTTTGTTGCACAAAGGTAAAAAAATCACAATTTAAAAAACGTTTTAAAGGGTTTTTTAAGTGGACTTGAGCATCCGCGGATCTGCGAATGGTCAAATCCCTGGATGGTGAGACTGCGGATGGCAAGGGACCACGGTATAATACATTTATACTAACCTCCCAGTAATTTATAGGTCTCCTCGGACATATGCCGCCACTTTTGGTGACATATGTCTGAGGAGAGGAAAGGGGTATATGGAGCTTTGGAACAGAGGGGATAGGATCTGGTGTGCGCCATTGCTGCTGGATCCAGCCCCTCCCACCTCCTCCCCACCCCGGTCCCTCCCCACCCAGTTATGCCCCCAGTCCTCCCCACTCCTTCTGCTGCCCTCCCCTCGCCCCCACAGCTGACCTACTGGGTCCAGTGGGTGCAGCAGGGTCCAGCTACGGATCTGCAGTGCTGTCGCCTCTTGCGGCATCGCACACAAAATAGCCACCAACAGTGTGCACCTTCAGCAGCCATTTTATGACAGCAGAAATCACTTCTGCTGTTTTTACCCACTCTGCCCGGCAACCCAATCCTGGATAGAATTGGGCTGCCCGTGACTTTGGGTCAGCCCCTATTGTTGATATATTCCAAGGTTCTTGTGAGAATAAACTGGGAAGAAACAATCATGTACGCTACCCTGAGCTCTTTGAAGAATGCTGGGATAAAAATGTAATAAATAGATATGGCAATTGAAGATCTACTACATTTATAAAAATGTTACACACACTTGGCTTTATCTTAACTGACATCTGTTTAATGATGTGCTTTCTTACACTAATTCTTTATTCCAAAGAGAGATGATGAAATTCCAGAACATATTAGGTTAAGGCCAAGGCTGAGATTGTAGCCAAGATGGTCATCACATTAGGGATATCTAGTTAGTTACTGAAATGAAGCCATCCATGTCAGTATTTACTATGAGGCTCATGTTAGCAAGAGGACCTCAATGAAATGGGAAGCTAGTTCACTGATTAATCATGAATGTCCTATTAAATTTGAGAGACTATGATTTTTATTCCATGAACGACAAGTTAACATACTAGCAAGACACATATTTTTCTATCACATTCAGTAGGCAGCGACTGTGAGTTAAAGTATCAATGGATCATTCATCGGCAGCACGGTCAAAACTTGCCAGCAACATATCACAACAGTGCCTTAGAAACCCAGCAGTAGTTCTTGCACAGTTTGTTAAATGTGCAATTTTGTAGCTACAGATGATTCCAGGAACCCAAATATGTGATGTCTGTTTCTATGGAAGAATGGGAGGAGACTAATGGTAAAGGAGATGGTGGGAAGGAAGGAATTAATTCCTGCAAGGTTTTTCAAAAGATCTTCTGAACAGAATCATTCAGATTTAAAGTGCTGTGCAGTGCTTTAACAGTTTTCTGGCTTTATTGCATACTTAACAAAGTGTTATTACATGTTGTAGATAGGAAATATCCATTTTACTATGGGCTTACTGCTACTTGTTAATGCTTTAAAATTTGAACACGTGACGAGAATGCATGTGGCACATTTTTTAAGTGTTGATTGAGCTCATATTTTAAAAGTCAGAGTATAAAATAAACATCTCTGCCCTTCCTTCCAGCAAGCAGCACAGAGATCTGCTCTCCGGGTTCTATCTGACAGGTACATTTTGTCATTTTTATGAACTATAAATTGCTTTATGAAACGCTGAGCCCTATTTATTGTGGCACATAACTCATAATCGGATTTTGTCCCCAAAGTATCTCTGAACTGGGATGTTAAACATTTTGCATGCTTGGATTTGTCATGCATGCGTGGAGTTTATTGCTGGGGAAAAAAACAGTCTTGCTGTATTTCATATGGAGTATGCAGAATCCCTTGTTGTGGCATGAAATGAGAGATATGAAAATGCATGAATGATGCAGTAAATTCTGAGCTCTAGCATTTGTTTGAGATATATCTAGGCTCATTTCTCAGCAATAAGTACATCATTTAATTCAAGATGCTCTGTTGACTTTTTCGTTTTCCTTAAACTGGGGGAATTCTCTAGGTGTTGTCTTTTTATTTTATAAAACAACATATTTCGTTCCAAATGGCATGAGGATTGTTCTTTTTTCTTTACCATTCTTAGTACTAGCTCAGGCAGCAGTAGGTATGTTCAATAATTACCTGAATTTTGCTCAGTTTTTACTTAGGTAAAACTTCTACTGAAATCTATGAGGTGTTCATTTTCCTGAGTAAGGCATACCTAAATCAGGCTGTAAACTTCTGTGTAGTTTTTACCTTAAAGAACTCTTAAATGAAAGTGGATTGCTTGAATTATAAAGGCAGCCTTCTAATCCATTTTGATTTTATTTTAGGGAATGGGAATGTTGTTGTTGGAAGGTACATTTTATAGCACCTCTTTAAAAAAAAAACAGCCCAGCCTACTAGATTTATATTTATCCACAAATGAGTTACTGTGTCATGCAGGTTGACACAAAGCAAATTTCCCCATGCCTTCTTGGCAGCCATCTCAACCCTTCTGGCCCACACTCCCCCGCCTCCCTGAGAATGAGCAGTAATTGACTTTGTAAGGCAGCTCAGTCAACTGCTTCTCCAGAGCAGAGCCTGCCACTTAGGATGAATTATATGTTGTGCATGGGTGAATAACATATCTTTATGGTCTGAGGCTGAGACCATCAAAACTATCCCACCTCCACTGACAAGCCCTGTTCTGTTTAGACTTTATTTTTCAAAAGGGGGGTGGGGAAATAACCTGTCTTTGCAAACTTATCAGAAGATTAATGCTTTGAGGAATGTTAGCCAGTCTTGGGGAGGGGGTGCTGGGAGACAAAGGTGCACAGCCATAAATATGTGTAATATATAACAGGAAGAAAAGACATTGTCATACCTCAGCCAGGAATATATTGGAGCCTCTGTTGTGGCACCAGTTCCATTTGAACTCTGCTCACATTCGGAGCACTACTACAAAAAGGTAGCTAAAAACATGGGCAGCCCAATTCTGTCTAGGACCACCGCAGCATGCAAAAGTACGCTGCACCGGATCCTATCCAGGATCATGCCTGCCCCAGTGCAGGCAGAGGCCTCCTCTGTAACGTCCCAGTCACCCAAATGCGTCTCCTTAGATGTGTGCCAGCAAAATGGCCGGTGCAAATCTGGGAAGCACGTGTAAGGCCCAACATGCCCGGGAAGAGGGATAGGAGCATGCCACCAATGATCCCTCCCCCTTCCCGGGCCCTGCCACCCAATTCCCCCCTCCTGTTCCATCCCATTCTACCCTCCCCACGCCACCCTGCGCAGTCCTTACCTGCATCCGGTAGCGGCCTGTGTCCAGGGCAGAGCAAGTGACACTGGTCTTGGCACCAGCACTGCTTACTCTCTGGGTGTCGAAAAAGTGCCTTACAGCACATTGCGACACCCAGCGCCAGCAGGTTGATCGTTCTGCCAGTCCTGTCTTAGACAGGATTGCGCTGTAAATCACCACTCATCTAGAGAACCCAAACATCTACACAGAACGTCTGCGTGAGGCCAGAAGTTGGGCACTTGCTACCATTTCTGTACACTGGTGATACCCAGCTCTGTTTCTCTTTGTCTGATCCAGGTTAGCAACAGATTTGAACAAGTGCTTGGAGGCAATTGTGGACTGGTTGTGGGTAAATTAAGTGAAATTCAGAAAAGGCATATTGGTGGGGCTAGCCTAGCTGATCAGGATGAGGAGGTGGGTTGCCTGTTCTGGTTGGGGTCACGTGCAGTTTATATGATAGTGATTGTCACCATTTCACAACTGAGGGCATCTAGTTGAATGGTATCCTTAAAGTGTGTACTTTATCCTTTAGAGGGCCTACTAGAGATAGCTGAGTGGACTGGTGTATGTGTGCATAAATGAAAGGAATGGATGAGATGTGTTTGTGTGTATGAGAGATGTATGGTATGGAGGAATGAGAATAGGTCGATGAATGACAGCATGTATGGCTTGGCTCACTTTCATGAATGATCTGTTCTACATGGGCTTTGAGTTCTCCACTATGAATTCACTAGTTGACTTTCAGACTAGAGACTCTTCAATGTTTTCTAGAATATAAATGCTCAATTCCTTAACAATATGCTGTCTGTATGTGTACTGTAACTATGGCTTGGTATGTTGGCCAGTTGACCTTCTCAAGCTATGTAATTTTTGTTCTTGCTTTGTGACAAAGTTATAGTCTCAGAGCCCAATCCTAACTAAGATTTATGATAGCAGAACAGAGGTTTCTGCTGTCATAAATGGCCATATGGTGGTGCGCTGTGTGTGCTGCTGGTGGCCATTTTGGAACCACTGCCGGAAACAGCAGAGGTATCAGCAGCCCACTGCCACCCACAGAAACACAGGTAAGCTGAGAAGGGGGGGCAGATGGTGGGAGAAACTGTAGGGAGAGGGAGAAACAGAGGAGCGTCTGGGCAGAGAGGGGGCGGGTAGGAGGTGGAATGAAGAGGGAGGAGTGGATCCCAGCAGAATCGGCTTGCACCAGGATCCTATCCCTGTTCCCTCCTCTTCTCCCTCCCTTTCTCTCCTAACTGAGGAGGCCGATTTGGACAGCGGAAGCTTGCCCCAGGGTAAGGGAACAAAAGTTCCTTCACCATGAGGAGACCTTTATGACTCCCCCCCCCCCCACCATAAGATACAGCATGAGCTCTGTTGGCACAGATGTATTGGTCGGGGTGTGTGTGTTAGGCTGATCTGTGGTGACCTGTATATAGACGTGTGGCTGGTGGCATAGAACTTCTCCTTTCCACCCACCCCCTTCAATATATTGATTTTCTGCTGGATACACAAAATTAAGCACACATGATTTTTTAATTTATTTGTGTGTGTTTTTAAAAATTCTGGTCTCCCCTTTTTATCTTTGCAGAACTCCAGGAGACTTACAATATATTTGAAAACACAATTAATACAAAAATGCAATAATGCAAACAGCAGCAACTAAAACAAAATGAGGAGGAATAACAAATAAAGCAAACTCCGGAAGAGCTTGTGTTAAGAACCAGGTCTCATGCAGAACTGTATCAAGAAGGGAGAGAGATATGATACTACACTACGGGGCAGGGAATTCCCCATTTGGGGAGCCAACACTGAGAAGGCCCTCTTGCATGTCACCATCAGAAGTGGCAGGGGGCGTGCAAGATAGCTTCCTTACCTGATCTTACTGGATGAATGGATTCACATCAAGGAAGGTGGATCTTAGGACCCTAAGCTACGTAGAGCTTTAAAAGAAAATACCAGCACCTTGAATCATGCCCAGAAACAAACTGGTAACGAATGCAGTTAAAACAATAATGGCAAGACATGAAAGGATCATCTCACACTGATCAACATATAGCCGCCGCATTTTGTACTACCGTGTTTTCCCGAAAATAAGACCTCCCCCGAAAGTAAGACCTACCGTCATTTTTTTTTTTGCATGATTTTTGCTGGCATTCATAAATATAAGACCTCCCCTGAAAATAAGACCTACCGTGTTTTGGGGGAGCCAAAATTAATATAAGACCCGGTCATATTTTTTGGAAAACAGGGTAGCTGAAGTTTCTAGAGGACTTCAAGGGCAGCTCCACACAGAGCGCATGGCAGTAATCCAATCATGAGATGATTAAGAGTGCAATCCTACTTAAAGATCGGGCGGCCGTCCGAGGCCGTCCGCCTGATCCAGTGCTCCGTCGCTGGCTGCCTGCTGCAGGCAGCCCACGGCGGAAAGTCTACTTGAGGAAGGGGACACTCGTCCCCTTCCCTGAGTGTAACGGCGGCTGAGGCTGATAGGCCTCCTCGGATTTCCGCCAGATATTTTGCTTGGGGAAGCCGGAGGCGGCCGTGTAACGGCCCAGTCACCCTCCGGAGCCCGGGATATGGCGGACGCCATGTCCCCGCCCCTGCCCGGGACGGCTGGCCCTATGGCCAACCTACCGGCTCCGCCGTCCCTCCCCCGTCCGCTGATCGACCAAGGCGTCCGCCGGATCCACACTTACCTGGGTCCGGCGCCCGCCCAAGTCCTCGGCCGGCGAAGCATGGCAGGCTGGCCTTGCACCGGCCTGCCCTGCTCTAAAGTAGTCGGCAAACGTGCTTTATGGCACATTTGCGACTAGGCCGGGCTATTCCGGGCGCCGGATCGCTAGGTCCGCCGCCCGGAACTTAAACTGGAGTGGGCTGCCCGGCATGAGTCGCCATAGCCAGGTTCACCTGAGACAGAAATGGGTGCAGTTCTGGGCAAAAACATTCCAGGTCACATTTGCTATCTGGCAACACCTAGAAGTAAAGCTGGATCCAGGAATACTCCCAAACTGTGACCCTGTTCCTCTGGGGCCAGATCTGGCCCACGGGCCGGGGGTTCCCCACCCATGCTTCAAGGGGAGTGCAAGCCCACACCATCACTGAATTAGCAGGCCTTGTGACCAGGAGAAATTCTCTGGATTTAATTTGTTGGCCCTTCATGAGCACAACAACCAGAATACTAAAATGAACTGCATTATAACAGAAGTTCAAGATAAGAGATTAATTATACTGTATTTCCAAAGAATATAATCAAAATTCACATATTTTAATTGTTTGTTTTGGTAGGCTGTTATTATTGTGCAGTCATAAGAATACTTCATTATTACATACTCCCATCTTTTGCCTGTTTATTTTCACTGGCCTTCAGGGAAACCCAAACAGGCAGTCCAGAATTAATGTGTGTGAACCAACAGAGTCTGTCGGCATGCAGGAATGACCTCTCTGTATTTTAGTGCACCAACAGATATAGTGGCTCATGGTGTGTAAAATATGCAAAGTACTATGGGGAGGAAGAGTGTGTGAGTGCGTGTGTGTAGAATATGAATTGCCTCAGCATATGATTAACCTCACTCGCTATGTAGTAAATAGAAGATAACTGTGATCAAAAATGAATTTGTGCGATTTATCAAGCTGAGCAACTGTGTGTTTTGCAGTGAGGCAGGAAGTCAATTCCAAAATCTAGGGCAAATAGAGCAATAGGAAATTGCAGGGACTAAGAAGTTAATCATACCTTTGGACTGCTTTCATCTTTTTTGAAAGACAGAGCCAGTGGAGTCCTAGCAGAAACGCTTCACAGCAACTGATCAGAAAATAATTCTTTCAGTAAGTCTTTAAATACCACTTGCAGTAACAGTCTTTTAAAAAAATTAATGGGACTAAGGCATTTGATAAGTGTGATTTTTTAAATGTATCTCTAAAATATAAACAAAGAGGCCACAAATATACCTACAAGAAAAACAGACATTAACAGTATATGGAATCTAGAAGCCCTACTTGACTGTGTAATGAAATTATGAATATCAATATCATCATCTTGGAAAAATCAGGTTAAAACTGGGCAATCACTCCCCGTCTATGATCCTTTAAATTAACCACCACGGTAACCTAGCTACCTCTCATAAATCACATTACATGATAGAGTTTGTTTTTAGAGTTTTTTTAGTAATATAACATTATGATCCTATACATTTTTATGGATGTGTATTATTGTGATGTCAGAACAGCATCCTATACTATGGCATGCTGAGGGAGCTGTAGTTCCCCTTTCCTCTTCTGGTCCTCCATTCTCCTCCACCTTTCTCATCCTTTTCCTCTTTCCTCTATCTCACTTGCTTAGATGATTACCCTGTTGTCCTCAGAGAATTCCTCCACTGGCCTTCTTGCTTCCATTCCTTCTTGACTCCTGGTGACCACCTCCCACTCAGACATCTCTTCTCTCCAACACATCATCAACCGGACACCACTGAAATTGTCTTCAAAAAATCACCAATAATATCCTTACCAAAAAGCCCTACCTTCACTACATCTAGCACTCTGCTGCAAAGGTAATTCATCTTGCTTGCAGCACAGATCACATCATCAAGACCCTTCTTAACACCCCTCACTGGCTTCCTGCCCACTCTTAAATCCAGCATAAGCTCCTTGTCCTCACATTCAAAGCCCTCCGTTGCCTCACCCTTCCCTAACTCGCAGACTTCATATCCCACTACACTCCTACTTGTGATCTTTGCTCTCCCAGCTCCACCACTCTCAACCATTGAAAGGTCTTCTGCTCCCTCAGATGGCTTTGCCCTTTCTCCATTAACTCCCCTTATGCTTGGAACTGCCTCCCCACACCCACCGAATGTTCCCTCACTCACTCGCCATATTCAAATTCCATCTGAAAACCCACCTTTTCCAGGAGGTTCCACATTTCCTACTGTAAACATGTTTGTGAAACTGAATGAATTGCGTATGCGCCCCCTGTTTCCCCCTGCCTCCATCCCTTTTCTTCCTTCTGTTGTCTTCTTTGTGTCAATATCTAGATTGTAAGCCCCTTGAGGCAGAGACCTGTCTTTCTTGCTCTATGGTATCTTTTTGCACCATGTTGCTATATAAATAAATATAATAATGCACTCCATAATGCACCTTCAACTCAGCATGTCTTGAGATCAAGCTATAAGAATGTTGTTCCATGGTTGCTATGAATGCCTGACTCGTGCATAACAAACCATCTGGTTTGTTAATGAAGAAAAATATTTCTGTTTTATTGTTTGTTTTTGACACTTGAATATTGCATTGCCTTTGGGTGGTGAGAATGCTATAAGACACAAATTATTTTCAACTTTTGTAATGGCTCCAAGTAGCTGTAACTCCATCTGTTGATGAGGGCAACTCTTCCATTAGATTGTTTCTTGTGGTAATGGTTTCTCCAAACAGGAAAGAAGGAAGAAGAGAAATGTATTATGAATTCCATATTATACAGTTGTCATTCAGTTCTTTTAACCCCACTTTTTGACACTTGCATCCCTGTAGAAAGTGGTGTCATAAATGCACTCTGATGTCACCATTGTTATGTGCATTCTATCATCCTGCATGTCTCCAGGGTGATGTAATCAGGGTTTGAATCTTTGGATGGCTCCATTGCACTTTAAAGCTGAGGCAATCTGGAACCATTCCAGTGCAAAAATTAAGGAGCAGATCCTGCAGATGTAGCCCTGCATCTATTGGGGTGGCACCAGTAACATCAGAACTTTGTGAATGAGGGAGACAAATATCCATTTGGTGGGGGGAGAGTGGCTAATATAATGATACTAAAAAGAAGTGTCTAGCTTCAACATGTGGGTTTCCTGCATTATGAAAGAACTACTATTACCCCCTAAATACCTGGGATTTTCAACTAGATCAGGCCAAAGGCCCATCTAGTCCAGCTTCCAGCTTCCTGTATCACACAGTGGCCCCACTAGATGCCTCAGGGAGCACACAGCCAACAAGATAACCTGTTTCCTGCTGCCACTCCCCTGCACCTGGCACAGAGAAAACCCACTTCTAAAACCAGGAGGTTGCTTATGGCTTGTAACCTGTGATGGTCTTTTCCTCCATGAATCTGTCCAAACCCCTTTTAAAGGCATCTAGGCCAGGTGCCATCACCACATCCTGTGGCAAGGAGTTCCACAGATGAATTACACTCTGGGTAAAGAAATATTTTCTTTTGTCCGTTCTAACTCTCCCTCCACTCAATTTTAGTGCATGTCCCCTGGTTCTGGTGTTATGCGAGAGGGAGAAGAATTTCACTCTATCCACTCTCTCCATCCCATGCATAATTTTATACGTCTCAATCATGTCCCCCCTCAGGCGCCTTTTTTCTAGGCTGAAAAGCCCCAGACGCTGTAGCCTTTCCTCATAAGGGAGGTGCTCCAGCCCACGAATCATTCTGGTCGCTCTTTTCTGCACCTTTTCCAATTCAACTATATCCTTTTTGAGGTGTGGTGACCAGAACTGGACACAATACTCCAGATGTGGCCTTACCATCGATTTGTACAAAGGCAAGTTATTTTGCTTTCTCTCCTAGTGTGCTATTCTACAATACCAATATGTTTAATTTTCCTATTCAGGGAAACATATGTGCACAGACATGAAATTCATAAATTACACTTCCTCCTTATTGACTGGCACAAAAGACCATAATTGTTATAAATGAACAAGTAGTATGTCAAAATATTTATTGTAAACAATCTGGGGTACTGTTATCAGAAAATTCATCAAAAACTGCAAAGTGAATCAGACACTTCCTGGATACGTTTAAACAAAGCTTTGTTTTTGAATCGTTCTACATCTGGAAGATTTGGGGGGAGAGAGAGGAGAGAGAGAGAATTGAATGAAGTTCCCCACCATAGAGTGGGGTGACTCTTCTAGGACTGGATAAATTATTATTTCTTGAACCACCATGTAATCCTGCTTTTTATTATTTTGCTTCCTACTCTTTTAAATACACGATATGGCGAGTAATAAAAACCTAGATTCTTATTGTCACTGCCTTTTACGATCCCTCTGGTGAATCTCGTTTCTGAAGCTTCCTTTTCTACTTTCCTCCATTTCCAAATGTTTTGCTCCTTTAATAGCGCAATCCTGTGTAAGATGCGGCAGCCAGCCTAAGCCGTTGCATCCTGTGCAATTCCTAGGCTGCCCTGGGGCCGAGGATATCGGTGAAGCTCACCGCCGATATCCCTGCCCTCTCCCAGCCTGGGCCAGCAAATAGCCACCCCCCTGGCTGCCCCGTTGCACCCTCCCCTGTACTGACCAGTACAGGACTTACCTCTGCTGGTGGGTGCTGGGTCTGGAGGATGGCGGAGTGAGGGAAGCCGGCCTCCGCGCTGGCGGCCCTTACTCCAGAGTCATCGCAAACGTGCTTTATGGCATGTTTGCAATGGCTTAGAGCAGCGGAGCACACGCTCCACTGTTCTATAATTAGAGAGGATTGGGCTGTAACTGTCTTTAAGACTTCCTAAGCTAAAAATTTCTTCCTTCTGTTCCCATTTGCCCCTTTTCTCCCCCGTTTCCCCAAACACAATACAGTGGTAATTTGTTCCTTTGAATGCATCTTCCATAACCTTGAAACTCCAGGAACCCTTAGGTCTTACGAAAAATGCAGCTGAAGGCAAATAAACTAGACTCAAGTCATTAAATTTAGCACCTTGGAACAAGTCAGCTCATTGCTGAAAGGTTAATGTGCCCTGCATAGCTGGAGTGCTCTGACCTATCCCCCCCCCCCCCGGTTTATAAATGGTTGTGTGAATATAGGGCATGATCCAGCCAATGTTACGCACTGTTATTTCCCATTGATTTCAGTGGGAGTATTAAGCACATGCTTAAATCTCTTTAACAGGGCTTAATTTGGACTGGATTGTGCCCTTGGTATTTGTCTGAGTTACTAACTTATAACATTTGCTTGCACCAATCACATCATAATCAGGATTTATTTTATAACTCTTGTAGGGTACCGCTCGTGGGGGACCCTGGCAAGGGAGTCGTTAGTGCAGCCTCAGCACCCGGAGGCTCCGGGAGGACCGCGTCGACCTCCAGCCCGCCGGACCCACGGTGGGTGGGGGTAGGTGTAAAGGGTAGGGTACCGTGGCCTCAGGAGAGGCAAGGGGCTGTGGGGAGTTCCGTTCACTCCGGTTCCCAGCCCCTGCCCGGCTTGTCAGCTATCTTACTTGGCTACCGCTCCGAGGTCCAGCCTTGCTGTCAGCCTTTTCATCACTGGCCCCTGGTAGCTCCTTATATCCCTGTTCCCCCTGTGTGTCCCGCCCCTCCTGGCCCTGCCCCCAGCCTGCGAGCCAATCCCACCACCCCTTCCCTGTAGGCACGCCCCCGCTGCTTGCCTCCGTCGTCGTTGCCTGCTCGCCCTTCCCTCTGGCCTGCGCTGCCTGCGCTGGCCCCCGGGACGTTCCTGGCAGGAGGTGTAGGTCTGCGCCATTTCCTGCGGCCCCAGCAGTAGCGTGGTGAGTGGAGGTGGCATCTCTTGTCACTCCGTGCGACGTCGGAATGCCCGGAGGGGTTGGGGGCCGGCCCCGCCCCCTGGCGCAGCTCCAGGTGGCGTCGGGCTGCCTGGCGGGGTCGGAGGAGCTGGCCCCACCCCTGGAGCTAGGCCCTGGCCTGGCGACGTTCCGGGCGACGACGGGCCGACCGGCGGGGTCGGAGGAGCCGGCCCCGCCCCCGGCATTTGGCTCCGGCCCGTCGTCAGGCCGCGAGCTTTCCCCGAGGCCAGGCTCGCCCGTCCGGCGGAGCCTGGCTGGGGACGGAGGAGTCCGGGCGCAGGCTGCCCGCCCTCCAAGGAGGAGCCGGCTCGGCCACGCACCCTTGGGGTGCGTCCGAGCGGGCGGGTGCCCGTACCCGGACAACTCTACAAATTATTCTAATTTGTTAGAATAAATTATTCTAATTGAATGAAGTTAATTCTAATTTGTTACATGCAAGATATCCTCCTTGTCATTCAAGTTTCTTCTAAAATAGCTTCTGAAGCTATCCTGTTGTGTTTTATAGTTTAGTGTCTGTGTGGTCTTGAAGAATAGGCAATTAGCCAAGTAAATCATTACAGATTATTATTATAGTTTTTCAGGTTGGTTCATATATTTTTTTTAAATGCCAGCTTAACCTATAGATAAGAGACATTTACTTGTAGCTAATAATATGGACGATCCAGAAGACCTCTGCATGTCCTTTTTAATAATGACATCTTTGTGAATTTTGCTAGCAATCCAGCTGTCTCTCGTAATAGTTTCAAATCCCCTTCCAATTCTTATTTCCAGAAGTAATATTTAAAAGAGCATTGCTATTTTTCCTCATAAGGCATGTCCTAGGAAGCAAACTAAACAATGAAAAAATAAGTGGTTTTTAAGGTACATCTGTCCATATTATGCTTTACAGCTGTTTTGTGGTAGCCTGTACTAGCAGAACATGCATTCCGTTGGTGTTTCCTTTACATAGGATTGGGCCATACGTTATTCACATCTCATTATTATGCTTATTTATCCCTCATATTATCTAAGGTTATCATATGGTACAAGGTGCCAGAATTCTGAGTTTGCAACCTAATAATTTACTGCATTTCAGTATTAGCTAATTTGAGCATAACTGCAACTACCAGTAACTGCAGTTAGTGTTTAACTGCAACCTTTGTCATTTCAGTAACAATATTTTCAAATATGTACCCAAAAAACAAACAAACCACCTTCTTGTATTTGTTTATGGCTCTGGGCTCAGTCTGGTTCTGTCCTGTGTGTGCTTCCATGATGAATGAAAGTGTTTGTGTTAGTTTCCTGCATATGTAATTCCTTGAAAGAGTATGTTTTTGTGCTTTCTGTATCAGTTCCTTGACCATATGGTGATATGCATGATTTGACCTATAATATCATATGTGGTTTGACTAACATCCTTGAGAGATCTGCTATGGATTTATTTACTGTTCTTGAAACTCCTCTCACCATCAGTGTTGCCCATTTGTAAACTGGGTAAATGTTTTCCAGATGCTTAATTCTTTGACCATGTAATTAATGCATGTGTGTGACTTAACATGTTGTTTGTAGCTTGGCTCAACTTCTTCAGTTACCTGTTATGTGTGTAAATTATTTCCTGCTTTCTGTCTGTGGCATAGTTGAAGTTTGGATTGTGTTAAATTGAATTGTGGGAGCCTGATATCATGCATATTTCAGCATATATATAGTTTGATGGCAGGGGATATGTACCGTAAGTCTCTGCAGTAGCTCTAAGCCAGATGAACGGAGCGTTTTTGTGGTGGGCATGGGCATGTATAGGTCCCACCTCTGAGCCTCACTAGGTACCAGAATTTTTTTATTTCAAGAGTTGGCAACACTAGAAGCAAAGCACTACAACTCTTTGGGAAAATCTCCTAAGGAAAACCTAGCAGCTTTCTCCATAACTTTCTGTATTTTGCTGTGACCCTGTTTGTAATTTATATCTTTGAGGTTTCATGGTAAGGAAACGATCTATTTTAATAATGTGAAACCTTCTCTTACCTCCAGTGATGAGAATTCCTGCTCTGCTTCTTGTGCCTCACTTGACAAGGCCAAAGAGAGCTTTTTATTAACTTTTATAGCTGCCAGTGATCAATGGAATGGCAGCATCCAGCATTAACAAATGCCAGTCGAAACTTTGCTCATCTCTAAATCATGGATTTACAGGTTCAGTGAACCTGCCATTTAAAGTCCTCTTTTATAGTTGTGATATTTCATTATATTAATAATTCACAATTAAAAGGATAGATTGTATAGCGGTGTGTGATGCAATTGCAATGCACACCTCAGTTCAAAATTACGGTATTTTAATTATTATGGATAATTAGTTGGTTTTAATTTTTGCATTACTGAGCCTCTTATGGTTTCTAAAATTGCTACTTTGCTATCACCTCTTAGTAATTGCACCTAACAGAGGGAAAATTAGGCTAGGCAGGAATATGCAGTGTATGTTCCTCCTGTATGGGAACTGTTCATCTTTAATTACCCTGCAGTTGGTGAGTTTAAGAACTAATTTGTAAGCAGCATAGCTAAAATGGCTACATTAGGCCATTATTTCATTATGATATTTCACATCTGATTTCCAGGAACCATGACTGACAACTCCATAGCTGCCATCTTTATTAGAAAGATCTAGCAGAAATATTCAGACATAAATATGCACTATAAGATCTCTTGTGCATATAAAGGGAAGTTCACATTTATTAGTGGTTAACTAATCTACATTAAATTATCTTGAGTATGTGTCCAAGTCTTGATGCAGTACATTTAGTGATCTTCCCAAAATAGCACTTGCAGTTCTCACGTTACATCTAGAGATACACATATAATTTATGGGAATGCACCTGTGTCTTTAAAGTGGAATGTGAGAAGTAGCCTTAGGCTTCCAGTCTTCAGTAGCATCTTTCAGAGTAATTAGAAGACAGTTACTGGTTACAACATCTCTCTCATATTGACATCTATCCAATTCTCCTAAGACACTGTTACACTTATATTTGCTTGCTTTGAACCCAAGCAGTCGCAACATTGAACTTTTTTAGAACATCTGAATTGTCAAAGCAATTCATTTAAAACTCCACCAACAAAATCACCATTTCTTAGTATGCCTTCCTACATTTTTTTCTGTTATTTGCTGCAGAAGATGCAAATGAAATGAAGTATCACATATGTGACTCCTTTCCAAAATCACATTGTACAGTAACTGTTTGCAGATGGTTGAAAAATAAATGGTAGTTATCCAGAGAAGACCAATATTGGAAGAGACTGCAAATAATTTTGAATGGATTACAGGTTCTGAAGTGCCAGTCAAGAATGTATTAGTTAACATCTTGGGCCCTAGACTGGCCCTAACAAGGATCCTCTGGACAAATGTCCTCTTACCCCGAAGAGACCACCAGCAGCAAAAACTTCCCCGCAGGATGCAGTGTGTATTGTCCCAAGCCCTGGCTGTGGACCTGGGGGAGGTTCGTGTGGATTCTGAGGAAGGGAACATGTCTGGAGACAAGCGGGCATGTAAAAAAAGCTTAATTTCAGTGTCTAAAGACTCCACAGCCGACGCTGCCCACTAGCATCCATGACACAGTCTGGGAGCAAGAGTTCAAGCTACACACATGACTTATGTACTTCAGCGAAGCTTAGCTAAAAATAGGCAATTGACAACAAGACAAATCAGGTGTAGCTACTTCTCATAACAAAAGCTGGTTAATTGACAGCAAGGTTATGGTGGGTTACGTCTCTGTGTTCCCATCACTACATCTCTATAATCCCATCACTAAGGGAAGGCCTAATGAGCAGGTGTCGTTCATTAGGGCACGTAGCTGGTGCCAATAAAGGGTAAACGTCACCTTAAGATTTTGGGAAAGTACTGCAGAATACGCTTCAACCTGATAAACAGGCCAACTGAAGTACTGAGGTTATTGTCCTGGGCCCATCTTCTCATGGGAACAGCTCTCTTCTCATGGGAAACAGCAGGCAACTCTCACAGACACAGAGCGCCTAACTAGCATGGCTGACACCCGGGCCTAGCGGAACCTATACAGCGGAAGCTGTGCCAGTGCCACTGCATCACCGCATGGGGAGTTTTCTTCAGTTGACACTGAAGAAAAGGCAGGTTTCTAGCCTGAGGGGCTTACAATCTAGATATTGGCACAAGGAAGACAACAGAGAAAGGGAAGAGAGATGGAGGCTGGAGTAAACAGGCAGGGTCAGGCTACCTGTAAAGCTGTGTGAATCAGCTTCTTCAAGTGGACTGGGCGGGGGGGGGGGGTCAGTGAACTGGTGGAAATTTGCCCTGCACGCCAAGCCTACCTGCTGCCTCCACTAGCCCACTGCCTACCCAGCCTCTTCACTCTTCTATCATCCCAATACTCTTCTTCAAAAAGCAAGAAGATTGTGATGGTGGCAGCTGCCTATTTTGTCCTACAGCACCACTGCCAAAGATCATGGTGCCAGACTTGGAGGAGGTAGGGCGCTTCTGTGAGCTACTGTTTCCCCTACAGGGAAATATACAAGAACCTGTATGATATTTGTAGGTTTTCCCCAACAGAGCAAATAATACGTGTGTGGCCCACGCACAAATTGGGAATCAGGCAACTGGTGCAGGGGGACATGTTAATCCCTCCCCTGAAGCCACAGGCATGAGGCAATCTCCCCACCCTCTTTTTTTTTTTTAAGTGAGAAATCCTAATCACAGATTTTCCATGTTATCTCTAATTGGCAATTGCACCTTTTAGGTATTATATACATACTACTAACAAGTCTGCAAACCTGTACAACCTTACTTGGATGCAAGGCCCATGAGAGGGGGGTAAAGGGGGTAAATTGTACCCGGACCCAGGGTCAAAAAGGGGGCCCAGGAGCCAAAGGAGGCTCCCCAGAAATTTCCTGGGATGTCAGCTTGTCTCATGGATAGTGAAAGACTGTGACTGGGCCAGCTGGAAGGCCAGGTCTACCAGACAGGTAGACCTGGGCACCACATCGGGAAGTCTGGTAGACCTGGGATCCAGAGATTTTTCCAGCCATTGCTTCCCTTTTGCCCCCCTCCCCCTTTGGGAAGGGACCCAAGAGAAACTTTGTGCCCCCTGATAAAATTCCTCTCAGAGGCCCTGCTTGGATGTACACACCATTGAACATTGCAGGACTTGTTTAGGTAAATATGCATAGGACTGGGCTGTCAAACTTGCAAGGCCTTTAGCCATGTATTAAAAAGAAAAGTGAAGTTCCTATATATCCATTTCTAGAAGAGGCTAGGGGAAAAAATAGACTTTTCAAGACTGATCCTATGAAGAGTTAACTTGCTAAGCCCAGGGAGTCTCAGTGCTCATACTCAGCTGATGCAAGGTCAGTGGCAAACACAATGAGAAAGTCAGAGTTGCTTTATTTTTCTTGTGAGCAGGTCAAATAAAACACTGCTGATGTTCCATTTATCTGGTGTGACAAGCAAACACTTGGCAGCCAGTGCGAGCATACACTGGAATCTGGCACCAGTCTCCTAGCACAGCTGTCAGCCTGCTGACTAATCACTTCATCCTGAAGTTAATGCAGCTCTAGGTTTTTAACACTCTTTCATCTCACATAGCCAGGCGCTCAGTCCTTGGAGAGAACTATTTACTCTCATAATGCAGTTATTAATTATAATAATTTTTTCACAGTTTTGGCAGTAGGCTACTTGCAGGAGCTTTTTTCTTCGGTCTTTCTCTAATGTTTACAATGGTTTTTGCAGGTGGGAGTTATTTCACACTGCTTCTGCCCGTTACAAGCAAACAGTAATGATAGACTCTAAAAATATTAGATTGGATTTCCTTTGCAGAGTTTGTGTGTGTGTGTGTGGTTTTTTGTGAGCTTGTTAAGGTTTTATTTTTAGTGCTGTACTCAGGGAATTTTTTTAGCCAGCATAATATTGTAGCAATTAGACTCTAAGCAGTATGCAGCATGCACCTGGTTCTGTGAGGAAAGCAGATTTACCTTAGGTGTGCATTATTGGATGGCAGTTGCAGTCCTTGTCAGCACAAATAGTATTTAAGCATCTCCCAAGGACACGTGGAGGCTGTGAGCTCTGTTCTTGGCAGTAGGACTTTCTTACTTGTGCTCAGAAAAGGTGGCTCTGCATTTTAGCAGAAGAACTGAAACAACCTCCAAGACTCTCACTCATCATGGCTTCCATCTACATGATTTCGATCATGCATCAGTAAAGCAGAACATATTTTTTTCTTCAAGACTTCAGAAGATGCCACCTAGGAAATATCAAAGGAAGTCAAAAGTTACATAAGAAACTGCCTTATACTGACAGCCCGATCCTGCCTAACTTTAGGCTGGCAGAGCAAGTGCTCTGCTGGCCTAAGGCGTTGCAGAAGTGCCTTACGGCACTTTTGCAGAGCCTTGAGTGTAAGCGGTGCTGGCGCTGAGGCCAGCACTGCTCGCACCGTTGCCATCCCGGACCTGCGCTGGCCATTGCAGGTCAGGTCTGCGCTGGGTGGCGGGAGGGCGTGGGGAGGATGGGCAGGGATGGCAAGGGTGGGGGGCATTGGCCAACCCGGCCTGGAGGTAGGGAGTATCGGTGCAGGGTTGCACTGATATCCAATGCCCCTTCCCAAGCAGGGATGGCCTTACATGACCTCCCTGGACGTGTGCCCGCTAAAGAGCTGGTGCACATCTGAGGAGGCCCATTGGGGACTCTGGCGCTTGTACTGGGGGAAAGGGACAAACGTCCCCTTCCACCTGAGGTGAACCCAGGCCATGCTGGTGCACCCCACATCCTGCTTAGAATGTAGCGGCCGGCCATTTAGGCCAGCCGCCACATCTTAGGCAGGATTGTGTTGAGAGTTAGCCCCTTGGTCCATCTAGCTCAGCACTGTCTGGTTGGGGCTCTACTGGATTTCCAGCAGGAATCTTTCAGTGGCAGCACAAAGGGGGGTGGGGGCGCAGCAGGCTGCACTGGGTGCAACCCTCAGGGAGTGCCACCATGCTGCCTGCACTTCACGTCGGCAGCCCTGGCCCGCTCCGGACCTAGCTGCCTTGCGCACTCCTGCGATGAATGTATTTTCGCTGCTGGCTGGTGAGAACACAAAGCGCTGAAATGTTCCGGGGTGGGCCAAAGCCTGCCGAGCCAAGGCAGGCTTTCCGCATATGATGGGGATACGTTCTGTGATACCCTCCGTTTAAGTGATATCATTGTTAAATGAAAATCAGGTCTCAGGATGCCACTTGCGGGCTACTCTGGGCCCGCAATCCTCTCTATTGGCCTCCATGGGCCTCTGAATGGCCTGCAGAAGCAACAGAAAGCGACTTCTGGTAAAACCAGAAGTTGGGTTCAGAAAACAGGTTGCTTTCTGATGCTTCTGCAGGCCATTCTGAGGCCCACGGAGGCCAACAGAGTGGATTGCAGGCCCAGAGCAGCCCGCAAGCGGCCTCCTGAGGCTTTGGAGGCTGAATTTTCATTTAACAAGGAAATGGACTAGGGTGCCAGGAAAATCATCGTCTATTCAGCCCATTGTAAACAGGTAGGTCACTAACAGTCCGATCCTAGGGCCGGTCACAGTATCCTGCGCCCTTCCCGGGCCGCGTCGGCACAGCCCGGGAACAACTCGGGAGAAGGGGACATTTATTCCCTTCCCGGGGTGTAGGGCTGCCTGGCCCCAATGGGCCTCCTCGAATGTACGTCCGCTCTAGAGCCAACATACATCTGGCGCGGCAGGGTAAGGGCGGCCCAGGCCAGAAACGGGTGCGGGATATCAGTGGAGCTTGCCGCCAATATCCCCACACCCTCCTGGCCTGGGCCGGCCAACGACCACCCTCCCTTGTCGCCCGGCCCGCCCTCCCCCCCGCTCCTGCACCGACCAGTTCAGGACTTATCTGCACTGGGGGCTGCAGGGTCCAGGGGGAGGTGCAGTAAGGGCTGCCTGCCTCTGCGCCGGTGGATTGCAGTACTGCTAAAAATGGGTTTAGTCTGGACATAAAAGACTTTGGACTCGGAGTCAAAAAGTAAATAGAATTTTATGTAGCTTATGTTGGTAGAATATGACACCACCACTAATAAGGCATCTCTGTTTGATTCCAATGAGAACTTAACTGCATTCAGTTTGAGGAGTTATTTCATTAGAAATGTATAAATAAATTGTATGTACTTCAGAAACAAGCAATA
This sequence comes from Plestiodon gilberti rubricaudatus, assembly GCA_026170595.1. NCBI lineage: Eukaryota > Metazoa > Chordata > Lepidosauria > Squamata > Scincidae > Plestiodon > Plestiodon gilberti. The sequence goes on from JANXHW010000003.1 coordinate 145,776,724, forward strand.
AATATTCACCACAGCTAAAAGGTATTGACTTTTGAGGAAAGACTTGGAGATCTGGACATGTATAGTTAGGTTTGAGCAATAACTAGAAAGGCAGCGATCGAAAGCACATTTACCGTACTTTCAAGTTAGCTCTTCTGAAATAAATGAGACAGGTAAATGTGTTTAGGATTGGTAGGTAAGAGTCATAGCACTCTACAAATACTTGAACAGTTTAAACACTAGCCAGGCAGAGATTTAGGATTATGCCAGTGGAATAACTCTGAGTATTGGAATAGAATAAGGATAATAAATTAGGTGAAGGTACTGATGCTTAATATTAAGGAGATTTCCTGTCAGTGATATGTATTAAGCGATAGAACATTTTCTCATGGGAAGAGGTAGACATTTTCATCCGAGTAATTTAAACGCAGTGCAGATTATGGGCTGCACTGTGGAGAACGCTCTCCCAACAGCACAAGAAATCAGTTGAAAAACATATCTGGTCACTTCCTTTCAAATATTCACATTGAATAAGAGTGTAGTGCAATACTATCAGCACAATCCTGTCTACTTTTAGACCGGTGGAGCGATTGCTCTGTCAGTCTAGGTGTTGCAAACATGCCAAAAAGCATGTTTGTGGCACCCAATGAGTAAGCCGCACCAGCGGAGAGGCTTGCGCTGCTCTGCAGATCAGTGGAGTGCTGAGGCAGAGAGGTAAGACCCCACAGTGCGGCAGAAGGAGGACATTCTGGGGGGTGGGATTGGTCAGCCGGGCCCAGGATGGGGGAGGGAATCAGCGGCAGTGCGCTCCACTGAATTCTATCCCCCTTCCCGGGCCTGGCTGGTGTTATGCGGTCAGCTCGAATGTGCGCTAGAAAAATAGCTGCCGCACATTTGAGTAGACCTATTGTGGTGCTGGAGTTCTACTCGGGGTAAAGGAACCCCCCATTTTTTTGTTCCCCCCCCCCGCCATCTCTGCTGACTTGGAGTGGGCAGTATGCTCACTTACTCCCCATCATCTTTGCAGTGTTAGCAGCAGCACTTATGGTGTCACAAATGAGGGGGGGAAAGGGGGGGAACAGCACGTGGGCAGGACTGAAAAAAAGGGGAAGAACCTCAAAGGGCTGAAAAGACTTTAAAGAAACTCCAACAGAAACATTATCATCCCCTGCCTGACACATTTCAAGCAAACTGTTCTTCCAATGTGAGAGTGAAATGATTCTGTTAGTTGCTAAATGAAATACTGTAGCTGTTCAAGTCTGCTATGATGAGTAGTAACCCCTCTAAATTAGGTTAAAATGTGCTTTGGTTTATTATGTTGTGTTTCTGTTCTCTCTCCTTTTCTCCTACTCTCTCACTTCATGTGGGTCTGGCAGCATTGCTGTGCAGCAGTCAAGTTGCAGAGTTTCCGGGATCTCCAGCAAGTGCTCCAGCAGCAGCAGCAGCAGCTCCAGTGAATCTGAAAGCAGTTCAGAATCTGACTCAGAGAGTGAAAGCAGTTCTACTGAGAGTGACGGCAATAAGCCCTCTCATTATTCCAGCCCAGAGGTAAGGAGTTCTGCTCTTTATACTCCAGTACAAGCATGTTCACCTCTAAAATCAGTAATGTTCACATCAGTCAAAATATAGCAGGTAAAAATAATAATAATTTCTAAATCGGTGGAAGTAACGTGTTTAGGGTGAAGGCAGTTTTGTTTGACATCTTGAAGGGTGAATTGTTTTGAATGCAAAAGTGCCTTTAGGCACAGTTTGGCATTTTGGGCAACCAAAACGTTGTGAGAAAATGAAGTTCTATATTCAAACATTATTTTCAGCCCTTGTAGCCATTGGAAAAAGGGTTTAGATCATGACTATAATATGCCTAAAGTCTCCAAACTATGAGACTTTAAAAAAAAAATCCCAAACATGTTGCTGCACAATTGAGAGCCTGAGCACTATGTGTGTTCAGCTGGGCACTGCCAGGCTAATGTTTTCGCGGATGGCCAACTGAGGTGAGTGGGAAGGCCTTCTACACTCAGAGGTTGCTGGTGATAGAGGTAGCAGTTGAGTCAGCCTGCAGAGTCAAGGCAGATCCACACCACACGCGTCTCGGTGTGTATGCGTCCGGTGTCCCGCCCCCAGGTTCAAACTGCAGGCTCTGATTGGCTGAACGCGAACACGGGCAAAGTGGAGTCCAACTCCACTTTGCCTGCGTTCACATTTCATTCAGCCAATCAGAGCCCGTCGTTTGAACCTGGGGGCGGGACACCGGACGCATACGCGCTGAGACACATGCAGTGTGGATCCACCTTCAGTACCACCACTGCATGTCATTAATTCTAGATATGTCAGGCAACCAGGTCCAAAGGCAAAATGTACCTTGGACGTGGGCAGTTTGAAGACAAGCACCCTAGAAGCAGTCCCATAGTTGGGCAAAACAGATGAGTAAGCGGTCTCAGCAACAAGTTTCCCAAGCTGTCTTTATAGCAGCCACTGGAATCAGACTGGTTATTTACAGCACAATTCTAGGCATGTCTAATTGGAAGTAAGTCCCATTAAGTTCAATGTAGGTGTGTATAGGATTGCAGACCTAGTGTCATGTGATTATATGTTGTGATATGACTCTCCCACTTGGAATTTCTTGTAGTTCTCTCCTGTGATACAGCAGCCCTAGAGATGTCGTGCCTGATCCAGAGGGCTCTGGATTTGAGCTCTGTAATGGTTGATAGGTCTTCATTCACTTTTTTTTTTTTTGCTCCTTCCTTCACCCCCTAGGCAAGGCAGTTTTTATGTTCTTTGGGGCTGAAATTGTTTTATCATTGTCTGAAACTATTAGGATATCCCATTTTTATATATATATATAAATGGGATATCCTAATAGTTTCATGTACTCATGTTCCTCATGAACATGTACTCATGTTCCTCTCCAACTTGTTTTTAAAGGAATTGTTTATATATAAATTCCTTTAAAAAAGTATTAAAAGTCTCTAATGAGTTAAACTTTATAAAGATGGAATTTTTAAAATGTGTTTTCTAGCCTGAACAGCCGTCATCAAACAAGTGGCAATTGGATAAATGGCTAAATAAGGTTAATCCTCACAAAGCACCTATTTTGAACCAGAACGATAACCACAGACTGGAGACCTTTCAGTATTACAGCAAGGTAAAAGATGGAGGCCAAGACTGTGAAAACACACCTGCCATTTGCCAAACCGATCTCAGAGATAAAGAGGTTAAGAATCCCAACAAAGAGGAGCTGAGGCCTAGAACAGCTAACAAAGCCCCTGGGCATAAAGGAGGAAGGCAAAAATCTCTTCCTTCGGCTGCTGCAGTTTGTGTAGACAGTGGACCTCTGAGAAGGACGGCATGTAAAAAACAGCCAAGAAGGACAGAGAGGACCTCTGGTGGTGATAACTTAAACAGCCATACAGTGGATGATCCTGAGTTGAATCACCACGTCCTTTTGGAAAATAGCATCTGTGAACAACCTAAAACCAGGCCCTGCAACAGCAAAGTTGAGCACAGAAAGGAACCACGGTGTGTTACTACCTGTGAAAAGGCAGTACAAGGGGGAACTGTAGCACAAAGACGTACAAGGGGGTCTGGTAAAACAGCACCCAAATCCAAGGAATTCATCGAGACAGAATCTTCAACTTCAGCATCCTCAGATTCAGAGCCCCAGTCTGAACAAGAGGAATATCCTTTACACAAACCTCAAACAGTGGCCTCAGCTTCAGCTGGAGGTGACCAGAAACTGAAGGACTCTGGGAGTAGTAACACCCACAAAGCAAACAGCAGCTGTGGTGCCTTCAGTTCAGTTAACACCAGGACTAGTAATGATATAGCAAAGGAGCTAGAAGAACAATTTTACACATTGGTTCCTTTTGGCAGGAATGAGCTTCTGTCTCCTCTGAAAGACACGGATGAAGTAAAAGCACTTTGGGTCAAAATTGATTTGACTCTTTTGTCCAGAATTCCACAGCACTTACCTGAGGAGCCATTGGTAATCAACACTGGAGTTAAAGAAGCAGCCAGTATGCAGCATAACATGGTTACTGACCTCCCAGCAGAGAAGGTTATCCCAAAATCTAGAAGGAAACGCAAGGTAGGCTTTGTTCATTTGTTTTGAAATGTGGAGCTAAAGGGAAATCCTCAATAAGCACCTATTGTTTATATCCTGTCTGTATAGCTATAATGATTTTGTAATTTCTCTCTAACATTCGGCATATTTTAGAACAGCCCGCACTCCCAATCTAGCAGTCCAATCCTGTGTGTGTGTGTATGTGTGTGTGTGTGTGTGTGTGTGTGTGTGTGTGTGTGGCCAATGCAGCGATGTCAAAATGGCTACCACTGCATCCTGCAGGGGGGCAGTCATGGAGGTCTCCTCTGGGTAAGCCTCCATAGCGCGGAGGGGTCTACTCAAACCTGCACCAGCAATTTTGCTGGTGCAGGTCCGCGTGGACTCGGGCCATGAGGTCTGGTCCCGGAAGGAAGCTAGGATTTGGCGGCCACTGCTGCTGCCAAACCCACCCCCTTCCTGGAGCCAATCCACCCATCCTCCGCTCCTTTACCTCCCCATTCTACCCTCCCCCTCCCTCACTGTCACCTCTTTCTGCCTTCCCTGCCATCTTGCCTGCCTCAGCGGGCCCAGGAGAATCCTCCAGCGTGCTGGGGAAGGCTCCAGCCTTCCCACTGGTGCTCTGGCAGCATGTGACTCCGCACGCTGTTGGAGTGTGTTTCATGACTACCATAAGGCAGTTAGCATTGGTGGAACACTTGTTCTGCCAGCGCTAAAGCCCAATAGGATTGGGCTATAAGTGCTTTGGAATCTGATAAAGAAACTTTTTTTAAAAAAGAAGAAATTTTAATAGAGATAGCCCAACTTAAGGTCATCCGACTTACAGATGTCCTAACTTAAGGACAGCCGCATCACACTTTTGCCCAAGCACAATAGTGTTAGCTTTGAAGATTGAGAGGGACGCAGGTTTGTGAGAGGGTGAGACATGCTGTGTTTTGGAGACACAGAAGTGTTGGGTAAAGGAGAGCCAACCCAGTCCTTAATAGAACTGTACTCATGTTCCTCTCCAACTAATACAAATGCAAATTATAATTGGTTGCAAAATGCAAAATGCAACTAATACAAATCCAGTCCCCCCCCTCTAAGCTGCTCTAAGGCCCATTTTGTACATTACACAACAAAAAAGAAGGGTTACCACAGAGTATACATCTAGGGCATTGATTCTCAAAGTTCTCCCCGCAAGGCGGGGAGAACTGAGTATTTGCGGGAGCAGGGTGATCCTGGGGATCGCTGCCGCTGCCAGGAATGAAATTTTCTCACTTACTGGGGGTCCTGCAGCCCTCAGATAGTGCGGGGAGGCCCCAAGCTTTATATTGCCATGGAGCGGCAATTACGACCACTTCTGGTTTCAGACCACCTTTGTCCAAAAACCGGAAGTGGTTGTAAAATTCAGGAAGGCCCGCGGAGAGGGCCGTGGGCCTCCTCACACTTTCTAGAGGGCTGCAGAACCCCCACTAAGTGAAAAAAATCATTTTTTTCCTGGCGGCAATCCCAAGGATCGCCACCGCCATGCTGTCCCCGCCCCTTAAAATTAACCCCATTTCTCCCCAACCCACAGGTGTGCACATTTAACTTATTTGCGTATATACACTCTTGGGTAAAAATGCCTTAAGGTAGCAGGGGGCAGCATCCGTGACCCATCAGTTTCAGAACCGATGCACTAGGGAGTAAATTATCTATTTTATAGAATACTTCTATACTGTTTTTCAACCACTGCAGAAAATTGTTCACTATTTGGTTTACATTACGCAAATAATGTTTCAAACTTAAGTACAGGCCTCCAGAACTGACCTAAGTAGGGGACTACCTGTACTACAAATGAGGCTTATATTTTTGTGCAGCCTACTGTTAATTTTCAGCTTGAGGCTGAAGCTAAAGAGTTCCCATTCCAACTGAAGTTTTAAACCACTTCACACATTACCAAGTTACTGTACTTTTTTGTAGAATTTTTTAGCAAACCTGTAGATTGCAATTTGTGGCAGAACTGTATGTGAATTTCTCATGTCAGGACCATCTCACAGGATCATCCTGCATTATACTGTAGCTTATTTGTGGATTTCCCACAGTGTTCATATACATTACTATGTACCGGTAGTACTTTCTGTGTAGGAATTTGGTATATCCACGGGGGATTTGTTCCTCCTGCTGCCGTGGTTAATTAAAACTGCTGATACGGGATCCGCGGATACGGGGGGGGGGGCAGGATGTGAATCAAATATGATGTGAATCAAATATGAGAGAGAGAAGATTACTGCCTAACAGATAGAAAATGCTCCCCCCCCCCCACACACGCAAACCTCATGAGAATGGTGTCATTTGTTTGTCAAAAGTAAAATGCTAATTGCCATGGTCACGTATCTCCCTGCTACTGATGGTTTTTTTTACAGCAATGGCAATTTATTATACTGCTGCTGAGCTAGTCACATTGGCAGTTCTTACGTAAGTAATATCTGTGTGGTGTAGTTGATTACACTTGCCCTTTCCCCGGTGCCAGGGAACACTTTAGAAAGTCATTAATGTGTACTTCAGCTAAAAGAACCAGAAAGGAAATGTACACTAATGTGAGAGAATGTAGCACTACATGATTGCATCAGTGAGCAAGGAAACCCTGGATTTGCCTTGTCCAGTCTCAGCAGACTGGGAAGTATGTCAACTGGCAGGAGATCTGTCTAACTAGACCACTGTGGTGCAGCCATAGTCTTGAACAAAAGACTGGGGACTTTTACTGAATCCCAATAATCAGACAACATCAGGGCTCAGATAAACTTTTTGTTATTATAAAGGAGATCTATTTCTCAGAACTGAATAACTGGTTTCCTTCCTTGTTCTTTCCGACAGCAGCTGCTGCCCTTGCTCTTTACCCTCTCAAGTGCAGGCCAGAGCAGGAAGAACAAAGACAAAACAGCAGAAATGTCAGTTTCTTTATGATGTCTGGCAAGAAAAAAGTGAGGAGCTGTCCTAGGCTGGGTGCGTGGGCAGTGACAGCTTTCTCCTTGTCAGGAGTATGGAACGGGGCAGCTATGCAAGGCCTAGGAGGAGGAGGCTGTCCCTCCGAGATGCCGGTAAAGGCTGTAAATATTAATGACTACTAGTGCAGGAAGGCTTGTGCATGCGGTGCTTCTGACTCATTAAGAGGATATCGCATGGACCAACCCTTGGTTGAAGCCCATTGAGGTTGGGGAGTGGTTTCTGCATGCAAATCTCCCCACATGCTGGATTACAGTCTGTGTTTTGACAAGACCACTGGACTGTCACGTTTCACTCCGCTCCGTTGATTGCTTTGTCTAGTGTTAGATTTGAATCCTTATGGCAAAAGCATTTTGGTATGTGCCTGAAATGTGAGCATAAATTAATATGATATAATAATTTATATATCATTGTAAGAGGTATAAACTACTAAGATACAATAAAAATGCAAGCACTCCGTTATTCAGTGACTCTAATATTACCTGCAACTCTTAAATATGATTTTTTTTCTTTCCTTAGTATGAAAATGAGGATGAGAATAGAGACAGCAAGAAGATGCACACTGAGCAAGAGTGCTCCTCACATTTAGTTGTCTCAGCTCAGGTTATTTCAACAGCAAACCATTGCAACATGATGAAAAACAGGTATGCATTTCCTGTGTTAGATAAAATGCCACCTTTAATGTATGATATCAAAAGAAATTTGATATCTAAAGGGATAGATTTGTATTATTTATTTATATAGATATTTACTTCCCACCCTTTCGACCTCCTAAGAGCCTCCCCTCTCACAACACTCAAAATTTTACAAGTAAAAAACCCTCAATAATAAAACATTTTCACTCACCAACAACTAATAAACCAAAACAAAAATTAAAAGGTGTCACATGGCCTGAGTCTGTGGCATGGAGCATGGTACAGTAATTTAAAAACAATATATATATTGTTTTCATATATATATATATATATATATATATTAAAGTAGGTAACTTTAAAACAATTCTAACAAATTGTGGCATCCTTATGGTCCCCCATTGTGTGGGCCCCATAGTCTCAGACTCTGAGGGGATTCCTATTTTGAACCTCTGTTTTCCACCTCAGGCTTCTCTGTACCTCAGCAGGAGCACCCCTTCATTCCTAGCCATCGGGAGACCTTTTCTCTTCATTCGCCGCTTCAGCTGGTTTAAGAGTGTGTGGCATGTCACACATGTGCATAGGGGGCTTCCAGCCTCTTGCAAAAAATTCCTGACATTGGTGTGGCCGGTACTGCCAATGGAGTGGGGTAGCATCTCTCGGTCATCATGGAAATCCGGTTGCTGTCACCATCGCGACCTCTTGGTCCAACTGGGGCCTGATAAGGACTTACACGGCCTTCAAGCCCTCTGCCCTGTGGGATAGGATCATTGCAGTGGCCTTGGAGGGTACGGGATCATGACAAAAATGCTAAGAGAATCCAGCCCAGGCAGGTTACTTAGCCACCAAAAGATAATAGCAATTTATATGGGCAAGCAGTGGCATTGTTGCTGCTAGAAACACAATAGCATGGGTACAGCAACTCATGGCAAACCATTTGTATGAAATATCTCCCAGTGTGGTTGTGTCAGTTTCACCTCTGCTCCTGAAACACCCCCAGAATTAAAGGGTTGCACTGGCAATACTGAAATCACGGTATTCACGGTAACTTCACAGGAAGCCGTACAAAATGATTTACAACTTGGAACTGTGCCCTTGGAGCCATCTTTCAAGTGCCAGTCACACTGCTGAGCAAATCAAGCCTTAAAGCTGGACCGCAGATTACAAACAACTTGTGGTAACCACTGGAAACAGCCACAATGATTTGTGTAATGCTGTTTGTGTAATCATAACATGTAATGCTGGCCATCACAACATTCTGGGCACCTGGTGTAAAAGTTCCTATGCCAGCATTACTATTTCTGGGAACCCAATGAACCTGGGGTGGACGTTCTCTGTGGTATGTATGAGAATGACATCATGACTGGTGCTACACATTACAGCTGTGGAGTTGACAGGGCTAAGTGATCATGCAGAGGCAGGCTGTTTCCAGTGGTGATGTTCATAATATATACTATGGCTCTTACAACACAATCCTAGACATGTCTACTCAGAAGCAAGTTTCATTGAATTCAATGTGACTTACTCTCAGGTAAGTGTGTATAAGGTTGCAGCCTTAGAGCACTTTCAAAAGATGCTTGGAAAGGTGGCAGTATTTTTTTTATAGTCACGCGCATTATACTGTGGTTCTCAATTCAAATTGTCTGTTGTATTTATCATCTCATTATGGCTGAAGTTGAATGTAATCATCCTGCTGCTTTGAGAGGATTAGAATTTAGTGGTAAACTCAATGGTTTACAGTGCAACCCAGTACATCTTCGCGCCGGCGGAGCGAGCGCACTGCCAGCACCGAGGCCATTACTGCTCACTCCGCCAGCAGAAGAAGCCCGGGCTGACAGACACATGTAGCTCCTGCGCTGGGCAGCAGGAGGGCGTGGGGAGGGCCAGGGTGGCAGGGGAGGGGGGCAGGCCAGGGGACAGAAGTGGGGATATCAGCGGCATGCTCCGCTGATATTCTAACCACCTTCCCGGCACTGGCCGGTCTTACACAGCCTCCTCGGATTTACGCCGGCCATTTTGCCGGCGCACATCCAAGGAGGCCCATAGGGGCTGCTGGGGCTCTCCCCGGGGAAAAGGGACAAACATCCCTTTCCCCCAGGATGTGCCCCAGCTCTGCTGGCGCAGGACTGATCCCGCGCATGATCCGGCACAGCGTGCTTAACGCGCTGTGGCGGATCTTACGCTGGATTGGGCTACCCGTCAGGTGAATGCTTCAGTAGATTTTCTTGGTTAATTTACTGGAATCCATGATTGCCTCCAAGGCCCATTCCTCCCTTTGCAGATGCCATCAACAAAAGCCAGTTGCCAGAGGGCTCTGTGCAGACCATAGCCAGCGTAGTGTGTATAAATTAAGAAAAGCCAGGTCACAATTGGGATAAGGCAGTTGTGTTTGCAGTCACTAGTGCTGCCCTGGCATGCTAGCTAAGAACGACTCTTATTTCCCTTTAAAAATCTGGCACTCTGAGTACTGGGAAAATTAAATTTCCCTCCAACAGAAATATTTTCTAGAAGGAAATACCTTGATTTGAAGTATCATCGTTAATGAACGTTGGGTTGGATTCTAAATATTTGTTCCACAAATGGAAGGTACTGCTGTTTGTGCAAAGGGGGAAATTTTTGTTGATCCCCCTTCTCTCTGAAGCCCTAAAAAACTGCTTCTGAGGGTTAGGGAAACTTCTGAAACAGGATGGCATACAGTAGCAGTTGCAGCAGAAAAGGAGAATTCGTGAAAATCTCCCTCCCTCACGGGACAAACAATTTGGATCCAAACTAGTGTGCTTGCATAGGTGGTACAATTTTGAAGTTCACTGCCTTCAAAATTAAATCCACAACCACAAAAACGTGGAAGGCAATATAAAAAAAACCACATTCAACACTATGAATAGGAACTGGCAGAATCTTAGTCTGCCGTATTCCATCTAGACTGTTACTTTTCATGGTCATTTCTCACTGCTTTATAGGTGCAATAGAGTTCAATATGTGCTTAATATGGTCACCCCAAATATGGGACAAAATATACTTCATTTTATTGCATTATTTGACTGAACTGAGTTAATTGAACAGGCTTTCCATGTGTCCATTCATTCATCTTACTAGTCTTTCAAATCTGGAAGTGCCATAATTCATACTTTAGAAGCTTTTTATGTGTCACAGCCCAGCACTTCAGCAGCTCCAAACAATTTATGTCTTGAATGCCCAACCTGTCAGGTCAGGCTGGGTAAAGAGGAATGCATGCATTTTTGTTTCCAAGATGTTCTCCAGTTTCAAATCGAAGTACTGTATTTTAATATGTGTGTTTCCTCTTTCTAAATGTATTCTTGCTGTGTGGAGGGATAGAGTTTCTGCGCAGCTGTGTCACCTGCACCAGTGCTATCCTTCCTCAGCATTATGTATGAATAGATTGCACCATGGGTTCTGGATCAGGGCTAGCATTACAGCAGTAAGAATAGCATGTTGGTTTTTGTCCTCCCCCCCCCCCCCCGCCTCTTATCTTGAAAACTCCTTTAGATAGGGTTTCTTTACTATTGCTGTTTGTTTCTTATTTTGTGTGCCTGGAGTATGTGCATAGGAGTAGTTAACGCTCTGGGTTTTTGCGCCTTGGCATTCCAGGTTCAAATCCCAGTTCTGCTGTGAAACGTACTAAGGGGCCACTGAGAAAGAGCCACTATCTCTCAGCTTTTTTCCCAGCACTTAATTCCTAAAATTAGAGGTGCCAGGATCCATGACAAACTGGATGTCGCATCTTCCAACCGCCCTAATCCTAAGTGGTTTTACCTGCTCTTTTAGTACCTGAAGGTGTACTTCAGACTCTTGCTGACCTGAGCTTCTAGCTGCCATCCTTTACTTCTTGGAAGTAAGTCTTCTCTGTAGTGTCTTCTCTGATCCTGGAGACCTTTGAAATGCATGCTAAGCACTTCAGAGGAAAAGCAGCATCTAACAGGTTTTTAGAAAAGTATCTCTGGTTCCAAAAAACAAAAAAAACTCCCTGTGTTTGTCAAGCAATGGAACGAATACAATTATAATGATAATTCTATGCAAATGCACTTGTTTGTTGCTCTTTTTTTCTTTCTATAAATATTGGATGCATTATTAGACCTAATTGACTGGTTTAAACCCGTATCACCTCAAGTGGCCACATCGTAAATTGTATAAAACTACAGTCTGATTAAGTTTTTATAAGTGGTTATTGAAGATAAAAATCATTATTTGTATACATAAAGCTCTACTGAATAATATAAGTATGTGCTCTAAGGAACCTCGGGAAGGAAGCGGGTCAGGGTAACAAAGGGACAAGGGAAAGAGGAAATAGTTGTTACTGGCTGGAACAGTTGTTGATTCTCTCATATTAATATATCAACACACTCTGGACAAGAGATGTATCAATTATTTTCCAGTATGCCGCCACCAAGTGTGGATTACTTCATAATCAGAACACTAGCCAGAGCCCACTGGTGACTGTTGATTAAAACTTAGTTTTTAAATGAATACTTTCAGGCCCCTCCACTCTAGAGTTGGCAATGCGATTACTTATTTTTGTAAATTTCCATTGCTAGACAGATAAGTCCAGTGTCCCCCACCAGCCAAAGTTACAGTTCAACCCTCTGCAGACATTAGATTTTAATTTAGAAATAAATAACATGGGGAAATAGTGGCTTCTCCTGTTTACTTGTAGCACTGCTGATTGAGGAGATATGTTCCTTGCTTTTAACATTTCTGAAGAGACAGGGAGCCTAGGTCTGCCAAATTCTAATCTTAAAAAATTCTTTAAACGAACACCAACTCTGAACTGCAAGCTGTGAAATGACACTGGACACCTCCAAAACGTCTTATAAAAGGCTACCACATACATAATAGTTTGGTAGGCTACATGTGCAGTAATCATAAGTATGGAGCAGGAAACAGTGCCAAACTGAAGTGCATTATTTCTCATTTGCACTATAACATGTTCAGGACTCAGGAGCAGCAAAAAATTGTGGGGAAACACTGACTGATTAAAATTCCAGCCTAACCAAGAAAATATTTCAGCTTTTCTTCTTTCCCTCTCTTGCCTCTCCCCCCCCTTCTTCTCTCCCTCCCTGCAGCTTGCCTTCTTCCCTTGCCCTTCGTCCAAAGCTTCTGTCCTTCCTCATCTCAGTTTAGCAGGCTCAGGCAGACAAGCGAGCAGGCTCAGTTCTTTGAAGAGTGGAAGAGAAGGAGCTACTGCCAGACACCTTGGCTTGCTCCCAGGAGCCATTGTCGTACCGTAATGGACCCTTAGGAGCAAACTTATCCATTTGCTGCTGTGCAAGTCACAGCAACATTGTATCAGTCTATTTAGGAAATCTTGTCATGTGGTGACTCTGTATTTTCCTATCTCTATATGTGAGTTGCATTTCAAGATAGGATAGAGTCGCCAAGCCGCTGTATATTTCCTAAATAGTCTAGTAGTTCAATGCTGCTATAACTCACACAGCAGCTCCTAGGAGTGAATCCATCCCTGTGGGGGCCTTTGTGTGGGCACGGCTGTGAGCCTGTGCTCCACAAGGTCCCACATGTGGCTTCATCCCTGGTTTATAGGAGTGATAAGTAATAACGTATCTCAAAAAGCCACAAATGTATACAAAGCCTCGGCACTTAGAATTTGCAGTCATATTTATCTATTTTCCTTTGTGTTCTTCGTTTGCTCCTTGTGATATATCCTACTGTGTGTTTGCGCGCGTGCACACACACACACAACCTCAGGACCTGCTTCAAATTAACTTAACAACACTATCAAAGCCTGGTCACCAAGTTCAGAGAAACTGCAGTCACCTACAAGCGCATTTTCTGTTTTAGTTCACATGTGGTTTTATTGCTCTGGCTTATAAAATGTCACCTGTAATTGTAAAATAGTGGTCCATAACCTAACCTTACTCTTATGAGCTTCATCTTATTTTCCAGCTGACTTTTAACAAGATAGTGACCAACTCCCCATTTATACGTACTTGGATAGATATTAACCACAGAATTACAGGTTGCCCTGAAGGAAAAGGGGAGAGATGTGATTCAACAGTGTTGCACAGATACGGGTTTAGACGCCATGTAGTTAAAAATCTTGTCCTTTAATTATTTTTACCACCGCAGCGGGTTTCCTTGCAGGCAGCCGCTTGCGGAGCACAAACACTAAAAAACCAAGGTAAAAATAATTAAAGGACAAGATTTTTAACTACATGGCGTCTAAACCCGTATCTGTGCAACACTGTTGGATCATTGCGGGCCATGAAAGCTACAGAATGAGATGTGATTCAAATTTGTGAATATACTCTTGGTTCTCATGTTGTAAAGTTGTTTCCAAAATAATAGTCAGCAGAGTTCATTCTGCCAGCAAGCTGAATAGTGTTCATAATATATAAAATATTTGTGACCCCCCATGATACTGTAATTTCCACTTCCAGCTTGGCAACGTCAATAAATAAAAATGAGAAAATGCTTCGATCACCTGTCTCGCCCATCTCTGATGCATCGAAACACAAATTATCCAGCAATGATTTGCCTTCGTCTACCAAGCCTAATGGTGGAAACCTCTTCTCTCCCATATCTTCAAGCAAAAAACATAAAAGTGAAATCCAATCCCACCTACACCCTGGAGATTTCAATGTAAGTTTCTTGTTTTGATTGCAACGTTTGAAAGGTTTGGCTGAGATGGGAGATCATTTATACCCAGGGAAGCCCCTTGAAATCAACAAGTCTTTGTTTAATGGCTGTAATCCTAATCTATGTCATCTAAGAAAAGGTATTCTTACTCATGGGAAGGAATGCATCTTTTTCAATTAGCTCTGCTTTTGGACATATTTGCATTGTCTGTAAACAAAAGTATGCTTCTTTCCACATACCCTTAACTACTTTATGCTTGTGTAAATACATTTTAAATTAAAGCTCATATGATTTGATTCACTAAGGACTCGATCCTATCCAACTTTCCAGGTCTGCTCTGCTGCAGCTCTACTTCAGCCACAATGCAGTCCCAAGGTAAGGGACCAAACGTTCCTTTACCTTGAGTAGTCCTCCATGACTGCCTCCCCAACACAGGATGCAGTGCATGGCTCGTTGGCATGGCTGCATCAGCGCGGGAAAGTTGGATAGGATTTGGCACTAAGATTTCTTACAGCCTGATCCTGCCTATCTTTATTTATTTATTTATTTATTTAATTTATTTAGAGTATTTTTACCCCGCCTTTCTCCCCGAAGGGACCCAAGGCGGCTTACAACATAAAAAATACAGTACAATACAGAACGTAATCACATTTTAAAACAGTAAAAAAAATAATTAACAAAACTAATAAAACATCTAAAAATTGATTTAAAAAAGATTACATTTAAAACAAGATCATAAAAACAGCAGCACCCCACCCATACCAGCCAGATGTAAAAAAAAAAAAAAGGCAAAGGCTCAGAAGGCTTCTTTGAACAAGAAGGTTTTTAGGCCTCGCCGGAAAGTGTCCAAGGAGGGAGCAGTTCGTAAGTCAAAGGGGAGGGAATTCCATAGGGTTGGTGCCACTACTGAGAAGGCCCTTTAGGCCGGCGGAGCACCTAAGGAGTTGCAAATGTGCCATAAAGCATGTTTGCAGCTCCTTGAGAGTAAACGACGCTGGCACAGAGGCTGGCGCCGCCCATTCATCCACCGACCCGGACCTGCGCCGGTACTAAGTTGCGTCAATATGCTATGCCCCATCCCAGACCGGCTTTACATGGCCTCCCCGGATGCATGCCAGCTCCACAGCTGGTGTGCACCCAAGGAGGCCCATTTGGGCCAGCACCGCTTACACCGGGGGAAGAGGATGAACGTCCCCTTACCCCAAGGTGAGCCACAGGCTGCAATCTGCGCAGGATGTATCGGCTGGCCATTTAGGCCACTTGCGCAAACTTGCACAGGATCACGCCATTTATCAGGCGATAACCATCTCATGTCAGTAGACCTTTGGGATTACAACTAGGTTTAGGTATTTATTTTTGTCAGCATACTCTTGCCTGGTTTGTGAATAAAGGTGTCAAAAAAAAGTGTAAATCCGTGTCATGTTATGATTTTTGTCTTGAAGTTGATTTGTGAGGTTCCCATGAATGAAAATCATAGTTTGGAAAGTAAAGCTTAGATAGAAAACTACTGTTGTTGGGGTTTTTTTTGGCTAACTGTGATTCATTCCTGACAGTCTCCTTTTATTGCTTCTTCAGAAAGCAGTGCACATCAGTTCAGAAAATGCTCTACACTGCAACAAAGCACAGTACCAAAAAGAGCCCTGGTCATCTGTATCCAGTATGCACAAAGACTGTAGGAGAACAAAGCTCACATTTAATGAAGGGTGAATATAGATTATTTCTTCTTTATTATATTAAATTGTGGAAACCTTTTTGGAAAATTTGTATTTTTTGAATATTACCATAAAGTTATATATCATTGGAAAGGTAATTTAATGAGGAATGTAATGAAATGAACAGTGTTGAAGTATCTATATTCTATCAAAAGGTATAACCAATTAACCTGGAAAACGCAACTGCCTTATGTAACAAAAAGTGGATGTCCTTAACTCAAAACTGACCAATGAGACTGATTGTTCCAATGAGGTGTTATGACACAGCATGGAACCAATAAGGTGTTATGAGTCAGCTCTTGTTTCTATGTATCAGAACTAATACTAGAACTCTTATTCAGTTGTGTGAGTGTCATGAAGTTAGCCATTGGTTTTTGTTGGTTACTGATTTGTGGTGTGAACTGTCCTGTTATATATTAAAATAAATAAAGGTGACACCATAAGTTACCGCACTGGGTGATACTAACCTTAGTGACACCACTGCAAACACTTTAACAGCGCAATCCAGTGTAAGTGCAATTACACTGACATAAGTGCACTTACACCAATGCATCTACTGTTACATCGGTGCAAGGTTACACAGGATTGCGCTGTAAATAAATAATGTGTACTAAGGCTGCAATCTTGTACTCACTTACCTGGAAGTACATCCCATCAATGGAACTTTCTTCTGAGTAGCCATGCATATGATTGTGCTGTGAATTATGAATGATACATATATTTGCATGTGCTGTGTATACCTGGGATTCCTTCATGCTTATGCAAATGTTTTGTGCAAGAAAGGTAAGTAAAACAGAATTTCAAACATAGCTAATGCAAATATGAACCTTTACCAGATGGACTACCTAGAGAGAATTGCATATGGGTTTGTTGCTATTTTCATGGCACATAACTGTTCCTAGAAGCATTGGACCCATGGAAGTAACTGTTTGCTAATATATTTTTTAAATGTTGCTGTTAGTACTAATGAAATTTGTAAGTCTGCAACCCTAAGCAAACTTATCAGAAATCAATGGAACTTACTGTCAACTAAACATGTTTTGGACTGGAGTGTAAATCTCTGATTTATAACTTTATGGGATCTACTTTGCATTTTATATTTTGTACTTGGGAACTGGATCCCAAGTACAAAATATGTGTACAATGTCCATTTATTAAAAGTGTGGATCTCCACCAATATAAACTAAAATAATATAAAAAGCTGAATTCAGTAAACCATGTTTTTGCTTTTTAAAACATGAATAGCAGATGGCCATTATGCACAGGAAGGGAAAAGATTTGGTGTCATAACTGAAGGTTGTTGCAAGCTATGTCTGTGACTCACTGAGAGTGCAATCCTGACTAAAGATCCGCAGGCGGTCCTAGGGCGGCTGCCCACTGGATCCTATCCTCATTCTGGGCTGATCATGATCAGCCCGGAGGTCTCCTCGGGGGAAGGGGACGTTCATCCCCTTCCCCCGGTGTAGCACAGGGAGGCCCCAATGGGCCTCCTCGGATTTCCGTCAGCTGTTGAGCTGGCGTAAGTCCAAAGAGGCCATGTAATGGCCGTGCCGAGAACGGGACGGGGATATGGTGGCCACCATCCCCACCCCTCCCGGGCCGGCTTGGCCAATGGATGCCCTCCCTCGCAGCCTGGACCGCCCCCCGCTCCCACCGGTGTACCCCTTACCTTTCTCCGGCAGCCGCAGGGATGATCTGGTGCCTAAGTAAGGGCTGCCGGCTTTGTGCCGCGGCACTTACTATAAAGTAGTCACAAATGTGCTTTACTGCACATTTGCAACACTTTAGAATTTATTTATTATTTATTTAAACAAATTATATCCCGCCTTATCCTATCCCGAGGCAAATGCCCAAGGCGGCTTACAACAAAAATTAAAAACAGTTTAAAATACAGAAAGTAAGTTTAAACAATACATACTTAATTTAAAAACAATAAAATCAATAAAATCCACTGGGGTGGGCAACAGTAGGGAGCACAAAAGCAGCATGGCAGAGCATCTTGAGACACAGGAGGCAGGCCACAACCCATCACCCAAACGCTAGACGAAACAAAAACGTTTTGAGCCCACGCCGAAAAGTCATGAGGGAGGGGGTGGTTCTCAGATCCCCTGGCAGGGAGTTCCACAGTTGTGGCGCCACAGCAGAGAAGGCTCGCCCACGTGTTGCCACTCCCCTAACTTGCGATAGAGGTGGTACACGCAGGAGAGCCCCCTCAGATGACCTAAGAGAGCGGGCCGGAATGTATGGGAGAAGGCGGTCCCTCAGATATCCTGGACCCAAACCGTGAAGTGCACGAATGGTGGAGTGCACGCTCTGCTGTTCTAAAGTTATGGAGGATTGCGCTGTACACAAGCTTATTGACTACTGAAGTATTAAATGTGGGAAAGTAAGCCATGATGCTACAGTATGATGGCAGCTAACTTTTTATGTCTTTTATTTTATGTGACAGAATTTAGAGCAGGCCTGCACAACTTGTGGCCCACCAAGCTGAATGCAGTTCATAAGCAATGTATTCTGACGTGCAAGGTGCTCAGCATTGTGTTTGCTGTCTCAGGCAGGCAGCAAAAGTTTATCAAGCCCCTGGTGGATTGTGTGTTTGTCTTGATGGGTAACACTTTGTGCAGGCCCAATTTACAGATGAAATCAGGAAAGAGATTTGGAAGACATGGGTAAAATCTGTAATAAGCAAACGGACATTTTCACAGAAAATGTATCCATTTATATGTACTGTACATTATTTAGGACCCAGTTGTATAGTTTCCCTCCCCCACCGATGCAGCTGCGCTGCCAGAGCACTCTCTGCATCCTGCAGGGGTGGGCAGACCTGGAAGCCTCCCTTCAGGTAAGAGAACATGTATTCCCTTACCCAGGGGTAAGATTCTGTTGCTGGAATGTGTCTACTCAGACCTGTGCCAGTTATTTTGCTGGTGCAAGTCCGAGTGGACCCGGGAAGGCAAATCAAGGCCTGGAAGGGGGATAGGATATCCATGGCACCGCTGCCACTAATACTGCCCCCTTTCAGCCCTCATTCTGTCCCCCGTTCTGCTCCATCACCTCCCTTTTCCTTCACCTCCTCACCCCATTCTGCTTCCTTCCTGCCTCCCTCCCACCTCCTGCGCTGACCTACTGGCACCAGGGGCCATGGAGGATCTGTTGGTGAGGATCCGCTTGAGGCGGTGGCCTGGCTGTTCCCACCAATGTGTCGCATTTCCAACCTCTATAAAGCGCCTTATACTGCCAGAACAGTAGTTCCGGCAGCATAAGGGCATGTTAGGGTTGGGCTGCCCCTCTTTCCATTGCATGTTTACTCAATGCTTGAGGACTTGCTGTTGAAGGTGTATCATCTAGTTCTGTTGAAAAGCATTGTATTTGAGCTGACATTGGCTCATTCACACATTATTGCACTGGCAGCAAGAGATGAATGTCCCTCGGTGAACCAACCCCAATGCACAAGAAGGCACAAAATAAATTGGTAGAAAAAATAGTTTTGTGGTGTTTTTCATATATGCAGTGTTACATATTGTGAAGGGGTTGGGTTTTGCTTTTTATAAAACTTTAGTAAAAGTCTGTCCGAAGGGCTTCAGGATATGCATTTTCCCACGCTGATTCTAGGCAACTTTGTTTATGATGTCTGAACTTGTATTAGGTTTCTTTTAATAATTAATAAAATTCTATATCACAGTAATATATATAATTGATAGTCCATGTAAGTAACAAGAAAACATAACAGCTTTGTGAGGTGAGGTATATCAGTTAGATCAGCATTGTGTATTTGAATGAAGTTAACAATTCACATTTTATACTGGAGTTTAAGCTGCAGGGTACTCTGTAAATACCATAGTATTGGTTTAAACCATTTTTACACAAGGGTGTATATATGCATCTGGAGTTAAATGCGTACACCTGTGGACTGGAGTTAAATGCGTACACCTGTGGACTGGGAGAAAATGGGTATCTACTGATGCATTATTTAAATACTTTTTCTGTATATCCATCATCTGCAAATTCATATAAATGTTAAAAATGCATATAAATGCATATAAATGATCTGCAAATTCCCTGTAAATATATTTTGCATCTATCTGTATCATCAGCACATTGCATTCAGTAATCTGGAAATTCATTTACAAATTGTTTACGTTGTATTAGAAGGAATGGGTTTAAACAGTGCTTCCATGCCAGTGTCTGTGTCTGTGTTCTGTGTCTAACAAGTAGTAGAAATGCTTTATTTCTTGCTGTCTTGGAGCAAGGTTTTAGAGAAATTGGTGGCAATACAGCTAAAAGTACTTCTTTTATGGATAGGTACTAGGCACTGGCAGTAATTTTTATATATATATATATAATTTCAGCCTCGATTAACCTCAGACATAGTGCTGAGATTGCCCTTGTTAAAGTGAATACAAAAATTTTAAGGTCTTTTGTGGAGGGAACATTCAGTGTGGGTAGTCTGACCTGTCATTATTCATAATACTAATTAGAAACACTAATTAGATACTTTCACAGCCAATATGTTTTTTCCCCAGGCAGATCTTAATTATACCAGACAAGAATGAAAGGAATTTGCTTATTTTTGTTTAAAATATATTCTGCAAAGCAATGATTATTGCTGTGATTAAATATTTTAAGGATTCATGGTAGAAATTATTCTTTTAATATAAATGTCCTAATAGTGCTTTTTTTTCCAAAATACAATATCTCTAGCCACTTTTGGAGACTCAGAACGTCATCTTATGGCCTATTGAGCTAACATAATGGCACACAAAAATTAGACTTACCGGTAACCTACTCAGGTAGTCCAAAATACAATATCTCTAGCCACTTTTGGAGACTCAGAACGTCATCTTATGGCCTATTGAGCTAACATAATGGCACACAAAAATTAGACTTACCGGTAACCTACTCAGGTAGTCTGCTCTGCATAGTAATGCATTCATTGCCATTTGCCTTGTCATAGGCTTTTTGCTAGACTTGCCATACTGAAGACAGGACAGGCAACCATTCTGTCTCCAGTCAGTGCTTCCACCAGGCATCTTCAACACTAACGTTGGGCAAGCCATTCCAGGGTAAAGGACTACTCTCCTTTCCAGCCCTTCTCCTGACCTGAGGTCAACTGGTGGTCTTTGTGGTAACCTTGCTAGTCTGAAGCTGTTGCTGCTGTTGAATGCCAGGTCAGTGAATAGCAAGACCATCCTCATCCAGGATTTACGGCCTCATCCAGGATTTACGGCCCGATCCTCCCTAAAGAAGCGCCTGCAGAGCGTGCACTCTGCAGGTGCCGTGTGCCGTAAATGCGACATAAAATGCATTTTTGGCACCCAGGGAGCAAGGGCCGCCGGCGCAGAGGCCAGCAGCCCGTGCTCTGCCTCTGGACTGACCCTACAGCTGCCGGAGCATGTGAAATTTGCACTGGACAGTGCAGGGGTGGGGGGAGGGAGGGCCGGGTGGAGGGCGGCCAGCCGTTGGGGGCGGGGATATCAGCAGCGACCTCTGCCAATATCCCCAGCCCTCTCCCAAACTGGGCTGACCTTACCAGACGCCCTGGATGTACATCGACTCGAGATCCAATGTACATCTGAGGAGGCCCATCGGGACCAGGCAGCCCTACACTGGGGGAAGGGGACAAGCATCCCCTTCTCCAAAGGATTCCCTGGGCAATGCTGGAGCAGTCCAGGAAGGGCTCAGGATCCTGATGTCGGCCCTATGGGCCAGCCACAGATCCTTATGCAGGATCGGGCTGCCCATCTGGAGCTGACCTGGTAGGCATTATAGAGACCTGGTTGGATGCAGCTGGGGTCTCTTGCAGCTTTGCCCACCAGATTTCCAGTTATTACAGCAGCCACAGCTGGTAGGGGGGGTAGTGCTAGCCTATCATGAAAACATTCCCCTCAGCAGGTACCCTGTTCAGAAGTCCCCCCCAGGGTCAAACTGAGCTGCTGCTGAGGGCAGGGGTCATGACACAACCAATGGGCCAGGTACCCAACTTCAGGAAAACCTGGGCTGCCTTTTCCATACTACATTCAAAAAGTATTAATCTGAATTAAAATCAAGTCTTGTCAAAGTAAGAAGTACGATATATGCCATAAAGTGTGCATAGATATCATTTTCTATTATTACTAATAAAATATTTATGTACGGCTTTTCAACAAAAAGTAGCTCACAAAGCAGTTTACGGCACAATCCTACCTAAGTTACCTTTGAAAGTTGGTTTAGACTTTGTTTTTGGCTTCCCATAGTTTAGTATTTATTTCTGATTCCAGTCAAAATTTGGGAATCCATGAAATGCATATTATCTATATATTTTTCTTTTGAACATAAGCCATTAAGTACTGTCTTTAAATATGTAATGCAAAAAAGAGTATTTTTAACATCTGATAGACACAAATGTTTTCTTATTTTTCCCCTTCTAGGCCACACAATGTAGATTATTTTATGCAGGAAGCTAAAAGGAAGAAGCATAAAGCAGATGCAATGGTGAGAACATCTGAGTTTCAGACAAGTTATTCTGGAATAGCTGTATAATAGACCTTCAACAGACAAATTTAACTAGTCCTCATTTTTAATGTATTTTAAGTTGATAGTTAGCAGCATGTCAAGCATCAGGGGCTGGCATTGTTGAATAGCCGCCAAGTGCCCAATGATGATCTCTGAGGTCACCCAAAGGCTTTGTGGTGACAGAATGACTCTTTTGGGGCCCACCCAGGGCAGTTTGCCAAGGGCCCCCTTATATCTGAAATTGACTCCGATCAGTCTTGTCGAACTAAGAAGTATATGTCATAAAGTGTGCATAGTTATTTATTTCTATTATCACTAATAAAATATTTATATACGACTTTTCAACAAAAAGTAGCTTACGAAGCAGTTTATGGCACAATCTTACCTAAGTTTCCCCCGGTGGAACTATGGCGCAGAGGCCAGCAGCCCGTGCTCTGCCTCCTATAGTTCCACCGGGGCAAGGTGTCTGAAACGTACCGTATGGCACATTTGTGGTACCCAGCAAGAAGTAGCTACTTTTGGTTTACTTCCTGGTTTCAGCGAAAACCAGAAGTAGCTTTAAATCGCCTTTGGAAGCTAATCTGGGGTAGAGGGGTCCACGTCGTCGTCCCCCACACCCTCCAGAGGGCCAGCTCCTGATGAGTTTAAAAAAATGTAAAAATTCAATACATGAATGCACTGGGGCATGCCTAGGGAAGGGAGGGGGAAAGTCCAGCAACCCAGAAGAGGCTGTAGGAGCATGATTTTGCTCTCTACAGCCCTGAAAACGGAGTGGTTTGCCTGCAAAAAGGTAAGAAACACCGTTTTAAACCCCTCTTCTCTTTTTTTTCAACTTGTTACAGTGACTCCTGTATCCGCGTTAAAGCAATTTCACTTTACACAGATCCTTGCTATCCACGGGGGATCTGTTCTGGACACCACCACTACCACCCTGTGGATAGCGAGGGCCAACTGTATATCATCCTTAGCAGCAATTGTTTGTTTTCTGATTTCTGGGTTTCTTTGTGCTACATTTGTAAGGTGGAGAAATTTGGCAAGGCGTTGAATTATGCTGAAGCTGCATTATCATTTATTGAATGTGGAAATGCTATGGAACAAGGACCAATGGAATCCAAGTCCCCCTACGCAATGTATTCAGAAACTGTTGAACTCATCAGGTAAGATTTTATAGAATACTCTGACCATTGATTGCATGGTGGTCTGTGCAGTTATGCTTCTATGTCAAACCTGTATTTAAATACTTCTAAACATACAGAAATTATACATAATGAAACGGGTACAGTATTAAGATGATAATCCATTATAAAATAATTAAGAAAGACTTTAAATTGCTAGGTCTAACCCTGCCTAAGTTTATGGTGATCAGAAAGTCTTGCTATTTCTTATGCTGGTGCACACACATCTATTCACAAGAGATTGGTGGTGTCATACCAAGCTAGTAAGAAGCAGTCTTACAGATCCTTTTCAATGGTGTTAAAAACAGAGATATTCATAAAACCAGACATGGCATATTCCATATCATGACTTTCTATCTTAATAGTGAAGAGAACAATGCCAAGACAACATTCACCCAAAAATGCATGCTTGGTTTCCCAAAAATAGCATCAACAGCCCAGTGTGATTATTATATGATCCATCCAAGAGAGATCAAGGCACACTTTCATATAATGCTGACGTTTTTCACATCTGTGCACAGTGGTTGGAATTCAAAGAGCTATTTTAGGTATGCCCATGGACTGTGGCATGTCCAATGGGATATTTGACTTTTTCCCTTTGAACTTCAAATTCCCATGTTATATCCTAAGCTGCTTAATTCCTCTCAGTTTCAAAAAACTATTTGCCATAGGGCTGCTATTTGAGTAACAGAAGTCCAAAGCCTGCTTGGTCATGTCACATGTGGAACTCAATTGTGGTAATTTGGATTCCAGCCTGCATGCTTCTATGCTCCAGAGCATAGAGCATTGGTCAAACATCCAATTGTTGTGTCACTAACAGACATTTATATTTGCAGTACTTTCCAGTTGTGCAACTCAGTCATCACTACTGAGAACTACTGAGACTTTTCAAGTGACTTTCTGCAGTTTCCAGTTTCCATTCAGTCCATCTCTAAATTTAGAAAGCACCTAATACAGTGTTTCTCAAACTGGTGGGTCATGACCCACTGGGAGAACCGGAAATGGTCACTACTCCCTTAAGGGGTGTGGTGACCTCTGTGGCGGCAGCACTCCCGGGATCACGCCGCCAGCAGGGGAAAATGTCTTTTTTTTCACTCACGGGGGTCACTCTGGAGGGTACGGGGAGGCCTGCAGCCCCCCCCCCGGTGGGCCTCCCCACATTTCATATCGTCATTCCGATGAGATTGAGACCCAGTTCTGGTTTCAGACAAAAAACGGGTCTCGATCGCATCAGAGAAATGATCAGAGTCCCAATCTGAGCCACAGAGGGGGCTGCAGGTCTCCCCGCACCCTCCGGAGTGCTGGAGCAACCCCTCTGAGTTTAAAAAAAGACATTTTTCCCCGCCGGTGGCACCGTCATCCCACCACCACCAACACTTACAACTTTCCCAACTTGTGGGGAGAACTTTGAGAAACACTGACCTAATATATACCGAGTAAAGGTGACCCCTGACAATTAAGTCCAGTCGTGTCCGACTCTAGGGTGTGGTGCTCATCCCCATTTCAAAGCCGAAGAGCCAGCGTTGTCCAAAGACGCCTCTGTGGTCATGTGGTCGGCATGACTCTTTGCTGCAAGCGCGTAGCATGCGGCTGGAACACGGAGCACTGCAGCAAGGAGTACTTGCCAAGTACTGCACATTAATTAAAAGCAATAACAAGTCTGTGCTCACAGAATTACAATCTAGTTGAGGATGAGAAACACAAAGAAAGAAGGATAAGTGCAGAGGCGGAACTTGCGCGGAGCGCGTGGAGCAGCTGCTCCGGGCGCGGAGGCGGCGCTCTCGTCGTCCTTACCGTGATCTCCTTCGTCGGTCATCCTTGTTTGGGCCCTCCCACCCTCCCTGGAGCTCAATCAGCTCCAAAATGACTAGGAAATCGGCAGGGGGGGGGGCGTGTGCAGAGCCGCACTGGGCGTGTCGACACAGGCCCCGCCCCCTTGGTCCAGGCACCGGGAGGGCTCATGACATTTCTGGATAAATGGAGAAAAGAGTTCAAGGTGACAAGTATAGGGCACAATCAAGAATCCAACAAAAGTATTGAAGAGAGAAGGCAGAAAGGAGTAATTAAAGATCAGGATAAAAATCAAAGCAATAATAAGACTTTTAGGAAGGTTTTTTAAAGGGAGAAGAGAAAAGTTTAGACAAATGTCCATTGGGAGAGCATTCGTTGTGTAGGCTGCAGAAAATAAAGAATACAAGAAATTGCAGTAGATTGCTCAGCAGAGATTATGAAGATTACAAAAAAAGGAGAACAAGAAGGGGCAGGGTTGTGAAAGGTCTTAAAGGTGAGAAGTTTGTCCTTGATATGCTATGGTAAGCCAGTGCAAAGAGCGGTGATATGGCTAAAGTAGCAGACAAAATAGATCAGATAATCAGAGGAACTGAAAACAGAAGTGAGAGGAAAGCCAGTAAGTCATTACAATCATCGTGGGGGAGAGTGAGAAGTGGAGTCAAACTGGGGGAAAATGGACAGACCCTGGTGATGGCACAGTTTTAGCAAAATAATTGATAAAGGAAAGAGAACAGTAAAAAATATCAATGGTTGTTAGTTATCTTCCATGGGAAGATGTTCTGGTCATTACTGAATGAATGTCTAAAGTAAATACTAAATGAATCTCATACTAAATGAATGTCTGAATGAATGTCTCTTATAATGCTGGAATAAAACTAGCAGACAGTATTGGAAAACAGTTACCACTCAAAAAGGAAATAAGCATGGATGTGATAATAGAAGTGAATAGATATGACAGGCTATGGCTGCAACCCTATGTACACTTCCCTGGGAGTAAGCCCCATTGGACACAGTGGGAATTAATTCCAAGTAAAACGCATGGGATTGTGCTTAACGTCCTCAGCTACCATGAATCAGACCAGTTCCATTATTATCTGACAATATAAAAATGTTTTGCTGTTAATAATGCATCTTGACTTTATTTGCTGACCTTTCTTTTGAAGGTACGCAGTGAGACTAAAAAGCCACTCAGGCTCTAATGCTATTCCAGAAGAAAAACAGTTAGCAGCATTATGGTTAGTAAATGAAATGTACTATAATTTAGAAATGTATTAAGAAGACTTCTTTTATTCAGTGACTCACCCTTCCAAAACCAAACAGTAGTATAATTAGAAAGCAGCTTTTATGTTACCTTTTGTCCTAAAGTTTAAGTCTCAAAAAGAAAATGATTTCCTGCTCCAAAACGTTCCAGCCCTTGCTCTTTTGCATTTGTTATCATTTTTAACAATCTACATTCCGCTTGTGTAAACAAGCTCCTCATACATATTGGCTGTGATAGAGTAGCTATTGTTCTTTCATGTAATTAATTTTAGCTGCTTTCTGATTCCTGTTTTTATTACTGATACACCTTAATTGCCACAGTGTCAAAATAATTTCTTCTTTGTATACCGTTTTAGGCTCAGACATAAAACAATATTCAGTTACATGAAGGCTTGCATTTTGTTAATGAAATAGTTTTAAGTAGCTCTCTGAAGTAAGGTTTTCAGATTCATGTATTTAATTAGGTTTAAGACAGTTGCTGTAAATCGAAAAAAGTTGTATGAAGTTGTAAGTATGAAAATTGTTTACAAATTTTTAACAACCACGTTTCAATAGCTACAGCCCAGAGCATATGTTCTGCATGCCACAGGCACAACTATAATGTACAAGCTTCTGCATACAAATCAACCAGCAATCTAGAGTTCACCAGCGCACAGAGCAGCTTTGGTGCTGTGAACAGGAAGCATACATGTCTCACACAGCCTGTTCCTCTGCAAAACTGTAACATCAAAAACATAATTTCCACATTTCGTCTCCCTGCCTGGTAAACACCTGCGTAGAAAACACAGATGTTTTCCCATTGCCAGGACCCCATCATGTCCAAAGCCATTCATAGTTTGGCTTCTGCAGTCCTGCTCTCACTCACAGTCCTGCTCTCAGTTTGACTGGAAGTCACTTCCGGTGGCATTGGAGAGGCTTTCGGAGGCCTCTGGAGGGCTTTGCAGGTCGGCGCAACGTGGAACGGGCCTCCGGAGGCCCCCATGGTGAGTAATGGACACATCGAGTGCTGGATACTGAGATCCGTGGAAGCAGAACCCGCAAATAACGAAGGCATACTGTACTAGCACAGCATTACAAGCTGAAAATGATACATAAATGTTTTGCCCAAGTAGATAATCATCCCATCTTTCTTCAGTTTGGCCCCTCAAATAGTTGAAAGGTAGTATCGCCAAGGAATGGAAACTTGGAGTAATTGCTGACGTATCCCCCCCCCCCAAAAAAGCTAGTGAACTATACAGTACCTGACTTCCTATATGTTCACTTTATATTTGCTGATTATCACATTTTCATCATAATGAAATAATGAGATCCAGATATCCTTTCTAGTTATATTCTATCGATGATTTTTTTTTCAACATATGGAAAAGGTACTTAATATCCATTTACTGGCTTCTCTTTAATCCAAATACATTTTGAGACTTTGTCCTAATATCTACCTGACTGCACCAATCATATGATGACAAAAATACAAAATGTAGTAGATGGAATTGAAAAAAAAGTCAGAAAAAACTAGTCAGTAAAACAAAACAAAAACTTAGGAACTTTACTTTAGAAAAAACATTATTTACATGCTGGGAACCTTCTCATGAGCACTATATCTGTGAATAGAGTATACCTGAGCCCAGCTCAGCATAAACACTCAAGAATGAAAACCTCCATGCTACTCAAGAATCAACCTCTTCCATAAGAAAAGTATTTAGTGTAAACTTACCAAGCCTAGCTAGATCTCTAGGGAAATAGGCAGGTACACCCCCCCCCCCAAGCCTTCCAATAAGTGACTACCAAACAGTGAAGATGCTCTTTGGCAGCTGTTTGAAGGGCTCTCATAAAGCTTTCAGCCGGGGGTTGGGGGGGGAAGGGGGAACATAACTGAAGCCTCTCGAGATGGAAAGAACTCCCAATCCCCTCACTCTTCCCAGAGAGAAGCAGATATATGCATAGGCAAACAATGCAGAAATGTATCTGGTTGTGCAGTAATATCTTCTTTGCAATACTCATATGGGCCCCATTGCACTTGCTGGATGCATCTTTTGATGTGGATGAGAATGCACAGCATCACCCGAGGCCACTAGTTCTTGTGTGTGACTGCTTGTAGGTGAGGGGTCAGGGCAATCGCCCCATCCAGCGAGAGAAAATGGCATTTGTAAGTAGTCTTTCATGCATACACTCACAGAATATGGATATCTAGATACACATCCCCATCTGCATCATAATGTTCATAAGAGCCTTATTGATATAACTTTTGATATAACTTTTGATGATGATGATAAGGAAGCTCATCCCCCAGTTGTTGTTTGTACTCAGTTGCCTTCAGCAACAGCTGGATCAGGGACACTATCTTTAAAATTCTTACTAGTTCTGAGTTTAAAAATGTGATATATTTTGGAATTATTTTCTTCATATTTAAATGACTTAATATTTACGTTACAATAAGGTTTTAAATAAATAATGTTGCATAATATCAATTTTAAACATATATAATTTTCTTTTGGTGACACCTTGAAGAGAACATAAGTTGACAGGCGTTTCTTGCAATGCTAGAACTGGGAAATGGTTCAAATATTTTTTTTTAATTACATTCTCTGTTGCGTGGGAAGTTCTTTCCATCTTGAGAGGCTTCAGTCATATTTCCCCTTCCCCCCTCCAACCCAACCCCCAGCTGAAAGCTTTATGACAGCCCTGCAAACAGTCCTGCAGAGCTAGCAATAGCACACCAATGTATTTAATCCAAATGCAAAAAAGGCACTGCATCTATTTAAGGAGAAAGGTCACACAGAGGGAAAGCTGGAGGAGGATTTGCTCTTAACATACTGAATAGCAACCCTAACTCATTGCCTGTCACATAGCAGATGAGTTGCTTTCATTTGCATATTCACTGTACCTGGGAAGGTTACAGGATGAGAGTTATGAGAACTGTAACTCCATTGTGTTGTCTGCTTCCAGACAGAACAAACTGGGCACAGTGCCACCATGGAGGTGGTACTGCACATCTCTTTTTCATCCCCTGGCAGACGCTGACCTCTAGTGGATTAAGGGGAAATGCAAGTCACTTCTAACATTTTATAGGAATAAAATGTGAAATAACAACCACCCTAAATAATGAAGCATACCTGTATTCAGATACGACACTTGATTATGTCCCTTCTTGGATAGGACCATTTAATCAGGTCTCCTTAAGGTGTGCCTGAAACATACACAATCGACACTATGACAATCTTGTGAGCAAAAGTTTCTTTTTCTTTCTTTTAAATTAAATAAGCCCCACTTTCAGTTTACAAATCTTAAAAAATGGATTTCTCTGAGCTGGAATCCCATTGGATCTTTCTTTGTCCAGGTGAGTCCATACAGCACTTTGGCCAAGCCGCAGATTTGATGATTCAGTGCAAGCCACGTGATAATTGTGCTGACTTGTTCCCATGGCAATTTCCCACAAGTGTATACAACACAGTGATTAGGGGAAATCACAAGGTCAATGGTACCCTTAGCATGGAGAAATGCTGGGCAGCACGATCTTTCCTCCTGTCCTTCCCTATTGTTGGTTTTTAGGTTACCATTTGACACACATTAGTACTAAAAGCACCAAATTTACTGCTCCTGTGCAGACAGGCCCTTATTTTCCCCCAAATCTGTTAAGTCTTGAACTGGCACCCTTGGGGTTGGTGATCATTTCCCTTGCAGCTATCTCCTACATGTAGACCAGCTCCAGATTCATGGAATAATATCCCATAGCATTTCCAGAGACATAGCATTTCACTGTCTCCTGAGTCAGTGCAGTGACGGAGCTTTAAGAACATGTGAAACCACTTAAACCTGGTGAGATGATCATGATAGTTTTTTCAGAGAGCTGAAGGTGGCATGACAGAATACATAGTTGCTGCTGACAGAATTAACAATTCTGTGGTGTGTACTGTCATTTTTCTATGGCCCTGTAGTTGCTGGTCAAGCTTGCTTTGCAGATTTTTTGTTTGTTTGTTTGCAATGCTTCAAAAACTTGCAAAATTTGATTGACCAAAGATGTTTTCTCTCATTTTCTTACAGTTACCGTTGTTTGGCACTTCTATACTGGAGAATGTTTCAGCTTAAAAGAGACCATGCTGTAAAATATTCAAAAGCACTTATTGAGTATTTCAAGGTATTTTCCTGTCTCAAAGAAACATTTGTACGCCAGACATTCCTGCTTCTGACTGCAAGAAACATACTGGCAATTTTTCTGAACACATTCACATTCAAAGTCTGATCTGGCTTCCTCCGGATGAGATTCTCACTTGCCATAGCCCCTTCCCACCAAGAGATGGGTTGGACCCAGACAATATACTAGTTACTTGGTCACTGTCAATGTCAAGAACATCCTTCAGCTTAATATTATATACCCTCTGTTTGATGATGTAATGGTTCCACCTCATTGGCCACGTCAGGGTCATCTGAGTATCTTCACCTGATTTCTGACCCAACCTGAGCTCATGCCAGCTCTGATGGTGAGCTAGGCTGATGTCTCCTGGGATGAAAGTGCTTAAATCCCCTGAACTTTCCCCTGTGAAAATCCCCTGTGAGCTTTGCTCATAATGGTGGCAATCCTAAAGTATTAACCAGCCCTTTTTTGGATGTGAATGACCTTCAAGGGTTATTTTGGAATAAAAGAGGAAGGGGAAAATTAGAGATTTTCACCACAACTTCTGACCATGGATTGACTACAAGAGAAATTAAAAGCAAAGTAGCTCACAAAAAAAGTTTAACCCAGAAGTCAATCTCTTTTTATGATTTAGCTAGAGATGCATATTTTTCTATTATTGTGAATTACATGGAGTACAGATCTTCCATTAGTGATCATTCTATATACCGGTAAATGTGATGAATAATCATATTTATTGTGAGAGACTTGCCTGTGCACACTTTGAAATGAGTTCTAAGATTTCCTTCCTGTCCTTGCATTCTGTGTTTTGTTGGCATTCGTTACAGACCTTCATTCCCATTATTGAAAACATTTTTCTCTCTCTGCAGAATTCATCTAAAGTTGCTCAAGCACCATCTCCATGGGGTGCTAGTGGAAAGTAAGTTCTGAACTCCACTACAATATGCTAGATTCATTCATCCACTCACTTCACTTCCCTCAGCTGAAATTTAAACCTCAGCAACTCGGGGGTAATTATAATAACTTAAATTTGTAGCAATTTTCACATCAGTTATATTCTAGTTAAGACCACTTCACATATTACCTAATACCAAACCTGCATTTGCCACAAAGTGTACATTCACCAAGAAACTATAGCGCTAGTTCTTGAAAATGAGTGCCTATCTTATACCTCTTTTTACTTCATATTTTAAGTGTACAATTAAAAAAATCTTAGATGTACACTTGAAAAAGTAACATGTATAGGGGGGGAAAAAACCACCTGATTTGCCATCCCTTCATTGGATTCTCCTGAAAGCTGATCATTGGTATTCTCTTTCTGGTCTGCCTGAACTACAGAAGAGGGGCTACAAGGGCTATTTTTTTGTCTGCTTTACTATGGGTTGTATACCAACAGCCTAATCTTATCTAGGGCTTATGCTCGTGATCCGTCAGCGTAAGTCCCAAACCATATGCAGGAAAGCTGCTCAGCCGTTCAGC